>CAWUFW010003832.1:1105000-1706860 GCA_963921515.1 Calotriton arnoldi
TCTCTGTCGGTCAGTCTCTCTCTCTGTCGGTCAGTCTCTCTCTCTGTCGGTCAGTCTCTCTCTGTCAGTCTCTCTCTGTCAGTCTCTCTCTCTCTGTCAGTCTCTCTCTCTCTGTCAGTCTCTCTCTCTCTGTCAGTCTCTCTCTCTCTGTCAGTCTCTCTCTCTCTGTCAGTCTCTCTCTGTCTCTCTCTGTCAGTCTCTCTCTCTCTGTCAGTCTCTCTCTCTCTGTCAGTCAGCATCTCTCTGTCAGTCAGTCTCTCTCTGTCAGTCAGCATCTCTGTCAGTCAGCATCTCTGTCAGTCAGTCTCTCTCTCTGTGAGTCAGTCTCTCTCTGTCAGTCTCTCTCTCTCTGTCAGTCTCAGTCAGTCAGTCTCTCTCCCTGTCAGTCAGTCTCTCTCTCTGTCAATCAGTCTCTCTCAGTCAGTCTCGCTCTGTCAGTCAGTCTCTCTTTCTCTCCGTCAGTCTCAGTCAGTCTCTCTCTGTCAGTCTCTCTCTCTGTCAGTCAGTCTCTCTCTGTCAGTCAGTCTCTCTCTGTCAGTCAGTCTCTCTCTCTTTCACTCTCTCTCTGTCAGGCTCTCTCTGTCATTCAGTCTCTCTACCTCAGTCAGTATCTCTCTACCTCAGTCAGTATCTCTCTACCTCAGTCAGTATCTCTCTGTCTGTCAGTCTCTCTGTCAGTCAGTCAGTCAGTCTCTCTCTGTCAGTCAGTCTCTCTCTGTCAGTCAGTCTCTCTCTCAGTCTCTCTCTCTCTCTGTCAGTCTTTCTGTCAGTCAGTCTCTCTCTCTCACTCTGTCAGTCATTCTCTCAGTCAGTCAGTCTCTCTCAGTCTCTCTCTCTGTCAGTCTCTCTCTCTTTCACTCTCTCTCTGTCATTCAGTCTCTCTACCTCAGTCAGTATCTCTCTAACTCAGTCAGTATCTCTCTACCTCAGTCAGTATCTCTCTACCTCAGTCAGTATCTCTCTACCTCAGTCAGTATCTCTGTCTGTCAGTCTCTCTCTGTCTGTCAGTCTCTCTCTGTCAGTCTCTCTGTCAGTCTCTCTGTCAGTCTCTCTGTCAGTCTCTCTCTCTTTCACTCTCTCTCTGTCATTCAGTCTCTCTACCTCAGTCAGTATCTCTCTACCTCAGTCAGTATCTCTCTACCTCAGTCAGTATCTCTCTACCTCAGTCAGTATCTCTCTACCTCAGTCAGTATCTCTCTGTCTGTCAGTCTCTCTGTCAGTCAGTCAGTCAGTCTCTTTCTGTCAGTCAGTCTCTCTCTGTCAGTCAGTCTCTCTCTCAGTCTCTCTCTCTCTCTCTCTGTCAGTCTTTCTGTCAGTCAGTCTCTCTCTCTCACTCTCTGTCAGTCATTCTCTCAGTCAGTCAGTCTCTCTCAGTCTCTCTCTCTGTCAGTCTCTCTCTCTTTCACTCTCTCTCTGTCATTCAGTCTCTCTACCTCAGTCAGTATCTCTCTACCTCAGTCAGTATCTCTCTACCTCAGTCAGTATCTCTCTACCTCAGTCAGTATCTCTCTACCTCAGTCAGTCTCTCTCTGTCTGTCAGTCTCTCTCTGTCTGTCAGTCTCTCTCTGTCTGTCAGTCTCTCTGTCAGTCTCTCTGTCAGTCTCTCTGTCAGTCTCTCTCTCTTTCACTCTCTCTCTGTCATTCAGTCTCTCTACCTCAGTCAGTATCTCTCTACCTCAGTCAGTATCTCTCTACCTCAGTCAGTATCTCTCTACCTCAGTCAGTATCTCTCTACCTCAGTCAGTATCTCTCTGTCTGTCAGTCTCTCTGTCAGTCAGTCAGTCAGTCTCTCTCTGTCAGTCAGTCTCTCTGTCAGTCAGTCTCTCTGTCAGTCAGTTTCTCTGTCAGTCAGTTTCTCTGTCAGTCAGTCTCTCTGTCAGTCAGTCTCTCTGTCAGTCAGTCTCTCTGTCAGTCAGTCTCTCTGTCAGTCTCTCTCTGTCAGTCTCTCTCTCAGTCAGTCTCTGTCAGTCTCTGTCAGTCAGTCTCTTAGTCAGTCTTTCTCTCAGTCTCTCTCTCTGTCAGCCTCTCTCTCTCTCTCTCTCTCTCTGTCAGTCTCTCTGTCAGTCAGTCTCTCTCGGTCAGTCAGTCTCTCTGTCAGTCTCTCTCTCTCTGTCAGTCTCTCTCTCTCTGTCAGTCTCTCTCTGTCAGTCTCTGTCAGTCAGTCTCTTAGTCAGTCTTTCTCTCAGTCTCTCTCTCTGTCAGCCTCTCTCTCTCTCTGTCAGTCTCTCTGTGTCAGTCTCTCTGTCAGTCAGTCTCTCTCTGTCAGTCAGTCTCTCTCTGTCAGTCTCTCTCTCTCTGTCTGTCAGTCTCTCTCTGTCATTCAGTCTCTCTCTGTCAGTCAGTCTTTCTCTCTCTGTCAGTCTCTGTCAGTCAGTGTCTCTCAGTCAGTGTCTCTGTCAGTCTCTCTCTGTCAGTCTCTCTCTCTCTGTCAGTCTCAGTCAGTCTCTCTCTGTCAGTCAGTCTCTCTCTGTCAGTCAGTTTCTCTCTCAGTCGGTCAGACTCTCTCTCAGTTGGTCAGTCTCTCTCTGTCATTCAGTCTCTCTCTGTCAGTCAGTCTTTCTCTCTCTGTCAGTCTCTGTCAGTCAGTGTCTCTCAGTCAGTGTCTCTGTCAGTCTCTCTCTGTCAGTCTCTCTCTGTCAGTCTCAGTCAGTCTCTCTCTGTCAGTCAGTCTCTCTCTGTCAGTCAGTTTCTCTCTCAGTCGGTCAGACTCTCTCTCAGTTGGTCAGTCTCTCTCTGTCGGTCAGTCTCTCAGTCGGTCAGTCTCTCTCTCAGTCGGTCAGTCTCTCTCTCTGTCGGTCAGTCTCTCTCTCTGTCGGTCAGTCTCTCTCTCTGTCGGTCAGTCTCTCTCTCTGTCGGTCAGTCTCTCTCTCTGTCGGTCAGTCTCTCTCTCTGTCGGTCAGTCTCTCTCTGTCAGTCTCTCTCTGTCAGTCTCTCTCTCTCTGTCAGTCTCTCTCTCTCTGTCAGTCTCTCTCTCTCTGTCAGTCTCTCTCTCTCTGTCAGTCTCTCTCTCTCTGTCAGTCTCTCTGTCTCTCTCTGTCAGTCTCTCTCTCTCTGTCAGTCTCTCTCTCTCTGTCAGTCTCTCTCTCTCTGTCAGTCAGCATCTCTCTGTCAGTCAGTCTCTCTCTGTCAGTCAGCATCTCTGTCAGTCAGCATCTCTGTCAGTCAGCATCTCTGTCAGTCAGTCTCTCTCTCTGTGAGTCAGTCTCTCTCTGTCAGTCTCTCTCTCTCTGTCAGTCTCAGTCAGTCAGTCTCTCTCCCTGTCAGTCAGTCTCTCTCTCTGTCAATCAGTCTCTCTCTCTGTCAATCAGTCTCTCTCAGTCAGTCTCGCTCTGTCAGTCAGTCTCTCTTTCTCTCCGTCAGTCTCAGTCAGTCTCTCTCTGTCAGTCTCTCTCTCTGTCAGTCAGTCTCTCTCTGTCAGTCAGTCTCTCTCTGTCAGTCAGTCTCTCTCTCTTTCACTCTCTCTCTGTCAGGCTCTCTCTGTCATTCAGTCTCTCTACCTCAGTCAGTATCTCTCTACCTCAGTCAGTATCTCTCTACCTCAGTCAGTATCTCTCTGTCTGTCAGTCTCTCTGTCAGTCAGTCAGTCAGTCTCTCTCTGTCAGTCAGTCTCTCTCTGTCAGTCAGTCTCTCTCTCAGTCTCTCTCTCTCTCTCTCTGTCAGTCTTTCTGTCAGTCAGTCTCTCTCTCTCACTCTCTGTCAGTCATTCTCTCAGTCAGTCAGTCTCTCTCAGTCTCTCTCTCTGTCAGTCTCTCTCTCTTTCACTCTCTCTCTGTCATTCAGTCTCTCTACCTCAGTCAGTATCTCTCTACCTCAGTCAGTATCTCTCTACCTCAGTCAGTATCTCTCTACCTCAGTCAGTATCTCTCTACCTCAGTCAGTATCTCTCTACCTCAGTCAGTATCTCTGTCTGTCAGTCTCTCTCTGTCTGTCAGTCTCTCTCTGTCTGTCAGTCTCTCTGTCAGTCTCTCTGTCAGTCTCTCTGTCAGTCTCTCTCTCTTTCACTCTCTCTCTGTCATTCAGTCTCTCTACCTCAGTCAGTATCTCTCTACCTCAGTCAGTATCTCTCTACCTCAGTCAGTATCTCTCTACCTCAGTCAGTATCTCTCTACCTCAGTCAGTATCTCTCTGTCTGTCAGTCTCTCTGTCAGTCAGTCAGTCAGTCTCTCTCTGTCAGTCAGTCTCTCTCTGTCAGTCAGTCTCTCTCTCAGTCTCTCTCTCTCTCTCTCTGTCAGTCTTTCTGTCAGTCAGTCTCTCTCTCTCACTCTCTGTCAGTCATTCTCTCAGTCAGTCAGTCTCTCTCAGTCTCTCTCTCTGTCAGTCTCTCTCTCTTTCACTCTCTCTCTGTCATTCAGTCTCTCTACCTCAGTCAGTATCTCTCTACCTCAGTCAGTATCTCTCTACCTCAGTCAGTATCTCTCTACCTCAGTCAGTATCTCTCTACCTCAGTCAGTACCTCTCTGTCTGTCAGTACCTCTCTGTCTGTCAGTCTCTCTCTGTCTGTCAGTCTCTCTGTCAGTCTCTCTGTCAGTCTCTCTGTCAGTCTCTCTGTCAGTCTCTCTGTCAGTCTCTCTGTCAGTCTCTCTGTCAGTCAGTCTCTCTGTCAGTCAGTCTCTCTGTCAGTCAGTCTCTCTCTGTCAGTCAGTCTCTCTCTGTCAGTCAGTCTCTCTCTATCAGTCCGTCTCTCTCTCAGTCTCTCTCTCTGTCAGTCTCTCTCTGTCAGGCTCTCTCTCAGTCTCTCTCTCTGTCAGTCTCTCTCTCTCTGTCAGTCTCTCTCTCTCTGTCAGGCTCTCTCTCTCTGTCATTCAGTCTCTCTCTACCTCAGTCAGTCTCTCTCTACCTCAGTCAGTCTCTCTCTACCTCAGTCAGTCAGTATCTCTCTCTCTCTGTCTGTCAGTCTCTCTCTGTCTGTCAGTCTCTGTCAGTCTCTCTCTGTCAGTCTCTCTCTGTCAGTCTCTCTCAGTCTCTCTCTCTCTGTCAGTCTCTCTCTCTTTCACTCTCTCTCTGTCATTCAGTCTCTCTACCTCAGTCAGTATCTCTCTACCTCAGTCAGTATCTCTCTACCTCAGTCAGTATCTCTCTACCTCAGTCAGTATCTCTCTACCTCAGTCAGTATCTCTCTACCTCAGTCAGTATCTCTCTACCTCAGTCTCTCTCTGTCTGTCAGTCTCTCTCTGTCTGTCAGTCTCTCTCTGTCTGTCAGTCTCTCTCTGTCTGTCAGTCTCTCTCTGTCAGTCTCTCTGTCAGTCAGTCTCTCTGTCAGTCAGTCTCTCTCTGTCAGTCCGTCTCTCTCTCAGTCTCTCTCTCTGTCAGTCTCTCTCTCTCTGTCAGGCTCTCTCTGTCAGTCAGTCTCTCTGTCAGTCAGTCTCTCTCTACCTCAGTCAGTCTCTCTCTACCTCAGTCAGTCAGTATCTCTCTCTCTCTGTCAGTCTCTCTCTCTCTCTGTGTCAGTCTCTCTCTGTCAGTCAGTCTCTCTGTCAGTCTCTCTCTCTCTGTCAGGCTCTCTCTCAGTCTCTCTCTCTGTCAGTCTCTCTCTCTCTGTCAGGCTCTCTGTCATTCAGTCTCAATCAGTCTCTCTCTCTCTGTCAGTCAGTCTCTCTCTCTGTCTGTCAGTCTCTCTCTCTCTCTGTCAGTCTCTCTCTCTCTCTGTGTCAGTCTCTCTCTGTCAGTCAGTCTCTCTCTCAGTCTCTCTCTCTGTCAGTCTCTCTCTCTTTCACTCTCTCTCTGTCAGGCTCTCTCTGTCATTCAGTCTCTCTACCTCAGTCAGTATCTCTCTACCTCAGTCAGTATCTCTCTGTCTGTCAGTCTCTCTCTTTGTCTGTCAGTCTCTCTCTTTGTCTGTCAGTCTCTCTCTTTGTCTGTCAGTCTCTCTCTTTGTCTGTCAGTCTCTCTCTTTGTCTGTCTCTCTCTTTGTCTGTCAGTCTCTCTCTTTGTCTGTCAGTCTCTCTCTCTCTGTCAGTCTCTCTCTGTCAGTCAGTCCCTCTGTCAGTCAGTCCCTCTGTCAGTCAGTCCCTCTGTCAGTCAGTCCCTCTGTCAGTCTCTCTGTCAGTCAGTCTCTCTGTCAGTCAGTCTCTCTGTCAGTCAGTCACTCTCTGTCAGTCAGTCACTCTCTGTCAGTCAGTCTCTCTCTGTCAGTCAGTCTCTCTCTGTCAGTCAGTCTCTCTCTGTCAGTCAGTCTCTCTCTCAGTCAGTCTCTCTCTGTCAGTCTCTCTCTCTCTCTGTCAGTCTCTCTCTCTCTGTCAGTCTCTCTCTCTCTGTCAGTCTCTCTCTCTCTGTCAGGCTCTCTCTGTCAGGCTCTCTCTGTCATTCAGTCTCTCTCAGTCAGTCAGTCTCTCTCTACCTCAGTCAGTCAGTCTCTCTCTCTCTCTGTCAGTCTCTCTCTCTCTCTGTCTGTCAGTCTCTCTCTCTCTGTCTGTCAGTCTCTCTCAGTCAGTCAGTCTCTCTGTCAGTCAGTCTCTCCCTCAGTCAGTCAGTCAGTCTGTTATGCCCTGCATAGTTATTCTATGTTTCACATTTCACCCTTTCTTCCTGCTGCTCAGCCAGTGTGCATGTTTACTGTAGAATGTTGGCAATGCAGTGATGCATGGAATGTTGGGTGTCTGTGTGAGTGAGGAATGACAGTTAGAGAGGGGCTGAGCAGCAGGCAAGCTGCTCCTGGTGGGGTCTGCCACTACAAGGGGTTTCCTACTACCTGGAACTAATGGCTTGACTACTGGCTAATCTACATATACTTCACCTGTTACCTGGACTACCTGTCTGATGTACTTACCTACCATCTGGATGTACCTGAACCGACTACAGATTAAAGGTACACGTTAAATCTACTTGGCTACCAGTGTCTACTTCTGTCACAGGACACAACATATTTTTGGCGACGAGCGAGAGTTGGAGACTTTCCCACTTGCTTACTTTTCTCCACAATTGATCAAGAAAGCAAAAGATGACAGCTGTAACAAGTCCACAGGGTGAGAAGGAGCCACAAGTCTTACAGTCATCTATGAAACAACGCTACAACAAGCATACAAGAGGCAACACGACAAGCATCACAAGAGGAATCATTGCAACAAAAGAGTCTGGTACAGCATACTCGGCAACCCCACCAGTGTCCTGGACAACGGACAGCCCCAACGTAAGCATGCTGTACTGTGTGTTGCCTGTGCAATCAAGGGAAGAATGTTCTTTGATAATGACTTTAAACATGTTTAAACTGTGCTGGTATGCTGCACATGTCATGATCTGTCCTGCGCAATGTCTGTCTGCTACTGGATGTAACTGCCACTTTGGAGGTGCCAGAAAAAGGACTTTAAGTGCCACAAGTATCTACTATCTGTGTACAAATCTCTGCAGTGGGGTTCACACTACGATTTGGATTGGTAAAGATGCACTGGAGAATTCACATGAAGGAGAGCTGTGGATGTTACACGGAGTATCACTGAAAAGTTTTGGGCAATTGCGAGCTTCTCCCTGGCAGTGGCTAATAGCATGGTGACATGTTGTGGTGCATCCTTGGCGCCTTACTGATGCAGTGTCTCTGGGAGCAGAGTCGGGTGAGATACATTTTTGTCATTTATTGTTGGTCTATTCTGAGACCTGATGTCTGCGGGGACTTTTCAACTGTCATTCTTGAATTTAAAAATGAGGCACGAGTCATGAGTTGCGCGAGGTGGCTTACCTTCATGTGGGTCTCTCGCGCTGTTCCTCTTCTCAATTATGACGTTCGAGGAAGCACCGTGTATGCCCAATAACGTTTTGAGGCACTGGCTTGCCGTGAGCCACCCGGCGCAGCGTGAAAAAGCGTGCCGCCATCTTGGGGTTGGCAATCGCCGTTGTTAAGCAATGGTCTTCAGCCTGTCAATTTGCCAACCAGGCGTGTCGTCTTCTTTAAGTTATGTGGAGCATGAAGTCAGACTATAATGTCGTGTTTTGAGGAATGAGCAAGACACCGGTGATTTCGTCTCCACATCGGTCCAAGTAATGATGCTACTAGGACACAGAGCTAACACATCTACAGTGCTCATGGCATGACCAGGTTTCTTCTAAACTGCACATAAGCAGCTGCTTCTTGTTTTCCTGCAGCGCTGGGTCCCAGTGATCGGTCAGGTTTCTAACAAGGGTCGGAGGATGCTGTTGTGCACACCGGCAGTGAGTGGGAGTTTTTTCTTCAAATTATCTACCATCCGGTGACTGGATCTCTATTGTCTACCATCCGGTGACAAAATCTGTTTGTCCTCTTGCCATCTTACTCGTGGACAGTAACAAAGAGTAACATGGAAACATACTCTTGTTCAAAACTGGCAGAACATGTATGTGAGACTTATTGGAGCAGAGTTCATTTTACAACATGAACTGTGACACGTTTTTTTATATACTATTTGAACAGTGTCTCGTTTTTTTTTACTCTTTTGCGGCATGAAAATGTTATGGCATGATTTGTTTACCAGTATTGTCTGCACAGTGTTATCCTGCCATCTAGTGCTTTAATTGGAATTTGATGTCTAGGTAGTTGAAGTGTACCATCAATCCACGTTCTCTTAACTTACATCGAGCATGATCCGGGTGAGAGATAGCTCACCGGCGCAGTTTCTGGTTTTACGTTTTCCTTACAGAAATGGTGTTCCCTTGCTAGTACAATGTGTTTGTATTGTAGAGCATTCATGCTTGAGGGATTTAAGCTTACAATTTATATGTGCCAGCTTCCACAGTTTAGGTTTTGTTTCCCTAAGGACATCCTTGTCTAGTTTAGTATAGTGGGTAGCTGTACTACATTATCCCTTACATTAGGGTTGGGCATGGGTTTGGAAACGAGTCCCTTTCCCATAGGGCGTTACACGTGGCCCCTACGCAGGGGTGGGTATTGTGAGCTCTTTTCTCATTAAGCGTTACAGGCAGCCTCTACACAGGGGTGAGTTCATGAGTGTGTTTCAGGTACAGTTGTTTGTTTAGTAACCCTGACACGGGGTATGTTTATCGGGTCTCCGCCGATTAACATAACAGGTAACCCTTACACTGGGTTGGTTTTAGTCATGGGTACGATTCCCATTTACAGTTGTTTGTTTGGTAACCCCTACGCGGGGTATGTTTTGGGGATTTCTCAAATCAACATTTCATGTAACCCTTACACGGGGTGGGTTTTGGGTTTATCGGTACGGTTCCCCTACACAGGGTGTATTTACATAGTTTATGGTCCCATATACATGTATAAAGTCTTACTGGACTTTATGGGTCACAGTCCCTAGTGTTAGTACCTCTTATGAGGGGTGAAAGTTTGGTTTTTAGCTCCACTTTCACAGCAAATGTAAGTTTCCTTACGTGAGGAATCTTGTCTATTGATTTGTTCCCTTGCAGAAGGGATTGTAGTTGCGGGTTTGTTTTTGCCCTCTGCAATTTACAAAGAACTTTGTTCATTATATTTATTGGGAGAGGATGGGTCATTTTACTCCATTGTTGTTCGTAAACCATCCATTCTCTCTGTTTTGAATAGCTCTGACCCTCCTGTGATGCTTACTTTATTTCACATCCCTGGGTTTCGAACTATTTCTTGCATTTGTAAATTTCTGTGTATAGTTCTTCTATTGCAGTATTGTTACTTTTTGTTTTCTTTTAAAAGGAAAGGGATGTGTTATGCCCTGCATAGTTATTCTATGTTTCACATTTCACCCTTTCTTCCTGCTGCTCAGCCAATGTGCATTACTGTAGAATGTTGGGAATGCAGTGATGCATGGAATGTTGGGTGTCTGTGTGAGTGAGGAATGACAGAGAGAGAGGGGCTGAGCAGCAGGCAGGCTGCTCCTGGTGGGGCTTGCTACTACAAGGGGTTTCCTACTACCTGGAACTAATGGCTTGACTACTGGCTAATCTACATATACTTCACCTGTTGCCTGGACTACCTGTCTGATGTACTTACCTACCATCTGGATGTACCTGAACCGACTACAGATTAAAGGTACATGTTAAATCTACTTGGCTACCAGTGTCTACTTCTGTCACCCTGCCCCCTTTTTTTGTTTTTCATCTTTGTTTAACTGTTTTCTTATGACTCGGTTCAACCTAGTCCCAAGATGGCTGCCAGCATTTCCTGGATGATGTGCTGACAGGCAATCAGAATCCGCCCAGATATCGATATTTCTTTTTCCTTTAATATTTCAAAAACTACTTAACGGATTTACACCATTTAAAAAAAAGGGCTCTTTCTGAACCAAGGGCTACCTTTTTGCCAAATTTGGTGTAATTCCGTTCAGCAGTTCGGGCTGTAGCTTTGTCTAAAGTTTCCTATGGAAATTAACATGGGGAAAACGTGTTTTGGGACCCCCCTTTTTTCTCCGCCCCTGCTTGACGAATCACCCCGAAACTTTCAAGACAAGAGCTGACCGGAGCGCCCCACTAGTTTTGAAAATTTTGCGAAGATTCGTCAACCGGCGCCAAAGTTATTGGGAAAGAAAAAACGTTTTTGAATAGAAACGAGGTCCTAACTATAACTACCTACTGGCGACCGCCAGTAGGTAATATATATATATGGGTGTGTGAACAAGGGCACTTTGTGCTTGAAACGTGTCGCAAGGGTGAGAGGAATAAAAGATCTTACCTGCTACTGAATCTGGGTCCGTCTCTCTCTCTGCTCGCCTGCTTGTCAGCGTGGAGGTGCGGGGAGTGTTTGCTGTGAAATATATATATATATATATATATATATTATCTACTGGCGGTCGCCAGTAGATAGTTATAGTTAGGACCTATTTTCCATAGGAAATCCACGACATTCTATTTGAAATAACTCTTGCGTCGGTTGACGAATCTTCGTGAAATTTTCAAACTTTATGGCCCGCTCCGGTCCGCTCCTACCCTGAAAGTCTCAGGGTGATTCGTCAAGCGGGGCCGAGAAAAAGGGGGTCCCAAAACGTGTTTTCCCCATTCATTTTCCCATAGGAAACTTTAGACACGGCTACAGCCCGAACTGCTGAACGGAATTACACCAAATTTGGCAAAGAGGTAGTTCTTGGTTCAAAAAGTACCCTTTTTGTTAAATGGTGTAAATCCGTTCAGTAGTTGCTGAGAAAATTAAAAGTAAAAACACATATATATCTGGGCGGAGCCTAACCACACATGTCATCGTGAGATCTGATTGGCTGTCAGCACTTCATCCTGGAATTGCTGGCAGCCATCTTGGGACCAATATAAATGATAGTACCACATTGAAATGCATTGTACTGAATCGAAGATTTTGAGGGTTACCAAAAGGAGAACTATAAAGGGTGATAACAGACTTTAGTTACATTAGAATTCATTTGTTGATGGTACCATACTAATTTCAGGAATTGTGGTGTGTTCTAAGGTGATTTTACCCTGTGAAAAACCTTCTGCTGGGATATCATGAATCATGTTTGAGAGAAAACTATTTTCACATGCTTGTCCCATACAGTTTTGGAAGGTGCTCCAGAAGCTAAAATGAGAGCATATTTTCTGTAAATTCACATTATCTTTCTCAGTCATGTGAGAATGAAGTCTGACATTCTCAGTAAAACATGTACATCCAACAAGGGCAGAGACTGTCAGTTGATTCCTTTGTGTTCTACTGCAGCTTCCCAGAGTGTTCTAAAGAACAACTAGAGTGCTAACAGCCTTACTTATGACAAAAGTATGGCACACCTGAAGCCATCTTGATTGGAATAAACTGGTAACACTTAAAACATTTAATTTAAAAAGGAACAAAATGATGGGGTTCATCTTGTCATAGAAATTATGGTTAGTGCTCTGGAAAGAAAAATTAGGACATGTTTCAAGTGTGATCTCAAATATCTTCCTGTTATATTTCAACAGGAGCAGCCTGTCAGTTGATGCCTTTGTGTTCTACTGCAGCTTCCCAGAGTGTTCTAAAGAACAACTAGAGCGCTAACAGTCTTACTTATGACAAAAGTATGGCACACCTGAAGCCATCTTGATTGGAATAAACTGGTAACACTTAAAACATTTAATTTAAAAAGGAACAAAATGAGGGGTTCATTTTGCCACAGAAATTATGGTTAGTGCTGTAGAAAGAAAAATTAGGACATGTTTTAAGTGAGATCTCAAATATCTTCCTGTTATATTTCAACAGGAGCAGCCTGTCAGTTGATGCCTTTGTGTTCTACTGCAGCTTCCCAGAGTGTTCTAAAGAACAACTAGAGTGCTAACAGCCTTACTTATGACAAAAGTATGGCACACCTGAAGCCATCTTGATTGGAATAAACTGGTAACACTTAAAACATTTAATTTAAAAAGGAACAAAATGAGGGGGTTCATTTTGCCATAGAAATTATGGTTAGTGCTGCAAAAAGAAAATTTAGTGCATGTTTTAAGTGAGATCTCAAATCCTCTTCTATTTCATTAGAACATTCTGACATGCAGACTGAAACAATCACTTTCAATACCAGCAGTAGACTTCCAGTTAACTCCTTGGTGAGCAGTAGCTTTACTACAGTGATCTAATGAACAACTAGAGTAATAACATTCTGAATTTATGGCAAATGTGTGACACATCTGAATGCCTTCTTGATGGAATCAAAGTAAAAAACTGAAAGCATTTCCTACTGAGGAGACTGCAGTAAATGAGGAAATTAGGAAACTTCATAACAAAGAAGTCTTCCAAGATGGCCACCAGTGAAAAAAGAGCCCAAATGTAGCACAAATATTACCCAGATGTAGCCCACATATAGCCCAATGACAAAAGTGTGCAAAACACTTTTTATTTTTAGTTTTTTTGCAGTTTTATGTAGTGCAGACTGGTCAGGTATTGGAGCATTGCATCTTAAAACATGACCCCCCTACACTACAAAAACACCACTGCGCTACCCTAAACCCTAAAACACTACCCCAGCACGGCCCCTACACTACACAAGCACCACTGCACTATCCTAAACCCTAAAACACTACCCCCAGCATGACCCCCTACACTACACAAACACCACTGCACTACCCTAAACCCTAAAACACTACCCCAACACCACTGCACTAACCTAAATCCTAAAACACTACCCCCAGCACGACCCCCTACACTACCCAAACACCACTGCACTACCCTAAAACATGACCCCCTACACTACACAAACACCACTGCACTACCCTAAACCCTAAAACACTACCCCCAGCACGACCCCCTACACTACACAAGCACCACTGCACTACCCTAAACCCTAAAACACTACCCCCAGCACGACCCCTACACTACCCAAACACCACTGCACTAACCTAAATCCTAAAACACTACCCCCAGCACGACCCCTACACTACCCAAACACCACTGCACTACCCTAAAACATGACCCCTACACTACACAAACACCACTGCACTACCCTAAACCCTAAAACACTACCCCCAGCACGACCCCCTACACTACACAAGCACCACTGCACTACCCTAAACCCTAAAACACTACCCCCAGCACGACCCCCTACACTGCCCGAACACCACTGCACTGCCCTAAACCCTGAAACACCAGCCCCTGCATGACCCCCTACACTGCCCGAACACCACTGCACTGCCCTAAACCCTGAAACACATACCCTAGCACGACCCCCTAGACTGCCCGAACACCACTGCACTGCCCTAAACCCTAAAACACCACCCCTTCACGACCCCTACACTGCCCGAATACCACTGCACTGCCCTAAACCCTGAAACACCACCCCCAGCATGACCCCTACACTGCCCGAACACCACTGCACTGCCCTAAACCCTGAAACACTACCCCCAGCAAGACATCCTACACTGCCCGAACACCACTGCACTGCCCTAAACCCTGAAACATCACCCCCAGCAAGACCCCCTACACTGCCCGAACACCACTGCCCTAAATCCTGAAACACCACCCCCAGCACGACCCCCTACACTGCCCGAACACCACTGCACTGCCCTAAACCCTGAAACACCACCCCCTGCATGACCCCCTACACTGCCCGAACACTACTGTACTGCCCTAAACCCTGAAACATCATCCCCAGCACGACCCCCTACACTGCACGAACACCACTGCACTGCCCTAAACCCTGAAACACTACCCCCAGCAAGACCCCCTACACTGCCCGAACACCACTGCACTGCCCTAAACCCTGAAACATCACCCCCAGCAAGACCCCCTACACTGCCCGAACACCACTGCCCTAAACCCTGAAACACCACCCCCAGCAAGACCCCCTACACTGCCCGAACACCACTGCATTGCCCTAAACCCTGAAACACCAGCCCCAGCACGACCCCTACACTGCCCGAACACCACTGCACTGCCCTAAACCCTGAAACACCAGCCCCAGCACGACCGCCTACACTGCCCGAACACCACTGCACTGCCCTAAACCCTGAAACACCAGCCCCAGCACGACCCCCTACACTGCCCGAACACCACTGCACTACCCTAAACCCTCAAACACCAGCCCCAGCACGACCCCCTACAATGCCCGAACACCACTGCACTGCCATAAACCCTGAATCACCAGCCCCAGCAAGACCCCCTACACTGCCCGAACACCACTGCACTAAAGCCTGAAACACCACCCCCAGCAAGACCACCTATACTGGCCGAACACCACTGCACTGCCCTAAACCCTGAAACACCACCCCCTGCACGACCCCCTACACTGCCCAAACACCTCTGCACTGCCCTAAACCCTGAAACACCACCCCTCAGCATGACACCCTACACTGCCCGAACACCACTGCACTGCCCTAAACCCTGAAACACCACCCCCAGCACGACCCCCTACACTGCCCGAACACCACTGCACTGCCCTAAACCCTGAAACACCACCCCCTGCACGACCTCCTACACTGCCGGAACACCACTGCACTGCCCTAAACCCTGAAACACCACCCCCAGCACGACCCCCTACACTGCCCGAACACCACTGCACTGCCCTAAACCCTGAAACATCAACCCCAGCAAGACCCCCTACACTGCCTGAACACCACTGCCCTAAACCCTGAAACACCACCCCCTACACTGCACGAACACCACTGCACTGCCCTAAACCCTGAAACACCACCTCCAGCAAAACCCCCTACACTGCCTGAACACCATTGCTCTGCCCTAAATCCTGAAACACTAGCCCCAGCACGACCCCCTACACTGCCCAAACACCACTGCACTGCCCTAAACCCTGAAACACCACCCCCAGCACGACACCCTACACTGCCCGAACACCACTGCACTGCCCTAAACCCTGAAACACCAGCCCCAGCAAGACCCCTACACTGCCCGAACACCACTGCACTGCCCTAGACTCTGAAACACCAGCCCCAGCAAGACCCCCTACACTGCCCGAACACCACTGCACTGCCCTAAACCCTGAAACACCAGCCCCAGCATGACCCCCTACACTGCCCGAACACCACTGCACTGCCCTAAACCCTGAAACACCAGCCCCAGCACGACCACCTACACTGCCCGAACACCACTGCACTGCCCTAAACCCTGAAACACCAGCCCCAGCACGACCCCCTACACTGCCCGAACACCACTGCACTGCCCTAAACCCTGAAACACCAGCCCCAGCACGACCCCCTACACTGCCCGAACACCACTGTACTGCCCTAAACCCTGAAACACCAGCCCCAGCACGACCCCCTACACTGCCCGAACACCGCCTGCACTGCCCTAAACCCTGAAACACCAACCCCTGCATGACCCCCTCCACTGCCCAAACACCACTGCACTGCCCTAAACCCTGAAACACCACCCCCTGCAGCACCCCCTACACTGCCCGAACACCACTGCACTGCCCTAAACCCTGAAACACCACCCCCTGCACCGCCCCCTACACTGCCCGAACACCACTGCACTGCCCTAAACCCTGAAACACCACCCCCAGCATGACCCCCTTTACTGCTCGAACACCACTGCACTGCCCCAAACCCTGAAACACCACCCCCAGCACGACCCCCTACACTGCCCGAACACCACTGCCCTAAACCCTGAAACACCACCCCCTGCACGACCCCCTACACTGCCCGAACACCACTGCACTGCCCTAAACCCTGAAACACCACCCCCTACACTGCCCGAACACCACTGCACTCTAAACCCTGAAACACCACCCCCAGCACGACCCCCTACACTGCCCGAACACCACTGCACTGCCCTAAACCCTAAAACACCACCCCCAGCATTACCCCCTACACTGCCCAAACACCACTGCACTGCCCTAAACCCTAGAACACTACCCCCAGCACGACCCCCTACACTACCCGAACACCACTGCACTACCCTAAACCCTAAAATACTACCCCCAGCACAACCCCCTACACTACCTGAACACGACTGCACTGCCCTAAACCCTCAAACACTCCCCCAGCACGACCCCCTACACTACCCAAACACCACTGCACTGCCCTAAACCCTAAAACACTCCCCCCAGCACGACCCCCTACACTACCCGAAAACCACTGCACTGCCCTAAACCCTAAAACACTCCCCCAGCACGACCCCCTACACTACCCAAACACCACTGCACTGCCCTAAACCCTAAAACACTACCCCCGCATGACCCCCTACACTACCCAAACACCAATGCACTACCCTAATACCTAAAACACTAATCCCCGCATGACCCCCTACACTACCCTAAACCCTAAAACACTACCCCAGCACGACTCCTACACTGCCCAAAGACCACTGCACTACCCTAAACCCTAAAACACTACCCCCTACACTACACAAACACCACTGCACTACCCTAAACCCTAAAACACTACCCCCAGCATGAACCACTACACTACCCAAACACCACTGCACTACCCTAAACCCTAAAAACTACCCCAGCAGTACCCCTACACTACCCAAACACCACTGCACTACCCTAAACCCTAAAACACTACCCCCAGCAGTACCCCCTACACTACCCAAACACCACTGCACTACCCTAAATCACTACCCCCAGCACGACCCCCTACACTACCCAAACACCACTGCATTACCCTAAACCCTAAAACACTACCCCCAGCACGACCCCCTACACTACCCAAACACCACTGCACTACCCTAAACCCTAAAACACTCCCCCAGCACGACTCCCTACACTACCCAAACACCACTGCCCTACCCTAAACCCTAAATCTACCCCCAGCATGACCCCCTACACTACACAAACACCACTGCACTACCCTAAACCCTAAAACACTACCCCCAGCACGACCCTCTTCACTACCTAAACACAACTGCACAATTTGTTACAGGCGTTGCAACGCAGGCCTGTGGTGCTTACTGGAAGTACCTAGTGGGCTAGTTGGGCCCCAGGGACCCTCAGGATTCAAGGTGACCTAATCCCCCAACTTAAAATGCACCACGGGGCGCGTTTGCACAGTGGTGAAGGGAGGGGGCGGGGCCTCAGGTGACATGTGCGCAAACACGCCCTGTGGTGCGTTTTAAGTTGGGGAATTAATTCCCTTTGAATCCTGAGGGACCCTGGGGGCCAACTAGCCCACCAGGTACCTTCAGTAAGCACAACAGAGTTGCGGTGCAGAGAGGTGAAAAAAGGTGCGTGGCCTCGGAACGCCTCTCTGCAACTCAGCTCTGTGGTCCTAACTGTAGGTACCTGGGGGGCTAGTTGGGCCCCAGGGACCCTCAGAATTCAAGGGGACTTAATCCTGCAACTTAAAACGCGCCACGGGGTGCGTTTGCACACATGTCACCTCAGGCCCCCTCCCTTCACCACTGTGCAAACGCGCCCTGTAGCGCGTTTTAAGAGGTAGTTTTAATCCCCCTGCCCTATTATGTACTAGGGACTTGCAGAGGGAGGTCATGCTAATCACAGGGGTACCCCAACGCATAGTGTTCCCTAGTGTATGTAGGTGTTTTCACTGTATTCTAAGTGTCTTTTAGCATAGCACTGGCTCTGGTTAGTCAGAGTCAGTTACCACCAGTACCCGTCTGAAAAGTTGTGGGCACAGGATGATTTTGCAACAAGGCCTCTTTCTGCTCCTCTGTTGGTTCTTTCTGCACATCTTTTGCTTCTTTCTGTGCGTTTTTCTTCTTTCTTCACATGTCCTACCTCTGTAGGCATAGTTAGAAATTAGCATTTAAAAAACCTTTGAAATTCACTGAAAAAACCATAGGTTTCAGACACGTTATAGTTAGAAATTAGCATTTAAAAAACCTTTGAAATTCACTGAAAAAACCATAGGTTTTAGGGACAGTTATAGTTAGTTGGACATTTCACTCGTACAAAACCATAGAAATTCCCCGTTATAGTTAGTTCAGCTAACTATAACTCGCGCCCCGCAATGCACTGCTGATGACGTCACATATTACATCACTCATGACATGGTCAGTGACATCACTGATGACATCTCAAATGACATCACTGATGACATCATCCATGTGATAATTTCATGCATCTTCTCACACCCTAATATAACTTTTGATACACCCACTCTAAATTACAGACTGCCATTCTCAAAACCATAGACACTCCAACACCAAAAACTACATACCCACTCACTGATTCTTAGGTCTACACACACATCCACTCACTAACCCATACAGTCACTCATACTTAGTCACTCAGTACAGGACTATCATATGCACTCATACACCTATATAAACACTCACACACCGCCACTCATCCATAGAGGTACTCACACACCTAGTCAGTCATGCAAAAAACTTAATCACACACCCATTTACTCACCTATACAGTTATACACACACCAGCTCACTTACTCATACAAATACTAGCACATTCTTACGCTCTTATACAATCACTGATACAAGTACACACTCATCCATACAGCCACTCTCACAATCACACACTCTCACTTATAGCCATTTATATACTCCAACACACATATATACTGCCTTTCACATATGTAGTTACTCACACATGTACCACTGAGATATACATTCAATCACTAACACACCCATACACACACTCACCCACCCATACAGTCCATCACAGATGCACTCTTGAAACCATGCACCCAGTGAATCACCAACTCACACATCTATGCACAGAGTCACACACACCCCACCCACACAAACACTCAGGCACCCATACAGATACTCAGACAATCAATCAATAACCCATGTAGACACTCATGTAGCTATTCAGAAAGCCATGCAGCCGCTTACAAACCAACAGACAGACGGATACAGACATTCACACAGTTTAGTCACTAACCCATGCATTCAGTAAGATACATTTAATCACTCACTTGTAGAGTCAGTCACTCACGTACTAAATCATCCATTCAGACACTTATACACCCACTCATTCTTCAATACGCCTTTCCCTATATATATTAAACATATTTAAACTTTACAGAAACACACAGTCACTGGATGATGTCATCAGTGATGTCATCAGTGATGTCATTTGAGATGTCATCAGTGATGTCATCAGTGATGTCACTGACCATGTCATGAGTGATGTAATATGTGACGTCATCAGCAGTGCATTGCGGGCGCGAGTTATAGTTAGCTGAACTAACTATAACGGGGGAATTTCTATGGTTTTGTACGAGTGAAATGTCCAACTAACTATAACTGTCCCTAAAACCTATGGTTTTTTCAGTGATATATATATATATATCATTTAGCAGGACATGCCCCAATAGAACAGCTTCCTCTTTGCCAATCAGATGCTACCCTAGCTTGGGCGCGATTAGTGCTCTTTAATGCATCTGGGGTCACAAACAAATCCTTTCCAAATAGTAAATAAAAGGGGGCGCTCCCTCATGCACCCTCCTCTTTGTGATTTGGACTGGATTGCAAAAGCCCTTTTCAGAGTCGGAAATGCCGTAGCTCGTTTAAGGGCTTTTGTACATTGTAAAAAGCTTGTAGATCTGGCCCAAAGTTCTATGTATCTCACTTTTTACTTTCCTCATCCCTCTTACTCTGGATTGGCTGATAGAGTTGGTTTACACAAATTATCATATAAGTGTTTTAAAATTGTTTAATCTTCACCAAACATTATCTCTGGTAAATAACATCCTGCCTCCTATCAAGTGTCAATTAACAGTAGTTTCACTCACTACAAGACCTCGGCATAATAGTGTCTTTGCTATGATGTCATAGTGGTGAGAGTGGAAAACATTATTGAGCATAAACTATTAATTCTGTGTGGCAGCACGCTGTAAACACTACTGTTAACTCTTATATCGACAAGTACGTGAACAGTCTTTTCATATACTCTTTAGTAGCATCATGTCACCGATTTCAATGTATTCCCAATTTTGACAGTAAAGGAAAATTGATGAGCAGGAAAATTAAATTCATTGCCTAAGAAGAGATAATTTGGTAAAATATTTGTTGGTACAGACCGACTTTGTCCACATTTGGCAAACCATAGCTGGCCACGAAATAATTTATTTTCTTCATAAAATAAAAGCGAAATACAAACAATGCACAGTTTTGGTGCATCCTAATCTAAGCAGATGGAATTATGCAGCAAAGGAAAGTCACTGCAGTGTCAAGGTTGACTAAAATAGATGGGAAAGGAAAAGGCAATCTATGTGGCAGTTGTGTGATTAAAAGACTTGCCAACTCCAGCCATTATTTTCAAGCTGTTTTGCTACATTAACACACTTACATAGACAATGCAAAGTTATCATAAGAAAATACTTCTATAGACGTAACCAGATCCTTTTCAGAGGTGTTATTCACCAACCATTAACGATTTTGTTTTAGATTAAGTCACAGGAACGCTACTTAATTCACAGAGTAAAATAATTTATATAAAACATAATATAGATTATTATGCCCATATGGAAACAAGCCTACATGTACATAGTTGGTGTAATAAAAGGTATTCCTCTTTTATTTAGCGGATCCTGGTTATGTCTTAAAACGTGTCCTCCCTTTCAGGAATACGTTGCCTTCAACCTATAGTGCACAATAAGCACCCATGTCCATCAGTAACAGGCGGCCAGCATCGTATTGTATTTTGCACATCTATATATAGATTTCATGAGGGGGCACTTTAAAATTCATGGAATCTTGTCAAAAAGTAATGCAAAATATTGGGGGATTCTTATCAACCTCCAGTGCCAGCTTGAAATAAATGCTACTTTGAGAACAGTGTATGTGATGTAAACATGGATTTTCATGAGTAATAAAAAATATTCAATAAAATAAAATCAAGTAGCAGATTCAGATTTAGTTAAGTAGCACGAACTATTTATCAAATAACTAGGTATCATCCAATATAAATAAAAACAAGCATTGGCATAGCCAATAGGTCTCGCCTTTGGGACCTTATAAGTATTTAGTTATGCAGCACAATATCCTTGGTGCAACAACATTAACTGTTGCATGGCTAAACACTTATAAGGTCCTAAAGGCGAGACCTATTGGCTATGCCAATGCTTGTTTTCTGTAGTTTTAGATAAGCGCGAACTCGACCCTAATGTATTGAAGCGCTTTACATTAGCACCAATTATATTACACAAGGGCATATTCGTTGTTGGTAGGCGCGGGGACATGAAGTGATTTGCCCAGAATCACAGTATGTTGAGCGGGCGCCGAGACTCGAACCTGCATCTCCAACTAAAAAGTCGGCAGCACTGACAGTTACGCCACATCCTCTCCCCTCATGGGAGGAATAGCGCTTATACCGACAAAATGACACTTCGAAGCACCGAGAGGCAGCAGGTGTTGAAGGAGGGAACATGACAGGGAACGAGGAGACGGAGGAGCAAGGAATGAACTGTAGAAGTTAGAAGCGGAGGGAAGAAAAAACGGAAAAGGGAAGAAGTGAACAGGAGAAAGAAGAGGGAGAAGAAAGAGAAGGAAGGAACTGTTGATGGGGAAAGGGGTATGTGAGAGTGAAAACGGGAGAATGTGAGACGAAAAGAGAGACCAGGACATGCATAAAGGGAATGGGAGGCACAGGAGAGAGGAAAGGAGGGAATGTTAGAGCCAAGGAGGGAGGACAGAAGGCATGAGGGATCAAGAGAGACTAGGGAGGAACAGAAGATAGAGCAATGGACAAAAGATGCAAGATGGAATAGGACAGGCAAGGAGGGAACAGAATGGAAAGAGAGAACAGTGGCGGAACAGAGGAACGAGAGAACAAAAGGAATGACCAGTAGAGGAAATAAAGGAGGAGGAAATAGGATAGTCAGGGACTGAGGATAGGGAAGGAATTAACTGGAGTGGGAAAGATGGTGGGAGGGTAGAAGGGAACAGGAGAGGGATTAATGGAATAGATGAGGGGGCTGGGGAACCGGAGAGAAGGAGGAGGGATCAGGAAAGAGGGTAGGAGGGAAGAGGATTGGTATGGTCATGGCAGATGGGAGGGAATAGGAAACATAATGGAAGTATGCGTGAAGGAGGGAACATAAAACAGAAGGAGGGAGATAAACGAGGGAACAAGTGAGCGAGTGAGGGCAAAATTATCCAAATCTGGTGTTCAGGTGAATGATTACTTTTCTAGGCATTGCCCATCCTTTAGATGTGGTAACGTGTGTTCATGCTGTCGTGTTTTTATTGCCACCTAACACAGCGAGGAAGGTACGCCTTACATGCAGAGCCAGTGCATAAAATCTGTAGTGAAAGAGACCCTTTCCAAAGCTGCATCCTGCACGCTGCTTAGTAAAGCAGTCACGGGCTCTTCTACTGAAATATGGCTGCAGTTCGGAGATCCAGAAACGGCTCAAATACCTTTGGGTCGAGTTCGAGCACTATAAAACCGCAAAAAAATGTCAAGAGGGCTCGCCTGCCATGGGGTAATTTGTCAGTTATGATAGTAATCTAATCTTTGAAGGTGTTGTTATAGTTTCAGACAAATGGGGGTGGGGAGGAAGTAGTCGGTACGAGAATTATGAATGAGCGCACTGCCCATGAGGCTTTGATAACGCATACTTTGAGGCTTTGATAACGCATGCTTTCCATTCATTCATTTATGAGTGCGCACAAGGCACGTGGCACATTTTTGACAGGAAATTCCAAAGATGTCAACTTATATTCAATTATAAAACACTCCAAGAGTGCCGTGATTTTGAAATCTAATGTTGTATACCCAAACTTTCAAAAAATAATTAATCAACGTTATGATACAATTACCAAGGTAATAGTGTAGCTGTGACCGAGAAGTTCTGAGGGGAAAGGTGACCTTGCCACCATTCGGATAAAGCATGCTCCAATATAACCATGTTTGACTGCTCGTTTGAATCTTAATTACAATACTGGGCTAAAAAAAAACAGACATTAGCAGGGACACTAACTCTTTGGAATTTCCCTGAGTGTTTACTTTCTATGACGCACACTCATGCTCGAGGCATCCTTGCAGAAAACGCCTTTACTCCTGACTTGAGTGTCAACCCCAAGTTTCCCCAAGACACGCTCCACTCTTGCAGAAAAGCTTTGTGGATTTTCACAATAGAGTTTTGCTCAGGATCACACATGGATATGGGGGTTCCAACCTTAACCGGAGTTTCAGTTTCTACGCTGTACAGTTTAGAAATCTGGACACACCGTCTACCTCAGACCAGAAGTTGATATTTATCATGTATTCATATTACATAAGTGTCAGCTCCCATTTGAGTATATGTGCTGCCGAGCGATCACACCGAAGTGTCAGCTGGAAGAGAAAATGTGAGTTCTGGTGCTTTTTCAATTCTCACCTCGTAGACAAGCGTACGAACACTGCGGGGCGAAGCACACTAAATATTGGGGCGCACCACAAAATTGATGTTTTCTCTGTTTGCATTTATGGACCATCTCTTCGTAATTTACTTAAGTTTATCTTGAACTCTGCAAAATAAGGGCATGACCTATGTATATTGACATCTAGATATACAGAATAAGTTGTGTGTGCTCATTGTGAGATTAAATCACATTGTTAAAATGAATGCTATAATCATACGTAGATGTTTCCTAGGGTAAACTGCCCCGTCTCCCCCCCCCCCTCAGGGGCTGCCACAAATGGGGGGGCATTAGTGATTCACTCGCATTGTCACTCCTGTCCCTGGATGGTTTCGGCTTCCCTGAGTGCTGAGGGCCCCTCGCACGCCAGGGGTGGAGGGCAGTGTTTGTTGAGAGTCGGTTTTCACCTACGTGAGAGATCCGGGTGGTAAGAGATAGCACGGACTCTGCAGAGCCAGCTCCCATCCCTGACCGCCCCCAACCCCGGTCTGAATGCAGCCAGAGCGTTGCAGGTAGTGGTAGGAAGGGCAACACAGCGCCTGAGACATCTTGAGGGGGTTGGGGTGCGCAATAATGTAATGGCATGTGGGAGGCACATCTTAAACTACACATCGCAGTAGTTTCTTTTTCTGAAATTATTTACTAGGTATATCACGTACTGACAAATTCCAAACAGGGCAGTCTTCGTAATTGCATTCATATAGCGCTAAATACCCCTGACGAGGCGTTGAAGCGCTGGACGAGATGCACCAAAGTTATTACAACTCCCTGGCAACCTCAGAAACTCTGACAGGGCTGCCAACCAGACCCTTTTTTGGTAGTTCTGCATGTCTAACTGCAGAAGCCAAACTTCAAGTCCCAGAAGAAACGAGTGCGCCCCTTCCAACTGCCCTGAGTCATGTGCACATCTGGGCAGCGAGCGGGGCGTTGCGTGACCCGGGTCTGTGAAACTCCTCACGTGCCAGCGCGCGGAGAGCTGCTTTGGTGCAGAGCGGGTTAACGTGTGACCCAGCGCGGGGAGGTGGCCTTGTGGCTCTTTTCGTGCGTGCGTGTGCGTGTTGAGAAAGAGAAGCGTGCATGTGAGCATGAAAGGATGGGTGTGTTCGGGAGACATAGTGATACTGTGCAGAGCAGGGCTGGGTGTCGCGGGTGCGTGACCTCGGGCTTCTGCGTGCTCTGGACACAAATAACTTTCGGGAGCAGCGCGGCTGTGATTTCTGCAGAGCATGCCTCTGAAAGTGAGGCTTCAGTGAAGGGTGGGGTGAGTGCGGCCGAGAGCACAAACAGCATTTCCCTTGCAAGAGCGAGCAGGGGCACCATCTGCAAGTTAATTACAAACAGCTGTCGCCAAAGCTCGCTCCCGCAAGGGAATCGCCAAACGTGCACGCGTTGCCATTGAATGCAATGCGTGCACGTTTTTGGCCTAAAAAGCGAATCGATTTCAAGAGGTCCCCTCCTACGCAGCGCATGCGCTGTGTAGGCGAGACCTAAAAACACTGTACCAGCGCTTCTCATTGGTGCAGCACTACTTCACACTATTAATCAGAAAATGTCTGACTGAACAAATATTATTGCAAAAAGATTGTGCAAGAACCAACGTGCTACCAGGATTATGTAAAAAAGAGCACCCCTGCAATACTGAGGTAGGAAGAAAGCAAATCTACCACTAACGGTGGCACTCCTGCACAGGGACAAGTGGGGCTGAACGGTCAATCTATAGAGGGGAAAGAGCACACAGTGCATTTGCTAATGAGCTGGCCCTAATCAGGAAGGAAGCCTCATAGCACCTTACCTGTCAGAAGGGACAGATTGTAATCTAATGGGCCTCTCAGGGTCGGACTGGGACAGAAAATAGGTTCCGGAGACCAAAACAAAAGGGGCTCAGTTAGTGAATTCAATAGCTAAATAAAGTGTTCGAGTTTGCAAATTGGGGCAATTTTGAACGTGTGAAAACACGCAGTCTAAGTGTTATGCAAGGTATGGGAGACCGTCCCAACAGACCATAAAACAGGCCGACAAATAACCCAAAAACCGCCCACTTGATGGGTTGTCAGACCGGCCCGTCAGGCACTGCCTGGTTGCCCTATAGCCCAGTCCAGTCCTGTGCCCTCTGGTAGAACACCATGATCTGACGCAATGGGAAGCACCTTGGTTGATATTAGTGCAAATAAATAGGTGATGCTGTTTAGTCATCCACGGGAGAAAACAGTATTTCTCTGCAGTTGAAACAATATTCAAATTAGCTAAACTAGAAATGTTTAAAAGAAAAACATAAAAGGTTCTTTGAATTCTGCTTAGTAATTGAAGGCAACAGGATTAAAAACTTGAATCGTTAATTATTGTAGCAGTAAGTGGATGTCAGTTTTGATAAGGAACAGATTCAGTAATTTACTGTTGTGATTTGCATACCACTGAATTAAAAGCCAGGGAAAACAGACACACTTAAATTAACAAGCAAAGTCCACGCTTTTCTGAAAATTTCTTTACTCAGCCAGCTCTCGGATATTGTGCAAAGGGAGTGCTAAGAGGGTTATTTCAGCGAGATGATGAGAGGCGGAGCGGTCGACAGGCAGCTTCTCAATAAAGCAACAGCTCTCCACATTCAGACAAATAATGTATGCCTATGAAAACTAATCTAAATGAAGTTGCTTACAAATAATACAAGCCAGTTGCCATCAGATAACAACATTATTGTGCGCTTGTATCTGAAACTTCAGAAGTCCAAATGTGGGTCTTAGCATGTAATGTTTTTGTAAAATTGAGGCTTGAGCGAGCTGGGAGATGATTCACTTCACACTGATGCTCAAATCAAATACCCACTCGAATTAATCAAGCAAAAGCTGAATAGAGTGCCGAATTTGAAATTAGTTTAAAATAGGGGGGCGAGCCAGAAATTCTTAGGGAGAGCAGAACCGAAAGCAAGCCAGGGATTTGGCTTGGCTCTAGGTGCCAAAGCCGGAGCCGAGCAATCACATTTTCAGAGCCGAAATGTTACAGGAAAAGTCATGTAAAAATATGCTGGCGACTCTTTCTAATTAAATTAGGATATTTCTTGAACATTTGTCTTTCACATTAGTGCATTATGTTATAACAATGCATTGAAATCTATTAAAAGTAATCGTTTTTAAACATTAACTTTGCCTACCACAGTTCCCTGAGAACATTTCCATAAATCAACCAAGAAATGCCAGTTGTTAACATGTACCTTATATTTGGCCAATATTGTTGTTGTATGTGGTTTAACACTTAATTAAATCACACGTAAGTGAGGTTCTTATATACCACACACCCTGAACTGGATTTCTTTAAGTTAGTCTTAGATCTGATGCTCAGTTGAAATCAGTCACTGTGAAGTAAAGTTAATTTCTTGGTATCACACAGTTTGATCAAGTGGGGTAGCAGGACCCATGTTTCCTGGTTAGGCAGTGGGCATTTCAGATCCTGGTTGAATGTCTCCTCCCTCTTGTTTACCATCAAAGGACAATGCCTTGTGTTCAATTATTTCATGACGTAAATTAGTAAACTATGTTCAGTAAGTAAAAGCATCAGATGTTAATTCAATCTGACAAGATATATAGATTATCGAGATGACTTTCTTAAGAATCTACAAAATTAACTGTACAGGAAGAGAAGAGATTAATTTTATTTTAATTCACCACCTTCTCCTGACTTAGAGGAAGATGGCCAGCACCTCAATGAGACCAATTAAATTGATTAGAAAAACACAGAGGATGTGCCGCAGGTCTTTAGTGAGATGCTTGGGAATCTAGTTGGATCGTGATTCCCCACAGGAGAGGATCCGAGCCAGAGACATGCGTTCAGCCGAAGGCAGGATGGAGCCTTGCTTGGCCTGCCCACTTCTGCAGTTTAGGTCTCGCGGCTCAGGCGGTTCTCACATATCGAAAGCACCAACCCTGTAAGTGCCTATATCTCAGTTTAATACCTGATGTTGTCATGTGGTTTGTGGACTCATGGTCTGCCTTGCTAAGTTGGCTTAGGCCTGGCTGCCATGATGCTTTTTTGCGCACGTTACTTTGTGACTTTGTTTTCCCAGCCTCTGCTTCTGCCCGGCTATATTAGGACTGTCTGCATTTCTGCCTTTCACCTTTTCTCCTGTTCCCTGTGGGTTACGTCTGCACAACATGTACAAGGTCGAAAAACAACGTCCCTTGTTCTTGCTGATCTGGCCAGTCCCTCGCACTTAGACATAACACTAAGTACAGCTGCACTGGAGAAATTTGTGTGCTTTTAATATTGTGATTTCACTGTTAGAGGCACTTGGAGAAAAACCTTTCCAGGGAGAAGAGCTGTGCTTGTCTGATCATGTAAACCTTGCATCTAGATATTGAGGTATGAGGGTCCGCCTGACAATGCCCGGAGGTCTTCTATTTTTATAATAAACTAGCTAATAGCATGGGGAGGGTGGTATGGTCATTTAGCCCTATATCCACTGCTTTATGAGAATGCTTTCCCGTTTGTATTCTATGGAATTGTAACTATGCTTATTATTTTATCCTTATGCATTATGCTGATAGTACTGGCACGTGTACTGTATCTTAGAGCACGATAGTTGAAATAAACATTTTAAACTATACTGTGTCTCTTATTACGCACGTTGTGGACGGGTATGAGTGAGTTATGAAAGGGTGTCCTTGCTCCTGCGAGTCCTGAGAGAGAGAGAGACCGTGTTCTGGGTTGTCTAATCATTGGTAGCATCGTTGCTAATGAGACGCTAAAGCTAGTCGGATTGGGATTGTGGGTACTAAGGTGCATGGTTGGTTCCCCACTATACTCCGAGGTCCTATTATCCTGTGCATAGCTCTGTGTATGTGCAGAATCCCTACAACATGGCGCCCAACGTGGGGCTGCTTATCTGCGAGATGTTTGAGTAGTACTTGTACTTGTGCTTGTCCACAACCCCCTTCGCAGACGCTTCCAGAAGCGTGTGTGAGGGTGATACCTCCTATATTGACATTTTTATAGGTTCTTTCAAGCTTGAAGTTGTTAAAAGGTTTTTAAATAAAACCCTATATTGTGCTGCCTCATATTAGGTTGTCGAATATTGTTAGCCTTAAATGGCTGTCCAAATTGCGGCGCATAGCCGCGCAGCGCTCCGGGCTCACTTGACAGTGTATGGCGTGCCTGACGCGGGTGTCGATCTGATCTTTGTGGTACAAGCGGATCCTGCTTACCACTTTGAGGTGTTTTACTCTTGGGTCACCTTCCCGGCGGTGGATGGGACTGATAATGTGTTCCATGAGTATACAGCCACCGCTCTACCTATAATTTATAGGCCTTATCGAAATCTTGAAGTACCGCTCACGGCATGGCAACACCGTGTTTGGTTTAATGGCGCCCTCCGCCAACCGGTTACCCAGATTCGTTTAGGCACCTTATCGATTGACGGGGCCACTTGGCCAGTTTTGGCCGGATATACCCCACATCCGCGTTATATGACGCTAGCAGTTTCTGAACTGCATGAATTGCATACGTCTTTGATACGTGTGCACAGAGCTTTAGTACAGTATGTTACAGGCAATATCCAGGGAGCCCCGCCTGGAGTTGCAGCGCATCCAGCTGGACCGGGCGGTGTAACCATAAGTCCCGTAATGGTTAATTCGGTGATGGGCAAGCGCCCACAAAATAAGGACGATTTGCCTTATTGGCTTGCAGAAAAATTTGACCAGCTGGAGGCAGTTTTTCCAAACACTTCTCCTGTGGAAAAACACAGGATTTTGACGATTAGTTTGCCAAAACACTTGATCCCCGAGTTGGCAGAATGCAACAACTGGGGTAAGGTGTTCGCAGCAGTATATGCGAAGTGTTTCGGCACTCCTTCCATGACGGTTCTCCCCTCTGTAATTAAATGAGTGCAGGATGAGCATGGCCCTGAAGCGGCTGTGGAATTAGGGATGAGACTGGTGGGAGTGTTCGATGTAGTAGCTGATTTGATCCTTGCGAATGTCAAGGGCGATGCAGTTAACTTTCCAGTAGCTAATGCTTTGGCTTTGATCCCAGAACCGGACAAGCTGCGCAAATTACCGAAAATTATTTCACAGGCTTACAAAACCATTGGTCGCAATAGCCTGGGAGTTAAGCCTTTTGCTAAAACGCAAACACAATCGCAACCTCAACCGAAAACTCAATCTGAGAAAGATGAGAAACCGTTCTTTACTAAAAAGAGCTGGAGGTTGAAAAACCGGGTAAGCAACAGAAAAAGCCAGGGTCGCGAGGCGCATCCCCGGTTTCCGTCTCTTCTGAACGCACTTATGATTTGCGCGATAGGGCGAGAATTAAATCTCCGGAGAGATTTCAAGTCCCTGATTCGTGTTCTCCTCGTTCTTCACAGGCACCAACTACTTCCCAGGCTGGTGGAGGAGAACGCCAGGATAGAGGCAGGGGTCGAGAGGCTCCACAGGGACGAGACCAACCTCGACAACAAGTCCGAGGGAAACCAGAAGAATTTTCACGTTCTCGCCCACAGTTTCAGAAGAAAAAGTTGCAGCAGTAACAGCGAGGTATGCCACAAACGGTGAGAACGAGACTCCTGAATTGGACGTGGGCAGGGACGGCTCCTAGACAGCGCCGATGAAGTTACCATAGTGCGGGAGGCACTACGTCCTCATGTGGAGGCGACAGCAACTGATACATTCATTACTGTCGAGACAGCAGACACCAGAGTGGCACCCCTGACAGACTATATAATATTGTCATTCAAATTGAAGGTGACATACAGCGTGTTATTAAAGTGATTTTTTGGGAGAATCTGACCTCTTCTTACGACATTCTGTTGGCAGAGGCGGATTGACCGCCCCCATTCGTACTTGCTGCGCGTAGAAGGGAGGAGGTAATCCTTCCGAGCTTTTCTCGTCATGTCCCCAAGGACAAAGCGGAGGCTCTCGCAGCTGAATGGGCTGTGTCCCTGGCTCCAGCGTTATACCGCAACCACGTGGGCTGGGATGAAGACTCTCCCCCCCATGAAATTCCTTTGCGGTCGCTGCCACAGCCACAACCCCAGTATCCCATCAAGCGGGAAGCTAAAGGTCCCATTTCCGAAATTCTGACACAGTTAGAATATCAAGGAGTGATTGAAACATGCGTGTCACCCATGAATAATCCCCTTTTCGCGGGTTTCTAAACCCGACGGATCATACCGCTTAGTTTTGGATTACCGACATTTGAACTCTCATTGTCGGACCTTTGCGGTACAAAATACACACAGTTCTGCGCTTGTAGACAGTCTTGTTCGTAAAAAATATAAAACGACACTTGATCTATCCAATGGATTTTACACGCACAACTTGTCCCCGGAGTGTAGCCAATGGAGCGCTTTCACTTCCGGTGGTAAACAATTCAAATTCCGGCGTTTACCCATGGGCTACAAGAACAGTCCGGGTGTATTCGCCGCCCGTGTTGTCTCTTTGTTAGACGGCATAGACCCGGATGCGTGTTCGTACGTCGACGATATCTATCTGACGGACGACGAATTATGGCCGCATCTTTCCCGAGTGGACCGCATTATTCTCGAATTTGCGGTCTTAGGATACAAGTTTAATTTTGCCAAATCTCACATTGCTGAATTTACCGTTTTGTTTTTGGACTATGAGCTCAACAATGAAGGTAAGGGCTTAGCCCCCCATTTCTTGGAGAAGTGCGCACTTCTGTGCCCTCCAACCACACTGAAGAAGCTTCAGTCTTTACTGGGTTTTCTGAACTTCGGGCGTACTTACATTCCCGAATATGCCCAGCGTATCAAGCCACTTTATGCCTTGATACAACCTAACTTTTCGAAGTCATGCTGGCTTCATGAGCATTCCTCTATACTGCAGTCTTTGCAGTCTGATCTACTTGAATCTAAATTCTTGTTGACTCGTGATAACCACACAAACCTGGTGATTAGAATCGTTCCAGGGGCAGTGGGTTTCACGTACTTAACCTTTATCGAAGGTGACACAGTACCGATTGCATACAAGTCACATCTGTACACTTCCGCGGAAATGCGCTTCTCCTCTGTTGAGAAAGTTTTGACTGCAGTGCAAATGGCGATTCTAAAGGAACGCGCACACTGGCACAGGGAAAACGCATTTTGGTGGTAACACCATATCCTGCCCTGGAGGCATTGACGAAAGCAAGTGTTCCGAACTTTAAGGCTTTGCACCCCCGTTGGATACAATGGGCTACATCTCTGACGTCTCCGGATGTCACTTTTATCTTTGATTCCTCTCTTCAGACACAGGAGTTTTTACAGTATGAATTCGTTCATCCTCCTCCTCTGTCCTTGCTACCGCTTGAGGAGTACGAATGTATTATCTATACCGATGGTTCGGCGCAACCGGCCACAGGTTCCAAGCATGCTTATTCAGCAGCATGTGCTATTGTTGCAGGTACCATGGTGAACGGTGAGTTCAAATCTACTGTAGTGCACACTCAGGCACTGGGAGACAGTACTGCACAATTGGCCGAGCTGCGCGCTTTGGTGCTTGCGCTTGAGTTCGCTAATCCAGACGTGACAACCCTAATTGTATGCGATTCATACTACTGTGTTCAATCTTTCAATGACAATCTCTTCTTTTGGTCGCAAAACGATTATAGAGATGCAAAAGGCAGCACAATTAAGCATAAAATGCTTTGGGTTCGAGTGGCAGATCTGAAACAACGTCTGCCTCTCACACAGGTGATTCACACTCTTGGCCACCAGCGTGTGGGCGCACACGCTGTCGGTAACGGTTTGGCAGATGAAGCTGCCAAATCAGCAGTAGCCACGTGTTCAGTAGCAGCAGTTACAAGATCCATGACTAAAATAGATAATGATATTTTGGCAGCTATTGCTGCAACAAAGGAAGGTGCTAATTACCCACGGGGTTTCCCTTCCAAATCAACTAGGTCCCGAACAGGCTCCTTACGTAAGAATTCCGGACGTTGGTGATCGGCTGATTCCCAACGCGGACCGCAGACTTTCCTTGATAACAGCCGCACGCGAAGGCTTGGCTTCGGCCCATGCTTGCGTGTCTGCGACGGTTTCCATCTTGCAGCAGCGTTACTGGTGTCGTGGTTTATACAAACAAACCCGTACTTATGTGCTTTCTTGTGACGTTTGTCAGCAGATTAAGCCTTCCATGGTTACACGACCACCACAAACCCCGCTCTGCATTTCTAACAGACCTTTTGGGTGTGTTTACCTGGATCACTGCGGTCCATTTTCTTCAGACACTGCATACAAGTACATCTTTGTTGCAGTGGATTCGTGCACACGTTTCATCTGGGTTTGGCCACAACGGAGTGCTGACGCTCGAAATGTCATAAGGGATTTGCGTGCGTTTGTGGGAATTTTTGCCTGTGGCACCTTCCATTCTGACCAAGGTCTGGCGTTCGCCTCTAAGGCGTACAAGGATGCAATGGGGTCACTGGGGGTGCGGGTGAAATTTTCGTCTCCATATCGGCCTGAGGGCAATTCGATTGTTGAACGAATGAACCGTGACTTAAAGCAATCCTTGACAGCTAGAGTCTTAGGTACTGGCAGGAACTGGCTGGCCCACTTGTATACCATACAACGTGCACTTAATAACCTCCCTAGAAGACCTCTGGGTGGGCGGACCCCATACGAAATGCTCTTTGGCATACGAATGTTTGTGCCCGACCTTGATGGTCTAGACATGGCGGCGCAATCCGCGATCTTTGATGTAGATAACCATTCTACTATGTTACAGGACTTACAAGAAGCCCGAGACAAACTTGCAATTCGAACATTTACCTTCAGCCACAGGCGCTGCGCTGCAGATTCCGGTTGCCGGCTGGCTTCCGAAGATTGGAGACCTGGTCCGAGAGAAGGTGGAGAACAAAAAGAATTTGGCCCCTCTTATCGTGCACCGGTTCCAGTCCTTGGCTTGAAGGGAACTCGTACAGTCATCTTACCACCGCTTCCTGGTCGCAAAGAGAACAGATACATCTCAGTGGAAAATGTCAAGCTACAACATCTGGCCGATCCTGAATAGTGTAACACCAGCGGTCTCTTGTCCAGTCATTTCCCGGACAAATGTTTGTGGCCCTCCAGCCCGAACGGTCACTGATGTTGCTATCGAGATAGTAGATTTGCCTAATCGCTTGCTCGACTACCCGGATTCCCCCTGCAACGAGGAGACTGAGTATACCTACCCCGCCACCGAGTCGGTGGCTCACCTACCAACAACGCCACTGAGCCCAACACGTTATTCCTTTGACTCGGATTCCACCTCAACACTTATCCCGTCCAGATTCAGTATTTTTGTATCCTGGTTCAGAGACAATGTTTTGATCCCTCCATGGACATACATCTGGTTGGTACTATTTCTGATTTTTCTGTTTGTCCATTGGCTTTGTGACAGTTTTTTTCTTACTCATCAATGGTCACTATTTACCAGAACGCTGTGCTGTGAACTGTGTCGCTGGAACTTTGGCTCCGCATTCTTCATCTCACATCATGAAGCGTGACCACACACTTGTGAACATTTCAGCATTCCCAGTCGCTGATGGCATCGTATGGGATGCGGTAAATTTCCAAATTCATGGACCAACCGAAATTATTAATGTACCCAATGTCCTCCGTGTTTCAATGGGTGATGTCGTTAAAAGTAATATTCATTCTGACGATTGGGATGTGCATGCAGTTGAGTCGTTATTTACTGATTTGAAATATTATGCTGCTTTTAATGCTGAAGATCTGTACATGAATTTTGCAAGTTATGCCGATTTATATTGTTACCAGCATTGGGGCAACCACTTTCTCCATAAACCAAGTACCATTCGGGGTCCTTTTAATTACACCCAATGGGAACATTGTCCGACCCCTTTGCCAGGTAGCTCACAAACTCTTAGAAATAAGTTTACTTATTTTACAGACTTTGATAGATCAAACCCTGGGTCCTATTATTTTAAATTAAGCACTTCATCCACACAGAAAATCATGTTGACCCACACCAAATTGCTATATTCGGGTTCCTTTTGAACGCCTTAGCTGTGGGTGGTTATGAGTACTGGAAGGACACCATTGACTTGAAATCTATTTGGGGCTCCAAGCCATGGCAGGTGCAAGGCACGGAAGCCTTGCACCGTGCTTGCCTCATTCCGGCCCAAATTTTATTTTTTAATCGTACCATCTATCAAACAACGTGTTGGGGCTTGGCTACTTCCAAACAATTGAATGCACCTTCCATTCCTGTATTGTCGTCAACGAAAGCTTGCATTTCAATATGTCCCTTACATCTGTGCAAGCTTTGTTTCAGAACAATTCGTTTAATATCTCCACATTTGTTCAGTCACCCTGGTTGGCTTGGCCGATGGCAGCAAATGCCTGCCAACTGCGTTTTCATGACTCCGCTCCTGGGTACAAACAGGATAGGCCAGACCCAAGGTTTTCTGACTCTCGTACTGTTACGACATATTCTGTTGGTAAATTATGTAAACAGTGGTTGCAGCACTCCTCATTAGATTCTGTGAAACAGCATTTGTCCCTGCTATCGGGCAACATTGATCTGTCCGATTTTGTTCTCGGTCCTCGTGGCCCTCGACCTAAGAGGTTCATTTATGAGACTTACAATGAACTCTGGAAGCTTTCGCAGATTGAAGCTGCTTCCCGTCTACGGGAAATAGATCAAGCAAATTTAGAAAAGGTGCTTGCTGTTGTTGACAATAGTATTAATACCCTGTCTTCCCGCATTTACACATTAGAGAATATTGTTTCCTCTGTTGTTGATATTGTACAAGATGATGTCTCTGTGTTATATCATGGTCAAAATCAATTGCGTTCAGTAATGCAGTTTGCATGGACTTTGCAAACACTTAAAATGGGTAAAGTTCCTTGGCACTTTTTGAACACCTCTGCCTTATTCCTGCCTTTTAATTTAACTGACAAACAGCAATTCATGTCCATGAAAGATGCAACATACACTCTATTACATATCGAAAAAATAGAGCCCTTACCATTCTCTGTGGCGGAATTGGATTCTGCCGTGTGGCTAGTTCACGGGGTTATTGCCTTGCCTTTTTCTTTATTTGAATTTAGTTTGTGCATGAAACATTATCCTGTGGGCCGTTTTCAGCCCTTGGGCAGTGCCTTCCTGCATGAACTTTGGTCCCTGCCTTTCATGTATAAATGCCTGAGAGACGGAAAGGAAGTTTTTCTCACAGGGGAGTCATGCGATTCTGCTGTGGGTCATTCCCTTATTTGCAAAAACATTAAATTGCACGGAGCTTGTAACGTTTTGACTCCTAATCTTGCTTGTGTTTTAAAGGGCATTCCTGCTATTTCTCCTACTTTCACTGTGCTTGCAAATGGTAGCTATCTGCTTCTGAATAATCAGGACTGCTGTGGCATGCTGGCCGGCATACCCTATATTGTCACAGTTTCCCACAGGGTTGTCTGCTGCAAAAATGTGCTTTTTCCTCCCCCGCACGACATCATAGATAGTTCCATTTGGCCTTCCATTCCTACTTTGAAGGCGGATTTCAATAAATTGAGCAGAATAAAGGCGCTATTATTGAACCAGGAGGTTATGCTCACATCTGCCCGGGAGACATTCATCCTCCAGGTGGCTAGTACCCACAGTGAAATACAGGCCCTTTTGAACACAAACCTCCCACAACGTTTCGGTGAACTGATTCACCGTGTTTTTAATGCATCACGCATCGAAGGTCTGGTGCACTTTTTTAAAGTTGTGGGCTCTGGCCTTGTTACCTCCTTTCAAACTATCTTTGGTGTAATACCGGCTTTTATTCATTCCATTTTTTCCAGCGTCTTTGGCGGCTTTCCGTTGATCCTCGCCTTAGCGGCTGGTATATTGCTTTTGGTCTGTTTACTACGCAATGGCTGCACTTCCTTGGTGCCTCCTCGACCAAGGTCGACTCCGGTTGCTCCGTGAACGCATCCTCGCTGGCTTCGGTGTCCTGCCATTGGCGACACTCAGTGTGTCCTATAGACTTTCTTTTCGCTTTGCGTATTTTACTTGCGTGCAACCTGTGATGTCTTGCATCAGATGTCCTTTCTCATGGTCCTTGGATTATTGCCTATCCAATACGTCTCTGTCTGACCCGGATTTTGTCCAGTTAGTGGGTCCCTTAGAGGCCCATGAACGAGACTGTTCCGGGGATGGCTTCATGGCGCGTGCGGCTGCACTTGGGATTTTGGCACAATCGGATATCTGGGCGGCTGCTCAGAATCTCCTACAACAAAGTTATGTTGAGTATCACGCAAGTTGTCCCGCAATGCTGTTCGCTGCTCCCTCTTGCGAGGAACATGAATGCAGTTTTGATTTGGTGAACTGGATGGCGTCTCTTTTTTCTGACGATTCCAACGATGTCCTCTTGGAAGGTGTGGCGTTTTTCTGCACTTACACTCTATTGGATTAGGGGGCCTCCGCGTTCAGCGTCGTGCCTCACTGGATTTTTTTTTTTCTCTCTTTTTCAACATTTTTATTTTTTCTTCTTTCCCGTTCATTGTCCTTCACGGGGGTCTGTTCCACAACTGACGTTTCCGTTCTGCTCCATCTATTAAACTCTGTCTTCGTCCTATGTCTTCGCCAATGGACTGACCAGGGGAGGGTGTCATGTGGTTTGTGGCCTCATGGTCTGCCTTGCTAAGTTGGCTTAGGCCTGGCTGCCATGATGCTTTTTTGCGCACGTTACTTTGTGACTTTGTTTTCCCAGCCTCTGCTTCTGCCCGGCTATATTAGGACTGTCTGCATTTCTGCCTTTCACCTTTTCTCCTGTTCCCTGTGGGTTACGTCTGCACAACATGTACAAGGTCGAAAAACAACGTCCCTTGTTCTTGCTGATCTGGCCAGTCCCTCGCACTTAGACATAACACGAGTACAGCTGCACTGGAGAAATTTGTGTGCTTTTAATATTGTGATTTCACTGTTAGAGGCACTTGGAGAAAACCTTTCCAGGGAGAAGAGCTGTGCTTGTCTGATCATGTAAACCTTGCATCTAGATATTGAGGTATGAGGTCCGCCTGACAATGCCCAGAGGTCTTCTATTTTTATAATAAACTAGCTAATAGCACGGGGAGGGTGGTATGGTCATTTAGCCCTATATCCACTGCTTTATGAAATGCTTTCCCCGTTTGTATTCTATGGAATTGTAACTATGCTTATTATTTTATCCTTATGCATTATGCTGATAGTACTGGCACGTGTACTGTATCTTAGAGCACGATAGTTGAAATAAACATTTTAAACTATACTGTGTCTCTTATTACGAACGTTGTGGACAGGTATGAGTGAGTTATGAAAGGGTGTCCTTCCTCCCGCGAGTCCTGAGAGAGAGAGACCGTGTTCTGGGTTGTCTAATCATTGGTAGCATCGTTGCTAATGAGACGCTAAAGCTAGTCGGATTGGGATTGTGGGTACTAAGGTGCATGGTTGGTTCACCACTATACTCCGAGGTCCTATTATCCTGTGCATAGCTCTGTGTATGTGCAGAATCCCTACGACAATGTCATGCGAGGTAAGGAATCCTCTGTGTTGTTGTGTTTTATAGTGATCTTGCTTTGAACTAAATTACAGATCTGTGATGCAGATAGCGTAAGACGTGTTAAAAGGTGGACTGAATGTGGTATAAAGTGTACAACGTAAAATCGTTCATGAAATCAGCATCTAACTTTTACCTATACCTATTGCTTGATCACTTTGGGATGATGGTTGAAAAGCATATATAATATAAAATCAGATATTTTTAAATTGATACAGATTATATATGTTGTGAAATCCTTGTTTATTACTATTCACCATGGACTATCCCGATGTAGACTGAACCGGAGATCTATATAAGTGTTCTAGAATATTAGTGAGCCTCACATGAACATTCTAATTCCGCTCACTTTTAAAACACTTTTCAAACTACATGTGTTTTTGATATGTGGATAATATGTCTCAAATAGCCACATATGAGAGTGCATATAGTACATTTTAGATGCTCTTATCAAGCTGATTTCATCCATTACTGACTTGGTTCCTGTCAGGGCCAGGCTACCCAGAAGCCGGTTTATCACCCAGCACATAGATGAATAAATTCCACCAGGTTTAGAATAAGCATTGTCAAAACCAATAAACCTGGGTCTAATGTGAAAACAGACGTGCAGAAATTATGTTTGCATGCAACAGCACATTAAATGCATATCTATTGACTTCACTGGTGCTTGATAGTTGTGGTGATATTCATAAATGTGGTGGTATTGGTGATGGTGTACTGGCAGTGTAGTTATGATATTGGTAAAGATGTGTTTTTGGTGGTGGCACTGGTGGTATAGTTGGTAGCATCATTGTTAGTATTGGTAGTGGCACTGGTGGAAATATTGGTATTGGTGGTGGGATACATAGAGGTATTGATTGTGGCGCTGGTAGTTGGGATATTAGCATTAGCTTGTCACTGGTGGTGGTATCTATAGTAGAGTTGGCAAAGATGATGTATGATATTAGTGATGATTCTGGAGGTGATTTTGGGGGCTAGTGGTTATGGTGGTGGCGGTTGTGGTTGTGGTTGTGGTATTGGTGGCGCTTGTGGTATTGGTGGCGAAAGTGGTATTGGTGGCGGATGTGGTATTGGTGGCGGATGTGGTATTGGTGGCGGATGTGGTATTGGTGGCGGATGTGGTATTGGTGGCGGATGTGGTATTGGTGGCGGATGTGGTATTGGTGGTATTGGTGGCGGATGTGGTATTGGTGGCGGATGTGGTATTGGTGGCGGATGTGGTATTAGGAGTGGTTGTGGTATTAGTAGTGGTTGTGGTATTGGTGGCAGTTGTGGTATTAGTAGTAGTTGTGGTATTGGTGGTGTGGTATTAGTAGTGTGATAAGTGACTATGTTAGAGTCAGGCTTGCACTCAAATCATGAGAAAAGCACAAAAAAAATGCCTATAACAGTAAGGACTGCTTTCATATTTACGTATTTACAATGCGCGTATAGGAAAGGAATTGCATTTAAGAGAGTGTGATGTTTGAGTGTACTCCTTAGATGTAAAATAGCCCCCCATACAGTGCAAACAGTCCTTTAGAGGTGGAACGATACATACACCAAACAACATACATCCTCTGCGAATTAAAGTGAGTTTGAGTTGAATTTCTCAAACTAGTTTTCTTCTTTATTTATTGATTGACTTATCAACTTTCCACCTCCTCGAAGCCCTGTACTCCAACAACATAACTCACAGATATGACATTTCATATGGTATTTACATACTAAGAACACACAGAGCTCGTAGACAATCACTACAGATGCTCAGATCCATCAAAGTAACCCGCGTGTTTCGGAAGCCGGCATTGTATTCCGTCAAAATCAAAAATAATTCGAACTAGCATACAACAAACTGAATTGTGCAATTGTGTACCTCTGCTAGGGTCTTCAGAGGTGACCTTTAAAGTTGTTTGTGTTCACTTAAACACAGGAGCTCAGCAAAAGAAATTGAATGCATGAAGGTGCTTTTGTCACTTGGAAAGGTTATCCTTTGCACCACCTCCATATGCAATGTTTTGGTCAGTTGATGCTAAAATGTCACTCACTGGAGTGTTCATATTCATCCTGAAATTACATTATTTCTTCTACTCTGTGCCAATAAACAGAACAGACCGTGTGAGAGGTGCGCAGAGTTTCGCCGGGAGATGCAGTCCCTGCACTCAGCTCCTGTGACGTAGTGATCGATGAGTGCAGCGTTAAGATACAGAGAAAGGAGAGGGGCGAGTTGAGACTTTGCGCTGCGCAGTGCACCACTGGACGTAGCTTAGAGCACTTTGGATGCTGTTGGATGTACCCAGGGCACAAGTGCTAAAAAAAGAAGTGAGGGGACTAACCTAGTTAATCAGTATGCAAGTGACATCATGGCGCGTGACATCACGGCGCGTGACATCGCAGCGCGTTACATCATAGGAACTGGCATCACAAGAAGTGACATCAGATCTTAAGCCCTCACATATATGTTTAACAGGTCTATCATGTGTACATTTGAGCGCATTTCGAGTAAACATGCAAACCCTCCTGACTTGGGCAGAAGATTCACACTTTTGTAGGCTACACATAAAACAATGTTACCTTTTATCAGCTTTAAGTTTTCTCTAGCCATAGTGCTTTAAAAAGAAATAGTGATATTTAAATTATTACAACGCCTCCTCAGGGGTATAAGCGCTATATAAATGCTATTTATTTTGTGCAAATGCTGGGAAACATCAACACATCTGAAGTTTCTACAGTGCATGCATATCTCCTAAACAGAGCCTGAACAAAGTGAAAAGCTGCCTCTCTTCAGTATGTGTGAAGTGCTAACAAGGTGTGAGCCTTTGTTTCCCCTCGGCTGCATTTGCATCAGGTGTGAGGCTCCCGACTGCTGGCAGCCAGGAGACTCCAACAAAAGGAGGCCTGATGACCCCTCAGATTGGGCCTTTGTTATGGGCCCAGCAGGAGTCAGAACTAAGAGAGCCCCGTCCCCGCCTGCACGTTGTTGCAGATAGAAAGCAGATAACGTGCAGGCGCTGCAGGATGTGTCCCGGTGTTTGTAAATTACACCGGGACGAATTCAGCATATTTTACAGTGGGGCCACACTTCTTGGCAGGGTGGACGGCATCCACCCTGTGAAAAAAGTGGGGGGACGTCGTCCACCCGCGTGTACCCCCGACTCGTGCCCTGGATGTACCACAGAACTTCTGTTAAGGATATGAGGATGCGGACGAGCAGGATGATCAGCCATTCGGCACTCAACACTGCACGGCCAGTACTTGCCACTACACTCACTCAGTCATAAAGTGCTCGGCCTGCACTCTGCTGTTACTCACCCTACACATACCTCGAGAGCAGCTTTTCTGCTTAGATCCCTTACCAATAAATTAACATAAGGACCAGGAAGGGATGTGAATGTGCAGCCAGCCCCACACTATGTGCGATAGTATACCCCTGCATACAGGGCTTTAGGTGGGCCGGGTTTACCGGTGCTGAGCACCGGCAGTTTTTTAAAGGGAGCCTCAAACCGGGTCTCTATCGGGCTCTGTTTTGTGCCCTGGCACTTTTTTCCGGACTGCAGTGACTGCAGACTGCTGTCACTGCAGTCCGGAAAAAAGTGCCAGGGCACAAAACAGAGCCCGATAGAGACCCGGTTCGAGACAGCAGGCATATCGATGTGCGCGTGCTGCTCACACTGATCACTTCTCACTAGTTTAGAAGTTACGGCATGACGTAATGCCAGGTGAGTTGTAGGGGAAGGGAAATCCTTTATAGAGTCATTTCTCTCTGGATTTCCCTTCTCTTTTGAAACTCAGGAGCAGCAACATTGTCGTGGTGTCACCAGGGCTGTAAGTGGAAGCTTTTTCAATATTATATACAAGCCATAGTTGCTGCTTATTTATCTTATGCAACTAACAACCATTGACAAAGCCAACAGTCCTGACTTGTTGTAGGTATGATGTTACTTGTTGTATCATATATCTGGATGCAATGACAGAAACAGCAAAATACTAGTCGGGTGGCACACTATGCTAAGCACAGATTTTTTGCTTACATGTTTTTAAGCCACGCCCTTAATTACATTGGCCACGCCCCTTTGAGAGACCCCCCAGTTTTTTCAACCCAATTAAAGCCCTGCCTGCATATACTGTAACACTGAAACACGGTGCCTGTGCTAGCCTGCCGAATTATTGAAAAAGTGCTTCACACATAGTGATGTACAGTGCTCTGTGAAAAATATTTACTATCACTTTTAGTGCACTGTGCATATGTACTGATAATAGGACACGTGTACAGTAGCATAACAGCCATTATGATTACTTTTTTAAAAAAGTTTCCAAAAGAGCTTTCTTTAAATGTTTTTCCACGTTAAACCTCAGTCCTCTTAGGTAGCTTATTAAAAAATCAGGGTGTCTTCTTCCCTGTTTTAAGACTGGGAGTGGTTCACGAGGTATACCGTATGGGTGAGGTCGTTAATTCCATATAAGCGCACCGCTTGGCATCTCACTTTAACATTCAGAGCATCCGACGATTTCATGCTGCGAGCACCGAGGAGCATTTATAGAAAAGTTGTGAGTTGTGGTCGCCTCAGTGCCTTCCTTTGGCAGGGCACACTCAGGGCCACTGGAATTATGACGTGATGACCAAATTATGTAGCATGGTTGACTAAATTAAGCTTCAAGAAAAAGCAAATTATGCGGCATAATGCGGCGCTTTTCATGATAGTATTACTGCATTATTTTGTATTTTTTACTCATGGTAACACTGTCCGGGCAAAAGTTTCCCCCTCATTAGTGTCAATTTAAGACCCAAATACAGCAATAAGCAACAGAAAGGTGACCAGCAAACCTGTGTGAAGGGCCTTCCACTGTGCGGCCACTCATGTTGCTCAGTTTTTAGTAACTTTTGATCTGTTTGCGCATAAAGCACGTCCTTTTTTCTTTTTTGCTAACATCTGCAGATTATGCAGCAGATGATAGATTACGTATCAAATGCAGCAAATTCATATTTATGCAAAAAGTGCCACGGTTGCAAAAGAGCATATTTCCAGTTGCCCTGGCCCAATGTAATAATCACAGCGCATTGAGAGTCTGTCTGCCCAGCATTACAAGGGGCATCGACCCTTGAGAAGCCGGAAGTTGTTAGTGATGAATAGGGGCGGCTGGTGACATTTGAAAGTGGTGGGCGTAAAAAAAAATTGGATGACTGATGTGTATCAAGCGAGCGTAGCGAGCTAGCCCAACTGTCATAAAGGCTGGTTGGGGGTGGGGGGGGGGGGTTCGGTGGGTTCTTCCCCTGAGAACATTTTGAAAAAGATTGGGCAAATGGTGCATTTTTAAGCAAATTTGAGAAAGTAAGAAGGTTAATAAGGCTCTTGTGAAAGCGTAGTTATGACATCAATAAAAAGATTTCACATGAAAATGATATAGGTAGCTGCTTATTCAGTATAACCACAGAATGACATCACTTTTCTCTAGGATATACACTCAAATTACAGCCTGCATCAATGATTGCCATTGCTTTTATATACTAAAGTGTCACATCACACACCAGTCATTGTCATCATATGCACAGTTACCCCATAATATGGCAGACATACGTTTCATGTAACTAATTAACCACCACAGACCATTCAGTGCCTTAGGATGCGTCTCATATTTCCGCATATTCACGTCAATGCCATGATGTACTCCAGGGATTTCCCATTTGCCAATCAACCCCATGATGTGCCCCTCATACCCTGTCTGCCATTTAGTGCCATGATGTGCCTCAGAACTCTGACTAACAACACTTAGAGCCATATTGTACTCCAGGGATCACCTTTTAACCATTCTATGGATATAATGTGCCAGCGTTAGCCTGAAATGCCGTTTAAAGCTGTGATGTGCTCCAGGTAATCAATGGCCATAACGTGCTACAGATATTTTCCCTAATCCAGTTAATGGCATGATATACCCCAGGTGCACGTCATATGCCAACCGACCTCTTGATGGGCTCCAGTTACTGTGTTGTGCTAGTTAGCTCCCTTGGTGCTCCAGTATTCTCCTGCAAACCTGACAGCACAGTGTAACCCACACAGGCTAGTCAATTAAACATTTTGCACAATCCATGAATTAATGTATTCCGATCCAGTCACACATGCTCTCGGCAGCATAAACACGTACCAACACCTCTCACCGGCACAGATATAAACGGATAACACAAACAGCCAGGCTAAGTTAACGTTGCAATGTCATTTAGCATGGGCACTGCCATCAAGCTATTCCTACACGCCTCGATCACCCTGTGCATTTCTCTCCCTGACTCACTGCAATCAGTGGAATGCCGTGGTGGTGGCAAACGGCATAATGCGAAGGAAGAGTCTCTTCGACAAAGAGAGCAGCATACCATCAGCAGAAACAAACCAGGGGGTCAATCATGCTGTATGTTTTTATTTGTATAGCACGAACTCGACCCGAAGGTATCCGCGCGCTTTACATGAGCCCCAGCTGCACTGCATTACAGATGGGCACATTCATTGTTAGGCACGGAGAGATTTAACTTAAGTGATTTCAAATCACTTAATTCTGACCTTGCTGACTTGCCCGGAATCACAGGATGGTGAGCCTCCCGCTGAGACTCACTTGAACCCTTGAAAACCCCAGCCAGCTAAGAAAAAAGTTTGATCTGGAGTCTGTCTTTCCTGGGCCGGGGGCCAGTAACAGGCGGCAGGCTGCTTTGAGAAAGCCACATGCCCAGATCCCCAGAGGCCGTGCATTGCAAGCCAAGAAGAAACGTCCAGTTAGCTGCAATTTATCGGCCAATTCGGGGTGGGAATATTTTTGCTCCTTCGTACAGAACTTCACGGAAAACATTTTAACCTGGTGGTGTCACAGCAACAGTGAAGTGAAAACAGGCGAAGCCAACACCACTGCACTAACTTGTAGAAACTGTTCAAAGAACATTTTACACTTCTGCTGGTAATTTAACATGGGCGCGTAGAGATCGTGATGCAAAAAAAAAAACTTACATTTGCAGAGTTTACATTGCAGTTCAAAGTAAGCTTTTGTACTGTTAGGCCTGGTGTGTCCTGGGGCATTGCAGGGTGGGGCAACGGCGAGGAAGTTACAGAAAATGGAAAGGAGGATCTGGTGAGGAAAAGTGCAACCTCTGCATCCATACTTCTTCTTATGTAAAACATTTCAATAAAAAAATATGTTTTCTAAAATGATTGTTAAATGGACCCCACCTAGCCTGTCATATGCTTCCTTGGATTCAGAAAATTCTGCTAATTAATTACCCGGGTATGAGCCACTGGTAACAACATTATTACAAGAAACAACGAAGGTAATTGTAGAACTAAGTGCTCTTACCAATTTTGTAGAGCATTTCCTGGTCGTATTCTTGTAAGTCGCGGCTCGCAGTACTAGCGGGGGGGGGTCGCGCGGTGGTGGGGGGGGTCGCGCGGGGGTGGGGGGCCGACCGAGGGAAAATAAAATGTACAAAACTTACCTGACCGCCTCTGCTCCTGGTCCGCGTTGGCGCCTCTTCAGCAGGAACAGCACTGGAGTGGCAACCCCATAGCCAATCCTGGCGCTGCTGCAGCGCCAGGATTGACTAGAGCACGGTTATTCTTCGCCCGCCGCCTGCCCATTAGGAGACCGAGGGGCTCCTAATGGGCATGCGCAAGCCAGTGCAAACACAAGTGCGCATGACTGGCCACGGGCGAAAAAGTTCAGCTCACCTTCCCCACTCATGCGCGCTTGTGCTGCTGACTGTCCCTGGCTGGTCTGACAATGCATGTCAGTCAACATGACGCCGGACCGCCCACCCCCTTCAGACTCTGAAGGGGTGGGCGGTCGACGTCATGCTGACTGACATGATTGTCAGTTCTCCCTCTGCGTCTCTGAACTTAAGTAAACTGAGTCAGAGACGCCGAGGGAGCTGCGGGCGGGGGGGCAACGCCCCAATGGACGCACCGCGCCTGGTGATGAAGAGCTCGACAAAGAGCAGTGAAGTACCCAGATATATAAGAAGCTCTGAAATGGCTAGTGAGCCGTTGAATACCATGTTATACGGCTGTAATTAGATAGCATAAGCAAGGGTTATTCGAAAAGGTCATATTGGAAGGGCAATTCCTGTTATCCGCCTTGATTTACAGTTTTGTCATCAGATAATGGTTTATGAGGGAAAGTGACTAGGAAATCTCCCTGCATATCTACTGTTTATGATTCTGTGTGATATTTCTAGGATCTGAAGTAGAATTGTTTTACCCTTACTTACAGCGCATAGAGAAAAGGGGTGAAAAAACAAGACAGCAGACCTTTTGCATCTGTGCACCCAGGATCTGAAACAACATCCCGTACCCATGGAGGAAAGCCCCAGTGCTGCTCCAATTTAGGAAAGAATTGAAGACACCTCTTTAAAGAACACTGCATTAACCATTCACAGCCCAGCTTCCTCTCCTCTTCCTCTCCTCTTAATCGTTGACTTTACGCTCGTACAATATTTAGCTGCCTTTTGGCCAGGTTCACACTATAGAAATAACATATGCATACAAGCATATCGAAAAAGGCAGAATTTCACCAACATGTAGAAGAGCTAAAGACGAGAGTGCAGGCATAGAAGAGCTGAAATGTGGTGCCTGCGATTTTTGATTCAGCACATACAAGAACTATCAATGTACCCTCTTTGGTTGTGTGGGGCTGCCTGGTTTACAAGCTGTTTGACCGTCGGCATTTAGGTTCTGTTAATGCTTAAAGACGATTAGTCTAAGGAGTGTGCAGGTTTCTGTTGGGTGCATTTCCTTGCTAAGGCGGCTGGAAGAAACCACGTAGCCGCTCACCTGTTTTTCCCTTTTTTAGCTCAATTCTTTCAGTGCATGGTTTGCCCTTTCCGTTTCGACCTGCCAATATTAAGTATATTTGTATGCTTGGAAGGCAAGCAGTATGGGAAAAAACACTATTGTTGGCTCTTGCTTATAGGTGTGTAGTACTTTGAGCCTAAGGGGAGCTACAAGGTGGCAGTGAGGTTATCCATGGACGTTGATTCATCAAAGTGTCGGGGGGGGGGGGAGTGGAAATGCCATTACATGCTTTTTGTCCTTTGTCATCACAAATTACGCTTGATGGCATAATAAGTGATGTCATGTGACATTTGACCCTTATTACATCACAGGAATTAAATAAAAAATGTTGCTAGTTGAGGTACAACCCTAGTTTAGTTCTTACACCTGTACCAAGAGGACAGCTACCGGGCAAGGGATGCAGCAATCACATACCCAAAGGCAGCCATCATTTGATAGACGGCACATTATGCTGCCCAAATAGAGCATCCACTGTCCATTTACAAGTCCTTATGTCCAATTATAGGCCTGCATGAAAAAGCACACTATGATTAGAAGAAATCAGTCGTCCACAGATATGAGGAAGAGTATCGGCTGTAGCAGCAGTGTAGGTGTCAATCATACTCCTAGTACAGACACAGCAGAGGTAGCAGCAGTGCAAACTTCCCTCACCACACAAGGCTAAAGCAGGCAGTACTAGTTCAAATATTTATGATTGGCTGGTAAAGGCTAAGCCTTTTGCGGGCAGTCTTGGTTTCCAGCTGTCAACACTGTGGATGAGAAATCATATAAGCAAACTGCCTGAATCACCTTGTTAGAAATTGAGTTTCTGGTTTACAGAGTATGCACCCTGAGCAAGCAGGAACCACCAGTCTAGTCAGGATAAGCTAGATACACGCTAAAATATAAACTGTGCTCACCCTCTGGTAACTTGGCACAGAGCAGACACAGTAACACAATGAAAACACCCAAAAATACTCCACGCAGGGTTATAAAATTAGATGATATTCTCATTAGTAAAAAAAAAAAAAAAACGACAAAAATCCAATAAGTATAACTGGAGTTATGAATTTTTAAAGAATAAATCAAAAAGTAGTGCTTTAGAAACAAATAGCGCTTAGGGGTTACACGAGGTCGCACTGGACCAGGGAAAACCCAAAGTTCAGGCTGACTGTGATGGAGGACAGACTGACTACAGGACTCACGCATGTTCTGCTGAAAAAGTATCTTGGATGGAGCAAGCGTCGACATCGAAGACTCGATGCGTCGGTTCCGATCCGCGTAGATGATGAAGGCTTCATAGACGAACCCCTTTACGATGCAGGCACTTGTTGTCATCGAGCTGTGCAGTCCGTCGAAGCGATGCCGACGATCATCTCCTATGTTGGTGTCAAAGGGCAATGCATAATTTTCAATGGGAGCAAAATCATCACTGCATCCATTTTGATGGTTCTGTATAGCAGAAGTTCCCTTTCAAGGGCCCATGACTGGATTGGCGCCACTTGGACTTACCGATGGCAGTGTACAGGTGATGTTGCAAGTTGAAGGAAGTCTTTGATGACCCTGAGACTTCAGAACAAGGGGCAAGTCAGCAAGCCTTTGAGTCACTCTGGGTTCAAGTGAGATGGGTCCTGTCCTTGTCCTCAGCAGGACAGAGATCACCAAGCAGAAGGGCACCATAGCAAAGCAGAAAAGCAGTTCTTCCAGAGCAGCAGTCAAGCAGAGTGGCAATCCTTATGGCACAGCAGTCTTTACTCCTGGCAGAGTTCTTCCCAGGTCCAGTAGTGTACTATCTTGGTTGGGTCAGTGCCCCAGTACTTATACCAAGTTTTAACTTTGAAGTGGGGTTGACTTCAAAGAGGGGTCTTTGAAGTGCACACAGTTCCTTGCTTCCCAGCCCTGGCGCCAGACTATCAGTAGGGGATAAGTAGCCCTTTGTGTGGGAAACAGGACACTGCCTATTCAGGTGTGTCAGCTCTCCCCCTCTTCTGCTCATGAGGAGCTATCAGAATGAATATGAATTCTCTGTCACACCTACACTTCCTATGTTTGTGGCTGACTTGAGGGAATGCCCAAAGTGTAGCTGCCACTCATCCCAGACATGTATTCGAGACGGGCTGCAAGGCACACAGAGCAGTAAGAGCAGAGAAATGGGCACTTTCTAAAAGTGGCATTACTAAATTAGTAATGTTATATCCAACTTTCCCATTAATGAAGATTTATCATTACCATTCCAAAGATATAAAACATGATGCAGCTACTCCTTTCTGATCAGGAATTGCAACTTTACAAGTGTTTTAAGGAATTCCCAATGCTAGCCTATGAGAAGAGTAGGCCTCACAGTAGTGAAAAATGACTCTGGGTGTTTGTCACTAACAGGGCATGCAAAACCTAACAATACATGTCCTACCTTTTACTTGCACATCACCCTCCCCTATGGTCTATCTAGGGCCTACTTTATTTGTGACGTATGTGTAATAAAAGGAGAGTTTAAGGCTTGGCAAGTAGTTTTAAGTGTCAAGTCGAAGTGGCAGAAAGCTGCACACACAGGCCCTGCAGTGGCAGGCCTGAGACATGTTTGAAAGGCTACTTTTGTAGGTGGCACAACCAGTGCTCCAGGCCCACTAGTAGCATTTAGGTTACAGGCCCTGGGTATATAGTGTACCCCTTTACAAGCGACTTACAAGTAAACTAAATATGCCAATTGTGTATACACCAATGTTAAGATGTTTGGGGGAGAAACATATTTACTTTAGCACTGGTTAGCAGTGGTAAAATTCTCAGAGTCCTAAGGCCAACAAAAAGAAGGTCAGAAAAATAGGAGGAGGAAGGCAAAAAGTTTGGGGTGACCCTTCAGAGAGGCCCATTTTCCAGCACACCTTAAAAGTTGATGAGATCTTTGAAACAATAGCAGCATACTGCCTTAAACACCTAAAAGTAGACAAGATCTTTCGGAGAATGCCAAGTCCTTGCACACTTATAACATTGGCAAAATGTCACTCTACATACACGGAAATGATGCATTCACACTCTTAGGAGTTTGGAATAATGTTAGTGAGCGGTTTGCTCAAATATTGATTGGCGCTGCTATTAGCATGATACTCTGTGTAACAGTATCCAGCAGTTTTGATGAGATACAAAGTGATTCTGATTAATGTGCCAACCTATCGCATGCCAGTGTCGGAATGGCCCATTCATAAATATATATTTTGATGCCAGTATTGCAATTTCTGAGACAGGCATACACTGCCATGAAGAATCACAAAGCTGCACATGCCCACGTTGGGCACATATATCCATGTAGTATCACAAAGGCCCAGTTAAGCACACATGTCAATTCCAAGCAGTTTAACATCTTAAAACCTTCACTCCGTCCTTGGAAAAATGGCATCTGGGCTATGATGCAACTGAATGCAGGGAATATCCCAATACTGCAGGATCTGCTAAGCAACTGTGAGACTCCTCAAGAAAGATTGCTGCTTGAAAAGGCCTATCATTTTCAATAAAGTATAAAGCACCACCCTCCTCTTCTACCTTCAACCTCTACTGCTTTTGCTTCTGTACTTTCCAATAGGTAAAAGGTATGCTGCTCTGCAGAAGTTCATATGATGTCCCTGGCTGCTGTACGCTCTGCTCCTAAATTTGGGACCTCCAGCTGCAAGGGAGCATGAGTGAGTGGTGGCTGAGTGGCAGTAGATGCCATGAGAGACCACCTGTATATTTCCTGCTGTAGCAGAGAGCCTTTTTTCCTTCGCTTTTTCTTTTCTTTTCTTTTTTTTAAATAAAAAATATCTTAAACCTGTGTGAGGCTCCTCTTCACAATTTCTCACACCTGTCATGCTAAAGTGTCACTCAGTATCAGATGTAAGAATTTGAAATATCAAACATATACACAATGGAAACATTAACATTTCACACATACACTGGAAGCTTGCTATGTAGCGCTGTGCCAATATGTAGTGCTGCAGGAGCAACATGAACACCCACTGGGGCAAAGCAGCCCTCCCAAGTGTCACACATCTCGGGCTAGACTAACGCATGTTATTAAAATGTCCTCGTCACCCGAGGATTGAAGATTGCCATGTTGTCCGAACTTAGAAAACAAAGTGGAGTGTGTGACATGTATTTCCTCTCTGCCTGGGTCATGATGAAGTGCTTCTTTCCCGATAGGGTACTGCCACATCAAGTTTGTTTGGGCCTAAACTTGACATTGTGTCATGGTTACTGCATGATTCAGTACATTTAGTCGGAAGCTCAATTCTAATTCTAAATCCACTGTGCATTCTTAGCTCCTCTACCTCTGACAGGGTCACGCGTGTTTGTACTTTGCCCTGTTCCCACACTTGCAGCGCTGTGCAACCACCGGCAAGAAACCAGGCTGTTGTATCAGGAAGTAACTATGGTGGAGAGGAGTATCTCCCTTATTACTAATGACCACATCTGCTGCCTGAGGAGTGAAGGATGAGTCGACAATAGGCACTGCCAGCCCACATCAAGGAGAAGTCTCCTCAAAGTAAGAAAAAGTTTTCTTTGGGCAGTGTCATCTTCGCATAACCAGCAACTGATAGTCACCTTTTATGTGACCACACCATGTAGCTGTGCTTCATGCACCAATGCCTGCAGCTTGCTGCTTGGGGTACTCACTGACTTTATGAGGCAGTAGAGTCTTGCAGCAACTGGCAAGGTGCAGAGCTGTAACTGACCCTGCTTCACAGCCCTGACAGAGTGCTCTGCAAGACCTGAATGTTTAACCTGGCAAGCAGGCTCCTTTGACCCCCAGCTGGCAGTCTGTTCACCCATTGTGACCAGTAACCTGGTGACCAGTATGCACCATGTGCAAGCAGAAACCACCACTCTAGTCAGGGTAAGCTAGATACACACTAAAGGATAACCTGTGCTCATCCCCTGGTAGCTTGGCACAGAGCAGTTAGGCTTATCTAAAGAGGCAATGCAGACAGCAGGACATGACACCAACACTTTGCCAGTGACTAGTGCACTCTTTAAGTGTGCTGGGGAAGCAACACCACTAAACTGTTAACTTCCACTAATCCATCCCCCCTGAGAAATAGCTTCATTTACACAACTTCCTTCTTGCCTCTGACTAAGCTTATCAGTACCTGCAACTGGTGCTGCTAATACCGAATATCAACATATCACCTACAGCAGTGATTAAGCATCAAGAATCAGACAATAGCAGAAAAAAAAAATCACATTGAAAATGGAAGATACCATGTTTTGTCCACTCCTCTATTCCCCCAGTGAAACTTCAACAATTATGTTACTGTTTGTAAGTGGTTATAAAAAGTCTATTATTACATTTGCTTGTGCCTAACTGATAATGCAACTCTACCCACACTCTCCTGAGAAACCCTCACTACCACGGATTGGCCTTAGCATTTAGTAACATTTTTATGTATTCTGAATGTGACACACTTTCAGCAAAGTTCTAGTTTTCTAGCTTGCAACCCGTAAAAAACAGAAATTACAAGTCCCAGAAAGCAATGCGTTGTCTCACATAGCATAAAAGGGTCGAAGGGAAGGGATTATTTCTGAAATTTATCTCATTTCCTATTCCCTCACCTGCAATGTGTGTTCAGAGCATGTGTGGGTGTATGAGTCACAGTGCCAGGGCATGACCTAGCGCAGTGTTACATTCCTTCAAAACTTTCAACAAAAGAAAATGCTTGCACAGATCAGTTACCACAAACGGGGCCCAGTGGAGCCTCCTGAACCAGTCTTGTGAATCTGACAGTAGTCTCTTGGGTCTACTCACACACATAGTCCTAAAGCCTCCCTGGTCTTGTGACATTGCTCCTCAGGTTGTATGGGTGACACCTACCTAGCGGAGACACTGTGGCGGCTCTGGTGTCCTCGCAGGTGAGGCCTCTCCCTAGCTACGTGGATCCATGGCCTGCTGGCTCTGGGCTGTCCCTAGGGTGGCCGGCTTCTAAGTCTTGATCCTCTTCTCTGCTTGCCTGTGTGCAGTATGTGGCTCACTGGTCTGGGTTACATGCAGTTGGCTGATGCCATTTGGTGAAAGTGCACACATTTCTTGTGATGCAGTCTGAACTATTTCTAGCAATCACCATTGTGCTCTTCCTGGTGACTACTTGAAGTGGACGAACTTCACATAGAAGTCAAAACTTTCCACTGGGTGCCGATTTCGCACTAGAACCCAGCCTCCTACACAGGTGTCTGAGATTTTGGCCTTGAGCTCTTGGCGGGCATTGGTGTTACCCCTCACTCTTCTCTGTTGTATGGATACAATGCCAATGGGTTCTGGGGTCCATGTTGTCGCCTGGGGTATATTGTCCCCGACAGCACACCCACACTTGAAGTTGGCAGGTGCCCTGTGAGTCGTGCTGTGGAGAGTGTGAATGTACGCTCCGAGGGTTTGGTGGATCGCTTCTTCAATGTCAACTTTGTTGTGCATACCTAATGTGTATGAACTTGAGTGTGCGCATCAGTCTTTCCATGGCTCTTTTGGCTTGGGGCCACTGGGGTGTGATATTCATATAATCAATGGCCAAGCATTGTAGATGTTGCTTGATATCCAGACTCTGAAACGGGGGCCCGTTGTCGCCCTTGAGAGTCTGAGGGACCCCAAATGTTGCAAAACATTTGTCAAGGCATTTCATGATGTGATCAAATGACATTGCCTACATTATCTTTACAATTGGAAATTTGGATTATGCATCAGAAATAATTAGCATGTGCCCGCTGGCAGGCAAGCTTCTAAAGTCACACTGATGTTGCACCACGGTCCGTCACTCGGGCTGTCAATCGCGACTGGAGGGTGTTTGTCCAGCAGTTTGCTGGTTTGGCACCAGTGGCATCATGCAACCATGTTGTCTACCTTGGGGTCTAAGGTGGGGAACCACACCTTCTGTCTTAGCCATGCCTTGGTTTTCGTGGAGTCTTGGTCACCAGTGTGTGCGAGAGCTAGCATCATCGTGCGTTGCGAGGGATGACAATCCGGTGACCACGCAGGAGGAGCCATGGTGGCGTGGTGCTGAGTTCATGCCGGACATTCCAGAGGGTGGCCAGGTCTTGTTGGGTGATGTCCGCAAGCCTCCGCATGTCACGAAGGAAGTCTTTCCACCTTCCAGAGGTGGTGGCCCCCCCATGCTCTTTGGATGGCCGGGTCTGAGGCAGTGGCGTTGGCAATGTCTTGGAGGGAGATAGTGTTGGGGTAAGCAAGTTCCGCCACCCACTGAACGTGTTCATCCACTGCAAGTTAGAGGCTGTTTGAGCTGTTTCTTGCCCCTCGATGTCTGGGAAGTTAATCGGCTGGATTACCACAGCCTGGTATGTATCCGTCGATCAGTTGGTACATCTGGAGCTGCAGGGTCCATTTCTCAATCCTGGGCAGCAGATATGGGGCAGTGCCAGCAAACCGAGATATCAGCAGCTTGTGCTCCATGATGACTCAGAAAGGACGGCCATATGAGTAGAGGTGTAAATGGTGAAAGCCCCACTTGATGGCGAGGATCACTTTCTTGATGTGTGCATTGCATTTTTCAGTGTCTGTGAGAGCTCTGCTGGGTATGCTACAAGGGCCCAGTGATCGTCTCTTGTGTGTTGCATCAGCACAGCTCCCAGAGCAATGGGGCTGGCATCAACCACTAATTCGGACTCTTATACAGGGTCAAATTAGGCAATCATGGTGACTTGTAGGAGTGCCTTCTTGATCACTTGGAAGGCATCTTCCTCCGCCGGACACCACACCCATGGTGTTGACGCTTTGGTGAGGTGTCTTAGCGGGCCTGCTAGCATTACCAAGTTGGGGATGAACCTCACGCAGTAGGTGGAAAGCTAAGGAAGCTCTGGAACTCTGTTGCAGAGGAGGGGGTGGCTGCATCTTTTATGTAGGATGCATCTGGATGGATCAATCTTGACACCATCCTTTGAAAAGATTTAGCCAAAGAACACCATCTTTTGCTGGAAAAACTGGCATTTTGTGCGGTTGAGGTTGAGGCCAGCGGACTCGTTCCTCAAGAGGGAGGCATGCAGGCGGCCATGATGACTGTTAAGGGTGGGCGCATGTATGAAATGTTGTCGCTGATGTTGATGACACCTTCAATGCCTGTCAGGACTTCTTGGATTGCATTTTGGAAGACCTCCGCTGCTGCTTATGTTACGAAGTTGAGCTGACGGTAGTGACAGAGGCCAACGTGTGTTGAGAAAGTCATAATATATCTGCTATCCTCATGGAGTTTGAGTTGGGCCCTGTGTGCAAATGAAAGGGCAGCATGTGTCCAGGCTTGTCGTGAAGCGGCGGCAGATTGGCAGGCAGCTGGGGCTGACTTTGGTCTGCTCCATCCTCATTGGCACTGTGGTGACGGGTGTCGCTGGGCCGTGCTAAGTGTGTAGCGCTAGTGCAAACAAAGAGCAGACATAGAGGCTCGAGTGATTCTCTGCGTGAACAGGTGGGACCCTCCTCCCTTTATTAGCTCATCCTACCATCCAAAGTGTGGTCAGGGCATGCATGCGTGTGGGTGTCACAGCACCAGGGCGTGACCTGTCACCATGTTACAGTCAGCAGCATAGGAGCACTTGTACAGACTACTGAGAGAAATCCTTGTAACTTTTTCTCAATGCTGTCCAATTCAACCCAGAGCCTGCAGGAGAAGTATGTTCCTACCTGAGGGAGCCTTAGGCCTGTGAGGCCCTAAAGAACATGTGCCGCACCTAAGCTGATAGCACAAATTAAGAGTTGCAAGTTTCAACTATGGCCTGTTCCCATAAAGCTTGCTTCCTGGAGCAGCTGCTGATTCAATATCCCAAAGCTGTTTTTATTTTCTGACAATTTTTCAGTTCCTCTGTTCCTGGTGCTTACCTTCACAAACTAAGCTCAGGATCGCCATGGGCAGTGTCTAGGATGGCAGGGGGCAAGTCAGGCGTCACAAATGCGACCCCTAAATGACCTCCATGAGTGTCTGTGGCATTTATCACATTTACTTAGTATACTGTAACAGATGCAAAACCCAAACACCAATTATAAGGTTTGCCTTCCTGTATTCACCACTGGAGTTGAGTTTTTGACGTTTGATTATTGGCCAAGGAATTACTGGTGCACACAACCAAGTAGTGAAAGGTTGTACATATAGGAGTGGAGGGAAGTATAAGAAGCACACAGGGGAAGGTGGGATGGGCATAAGGAATCAGAGAGGAAACAGAAGAGGAAGAGAGCAAAACACAAAGCAGGAAGCCAACAGGTGCAGACACACAGCAATATAGTTGTGAGCTCCCTCGTGCCGTTCAATAAAAGCTCTCAAGTGAAGATGTAAGGATTCTCCCAAGCAGCCAATAGCATTAGGAGAGAGATAAATACTCCACTGGGCTAATTGAAGACGCCGTTGACAAAAATCGCAAGTCAGTGGCTGAAAGAGGCTGTTTGAAGAAAGCCATTGGTTGAATCAGGCAGACTAAAAGCCCACAGTATGTATGTTGTTAGTAGTAGGTCTGTTTGACATTTTTTTTTAAATATTTATTTTTATTAGGATCCAGATGTTACAATGTCAGAAATTTAACTTAGTGAACTTTCGTCATAAATTATAGATAAGAGTTTTCAATAGAGATATAATTTCATATTATGTAAATGCAGTAAATACAATATACATACAATAAATACACAGAGTATCTTATGATAAAAACTATCATTATAAATGCAGTTGACTTAAAACCAGATACGAGGGAGTAATTCATATAATGCCTGCAATAGGGTGTGGGGAAAAAGCTTAACTTATTTGATCATTCCTCTTTTAAACTACTCCTGTATCTTCCAATTGAAAATACTGTCCCCAGAGTTTCTCAAATTTCCTAACTCCCCCGGGTTCGTATTGCATATAGCTGTTCACTTGTTCTAACTCGTCTCATTTTTTGTAGCCAATCCTTCATTGAGGGGATTATCTGAGTTCGCCAGTTTTGTAGTAAGAGGGATCGAGCTACAGCTATTGCAATATATACTAACTTTACCCACTTGTTATACAGGCCCAGTCCTGGGTCATACCCCAAGACTTTAAGCCAAGTAGTTGGGGCCAAATTAACCTTCCCCACATCTACAAGATACTGAAATATTTCAGTCCAGAATCCCTGTATGTATGAGCAGTGGGTGATCACATGCGTCCAGTTTGCTGGAGAATGCCCTATACACTGGGGACAGTTACCTGGGAGAGTGGGGTTAATATATGTTAAAAAGGCTGGGGTTCTATATAGAAGCAATTTAGAAAAGAAAAGCATCCGTCACCAATTGGCCCCTCTTAAAACACTAAAATTTAATGTATTGACTTCTGCCCACATTTTGTCTGTTATTTCAAGGCTTTCATATTTGTCCCATTTTTTAATCACTTTTTGAATGGATACTGGGCCCTTACACACTAAAAGCAATCTCTTCCATTCTCCAGGCCTTTTCAAAGCCCCTTCACTGCTTAAAGCAGACGCCACCTCCCTGGTGCTAAGGATCTGGCCCAAATCCAGATCCAATAGAACTTTATTAAGCATTCTAAATGACCCCAGAAGGAAAAAGTCATCTTGTGTACACTGTCTTACGTCCCCTAAGTCTTGCCATCTATTTCCCCTGAGGAAGTCTGATATTTTGCAATATCCCGCTTTACCCCACCTTTGAACAATTTTGGATGAAAGCTTCCCCCTGATCCCATATCGACCGGTGCCAGGGATGTCGCCACATTGATCTGAGGAATGGAATATCTCCTATAGAGATCCCCACGCTTCTGGAAGAGCCACTTCAGGCTCTTATAGCGTACTCTTTTGGGTAGTTTAGTTATCTTTAGTGCATCTCGAATATTGAACTCCTTAAAAATCAACTGCATAAAGTTATTTTTCAAAAAGACCCCCGAGTACCTTTGTATTGAATCGAGACAAATATTGTGAAAAATGGGCAGAGTAATAATCTCTAAGATTGGGGAGTGCCAACCCTCCATTCTCCCGTGATTCACATAAAGTGCTAAGTGCAATCCTAGGTGATTTGTTTTGTCAAATAAAGGATGAGAACATGGACTTTGCAGTTTTCAAAAAAGCAGTTAAAACACATGGAATAGCCGAAAATAAAAAGTTAAATAGAGGGAGGACCGACATTTTGATTAGGGAGACTCTCCCTAAAATAGTTAAAGGGAGGGGGATCCACCGGGAGAATAAGTGTTGTACCTTTATAAGAAGAGGAGAGAAATTGAGGTCATACAAATCCTCAATTTTAGAAGATAACCTTCTACCTTGATATTGCTTCGGTTGGGAATTAACACAAACAGCCACATCTGGAAGTAGGACCTCAGGAGGACACCAGCAGAATATTATTTCTGTCTTCCTCTTATTAATCCTACACCCTCTTCGTGTCACATACTGAGCAAAGATCTCAAAAAGCTTTTCTTGAGTCTCCTTCCGACTATCTACTATTAGCAGGATGTCATCAGCATATAATTTTATTTTATCCATTTGTGGGAGTGGAGGTTGAATACTCTTATATGCTCGAATTGCTACAGCTAGAGGCTCGATAAAAAAGATGAAAAGAATAGGGGGCAATGGGCACCCCTGCCTTGTGCCATGAAATACCTTTATTTGCCCCACTTCTGCTGAGTTGATAAGACCAACTTCAGCTTTACAATACATATTATATATAAGCCCCATGATCTGGGATGGAATACACAATCTGGTCAGAATATTAAATAAGGTTTCACAGACCACGAATTCAAAAGCCTTTTCCGCGTCTAGGAGAAACACCAGGGCTTGTATATTATTCACCGCAAAGTAATCCAAAGCTTCCGCCAAATAGTGAGTGTTTGTCCTGAGCTGTCTCCCTGCTAAAAAGCCATTTTGGTCTGAGTGACTCAGGCCCATGGTTATTAAGCTAAATCTATTTGCGAGCAGCTTAGTCACTATTTTATAATCTGAATTTAGTAGTGTGATTGGGCTGTACAAATTAGGATCCTCAGCCTCCTTAACTTTCTTCAGGAAACTTACAACATTACCTTTAAAAAAAGGTGGTGGTATATCATCTCCCTGCAGCATTCTATTAGCTAAAGATAAAAGAGGGTCAGCTAAAACATCTGAGAAAGGCATAAAAAATTCTCCAGGGAATCCGTCCGGGCCACAGACTTTCTCGTTCGAGAGATTCGTAATGACCTCCAACAGTTCCTCTTTAGAGAAGGGTCGAATCAAATCGGCTCCCTCTTCTATAGATAAAACTGGAATATTGCAATCTGTTAAAAACCTTTCTAAAAAGACTCTATCAATTATCTGATTTTGTGAATAAATCTGTCTGTAATTGTATAACATGATTTCTCCCAGTTTCTCTGAATCTCTACTTACTATTCCAGTGATCGGACACTTCAGGGCATTTATTCGATTCTTGGTAGCTTGTTCCTGCGCCTGCCATGCTAAAAATTTGCCAGTAAAGTTGCTTTCTTCATACACTTTTTGAGAGTGCATCCGGCTCACTGCGGCACATTTAGCTTAGCATGCTTCGCTCATGGCCTGTCTAGCCGCGTCAAATGCTTTTTTATTAGCCCTAGATGAATTCCTCAAAAACTTATCATCGCTTTGTCGTACTTTTTGTTCTAAAATGTGCTTTTGTTTTTTTAGCTTTGAGGCTATTTTCTGCGTCCTTACTTATTATACTCCCTCTGATGAATGCCTTCAGGGCATCCCACACAATGCCCTCGGATGCAGTCTTATTATTGATTAAAAAGAATTCCCTGACCTCTTCTTTGAGGGTGTGTACCCACCCTTCATCCTGCAGTTATTGTTTATTTAACACCCATCATTTAGGACCCAGCGGCGATTTACTCACTTCAAGCTCAAGTCTGAGCATTGCATGGTCGGAGAACCCCTTAGGAATGGTGATTTGCGTTTTATATTTAAAGGTTCGAGAGATTAAAAAGAAATCTATGCAGGAGGAGGTATGAAACCTCCCTGAGAAGCAAGTATATGCTGCTTCTGTGGGGCACATGCTACTCTCCAGGTGTCAATTAAAGCAAGGATATCCTTAAAGTTCCTAATAATTCTCAAAGAATTTGGTTTTGCCTGTTTTTCTGTTTTGATCTAGGAATCTACTCTTGGATCCTGTAGCACATTAAAATCTCCGCCAATAATCAACCCCCCCCCCCCGGGTTTTGCATAAGCGATTGGAACAAATTCACGTAGGGAGTAATGTTATCTTCCACCGAAGCATAAAAGCTAGTGAATGTAAAATGTTTCCCCCGACCAAGCAGCTAACCCAGCACCAGCGACCCTCTATATCACTTGCGCTGTTAACCACTTCTCCACCTACCCATTTTGATTAAAAAAAACAGCTGTGTCGTGATGAGCGGCTTGGAAGAACGAGAATCCTCTATATCCTGCCCAGTTTTAAAACATCGAGAATCCCGACAATTTAGCAGCTGGGATATGAGTCTCCTGGATCAAAATGGCTGCCGGGTTCTCGGCTAAGATCCAACTTTCAATTGCCCGTAATTTCTTGACATTATTATGCCCGTTTGCATTAAAGGACAATATTTTCAGGGGAAAAACTCATAATAATGTTCTATTAAAAGCTACTTCAGTAAGAAGATATCCTTTCATACAAAGAAAAGATGAGCCTCCCCCCTTTTTCACCTCCCCTTTAACTAGCATTAAACTAACATAGGGGAGAGATCCTTGCTGTCGATTGGGCCCCCTTGTAGACAAAGCTAACATTCTATTCTACCTATTTTACTGTATGAATTAAAGGACTGTACACCTGGATCCATATTTATCATTCTTCCCACTCCTACCCTACACCAAATCCAAGCCCCCCACCTCACACCCTCTCAGTCCCCCCACCCCTAAGCCGTGGTGAGTGGTGCACCATCCCACTCTCACCTGACTTCCCGCTTCCCTCCCCAAGTATCTGGCACCCTGGTCTTGTGCCTAGATCAATTGGCCTACCCTTACCCCCCCTGACACGCCCCCCCAAAAAAAGGGAAGAAGCTAGAGCCCTTAAAAAACTCTTAAACTCTTAAAAAACAGAAACAAGCCATCTTATACTTAGGGCATTATAGACCCCCCCCTGTCAGTTTGGAGATTATTTGAGTGGGGCTCATCAATTTTTCCGTTATGCCATCATAATACAGTGCGCCTCCACCCTCAAGGTTGATATTCAGTCCCAGGGTGGGAAGCCACCTATTCTAACCATAGTTCTCAGTCCTGGACTACCAGAAAGAAGAGAAAAGAAAAGAAAAGAGAGAGAGGGGGGAAAAAAGAGTTCTCATAGTCCGCTTTCTGTTCACTCACTCCTCCTCACTTATGGGTTATCTGATATTTGCTGTAGTAATTCCTGAGCCTCTGAGACGTCACAGAATATATGGAACCGTCCCTTTACTAGCACCTTCAGTTTTGACTGCTGCACGATCATTGCTTGAGCTCCTTGAGCCTTAAAAAGATGAAGCATCTTTACGTATTCTTTCCTCCTCCTAGCTGCTGCAGCAGACATATCAGAGAATATGCGACGGAGAAGGATTTCGGGAGTGCTAAACTGTTTCTCTTTGATAGCCTTGGTTAGTACTAGCTCCTTCACCCTGTAATCTCCGAAATTCACCAGGATTGTGCGTGGATATTTTAAATTGGGAGGAAGATGTGCAGGTACACGATGAGCTCTTGTGAGTGTGAGATCACCGGTATGTTCCGGGAGGACATGTTTTTTGATAAAAGTATTTGCCCATTGCAGCATTTGATGTCCCTCCAGCCCTTCCGGGACCCCCACAATGCGCAAATTAGTTCGCCTTGAGTGATTTTCGAACTCCTCCAACTTATATTCCATCGAGGATTTCTGTTTCTGCTTCGCGGCTCTCTTCTCCTGTAGACTCACTACTTGATCGTCTAACTGCGAGATCCTTCCTTCTGCCTGTCTTAACCGCTCCGGGATCTGAGCCACAGTCTCCTCAATTTTTGTAAGACGTGCATGTAGGGCAGTGATCTCCATGGTCTGTGAGCCTTTCAAATCCCGAATTTCCTCTAGGATGAGATTTAGCACGGTCTTGGCATCCCATTGTATCGTAGATGGGAGACTGCCCTGAGATATCTCACTGTCTGGAGAAGGTGGTGGATCCTGTTGCGTCTTTTTCCCATCCTGGATTTTCCTGCTCAGGAATTGATATGGCCTGAGCTGTTGCTGACACGTTGGACGATGTTGGAGCCCCATCAGCTTATCTCCGGAAGCAAGAGTGGGAGGATGAGCCTGTGACTGCGGCAAGTAAGGAGAATGGGGAGACTGCGGGGCTGCGTTTTCTCAGGCTGATCAGTCACAGGGTTACATTTGACCCGAGCCTTGTTTCACCTTCGTGAAGAGGGAATATTTCATAACTTCTTTTAAGGGAGCAGCCGTAATAGAGTCACTTACATCTTGCATTAAGGTCTTAGTAGGCATAGCTGCTGAAAATTCAGTGCTATCATCACTCTGCTCAGGACTTGAAATAATTGCTTCTGTGCCTCAGTGGTGTAGCTAGCCACTTTGCCGTCCATGGCGGACCCTGCTTTTGCTGCCTGCGGACCGCCCCCTGCGCCCCCACTTGCTACGCCACTGCTGTGCCTCCCTCCATGGGGGGATGGCCCTCACTAATATTTGCGCCTTCTTCACTGTCTCCTAGCTTGTTAGATTGAAATTTTTTCGAGCCGACCCAGTGCGAATTGCTCGTGCTGTGGCTTGTCCCACTCTTTTCTTAATCCGTTGGTAAGGGGCGGGGATCTCAAAATGAGTCGCTGCAGAGCCAGAGATCTTGGAGTACTTCGCATTTTTTTATTTTTTTTTAACTACTGCGCCCTAACCCCAAAGATTTAGTTCCAAAAAGAATTCTGCTTTTTAACGTCTGTAAATAATGCTTTAATCAAAAGGCTGATATGGCCCTCCCCAGCGAGCCTCTACCGGGTAGCTCTACAGCCTTGCCAATAATTAAGCAGCGCGCGCGCACTTAGCCTCCGGCGAGAAACTTGGAGGCCGTCTCTGATGAGGATGAATCTTTCTGCTTCCTGGGTCTGGATGCTGATAGCCTGCTGGAATGCTGGAGCATACACAAATTCAGTCCACTGAGCAGCCTGCTCCTTACGGCCTCCACTAGTTGCTACGAGGTCCCGATTGCAGAGACTCTGCAATTTGTACCCTACGGGCCGTGGTCTAACCCCAAGGGGCCCCCAGGACGTGAATCTTCGCAGCCGCTTTAATCGCGGCAAACATCAGAGCCGATAGCCGGAGAGCCGTGGGGGAGCCGGTAGCCTTCATCTGATGCGATCTCTGCTTGCGCCGCGTTGGCATCCTGACGTGGCGGGGAGGTGGGGCGTTAGCACTTCAGCCGACCGCCATCATGGGCCGTAGTCCGAGTCGCTAGATTATTCACATTCCGTCTGTTTGACATTTTTGTTGTCAAAACCCACACCTAAAAGTAGCTCAGAAGAGTTTGATGATTGGGCTTGATGGGCTCAATGAATGTTCATTCAGGACAAAAGAGAGAAATTACCAAATGGACCAGCAGCCAAATGAAAACACAAATTAGTCATGTGTCCTGAAGCAAGAAAGTACGTGCAAAGATTTAGCGAAGATTCTTTTAGCCTAACTCCCTGCTGGTAACTTGTTGTCAACTAGGTAGATCATGGTCATTATTATTGGTGAAAGGAAAAAAATGGTTGGTGATCTGGGTACCAGACATTTTCTCTTTCTGGACCATTCCAAACATTGTCTGGTTAATGATTGGTCTGCCAGTAATACCTTACACTTGCCATTATTTTCCGGACAGATCTCTAGAGCCTGAGAGCCAGTGAAGTCTTGTGGTAATACCCAACAGAAGCAATGCTTCTACTATTTGTTCCATAAACACCGAAGCTGCTATTTCTAATTTTTTTCCAATGAGTTCTACAGCCGGGTCAAAATCTCAGAGCTATTGTTTAAAAAAATGTTTTGTTAGAGTTTTATGTAGCGCAAACTCGACCCGAAGGTATTGGGTATCAGAGCGCTTTACATGAGCACCAGTTGCGTTACAGATGGACACATTAATTTTGTTAGGCCTGGGGAGATTAAGTGATTTGCCCAGAATCACAGGATGTTGAGCATCCCTGCCGAGACTCGTACCCGGTTCCCCAGCTTCGAGGTCGACTGCTCTAGCCGTTAGACCACATTCTCTCCTCTTTCTATTGATACCATGATAGTAACTCAAAGCTTGGAGTCTTCTTCTCTGTAGGAATTCATGCTAACAGGATCAGCTCCCACTTCTGAAAATCAAAAGGTGAATGAGTTCTGTAATAGATCTGTGTGGTAGGCAACACAGACTAATAGGACATATTTCTGCACTGTCCCAAATACCTCTCACTGGGCATAATCTGGTCTTTGAGAATGGGTCATGAGTACTTGCTAAATATAGATGTGAAACGTCAAAGTTAGCTTTGCTTTATCCAAAACAGCGTCTTTTCAATAAATAAAATTCACAATTATTTTTTCTGATGAGAAACGCCATTGCTAGTTCTCTCTGAATCCCAAAAGCATTAGAATTTTACAATTTGCTTATGAATTAAGAATGATTCTTTGGAATCTAGTTTCTAAAGCCCTACGGTAGCAAAAACAAGGTCGCATATGGCATATTAATTTTGAAACTAATTTTATTCAACATTCTGGTCTACATGCATCACGAAAACATTTTAATAGGTCACAGTTAAGTAGACGGAAGGCTGTATTTTGCTTATATTTTTCTTTTAAATTCGTGTAGTAAAAACTTTTTAAGTCGGATGCTATTTTTACATTTGTTCCACTGGGGCCTTAGAATAATTCCATTAAACTAATTTTTGAAATGTAATGAATATTTTTTACCTTTTATAAACTGTATACAGAGAATCACATAAGCAGTTTTTACCACCGGAGACAGAGGAAAGAAACCTGAAGAGCTTTAAAATCAGCCCAAGGGCAATTTAATCAACTCTTAAGTATTAATTGTAACTTTCATCAGTTTAGTAGCCAGGACACGTTCTCAGTCAGTCCCTGTTGGTATCTTATGCTGCAGAGGCAATGAAGAATTTCCTTCAAACCCATCTTTTACAATTTGTTACGAATATCTATTTTTAATAATCAAGTTGCACCTTATTATAAGATTTCCAGATGATTACCTGTCCCCAGGGACAGCATTTGGATCACTTTACCCAAACCAGGTCTGAGGCTCCAAGGGCACTATAGGTACCTAGGCAGAAGCAGATCTCCATGTCCTTGGTGATATGGAGTCATCAACCTTACCTAGTTGTGTTAATGTAATTATAGCATGTATGTACTCCACCTTAGCTCTGTAGTTATGGCGAGAGACTTTTGACATTTTCAGAAACCTTGGTAGTGCTTCGGTCTTCTAGTCTATACCCCATATATATATATATATACATATGAATACATATTTTTCTGCCGAAAAAAGCAAATGTTAAACGGACCTTATTGTTCAGCATGTGGGTAAAATATTATCTTACAATAAAAATTCATTCAGTGTAAAAATCAAAGTATATAGTTAGAAGTTGAAAAAGCTTGAACCTGCGCACTTAAAAAAAAAAAAAAAAAAGTGGTGTGTGTTGGGGGAAGGGGGGGGGGGGGTGGTACCCTCACATGCCTGGGTTCTGATGGATACTTCTAACCACAGACTCCTCGCAGTGTGACTATCTCCAGATGATAGGCTTGATCCGGAAAGTTAAAAAAGAGTGCTCCTACGCATGGGTAGCTGGCCCCTAAAGCGAGAAGGTGAAGCTCTACATGGCAAAACACTGCACAACTCCATGCATGCCCCACTCCCGATCGAAGATGAGAGCTCCTGAAGTTATTCCCACAGCAGGTCTTCATTGCAGCCAAAGTCTTCGGGTAAGTCCTAGAAAAAACATAGGAAGTCTAAGCGAGATTCAGTTCCTTTCCGGCTCTCTCATTCGCCAGAAAAGGCACAAGCACATTACTGTGCCACTTGGTCTCACTCCCATTCCACGAGGAGCTGATTCCAAACCTGGTCCCAATGTAACCCAGACTTTTCAGTTCTGTTGATGATGTTGCACCAGACTGAAACCTTTAGGGGGGTCACACTGCACATCTTCGACACACATCTGGCTCCTTCTGGCACTCCTATGGGCCTCAAATAATAATGGCACTTATACAGCGCAGCAGCTACCTCCAACAGAGGTGTCCCGGCGCTATAGCGGAAGTCAGGTAGGGAAAAGCTGGTCAGGACTAATCCTGGCTAAACAGCCAGGTCTTCAGGGTCTGCCTGAATTCCCGTTCCATCTCCACCCCACGCATATGTGCTGGCAGGGCGTTCCAAAGCTTGGCTGTCTTCACTGTGAAAGATCTGCCTCCCACTCGAGATTTGGCAAAACGGGGTACACAGAGAAAATGCTGGGAGTTAGATCTTAAAGTGCATTTAGATTGGTAAGGGCGCAGCCTATGACTGAGGTACCTAGGTCCCTTATTATGTAGGGCACGATGGGCTACGGTTAAGGACTTAAACTCGATCCTTTTTGCAACTGGGAGCCAGTGCAGTTTCCTAATATGTGGGGAGATATGGTGGCGGAATGGTACCCGGCGGATAAGTCTTGCCGCCACATTTTGCACCATCTGGAGTCTATGGATCAGATATAGAGGAAGGCCAAGGTAAAGACTGTTCGCGTAGTCCAGCTGAGATGTCACTGTAGCATGGACTACGATCCTACGACTTTCTTCAGGTAGAAGGTGCAGGAATTTCCTACGGCTTTTTAGTTTCCCGAAGCAAGATGACGTGATATGATGGACCTGAGTTGCAAAGGAGAGATCCGAGTCCCACTTGACGCCCAAATTCCTAGCGGATTCCTCAAGCATCTACAGGGGCCTCCAGTCAGGTTGCCGTTGGCAGATCTGTCCTTGGCATTGTCTGTGCCCCTTTAACCCACTTATGATTCTACATAAGCATCAGTGTCAACCTCAGTTCTGTCGCCAAAATCAGCACGGACCCTTTGACATTGTCAACTGTACCAACACTGCTGGCATAGGATCCATGATCTATTGTGGTGTTAGTCTCTGAGCCGCATTCATCTTTCCCCTGACCAAACCCCGGTCCTGACATGGTGCAGCCACTACACAATCCTTCTGAGTCAGACAAAGCACCAACACAGCACCAACTCTTTGGTTTGGACACAGACCATAACCCCCAAATGGAGATGATGATTGGGGTGATGGGGATGAGTTTGCCCCTCCCTATGATAATGAAAACTGGTATGTGGACCTGCAAGATACCAGTGGATTGAATACGTTACTCGGTACTGTGTTGGTTTCCCCAGGACAAGCAACTGAGGAAAGTGCATCTTATGATGCTCATCAGAAGAAATGCTGAAGTTCCTGACCTGCACCACCCCACTATGGAGGTAAAAACTAATGTCCTCACTGAGGTCCTTCAGGATGGCCAGGCAATAATTGAACCTCTTCTGCTCTTCAACAGGGCCCTCACTGATACGCTATTCTGTGCTTGGTCTAAACTATATTCTGGCCTTCCAGTCAATCGCCAAGTTGGACACCGCCATATACCAGCTGCAGGGGATGTTTCCATCGGTCAGCCTTGCCTTGAGGTCAGTCATCGCAAGGTGCCTCCTGAGATGTCACATCCATGCACTTTGGGACATGGTTGGTGGGATCTTACCACCAGCCCAAGAAGGCTTACAGTCTTCCTTGGCCCAAACTAACAGGATGGCCAGGATGCAGCCAAGTTTGTCATCCAATCAGACTTAGACACCACTGATTGTTTATGATGGGTAGTTGATGCAAATGTGGTGCTTTGAAGCCACCTGCGGATGAGGCCCACAGGTGTTTCCAAGGACTGCCAAGCATCTCCAATAAACATGCCTTTTGATGGGTCCCACTTATTTGGAGGCAAAGTGGACTCTGCCCTAGAGCATTTTAATGAGAGCTGTGTCACTGCACATTCCTTGGGCCTTTTGGCATTAGTTTGGCAATCTCCCCAATATATTCACCCTTTTTGGGGATATGACAGATACTTGGTGTATTGACATCACCAGACTCTGCCACCTGCACAGCAAGCCTACCAGCTCTCCGAGGTTAGGGCTCCAACACTCAATGCCCAGGTCATCAAGGACAACATGCGTATCAGTCCCCGACCCCGAGCAGCAACCTAAACCTATTGTTAGTATGCACTTGGTGGCACACAATCACCCTGTAGGAGGCAGGTTCTGCCACTTCTTCCAGGGGGGCAGAACATCACGTCTGACAAATGGGTTCTTTAATTGTCCAATGGGGCTATACCCTGCCATTATGTTTCGACCCGCCGCACCTTCCACCACCATCACAGTGGCTTTCGTGGGACCACCAGTCTGTTTTCCAACATGATATGTAGGCTCTTTTGGCCAAAGGAGTCATAGAGAGGGTACTGGCCTTGTAAGTAGGAACTGGATATTATTCCTCCTAATTCATTGCGCTGAAGAAGGATAGAGCCCTTCATATTACTTTGGATCTTCGCCCTCTAAACACATACTTGCGAAAGGACAAACTCATGCTGGGAATGGTTCTGTTTGCCCTGGATCCTCTGGACTAGATAGTGGCATTGGACCTGCAAGAAGCGTATTTGTATTTGCCCGCCCTGCAAACCCACCAGCATTACCCCTTGATCATTGTAGGCCAGGAGCATTTTCAGTTTACCATGCTTCACACGAGCCTCACCAGTTCCACTCTGGTGTTCATGAAAGTGATGTCAGTGGTCTCAGGAGCATCTTCAGAGGTTGGGTATTCCAGTCTTCTACTATCTTGAGAACTGGTTTTTGAAGGTGGGTTCAATAAAGTCAATCGTAGACCACCTCCAGACGACAGTAATCTTTTTTATATTGCTGGTGTTCACGGTCAAAGTGCCAAAGTTACACCTGGCTCCACAGAGGACCCCGTTCATCATAGCCATCATGAATATGGTGCAGTTCTAGGCTTTCCCTCTAGAGCTGAGATTCCAGGAAATTTAGGCTATGATCCTGATGTTTCAGCCTTTGTCCTGGATCTTCGTGAGTGTGGCTCTAAGACGAATGGGCCTCCTGACATCCTGCATCCTGCCCTTCAACTATGACAGTAGGCATGTGCGGGCTCTGACCAACATCAAGGGAACCTGTTAGATCCTGTCATGGTTTCAGAGAAGACTGCAAAAGATGTGCAGTGGTGGCTGCTCAACTGCAATGGGACCAGTGGCAGACCTTTCTTCCTATCTCATCCAGAGCTGAAGATGGTGACAGATGTATCACTGCTGGGTTGGGTAAGACATTTAGGAGAAGTGAGGATCAGAGGACTTTTGTCCCTGGTGGAGAACCATCTCCATATCTGCCTTTTTAGAGTTGTGTGCTATTTGCTTGGCATTGAAGGCCTCTCTGTCCTCCATCAAAGGGAGGCTGGTTCAGGTCCTCATGGACAACACTTTTACATTGCGGTATTGCAGCAATGAGGGTGGAGTGGGATCCTGCGCCAGGAGGCCCTGCACCTCTGGAACTGACTGAATCATCAGGGCATTTCCTGATCATCCTGGCAGGAACTTTAAATGGCAGGTGGATGACACAAGATGATACCCCAGTGGGTAGTCTTTCTTACCCCTTGAACGGGATCAGTGTTACTCAGCACGTCAATTCAGACTTGACAATTCTCTTATGTTTCCTGACAGCGTTAGTTGGTAAGACACTGAGGAGGACTCTGTTTCCCGGTAAGTTTGACACGTGTGGCCCGTATGCAATAGAAGGGTCATCTACCTATTCTGTAATGGATTTAACTTGGAGTTTATACTACGTTTTAGGTATATTCATATTGTGGTTACCTTAATTGCATTGGCATATGGGTGAGTTTCAATTTATGTACTTTAACCACCGTACACTGATTTTTGTAATTCCCCATTGCAGTGTTATATTTAAGAATTAATTTGTCTTCTCAGTATAAGTGGACTCCATGAGCGGCTTGGGGTCTTTGAAGTCTGTAATTCTCCAGATGCTGGAGACTCTTGTGCTACAAGTGGGTGATATTTTAATTCGTTAGTTCCAATATTTATAGAATTTATATCTTGTGGTTGCTGTAAAAGTGTTTTCTTGTCGTGATGATGACCCAATAAGAGGCATGGGTTTGATGGAGCAGGAACTCATAATGAGACCTGCTCGGAAGCAATCTCCTCACGGTATTAATTTATTAAACTTTGTAATGTTCGTACTAACAACTGCATTCACGAATACAAGTAGAAAGGAAGCTTGCTTATGTGTTTTAACTAATAAATAACGCTTGTCTAAATCCAAAATGGCTGCTAAAGCGCAGGAAACCTATTGCGCATGTGTCAACCATATCACATGGTATGACGTCTTTCTTTGCTTGGAGGGAAATCCTTGCTTCTGCGCAGTATGTATTAAAATGGCTGCTTAATGTTCTCATGTGCTACCGCTTGCTCACATGTTGCAATTAAACTGTGGTATCTTAACGCTATTAATGCGGGATAGAATTTATAAGTAAATGGGAATAGAGTAGAAAGAGTGGGTATACAGTGAAACAATTTATTTGTGATTTTAATATTTTCTTCTTTGACTTTTATTAGTTCGTAAATGGGCCTGGGGTTGGTGAACTGAAACTCGAGAGACAATGGTTCTGCGCATGCGCCATGCATGGCTGCCCAGAGGAAAAGATGAAGTCAACCTGGACGTCGTCCAAGGCCATGACCTGCTGGCCAACACTATTGTACCCACGATGTCCCTACCGAAAAGAAACAATTTATATGAACAATGTATTAAACTTGTCGTGAGACGGGTGGGAAATAAAGCAAATGTATTAATTGTAATGGGCGGTATTTTTAAACAATGGGCTTAAAGAAATTGAGTTAAATCGATATGGTGTGAGGATCAACCCCCTGTCCCCGTCCAATCAGAAATAGCGGGCCCATATTTTTGCAACATTAAGGGGAGGTACATGGGCGTAGAAGGGTATAATAGATATAGAATTAGCTAGTGTAAGCTCCAGACAGACTAGCTGATCGATTGCAGTCTGAACCGCTGTCCAGAGAGGTCCTGAGGAGGGGGCGGCGGAGTCCATTAGAAGGAAGGCACGGGAGAATAGAGGAGAAGCGGAGGATCAGAGAGGGGAACGACGCCGGCGTCGTTGATAGAGAGGTTACCTGTCCCGTCCTGAACCTGGAGGAGGTCTTTGCTCTTCATCCTTCCTGGGTCCTATCTTTCCAACTCCTTGGCCAAGGGGTTTGGTTCTCGCACTTTTAGGTAAATATAAATGCAACCCTTAGTTGCGCTGCTGTCTCTATCTTCTCCTTTCTGAGGGACCGTCATTGATTAAAAATTGATTATTGTGCTTCATCCTTGATGTACGATTAAGTATCATGTGGTTCTGTACTTTACTCTGCTAAAAAAAAACTTTAGATAAACATTTTAAAACTTCCTGACTCAGTGATTATTTCAGGATTATGAATTGTAATGAATGTCACTCATTTTAAACTTCCCAATTCATAGGGGGTCCATTGGTAAGTCATTACTGTTCAATAAGAAAAGTAATTGGTAGCAGGGATTCTTGATAAAGAGTACAACTGACCCACCAGCGGAAATTGCTAGCGTAGTATGAATGTATGGGTCCAGGTGAGTATTGTGTGTATGAATGCTTGTTGCTAGTAACCCGCTGGATCAGGTTGAAACGGCGTCGACACACCTCTGGCAAATTGGGATAAAGCATTAATTGCATTCTGTTCCTCTTGTAATATGGACCACCTTATGGAGTTGTAAACACTTTGCCATTAGGATTGTTTTCTGTTTACACTGTATATTGTCGATATATGTTTGTCTAGTGTAATGTGGGGAGCACAAATGTTTGATTGTATATTGTATTGTTGTTTGACACATTATGTGTAAAAAAAAACTTTTGGCAAAAACCTAATAATAATTTTTATTGTTTGAAAAATTTCCTGTGTGGGCAACTGTTCTTTTCTTTTCCTTTTCTTTGTTGATACAATATTTTGTAAAACAACTTGTTCTGGAGCTATTGTGGTCTTTATATTATTTAACAGCCCCAGGTTCTGTGTTTGTAGGGCAACCACCCCCTGTTGGGTGTAACCGTTCTAGTATTCTGAGGCAGTAGTGCAGGGTAAAGAGGTAGTACATTGCACTGATGAGGCAGTAGTCTAGTGATGTGGGTGGTGCTATGAGACGTAGCATAGTCAAGGTAATATTGTGGTCCTGTTAATGCATCAGTAGTGGAGGTAACTGGAGGATGGTGGTTTGATTGCTGTGATGGAGGGATTACTCATCCTAGGAAGTACTCTCTACATGTGGAGGTCAGGCATGTGTACTAGTCACAGAAATGTTTGCTAGATTGCCGTTGGCCCCTATTTATGCAGCCACATAACTATTGTACTGGACAGAAACATTTGTTTGTTCAGCATTTGAGCTGACCAATCAAACAAGATGTTACAATGAGTGTGAATTTTTTCTCAAACGATGTTACACTTCAAGCTAAAGCCAACATAGCATACTACATTTAACACCAACAATCAAATGAATACAGTATAGGAGTTAAACAGAGAAAACAATTCCCAAAATCAGAGCCTTTTAAGTTGTGTAAACATGCTTGTACATAAGTGTAACCCTGGGTATCCCATACTGACCTCAAACCCACAACGGCACTCTGATGTTAATGATGGAAAGAGAAGACGGGTGGGTGCTAGAGCTTAAAACCCCAAACAACGATATGTTCCTCATGAATGCCCTCCTCAATGGGCGTCCGCAGGGAGGGGCAAGGAGGGGCGCTTGCCCCCCCCTGGATCGTTGGTGCGGGTCTTTGTGCCGTGGTGCAGGTGCCAGGGCCGGCGCTAGGCGTGGGCAGCTGCCCAGGGCCTCGCGCTCAGCTCAATAACAGGGGCTCTGCTTTCACACTTTCACAGTCAGCTCGTCTACTCCCCAAGGCCCCCCTCCCCAACCCGTTCACATTGCTAATGTATTAGTGAGCGAGGTGTCTTGAACTCGCTGGTCAGGGCATGGTGGCATTCCTGGGTGTGAAAGGTGGGGGAGGGTAAACAAGGGGTAGAGGACGTGAGAGCAGCAAAGTCAGTAATTATGTCGGCTCTCAGGGACGAGGGCGGGGCAGCACCTCTGTTTAAAACCTGTGGCGAAGAACTTGTCTGCCATTTGTGTATTCCGTTTCCAGGCGACAGAAGGCTCTTTTGTTTCCACAACGAGCCGGACATTAACAGGTAAGAAGAGATTGATGAGGGAGGGGGGAGCATCCAGCTCAGACTGCCACAGTAGGGCAGTGTTCAGTAAAGTGTCTCCCTACCGCTTTGAGGCACAGAGGAGGTGGTACTTTTCCCCTGGGCCTCGAAGCACTGAATCAGGCTGCAAGGTTAGGTGTGGGGCCCCTTTCACTGGGACTTGTGACATTATCTTGTGCTGCGAAGTCCAGGGCAGGTGGGCCTCACAGCTCTCCATCCATCAGGCTGCAAGGTCCCGTCGCAGGGCTTTGTAGCCATTATGTAGTGCTGGGAGGCCCAGGACAGGGGCCCTGTCCTTTGCCTCACAGTGCTATATTGCTAGATCATTTCATTTTATTTCACAGAGAACCTACCATGCTTGCTTCCCAGCCTAGGCCACCAGTGATGAACTTGGAGGGCTGTAAATGCAGCTAAGTGCGTAAAAATTGATTACCACCCAATTTCTCCAGCAGGGAGCTCCGTGGCCCCTCTTATCGCAAATGAAGCAGATTGACTGCTTTGTGACCCACTTTGAGTCCCTCACTTATGTCCAAGCGGCTGTAAATTTCTTGTCCATTTAATTACTTGTAGGGGAATTCATAGATACTGTTTTGACAGCCCATGATTGTGCTGCACCTGGGTCTTGTTTAACAGGGCAGGGATGGTGGGGTGTGGTGGATGGCAGAAGGGAAGTACTGTAGCTAGACAATGCTTTAACACATAATCGTTCAGTACACCTCCAATCGGTCCTACTCTAATGCACTCTAATCCACGCCAATGCACCCCTCCTCACCCCACACCAATCCGCCCCACTTCATCCATTCCACCCTACACCAATCCAAACCACCCCACTGCACCACACTCCAATCCTCCCACCCCACATCCCAATCTGCCCCACTTCAATATGCTCCAATACAATCCAGAACAATCTGCCCACTCCAATCTCCGCACTCCACTCTGGCACACTCCAATCCAAAACAATTTGCTCCACTCCAATCTGCCCCACACCAATCCAAAACAATCTGCCCACTCCAATCTGCCCCACACCAATCCAAAACAATCTGGCCCACTCCAATCCAAAACAATCTGCCCCACTCCAATCTGCCCCACACCAATCCAAAACAATCTGCCCACTCCAATCTTTGCACTCCAATCTGGCCCACTCCAATCCAAAATAATTTGCCCCACTCCAATCTGCCCCACACCAATCCAAAACAGTCTGCCCCACACCAATCCAAAACAATCTGCCCCATACCAATCCAAAACAATCTGCTAACTCCAATCTGCCCCACACCAATCCAAAACAATCTGCCCACTCCAATCTGCCCCACAACAATCCAAAACAATCTGCCCCACTCCAATCCAAAGCAATCTGCCCCACTTCAATCCAAAACAGTCTGCCGGCTCCAACCCAAAACAATCTGCCCCATTCCAATCTAAAACAATCTTCCCCACTCCAATCAGCACCAATCCAAAACAATCTTCCCCACTCCAATCTGCACCACTCCTGTCTGCCCCACTCCAGTCCAAAACAATCCGCCCGCTCCGTTCAACTCCAATCCACTCCACCTCACCCCTATCCAACCCACCTCACCCCAATCCAGTTCACTCCACCCCAATCCAATTCACCTCAATCCATTCCACCCCACCTCACTACATTCCACCCCACTCTAGTCCACACCACTCCACTCCAGTCCACCCCACTCCTGTTCACTCCAATCCACCCCACCCCAATCCAGTCCTCCCTCCTGTCTAATCCACCACATTCAGTCCACCCCACTCCACCCCACTCCACTGCAGTTCATTCCACTCCACTTTACTCCAATCTACCCAACTCTACCCCAATCCAATCCAATCCGCCGCAGACCACCCCACTTAGTCCAATCCCTCCAGCCCGCCAAACTCCAATCCACCCCACCCTAAACCAATCCGATACACCCTACTCCAATCCGCCTCACCCCATTTCAATCCATCCCACTCCAATCCACCCCACCCACCCAGTCCACCTCACTCCACTCACTCCTAGTCTCTCTATCCCAATTCAACCCAATCCACCCAAATCTACTCCAATCCAATACACCCACTACCTCAGTCCACCCAACACACTCCACACGCTTCCACCCCACTCCAATCTACGACACTCCACTCTACGACTCTGCACTTGATAACACTGCACTCTACGACATTCTCTGCCACTGAACCACTGAACTCTACTCCCCTCTACTCAAGTGTATGACACTCTACACCCCCTATTCCACTCTACAACTACTACTCCAACAAATCCAGTCTATGACACTCTACTCTACTCTACTCTACTCTACTCTACTCCTACCACTCCACTGCAGAGAATGACGCAACTTGTCCCCTTCCAAAGATTCACAACTCTGACATCACCACTGTCTCTCTTCCTTCCAACTCCGAAATCACCACTGTCTCTCTTCCTCCCAACTCTGACCCCACCACTGACTCTCCTCCTTCCGACACCACCACTGTCTCTCTCCCTCCAACGCAGACAGCTCCACTGCCTCTCTTGGTTCTTGCAGGAAAGTCACCTGTAGTCAGTCCTATGAGGAACGTCTTCACTCTTTATTAAAGATGTTTTGGGCCAGGTATCCTGGGGAGAAAGACGCACGCCCTTCCACCTCAGATAAATGTAAACATTTCTGCTCCCGGTGCAACAAACATCATGCACAGAGTAACCTTAAATTACCGACCACCCAAGTTAGCTTGTCTCAAGCCTTAATTTCCTCCGAGACTACCGCTGTGGAAAATACTAACATTTCTGTGCCAGTCTCGGAGACGGCTGGCATCTGTCCTATCCTCCCAGTAGAAAGTGCCCCAACTGTGCCATCCCTGGAGGAGAAATCCGACAGAGTGCCCATTTCTCCCCCGCCTTTAGTAGAGCCCAAGCGTTTTAATCCCCCCGTAGCCAATGCTGACCACTCTGCTGTCCTCTTAAGTGACACGAAACGTAGAACAGGCACCAACCTCACCACTGGGAAGGCTGATGCATCTCCCATTCCATCTGATGCTTTTCCCCGTTCAGAGAGTACGACCGGTTTGCCCACCTCCGTCTAAACCATTCCCTCCCTTCCTCTTTTCATCTCTGACTTCACTCTCTCTCCTCCTTCTCCACTCTCTGAGCACACCACTCCCTACTTATGTTCTTACTCCAACCTCCCCCCTGGCAGATCTGGTCTATCTCTCCTTCAGCCCGCACCTTCTCCCAGTACAGAGAGTACCACCGGTTTGCCAAAGTCTGGCATCACTCCTCTGTAAGACCTTCTTTCTCTGAAAGCAGCATTTCCTCTCGTTTCTTGCCGTTCACTTGCATCAAGCCACTTGTTTTTCTGCCATGGCGTTAAAAAGCCTTGGAATGTGTTCAAAAGTGTTTACTAAGGCAAGCATATATTCCTAACTTGGACTGCATGATCTAGTGTGTAGCTATTGTATAGCTCTTCAATCCCTGGTGGCACAGCATCCAGGATAATGTGCTGCATGGCTAAACAGTTGTAAGATCCTAAAGGCGAGATCTATTGGCTATGCCAATGCTTGTTGTTTTTCTTGTGCCCCACCTGGCACACATCATGTCGGAGGTTGGTGATGATGTTAAAATGTTGCCCCCCCCTGGAAAAATTTCTGCGGACGCCCATGCCCTCCTCCCACCTGTGATGCAGCCAGAGTAGAATAAACACTGTCCTTATCTAATTATCTAGGAGGCTTGGTGTAACAGCATCATAAGTGGAATGTGTGTAACCTAATGGCCAAGCTCCATTCCATTGTACACAGTAACCTGCCTTGATACTTTAGGGGCATTAATAATCCTTCTCTTGCTGGCAGTAGAGCTGCTAGCTCACGCAGCTGGATATACAAATAATCACAGCTGTGTTGTGGGGGGGGGGGGATCACTCATTCTGTGGAACCACACAGTTTTTGCCAAATCAAAATCTGTACTGAAGTGAACCAACATCTAGGTGGAGCCACAATCTCAAACTCTTCAGTACTCTTGGAAGCTTTTTTCTGTTCCTCACATCAAGTGACCCTTGTGTTGTCAAATCAGACCTAAAATGACTGATGCATCAATATTTCAAGAACAATGCACAAACAAGCCGTCCGCATTCTAATTTCCCTAAAAGAATCTTTAAAGCAACGAGTTAGAACACAGAAGACCATTTTATATATCTGTTCTTCTCCTGTGTTTAACTTTATTTTTATTGAATTCCCTTTCGGAATAATGACCGATTTACTTACCCATTTCAGAAAATCTGCCGAACACTTGCAGTTTTAATTACAGAACATAGATGTAAATGATGGTGTTTGGATCTGCAGCCATTGCAGGATAGAAACTTTGTTAATGAGGGCTTTCTTCTAACAGAAGAGTGATTTATTGTTCTACTATCTGACCATGGGAGTGACACTGGGCAGACTCTTAGCTTCCCTCTTTCTCGTTGCCTGCTGCACTGGAGCAGAATGCGTCAAATCAGTAGCAATGCTGCTGCAACTCATACCACACTCTTCTCCGATCAGCACTTTAAACAGAGTGTGCACCAAAAGCCCCACTGATGCCCAACACTTCACACCTCCACTCTGCAGGGACGGATGTTTCCTAAACCAATTATGGCGAAGGGGGGGTCTGCAGTCAACCTTCACTGTACATAGAGCTGCATTGTGCTACGGGTTGATGCTTTGTGCTTAAGATTGCTGCAGTGAGCATTTTTAACTGCATGTAATGTACTGGACATATTTTGCAATATCTGAGTATCTAAGGCTGTATATGGGTATATATAATTGTGTTTTGGCATGTGAGGCAAAACCATTTCTTAGTACAAAAGCCTATGTCTAGAGATTTGAGGCTGTAGTTTGGCATTTGAATATGTTTGGTCTTTTGTAGTTATTCCTGGGTATATTAAGTATGTTTTGCCCTTTTAAACCATGCCTTGCCCTTTGACAAGCTGTGCCTTGCCCTTTAAATCCATGTATTGGCCTTTGGAACCATGCCTTACCCTTTTAAACCAAGACTTGCCAATTGAAACCATGCCGGCCCTTTTGAAGCCGTGCCCTCTGAAGCTATGCACGCCCCTTGGGGGAGCTGTGCTCACCCATTGGAATATGTGTCCACCTTTTTGATGCCATGCCCGGCCCTTTGGAGACCTACTCAGCTCTTTCAATCCGACTGGCCATTTGAGGCTATTCATGGCTTCTGTTTATTCACTTGTGCATTTAGGACTTTTAAGACTGTCTTTGCTGAGGAATTTGGGGTTGCGCCTGGACATTTGCAGCCGAGTTTGAGAATTTGAGGCTATGCTTTGGTGTCCAGTGTCTGTGCACATTACTGTTATGCCTGGATGTCTGAGACTATAATTTGGTATTTGAGGCTTTGGCTGGGAATTAAGGCTGTAGTTGGGCATTTGTGGCAGTAGCTGGGCATTAGTTGCTATTCCTATATATTCAAGGCTGTTCCTGAACTGTTTTGGTTGCACCGCTGCATCTAAGTTGCTAATTGTATAGTTGAGGATTCCTAATGACTTGAATGAAGGCACAGTGTTACATTTGGCACTCCACCCAGTGGCAGCTGGCCCAGATCAGGGGTGGCAGGGCGGAGGGTGGGCGGTAAAGAAAAATAAACTTACCTCCTTGCAGCGTCTTTCCACCGTCTCTCCCGGAACAGGAACAGAGCACACACGCTCCCCTAAGCCAATCACAACACTGCAATGCAGGATTATGATTGGTCTGAGCGCTGTGGTTCAGCTCTCAGCCAGGGAATGGGAGCCTGGGCATGTTCTTACAGCCTGGGTGGAGAACATGCAAAGTGCGCATGACTGTTTGTCCGGCCCAAGAAGGACAGCCAAACATTCATGCGCACTTACATAGTGCCACCACTCCTTCCCCTGCTCTGAGAGCAGAGCAGCCCGCCCGGTCTGCAAAGCTGCAGCAGCAGGAACAAATAAAATGATGATGACAACGAGTTATTATAATTTTATTTTTCCTTTATTCACACTGCTGCAAAGCTGTGTGGCGACGCTCCTTTGCCTTAGCGGAGAAGCCGCCACAGACTCTACCAGAGTGTTTGGTATTTGCTGGAGCAGATAGTGATTGTCTGCTGTGGTCAACCATGCTCATTTGAAGTGCTGTCTATTGTATTGTATTTTAAATGTTTCCTTGGCATCTAATTTTTATGTATGGCAATTTAAAGGAACAAACAAAAAAAGTAAAGGAAGGAATTCTTGATTTGATGTAAGCCACTGGTGATCACTGTGGCCCCATTCCAGTCCATCATTTTCCACCCACTCTACACTCCAGACAGAGACCAGCTGCATGCAAATCAGTCTGTTATGCTCCGATGAGAACGGCCCCAACCCAAACTGACAGATCATGACCCCTCCAGATTGGTTACAAGCCATTCAGCTGCTTGCACAGTTGATTGACATGCTAACAACTACTGTAACTGAATGCTTAATAGCCTAGCATCTACCCATACAATAATCACTAGACTATGCTGTTAATGTTACCAAAATGGAGGATACTCATTATATTGGCTAAGGAAGGATAAAAAGTTGTCAAATTGCTGTCATACACCTCTGTGTGACTTGAGCATTGCTTACAAATTTATGGAGCAAGCACATTTACCCACAAAGTTATCTTACCAGCAAAAACAAAACAGATGCGTCGATCTATGTGCACTGTAATTGCATCTTTAGGGCTGATTGAGCTCAAGAATTGTTTTGTCTCAAAAGTCTGAGAATCACAGATGTTGTGACAACAGAACCAACAGGGATGTGAGTCAGATGTTAGAGCTCTAATAGACGAGCACAAGAAAAGTGAGTTGTTGGGCATGTTGCATGTTCAGGAGCATTTTCTCCTAGACTTAAGGTATTGTAAACATGTGACCCTACTGTTTGTATTGTATTTCCATTCAGGCGATGCCAGTGTAAAGTGAGGCGGGAGGGGCAAGGCAGTTAGTGTTTGTTTTTAGGAAGGATAGTTCATTCATCTGTATTCAATAAGACATAAATCAACAATTCCAGACTGTGCAGTAGTAACCAGAAAAAATGTTCAGAGTGCACAAATCAGTAGTATTTGCACATAAGCCTACTGTGGTTTTGTTTGTCAGAAGCAGAAAAAGTGCAAGAAAAAATGTATGTGTAGTTTAGCAAATTAACAGAAACATATAGCCTCTTATACAGCATCATCCTGACATAAAGCCTTTTAATCCTCTTTTTGGCTATTCCCCCCAAAGTAATCTGCTACTGTCCCTGGATAACATACGACACATGTTACTCTCAGCGCCAAGACGCCTCGGCTTCGTGCGCTCTACAAATACTTTACTTAATTAGTTACTTACTTTAACCTCGAGACTTTACAAGAACATTTTTGACCTCCCTTTTTAGGTTGAGCCTAAGTAGCGCATGCACTGTCTCTCGAGACATGTTGTATTCACTCTGTGAGCTTACCGCCTGCCTCCAGGCTTTGATTGGCTTTTGCCAGTGTCCTTTAAAAAACATTGTTTCTAAGTGGATAATTGTTCCTGCTTGCCCCACCTTTTTCTCAATTGTTAACTCCCATGGAGTATCGCTGCAGGACTTGTCCTCTTTCTCTTGTGCCATTGTATTCAATGTCTTTGGAACTTTTTTTTACATTCAGATCCAGCACTTGCCACTTAGCGCGGCACCCGATTCATGACCGCACACTTCAATGTAATCAAGAACTTCCCTCTAGTGCGTGTTGCACATGCTTAACGGATACCGCGCTTTACGCGATGGTCTTTTAATTTTTATTATTTACATCGAGCACTTATTAGAAGCCTGCGCCTCTAAATCCAGTTTTTTTATTTATTCATGTATACTTTGGTTCTTGTGCAGATGAAGCTATGGCTTCAGCCTATCACTAGTTTATTTGTGCGAACGTTTCAAATGTCAAGTAGTGCAAATTCCCTATCGCTTCGTGGGGGCACTGCCCCTGATTCATTCTTCCTGACTTTCAGGTTCCATCTCAATTGGTCTTGTCAGCAGAGCCCGCGGTGCATGCAAACTCTTCGTATTGACCAATCAGAGAAGGCGACAAATAAAACTTCCAGTTTTTCGCCATTCAGCTGACCCAGCAAGGTCACAGCGCTTGTGAATGGGTACGGGGGTAAGTAAAGAGAAAGTGACAACATGAAAGACAAGTTTGTTACCAACAAACCCCTCCGCCCTGCCACCTCCGATCTGTGCCAGCCGCCACTGGGTAGAGTGCCAAATGCAACTCTGTGCCTTCTTTCAAGTCATTAGGAATCCTCGACTATACAATTAGCAAATTAGCAATTGCAGTCCCCAAGTTAGGTAAGGTAATTAGAACAGCTTTCATTCCATTGGTATTAAGTTGTACAGGGGCTTCAAGTGATGGAAATAAAAGACAATGGGCCTCTGTGATGGTGATGCACTGAAGATGTGAATGAATCCATTTAAAGGGATCAGCTAAAATTGTTTGACGGGGATATGGTTGCTGCACCCCTGCGCAACATAATTAAAGCATCTTGAGGCGGTCATCTCTGCACACATCAATCATCCTTTTGTAAGAGCGGATTGGGTAGACTAGGTCTCGCATCTTTCATGTCGGCCACCTCCATTGTACAAAGGCTCAACACATGGGATGGCCAAGAACTGTCCCTGTGTTCATACTAGGCTGAAGGAAGAAGGCACGGCCAGTGCTCACCACACACAAGAAACAGCTGTACCCGTGCAGATGTGTCATGATGTGTAAACACTGCACCAGAAGTGAGGTGCCTCTCTGCTCGGCCTTCTGTGCCACACTACACCAGCAGTGAGATGCATCTCTGCACAGCCTACTGTGTCACACCGCACCAGCAGCGAGATGCATCTCTGCTGAGCTGCTCGGCCTCCTGTGTCACACCGCACCAGCAGTGAGGTACATCTCTGCTTGGCCTTCTGTGTCACACTGCACCAGCAGTGAGGTGCATCTCTGCACAGCCCTCTGTGCCACGCCGCATCAGCAGCGAAGTGCATCTCTGATGAGCAGCTCAGCCTTCTGTGCCACACCGCACCAGCAGCGAGGTCCATATCTGCTTGGCCTAATACTGCCGGATGGACCTTTGGTGAAGGCGCAAAATGCAAAACTGTACAAAAAAAAGCCCACTGGACCCTTATGTACCGGCCATCACTTCGTGCCGGGAGAGGTGTGGCGCAGTGGCTAGAGTGGCTAGAGCGGCTGACTCCAGAGTGCGGGGGTCATAGTTTGATCACCAGTGGCAGCTCAGCTCAGCATCATGTGACTCTGGGCAATAGCTCACTTAATTTCCCCGACGCGCCCCAGTGCCTTGAAACCCTTAAGGGGGTGATATGTCCGCAATTTACAAATATGAGTTATTATTATTATTATTATTATTATTCTCAATCCAAGGTTGACTTTGTGGGAAGAACAGTGATGATGTGCGAAAGTGAACTGGGAGGTAGTTTGGTCTTGGAATGCAGTGTCTGGTGGTGTTCAGCACTAAGCATTAAAGTTAGAACACACAAATTATAATTCTAGTTAGGTAGTGGCTTTATTTTGTTCTGAAGGACCCATGTTATGTTCCTGTGTTATGTTTGAGGTCTTTCTTGTACGTTTTAATCCAAATTCCATGGTCTAACTTGTTTTTATGTGTTCCTTCTGTGATGTATTTGGACTCCCTTACAGCAGAGACATTGAAATAACTGATTAGGTGGCATGCTTTGAAAGCACAGGATCTGAGCTCAGGTTTTAGGCCATGTCCATAGTTACATGAACGTGTCTCTTATAAAAGATTCCTAGCTACATGTCTTTGGCCGCAGCCATTGTGAGACACATCCAGCTTTTTCATCCCACTTAAAGCAGTAGCTCAAGTGCAATAGCCACTTTAAAAATAATACTGTTTTGAGCTCTATAATGCTCTGAACTTATCAGCTATGAAACTGTCAGTAGGCCCAAGAGATAGCTCAGTGAAATGAACATTCGTCACCCGATCAAACTGGTTATTGGCAGGTTTTTCATTTACCCTATATATTTCCAACAATTAACATTGTGACACTGATCAACAAATGTTTTGCGAAAGGATGTGAACAGTGAATGGGGTGGGGGGGCACTTTTTTTGGGGTGCTCTGGCCCATTTTCCCAATCCGACCCTGCACACAGGTTCACAAAAATACAACACTCTTCCAATCGCAAACTTGCCCATACTGTGGTGTGCTACCAGTTTCACAGTAAACATCAGCGCCCTGCAATGGAGCACAAGGCGATATGGGAATGTAGCCTTAAAATGGATCCTTCTTGTGTCCTCATCTGCTAAACCCTTAGTTCCGAAGTCGCACATGACCAGTACTTGGCAGTGCTGGTCTGGGTTTACTGCTGTATAAAGTATCTTAACATAACCATAGACCCAACTGAGACAGTGCCCTTTGCTTACATTCTACACCTTGGGCGCAGAACCATTTCTTGCTGTTGGGTGGGACTTGTTTAAACAATCGAGCAACCCTGCAATGAAGAAAGTCTACACCTCCTCAGTGGTATGGCAGTCACATGGACTCCGCCTATGGTGCATGCCCAAAAATGAAACTGTTATTCAGAAGAATTTTTGAAGACTCAGTCACTAGGTGGGGGAAAAAGATGCAGCATATGAATTAACAATAGCCTCATGCAGAGAAGTATTGTTCCTAGCGTCTTCTGGGCGCCCACCCACGTTTTGTTGTCTAGCATAGGCAGTGCTGCTGCTCTTAAAGATGGCTGAAGTGTACACAACCTGCCTGCCAAACAAGCTCCAAATCCATGTTAACTCCTTAGACCTGGTATTCGAGCTGCTCAGAACAGAGGCCTGGCATGCCCTTTCCCTAAAGGTGTGATGGTCGTTTAAATAGAGAGTTGTCATGGGAAGTGACGAGGGCTGGGGAGGCAAAGCCGGACCAGATAGGGGCCTGCAGGGAACCTCTACCAGCGGCGGGAACACCAGAAGCACAACGAGAAAAGCCTGCGAAAAAGGATGCGCGTTGTCCTTTGAAAACCGCAAACCGCTCAGTGGTAAAAGGAGGGCTGGGCAAACAAGGATGTCAGAAGGTGGGCATGGGCCCTGTTTGACCACAACTGACCATCGCCTTCAAAGATCATCGCCTCTGAGGACCAATGCTTCGGGAGAAACAGCGCCATCAAGAACCCTTGAGGACGCCCCTGCCCTCCCTGCCATTTCGACCAGAAAACAGAATCACCATTGTCGGCGGCCTACGTGGGAGTCAACGAACATTGCTGTGGCCCAACCGCTGGCTATCGGATCACTGAGTGAGGCAGGTTCGGGCACCCCATGATCGGAGGGCATTGTTGCAACTGGGTACGGATGCAGGCCCGCAAGCAGCAGTGAAGGTGCCTCCCAGGCCTCGCTGGCAGCCGAGGCGGCACCCGGCCACACACTGAACCGACATGGCCTGGGCAGGGACGAGAACCAGGAAGCAGGGACTGCGGCGGTCGGGAGCAATGGCTGCTCACCCCAGCAAAGGCAGGAGTACCGAGGCCCGAAGGGTGACGAAACAGGCCGAGCGAGACCCGGGGGGCATTTAAGCATGGCGGGGCATAGGAATGAAGGGGGCAGACAAAGAAAGGCCGGTGCGCTTCCATGAGGAAGCGGCCAGTGAAGAAGAGGCGGAGTCAGAGCGGAGGAGGCAAGGAACTCCCCGGGGAGAGTCTTGCCCAGAGCAGGACGAAGACTTACAAGCCCTGTCTGGAGAAGGCCAGGGCTCTGGTGGCATTAAAAGGAAAGGTTTGGATGGATGAACAGATAACCGTGGGCCTGGAGGGAAGGCAGCTAAGAAACCCAAGCAAGCACAGGGAGGAAAATATGTCTGGAGACAGAGCCCCCCAAGGCCCGGTGGGAGGGGGCATGCAGCCAGAACGGTGGCCCCCACTAAGGTGGGCGTCATGGGGGCAGGTGCGAAGGGGCAGCAGCCTCCTGCATCACACAGAGGGACCAAAGTAAGACCGGCCAAAGGAGGACAGGCTGGGCGCGGCAGAAGCATGGCTCAGAATACCTCTGGCTGAGGAGGAAGAAAGCAACGATGCGGAAGGTTACTGCAGCGAGGACTCAAACGAGGAGTCTGTAGCCACAACGGCGGCTCCCAGGTGGACAGAGAGTGCAGTAGACTACGACACAGCGACAAGGAATAGTGAGCAATAAGTGCAGAGCGAATAGGGCTGGGTTGCGAGCAAAGGTGCGGAGGCGACCTAAGGGAGCAACAGGGAGCATTGCCAACTACGGGATCCAGATGGGGGTTACAAACTCCACAGCGCAGGGGCCATGGGGAGCTCACTGCCCCTGGCCAGTGAACCAGAGGGGCGCACAAGGGGAAAGAGTTCCAGGGGGATGCATGGGAGCACGTATTCTGACAGCAACAAGCCCCCCACCCACCAGCCTTTATGCCATGGGAGCCATGGGCGGGGCCAGGCACGCAATTTAGTGCAGGATAACCCCCAGCAATGATGGGCCCCTGGGAAGGCAGGAAGCTCGGGAAAAAGGGGTCAGGCCAGGCAGCACCCAAAAAGAAAGGGGCAGCGGGAAACACAGAAGCAGCAAGCGAAACCTAAGGAATGCTGGGCACCACAGATAAGGAAGGGGCTGACCAAGGCACCCCTGGCACATGACGGTGACCGGGGAGGCTGAGCTGACAAAAACTGGAGCATAGGAAGGGGCGCAAGGGGCCGCGGACAAGTCTGCTAGTGAATATATTCGCCCGTCCCCTATCACAACCCGCATAACTGGTCTAGCCACTGGCAGTGAAAGAAAGGATTTGGCGGAAGGCATACATTGACATATTTTCCTTCTCCCACCTCGCCGCCAAGACCTGGAACACCCTCCCCACCAACCTCCGACAGACCCAAGACCTACTGGCCTTCAGAAGACTCCTCAAGACCTGGCTCTTCGATCAGTAGCAGCACCACCCCCCTCTTCCCCCAGCGCCTTGAGACCCTCGCGGGTATGTAGTGCGCTTTATAAGTGACATGATTGATTGATTGATATTAGAAGTGTGCCAGGCGAGGTTGGATTTGACAGCACATGATAAACAAGGAGGATAGGAGAGATAGGCGTAAACCCAGGGTGGAGAGGTCAATAGAAAATTGGCTAGGGGCCTTTGGAACCCTGGCATGCTTGTTTGTAGAAAAATTCCCCCAGAGTGCAGTGGCCCTGTTCCTACACGAGATAAACGTGCATGAGGCACAACAGAAATACCAAGGGGAAGCATGGCTCTGCTATGATGAGGGCTTCAGGGAAAAGATGCAGACAAGGCCATTCATAGATCACCAGGACATAGGTTTCACGAGTCTCATGGTGGCTGCCAGGGAAGAGGTAGGCACGCACAAGCACTATTTTTATCCCTCAGGTTTTAGGGGAAAACACGAGGGTCACATGCAGGTCCCCAGGGAGCAAGGCTGGGAAAGGGCGCACCGCAGCATGCTGGAAGTATGACAAAGATGAGTGTAAATATCGGCATGCCTGCAGATTTAAACACAGTTGTAGCTACTGTGGCTGCACTCACCTAGCAGTCCACTGCAACCAGGCAAAAGGAGCAGGGGATAACAGAGAGAACGGCAACAGGAAGTAGCGGATGGCGTAAATGGTCACCCATGGGGGGGGAGCAGGAGACTGAAGGGACACTGCCCACAGCAGTCAGAGTCAGGGGATCAGTTAAATTACTAAGTAGCTGCCCAAAAAGTAAAGACAGACAGCTACTAGCAGACGGTTTCACAAAAGGCTTCCCCATACCTTACAAGGGCCCCCTAGCCCCACGGCTTAGCCGCAATCTAAAATCCATATGAGACAACACAGAGGTAGCCAGGCAGAAGATGGTCAAGGAGGCCCAGCTGGGGACAGTAGCAGGCCCCTTCGGCAGTCCCTCATTGGAAAAGCTCATAGTGTCCCCGTTGGGGGTGGTACCAAAGAAGGAGGTAGGAAATATCACCTCATACACCATTTGTCCCACCCTCCGGGAGATTCAATAAATGACTGGTTGGAGCAGGACAGCTGCTTGGTGTCGTATGCCTTCCTGGACGAAGCAGTGGATTTGATTAGACGGGTAGGAAGGGGGGCACTGCTAAGCAGAGCAAACATTGAGTCCGCTTTCCCCCTCCTGCCAGTGCACCCTCAAAGTTACCACTCGCTGGGTTTTCAACTAGATGGGGCCTCTTACTATGACAAGTACCTACTTATGGAGTGTGCAATTTCATGTGCTTATTTTGGTCCTTCAGCAGTTTCTTGGAGAGGGACCTGGGGACACGTTACCCGGTTGGGGGGGGGGGCTCATACACTACCTGGATGACTTCCTGTTCATTGGCAAACCAGCATCAGGGAAATGTGCATACCTACTCTGCCAGGTTGAGGAATTGGCGGAAGATCTGGGAGTCCCCCTAGCTCCAGAAGAAACGGAGGGCCTGGTCACTAGGCTATCATTCCTGGGAATTGAGCTGGACTCGGTGGAAGGGATATGCAGGTTGCCCAGTGAAAAAGTAGCTGAGCTGCGGCAAATTATAAGTCAGTTGCTACAAAAAGGAAGGCGACTTGGGGGAACTCCAGCAGCAACTAGGGAAGCTGAACTTCACCAACAGAGTGATCCCAGCAGTGTGACCTTTTGTCAGGCGACTGGCCTGGTTGACCAAAGGAATGTCAAAAAGACATCACAGGAGTGAAAGAAGACTTAGAGTAGTGGGACACATTCCTAGCCAGTTTCATTGCCACACAAGTGGCGGGAGCCCTGGGTAACGTCAAAGCAATTGGAGCTCTGGTCAGCATCACATTGGCCAGACAGCTGGCTTAGCACAGGGATCACGGGAAACATCACCAATTGGAGCTCTTCCCCATCATAGTTGCTTTCGCAATATGGGGAGACACACTAGCTAACAGGCAGATCACGCTATGGTCGGACGATCACCTGGGAAGAGCAATGTGCTCAGCAGTGGTGTGGCTAGTGCAACATTTTGTCGGCTGCCAATTGAGGTCGAACACAGCAGTTAGAGCCAGACACATTGCAGGGGCAGCGAATTCAATAGCTGATGCGATCTCTAGTTTTCAGTGGGGCAGATTCAGAGAGCTGGCACCACACACAGAGCAGTGCATGACACCGGTACTCAGAAATCTCTGTAACCTTGTGTACCCGGGATATCGATGCTGGTGGATAATGCACTGGCCCCCAACACGGCGAAGGGATACCATGTGCTGGGAGGGGTTTAGAAACGTGACTAACACAACAGGCCTAAGCAGGTTCACCCCAGCGGAGGGAGCAGCCTTCATAGAATGGCATTCAGGAACTGGAGGACCAAGTCATGGGCCCTAACACATCTGAGCACTGTTTCACACTACGTCAAATTGGCAACAGGGAAGGACCCAACTGGGTCATTTTACTGTAGGACAGCGATCAAAGGCTGGGGGAGGCTACAGCCTAGAGCTCAGGATATGAGGAGGCCCATTGATTTCACGGTCGCGAAGGAAGTAGTGGGCGTGCTAACCGGAACATGCACAGGACACCACGAGGTAGTGTTGTTCAGAGCAGCTTTTGCCTTAGCTTTCTTTGGGGCTTACAGGATTAGCGAGCTAGTGGCCCAGGCCAAAGGGGACCCCGGTATCGTCATGTGTGTACACAGAGAATCTACACATGGGGGGATGGGTACATGGTAGTGCACCTAAGACGGTCAAAGACAGACCAGGAAGGCAGAGGGAAAAACACAGGATCGACTGTATTGAGGACAGGGCGTGCTGCCTGTTGTGCCTCATGTGGGAGTATATGGGACAGAGAGTCCTCGCCGCCAGGCCGCTATTCTCACACAAGAACTTAGCTGGTTTCAGTACACAGCAGTAACGAGGAAGGCCTTGGAAAGGATGGGTTTCCTGCCCAGAGAGTTCGGGTCGCACTTATTTCGCATAGGGGTGGCAACTTACCGCGGCCCACTTAGGCCTGAATGCCGAACTCATTAAAAAACTAAGCCGATGGGCATCGGGCACGTTCAAGGGATACATCTGGCCCACAGGGATCTGAGCTTTGTTTCTCTCCCAGCAGGTCCACAGGGGGTCCGGCGCAAGGTGTGGATCCTGGGACACTCCCACATCACACGGGTGCAACAGTGGGCGGGGGCGCGAAAAGACTTCAATGGGATCTGGCTACAGAACACGGCAGTGACGTGGTTAGGACGATCGGGCATGAAGTGGGACCAGCTGCTTCTCAGCCTGCAAGAGGCACTGTGACAGGGAGAGCAGCTGGATGCTGTGGTCATTCACATTGGGGGAAACGACCTGGCGAACATTGGGAGGCGAGAGCTACTAGGGGCAATGGCAGAAGGACTAGCCACCTTGGCGAGGCTGATCCGCCCAGCAGACATCATATTGTCCGAGTTAATAGCCCGCTGAGTATGGAGAGGGGCAATCAACCAAGGGGCGGTGGACAAGTCAAGGCATAAACGAAATATCACCATGGTAAAGATATGTAGGGCCAACGGTTGGGACTTCGTGCGTCACGGGATGATCAAGCTTAGGACACCGGGTTATCACTTGGAGTATGGGGTACTCTTAATCAGGGTAGGCATGGATATGTTCCTACTCAATATAGTCGGGGTCCTAGAACAGCTGGGTTTTTCATGAGCGGGCAAAAGGGGGAGCTGCCATCAATCAGGAAACTGTTGGCAGCATGGTGGGGGCAGCACAGAAAGATATCCAGAGGAAAGAGTAACCTAGGTAGAAGAGCTGCTTAAACAGTGTCCTTGGCATGCCGCATGGCAGGGGCTCGGGGGAGCTGGTGACAGCACACAATGACAGCCAGAAAAGAATAGCTGCTCAGCAGTGTCCTTGGGATGCCACATGGCAGGGGCACTGCAAGCAGGCGAGTGGTCAGCAAGGGTCCAGGGCAAGAGGAACAGCACTTGCAGCCCGAGCCGCATCTGGCCACGCACTAGGTCAGTAGCAAGGGAAGCCTAGAACCTGCAGAACACCAAGACACCTCCAAAAGTGGCCATCGTGCAGGGTCAGTGCTGTTAGCCAGAAATAGTGTTAAAACAATTGGGACAATGTTTTGATTGATAAATGTGATGTGTAACAAACATGGTTTTTCGAATGACCAACCAGTAAGTTGCGAAATGTATGATCCATGTTTTTTTTAAATAAACTGCGGCCTTTGATGCACCATAAACTGTTGTCCCATGAGTGATTTGAAGGGGGGGATGCTGCATGGTCTGGCCGACAAGGAGGGGGTGAACACGCACGCCTGGGAGGGGTTAGAAGAGGGGAGATTTCAAGTCTCTGAGATCACTTATTCCCATGAGGAATATACATGGTTTCACTAGTTACTCTAAGATTCAACAAGCCACGCTGAATATACAGATGTTCACTATTTATTTTACTCTGAAATCACCTATATCATGAAGAATATACAGGTGTTAACTACTTAATTCTGAAATTCCACAAGCCATACAGAATATAGACGTGTTCACTATTTAACTGTGTTGAGGTCCCACGTGCCATACGGAATATAGAGGTGGTCACTTTTTAACTCTCAGATCCCACATACCATGAGAAATATACAGGAGTTCACTATTTAACTTTGAGATCACTTATATCATGAGGAATATACAGATGTTCACTATTCAACTCTGAGATCGCACACACCTTAAGGAATATGCAGATGTTCACTATTTAAATCTTCTGCCCTCTGAAGCAGGATCTCTTTCGGATCGAGGAGTTTAAAGATGTTGACTTGTTTACTCCTAGGTCAGTTTCATCCATGATTACAGGCATGTCCGGACTGGCCTTACCCAGCACCGGGCACTTTGCCAATGGGCTGGTGCCCTGGAGGCCTGTTTTCCCTTTATCTGGTGCCGCATCTGTCACTCTCTCCTGCCAAAGTTCCGCTCAAGCTCTTGCCACTTCTATTCCCTTTCTTTGTTATTCTGCGGGTCTGAGTTGGCGCTGTGTTGAGTACAGGTGTAGTCCCTCCGAATAACAGCTTGAAACACAAATACAAACTGAAGAAGTGTGCTAGGTGGACATGTGCAGTCTGTATACTAATAGTGCTCTGGTGGGCAGAGCCGCGTTTGAGATGAGGCATGCCTGCTGACAATAGATGATGGACTTCATACATCAACCAATGACACAGTATACAAACAGTGGTGGCCTTCTTAAAGTAGATACACGTTGTTGGAATCATGCATGTTGGATTTAACCGGCATGCTCCTCCGGCAAGCAGAACACCTTCCATGGGTCAAGGGTTTCAGAAGGAGCGACTTTGGATTGATATATATATTATCTACTGGCGGTCGCCAGTAGATAGTTATAGTTAAAACCTATTATCCATAGGAAATCCATGACATTCTATTTGAAATAACGTTGGCGCCGGTTGACGAATCTTCGCGAAGTTTCCAACTTGTTGGGGCGCTCCGGTCCGCTCCTATCCTGAAAGTCTCGGGGTGATACGTCAAGCGGGGGCCGAGAAAAAGGGGGTCCCAAAACGTGTTTTCCCATTCATTTTTCCATAGGAACCTTTAGTCGCAGCTACAGCCCGAACTGCTGAACGGAATTACACCAAATTTGGCAAAGAGGTAGCCCTTGGTTCAGTGTCGTGCCTTTTTGCTTAAATGGTGTAAATCCGTTCAGTAGTTCCTGAGAAAATCAAAAGTAAAGTCACATATATATCTGGGCGGAGCCTAACCACACATGTCATCGTGAGATCTGATTGGCTGTCAGCACTTCATCCTGGAATTTCTGGCAGCCATCTTGGGACCAATATAAATGATAGTACCTCATTGGAATGCATTGTAGTGAATAGAAGATTTTGAGGGTCACCAAAAGGAGAACTATAAAGGGTGATAACAGGCTTTAGTTACATTAGAATTTATTTGTTGATGGTACCATACTAATTTTAGGAATTGTGGTGTATTCTAAGGTGATTTTACCATGTGAAAAACCTTCTGCTGGGATATCATGAATCATGTTTGAGAGAACACTATTTTCTCATGCTTGTCCCATGGAGGTTTGGAAGGTGCTCCAGAAGCTAAAATGAGAGCATATTTTCTGTAAATTCACATTATCTTTCTCACTAACGTGAGAATGAAGTCTGACATTCTCAGTAAAACATGTACATCCAACAAGGGCAGAGACTGTCAGTTGATTCCTTTGTGTTCTACTGCAGCTTCCCAGAGTGTTCTAAAGAACAACTAGAGTGCTAACAGCCTTACTTATGACAAAAGTATGGCACACCTGAAGCCATCTTGATTGGAATAAACTGGTAACACTTAAACAATTTAATTTAAAAGGAACAAAATGATGGGGTTCATTTTGTCATAGAAATGATGGTTAGTGCTGTAGAAAGAAAAATTAGGACATGTTTCAAGTGTGATCTCAAATATCTTCCTGTTATATTTCAACAGGAGCAGCCTGCCAGTTGATGCCTTTGTGTTCTACTGCAGCTTCCCAGAGTGTTCTAAAGAACAACTAGAGTGCTAACAGCCTTACTTATGACAAAAGTATGGCACACCTGAAGCCATCTTGATTGGAATAAACTGGTAACACTTAAACAATTTAATTTTAAAAGGAACAAAATGATGGGGTTCATTTTGTCATAGAAATTATGGTTAGTGCTGTAGAAAGAAAAATTAGGACATGTTTCAAGTGTGATCTCAAATATCTTCCTGTTATATTTCAACAGGAGCAGCCTGCCAGTTGATGCCTTTGTGTTCTACTGCAGCTTCCCAGAGTGTTCTAAAGAACAACTAGAGTGCTAACAGCCTTACTTATGACAAAAGTATGGCACACCTGAAGCCATCTTGATTGGAATAAACTGGTAACACTTAAAACATTTAATTTAAAAAGGAACAAAATGATGGGGTTCATTTTGTCATAGAAATTATGGTTAGTGCTGTAGAAAGAAAAATTAGGACATATTTCAAGTGTGATCTCAAATATCTTCCTGTTATATTTCAACAGGTGCAGACTGCCAGTTGATGCCTTTGTGTTCTACTGCAGCTTCCCAGAGTGTTCTAAAGAAGAACTAGAGCGCTAACAGCCTTACTTATGACAAAAGTATGGCACACCTGAAGCCATCTTGATTGGAATAAACCGGTAACACTTAAAACATTTAATTTAAAAAGGAACAACATGAGGGTTCTTTTTTAAATAGAAATTATGGTTAGTGCTGCAGAAAGAAAAATTAGGGCATGTTTTAAGTGAGATCTCAAATCCTCTTCTATTTCATTAGAAAATTCTGACATGCAGACTGAAACAATCACTTTCAATACCAGCAGCAGACTACCAGTTAACTCCCTGGTGAGCAATAGCTTTACTCCAGTGATCTAATGAGCAACTAGAGTGCTAACATTCTGAATTTATGGCAGATGTGAGACACATCTGAATGCCTTCTTGATGGAATCAAAGTAAAAAACTGAAAGCATTTCCTACTGAGGAGACTGCAGTAAATGAAGAAATTAGGAAACTTCATAACAAAGAAGTCTTCCAAGATGGCCACCAGTGAAAAAAGAGCCCAAATGTAGCACAAATATTACCCAGATGTAGCCCACATATAGCCCAATGACAAAAGTGTGCAAAACACTTTTTATTTTTAGTTTTGTTGCAGTTTTATGTAGTGCAGACTGGTCAGGTATTGGAGCATTGCATCTTAAAACATGACCCCCTACACTACAAAAACACCACTGCACTACCTTAAACCCTAAAACACTACCCCCAGCACGACCCCCTACACTACACAAGCACCACTGCACTATCCTAAACCCCTAAACACTACCCCCAGCACGACCCCGTACACTACCCAAACACCACTGCACTAACCTAAATCCTAAAACACTACCACCAGCACGACCCCTACACTACCCAAACACCACTGCACTACCCTAAAACATGACCCCTACACTACACAAACACCACTGCACTACCCTAAACCCTAAAACACTACCCCCAGCACGACCCCTACACTACACAAGCACCACTGCACTACCCTAAACCCTAAAACACTACCCCCAGCACGACCCCTACACTACACAAACACCACTGCACTACCCTAAACCCTAAAACACTACCCCCAGCACGACCCCCTACACTACCCAAACACCACTGCACTAACCTAAATCCTAAAACACTACCCCCAGCACGACCCCCTACACTACCCAAACACCACTTCACTACCCTAAAACATGACCCCCTACACTACACAAACACCACTGCACTACCCTAAACCCTAAAACACTACCCCCAGCACGACCCCCTACACTACACAAGCACCACTGCACTACCCTAAACCCTAAAACACTACCCCCAGCACGACCCCCTACACTGCCCGAACACCACTGCACTGCCCTAAACCCTGAAACACCAGCCCCTGCATGACCCCCTACACTGCCCGAACACCACTGCACTGCCCTAAACCCTGAAACACCACCCCTAGCACGACCCCCTACACTGCCCGAACACCACTGCACTGCCCTAAACCCTGAAACACCACCCCTTCACGACCCCCTACACTGCCCGAACACCACTACACTGCCCTAAACCCTGAAACACCACCCCCAGCATGACCCCCTACACTGCCCGAACACCACTGCACTGCCCTAAACCCTGAAACACCACCCCTTCACGACCCCCTACACTGCCCGAACACCACTACACTGCCCTAAACCCTGAAACACCACCCCCAGCATGACCCCCTACACTGCCCGAACACCACTGCCCTGCCCTAAACCCTGAAACACTACCCCCAGCAAGACCCCTACACTGCCCGAACACCACTGCACTGCCCTAAACCCTGAAACATCACCCCCAGCAAGACCCCCTACACTGCCCGAAAACCACTGACCTAAACCCTGAAACACCACCCCCAGCACGACCCCCTACACTGCCCGAACACCACTGCACTGCCCTAAACCCTGAAACACTACCCTCAGCATGACCCCCTACACTGCCCGAACACCACTGCTCTGCCCAAAACCCTGAAACACCAGCCCCAGCACGACCCCCTACACTGCCCGAAAACCACTGCACTGCCCTAAACCTTGAAACACCAGCCCCTGCACGACCCCTACACTGCCCGAACACCACTGCACTACCCTAAACCCTGAAACATCACCCCCAGCACGACCCCCTACACTGCCCGAGCACCACTGCACTGCCCTAAACCATGAAACACCAGCCCCAGCACGACCCCCTACACTGCCCGAACACCACTGCACTGCCCTAAACCCTGAAACACCAGCCCCAGCACGACCGCCTACACTGCTCGAACACTACTGCACTGCCCTAAACCCAGAAACACCATCCCCAGCACGACCCCCTATACTGCCCGAACACCACTGCACTGCCTTAAACCCTGAAACACCACCCCGTGCATGACAACCTACACTGCCCGAACACCACTGCACTGACCTAAACCCTGAAACACCACCCACAGCGCAACCCCCTACACTGCCCGAACACCACTGCACTGCCCTAAACCCTGAAACACCACCCCCTGCACAACCCCCTACACTGCTCGAACACTACTGCACTGCCCTAAACCCAGAAACACCATCCCCATCACAACCCCCTATACTGCACGAACACCACTGCACTGCCCTAAAGCCTGAAACACTACCCCCAGCAAGACCCCCTACACTGCCCGAACACGACTGCACTGCCCTAAACCCTGAAACATCACCCCCAGCAAGACCCCCTACACTGCCCGAACACCACTGCCCTAAGCCCTGAAACACCACCCCCAGCAAGACCCCCTACACTGCCCGAACACAACTGCACTGCCCTAAACCCTGAAACACCAGCCCCAGCACGACCCCCTACACTGCCCGAACACCACTGCACTGCCCTAAACCCTGAAACACCACCCCTGCACGACCCACTACACTGCCCGAACACCACTGTACTGCCCTAAACCCTGAAACCCCACCCCCAGCATGACCCCCTACACTGCCAGAACACCACTGCACTGCCCTAAACCCTGAAATACCACCCCTGCACGACCCCCTACACTGCCCGAACACTACTGCACTGCCCTAAACCCTGAAACACCACCCCCAGCACGACCCCCTACACTGCACGAACACCACTGCACCGCCCTAAACCCTGAAACACTACCCCCAGCAAGACCCCCTACACTGCCCGAACACCACTACACTGCCCTAAACCCTGAAACACCACCCCCAGCATGACCCCCTACACTGCCCGAACACCACTGCCCTGCCCTAAACCCTCAAAAAACTACCCCCAGCAAGACCCCTACACTGCCCGAACACCACTGCACTGCCCTAATCCCTGAAACATCACCCCCAGCAAGACCCCCTACACTGCCCGAAAACCACTGACCTAAACCCTGAAACACCACCCCCAGCACGACCCCCTACACTGCCCGAACACCACTGCACTGCCCTAAACCCTGAAACACTACCCTCAGCATGACCCCCTACACTGCCCGAACACCACTGCTCTGCCCAAAACCCTGAAACACCAGCCCCAGCACGACCCCCTACACTGCCCGAACACCACTGCACTGCCCTAAACCTTGAAACACCAGCCCCTGCATGACCCCCTACACTGCCCGAACACCACTGCACTACCCTAAACCCTGAAACATCACCCCCAGCACGACCCCCTACACTGCCCGAGCACCACTGCACTGCCCTAAACCCTGAAACACCAGCCCCAGCACGACCGCCTACACTGCCCGAACACCACTGCACTGCCCTAAACCCTGAAACACCAGCCCCAGCACGACCCCCTACACTGCCCGAACACCACTGCACTGCCCTAAACTGTGAAACACCAGCCTCTGCACAACCCCCTACACTGCCTGAACACCACTGCACTGCCCTGAACCCTGAAACACCAGCCCTAGCACAACACCCTACACTGCCCGAACACCACTGCACTGCCCTAAACCCTGAAACACCACCCCGTGCATGACCACCTACACTTCCCGAACACCACTGCACTGCCCTAAACCCTGAAACACCACCCACAGCGCAACCCCCTACACTGCCCGAACACCACTGCACTGCCCTAAACCCTGAAACACCACCCCGTGCATGACCACCTACACTGCCCGAACACCACTGCACTGCCCTAAACCCTGAAACACCACCCACAGCGCAACCCCTACACTGCCCGAACACCACTGCACTGCCCTAAACCCTGAAACACCACCCCCTGCACAACCCCTACACTGCTCGAACACTACTGCACTGCCCTAAATCCAGAAATACCATCCCCAGCACGACCCCCTATACTGCACGAACACCACTGCACTGCCCTAAACCCTGAAACACTACCCCCAGCAAGACCCCCTACACTGCCCGAACACCACTGCACTGCCCTAAACCCTGAAACATCACCCCCAGCAAGACCCCCTACACTGCCCGAACACCACTGCCCTAAACCCTGAAACACCACCCCCAGCAAGACCCCCTACACTGCCCGAACACAACTGCACTGCCCTAAACCCTGAAACACCAACCCCAGCACGACCCCCTACACTGCCCGAACACCACTGCACTGCCCTAAACCCTGAAACACCACCCCCAGTACGACCCACTACACTGCCCGAACACCACTGTACTGCCCTAAACCCTGAAACCCCACCCCCAGCATGACCCCCTACACTGCCAGAACACCACTGCACTGCCCTAAACCCTGAAACACCACCCCCTGCACGACCCCCTACACTGCCCGAACACTACTGCACTGCCCTAAACCCTGAAACACCACCCCCAGCACGACCCCCTACACTGCACGAACACCACTGCACCGCCCTAAACCCTGAAACACTACCCCCAGCAAGACCCCCTACACTGCCCGAACACCACTGCACTGCCCTAAACCCTGAAACATCACCCCCAGCAAGACCCCCTACACTGCCCGAACACCACTGCACTGCCCTAAACCCTGAAACACCACCCCCAGCAAGACCCCCTACACTGCCCGAACACCACTGCACTGCCCTAAACCCTGAAACACCAGCCCCAGCACGACCCCCTACACTGCCTGAACACCACTGCACTGCCCTAAACCCTGAAACACCACCCCAGCACGACCCCCTACACTGCCCGAACATCACTGCACTGCCCTAAACCCTGAAACACCAGCCCCAGCACAACCCCGTACACTGCCCGCACACCACTGCACTGCCCTAAACCCTGAAACACCAGCCCCAGCACAACCCCGTACACTGCCCAAACACCACTGCACTGCCCTGAACCCTGAAACACCAGCCCCAGCACGACCGCCTACACTGCCCGAAAACTACTGCACTGCCCTAAACCCTGAAACACCACCCCCAGCAAGACTACCTACACTGGCCGAACACCACTGCACTAAACCCTGAAACACCACCCCCTGCACGACCCATTACACTGCCCAAACACTACTGCACTGCCCTAAACCCTGAAACACCACCCCTCAGCACGACACCCTACACTGCCCGAACACCACTGCACTGCCCTAAACCCTGAAACACCACCCCAGCACGACCCCCTACACTGCCCGAACACTACTGCACTAAACCCTGAAACACCACCCCCTGCACGACCCCCTACACTGCCGGAACACCACTGCACTGCCCTAAACCCTGAAACACCACCCCAGCATGACCCCCTACACTGCCCTAACACCACTGCACTGCCCTAAACCCTGAAACATCACCCCCAGCACAACCCCCTACACTGCCTGAGCACCATTGCTCTGCCTTAAACCCTGAAACACTAGCCCCAGCACGACCCCCTACACTGCCCGAACACCACTGCACTCTAAACCCTGAAACACCACCCCCAGCACGACCCCCTACACTGCCCGAACACCACTGCACTGCCCTAAACCCTGAAACACCAGCCCCAGCAAGACCCCCTACACTGCCCGAACACCACTGCACTGCCCTAAACCCTGAAACACCAGCCCCAGCATGACCCCTACACTGCCCGAACACCACTGCACTGCCCTAAACCCTGAAACACCAGCCCCAGCACGACCCCCTACACTGCCCGAACACCACTGCACTGCCCGAAACCCTGAAACACCAGCCCCAGCACGAACCCCTACAATGCCCGAACACCACTGCACCTCCCTAAACCCTGAAACACCAGCCCCAGCACCACCCCCTACAATGCCCAAACACCACTGAACTGCCCTAAACCCTGAAACACCACCCCCTGCACCGCCCCCTACACTGCCCGAACACCACTGCACTGCCTAAACCCTGAAACACCACCCCCTGCACGACCCCCTACACTGCCCGAACACCACTGCACTGCCCTAAACCCTGAAACACCACCCCCTGCACCACCCCCTACACTGCCTGAACACCACTGCACTGCCTTAAACCCTGAAACACCACCCCTGCACCGCCCCCTACACTGCCCGAACACCACTGCACTGCCCTAAACCCTGAAACACCACCCCCAGCATGACCCCCTTTACTGCTCGAACACCACTGCACTGCCCCAAACCCTGAAACACCACCCCCAGCATGACCCCCTACACTGCCCGAACACCACTGCCCTAAACCCTGAAACACCACCCCTGCACGACCCCCTACACTGCCCGAACACCACTGCACTGCCCTAAACCCTGAAACACCACCCCCTGCACGACCCCTACACTGCCCGAACTCCACTGCACTGCCCTAAACCCTGAAACACCACCCCCAGCACGACCCCCTACACTGCTCGAACACCACTGCACTGCCCCAAACCCTGAAACACCACCCCCAGCATGACCCCCTACACTGCCCGAACACCACTACCCTAAACCCTAAAATACTCCCCCCAGCACGACCCCTACACTACCCGAACACGACTGCACTGCCCTAAACCCTAAAACACTCCCCCAGCACGACCCCCTACACTACCCGAACACCACTGCACTGCCCTAAACCCTAAAACACTCCCCCAGCACGACCCCCTACACTACCCAAACACCACTGCACTACCCTAAACCCTAAAACACTAACCCCAGCACAACCCCCTACACTACCCAAACACCACTGTACTACCCTAAACCCTAAAACACTCCCCCAGGACGACTCCCTACACTACCCAAACACCACTGCACTACCCTAAACCCTAAATCTACCCCCAGCATGACCCCCTACACTACACAAACACCACTGCACTACCCTAAACCCTAAATCTACCCCCAGCATGACCCCCTACACTACACAAACACCACTGCACTACCCTAAACCCTAAAACACTACCTCCAGCACGACCCTCTTCACTACCTAAACACAACTGCACAATTTGTTACAGGCGTTGCAACGCAGGCCTGTGGTGCTTACTGGAAGTACCTGGTGGGCTGGTTGGGCCCCAGGGACTCTCAGGATTCAAGGTGACCTAATCCCCCAACTTAAAACGCGCCACGGGGCGCGTTTGCACAGTGGTGGAGGGAGGGCGGGGCCTCAGGTGACATGTGCGCAAACACGCCCTGTGGTGCGTTTTAAGTTGGGGAGTTAATTCCCTTTGAATCCTGGGGGCCAACTAGCCCACCAGGTACCTTCAGTAAGCACAACAGAGTTGCGTTGCAGAGAGGTGAAAAAAGGTGCGTGGCCTCGGAACGCCTCTCTGCAACTCAGCTCTGTGGTCCTAACTGTAGGTACCTGGGGGCTAGTTGGGCCCCAGGGACCCTCAGGATTCAAGGGGACTTAATCCCGCAACTTAAAACGCACCATGGGCGCGTTTGCACACATGTCACCTCAGGCCCCCCTCCCTTCACCTCTGGTTAGTCAGAGTCAGTTACCACCAGTACCCGTCTGAAAAAGTTGTGGGCACAGGATGATTTTGCAACAAGGCCTCTTTCTGCTCCTCTGTTGGTTCTTTCTGCACATCTTTTGCTTCTTTCTGTGCGTTTTTCTTCTTTCTTCACATGTCCTACCTCTGTTGGCATAGTTAGAAACTAGCATTTAAAAAACCTTTGAAATTCACTTAAAAAATCATAGGTTTCAAGCACGTTATAGTTAGAAATTAGCATTTAAAAAACCTTTGAAATTCACTGAAAAAACCATAGGTTTCAGGCACGTTATAGTTAGAAATTAGCATTTAAAAAACCTTTGAAATTCACTGAAAAAACCATAGGTTTCAGACATGTTATAGTTAGAAATTAGCATTTAAAAAACCTTTGAAATTCACTGAAAAAACCATAGGTTTTAGGGACAGTTATAGTTAGTTGGACATTGCACTCGTACAAAACCCGTGAAATTCCCCTGTTATAGTTAGTTCAGCTAACTATAACTCGCGCCCCGCAATGCACTGCTGATGACGTCACATATTACATCACTCATGACATGGTCAGTGACATCACTGATGACATCACTGATGACATCTCAAATGACATCACTGATGACATCATCCATGTGATAATTTCATGCATCTTCTCACACCCTAATATAACTTTTGATACACCCACTCTAAATTACAGACTGCCATTCTCAAAACCATAGACACTCCAACACCAAAAACTACATACCCACTCACTGATTCTTAGGTCTACACACACATCCACTCACTCACCTGTACAGTCACTCATACTTACAGTCACTCAGTACAGGACTATCATATGCACTCATACACCTATATAAACACTCACACACCGCCACTCATCCATAGAGGTACTCACACACCTAGTCAGTCATGCAAAAATTAATCACACACCCATTTACTCACCTATACAGTTATACACACACCAGCTCACTTACTCATACAAATACTAGCACATTCTTACGCTCTTATACAATAACTGATACAAGCACACACGCATCCATACAGCCACTCTCACAATAACACACTCTCACTTATAGCCATTTAAATACTCTAACACACATATATACTGCCTTTTACATATGTAGTTACTTGCACATGTACCACTGAGATATACATTCACTCACTAACACACCCATACACACTCACCCACCCAAGCAGTCCATCACAGATGCACTCTTGAAATCATGCACCCAGTGAATCACCCACTCACACATCTATGTATAGAGTCACACACACCCCACCCACACAAACACTCAGGCAGCCATACAGATACTCAGAGAACCAATCAATAACCCATATAGACACTCATGTAGCTATTCGCAAATCCATGCATCCACTTACACACCAACAAACAGACGGATACAGACATTCACACAGTTTAGTCACTAACCCATGCATTCAGTAAGATACGTTTAATCACTCACTTGTAGAGTCAGTCACTCACGTACTAAATCATCCATTCAGACACTTATACACCCACTCATTCTTCAATATGCCTTTCCCTATATATATTAAACATATTTAAACTTTACAGAAACACACAGTCACTGGATGATGTCATCAGTGATGTCATCAGCGATGTCATTTGAGATGTCATCAGTGATGTCATCAGTGAGGTCACTGACCATGTCATGAGTGATGTAATATGTGACGTCATCAGCAGTGCATTGCGGGGGCGCGAGTTATAGTTAGCTGAACTAACTATAACAGGGGAATTTCACGGGTTTTGTACGAGTGCAATGTCCAACTAACTATAACTGTCCCTAAAACCTATGGTTTTTTCAGTGAATATATATATATTCACTGAAAAAACCATAGGTTTTAGGGACAGTTATAGTTAGTTGGACATTTCACTCGTACAAAACCATAGAAATTCCCCCGTTATAGTTAGTTCAGCTAACTATAACTCACGCCCCCGCAATGCACTGCTGATGACGTCACATATTACATCACTCATGACATGGTCAGTGACATCACTGATGACATCACTGATGACATCACTGATGACATCTCAAATGACATCACTGATGACATCATCCATGTGATAATTTGATGCATCTTCTCACACCCTAATATAACTTTTGATACACCCACTGTAAATTACAGACTGCCATTGTCAAAACCATAGACACTCCAACACCAATTACTATATACACACTCACTGATTCTTAGGTCTACACACACACATCTACTCACTCACCCGTACAGTCACTCATACTTATAGTCACTCAGTACAGGACTATTATATGCACTCATACACCTATATAAACACTCACACACCGCCACTCATCCATAGAGGTACTCACACACCTAGTCAGTCATGCAAAAAATTAAGCACACACCCATTTACTCACCTATACAGTTATACACACACCAGCTCACTTACTCATACAAATACTAGCACATTCTTACGCTCTTATACAATCTCTGATACAAGCACACACTCATCCATACAGTCACTCTCACAATCACACACTCTCGCTTATAGCTATTTATATACTCCAACACACATATATACTGCCTTTCACATATGTAGTTACTCACACATGTACCACTGGGACATACATTCACTCACTAACACACTCTTACACACACTTACCCACCCATACAGTCTATCACAGATGCACTCTTGAAACCATCCACCCAGTGAATCACCCACTCACACATCTATGCACAGAGTCGCACACACCCCACCCACACAAACACTCAGGCACCCATACAGATACTCAGACAACCAATCAATAACTCATATAGACACTGAAGTAGCTATTCACAAACCCATGCAGCCACTTACACAGCAACAGACAGACGGATACAGACATTCACCCAGTTTAGTCACTAACCCTTGCATTCAGTAAGATACGTTTAATCACTCACTTATAGTCAGTCAGGCACCTACTAAATCCTTCATCCACACACTTATACACCCACTCATTCTTCAATACACCTTTCCCTATATATTAAAAATATTTAAACTTTACAGAAACACACAGTCACTGGATGATGTCATCAGTGATGTCATTTGAGATGTCATCAGTGATGTCATTAGTGATGTCACTGACCATGTCATGAGTGATGTAATATGTGACGTCATCAGCAGTGCATTGCGGGGCGCGAGTTATAGTTAGCTGAACTAACTATAACGGGGGAATTTCTATGGTTTTGTACGAGTGAAATGTCCAACTAACTATAACTGTCCCTAAAACCTATGGTTTTTTCAGTGAATTTCAAAGGTTTTTAAAATGCTAATTTCTAACTATAACGTGTCTGAAACCTATGGTTTTTCAGTGAATTTCAAAGGTTTTTTAAATGCTAATTTCTAACTATAACGTGCCTGAAACCTATGGTTTTTTCAGTACATTTCAAAGGTTTTTTAAATGCTAATTTCTAACTATAACGCCCCTAAAACCTATGGTTTTTTCAGTGAATTTCAAAGGTTTTGTAAATGACAATTTTTAAATGTATTAATTGTTATATTTATTTTTTTGATACTGATTTACTACATTTTTTTAAACTATTTATTTTTACATATTTTATTTTTTAAATTACATTGTAATTACATTATACATTACATTACAAAATATACTTTCTCAGAATGAATTACTTTAGTTTAAATACTTTGCAAATAGGCAATAGACTTTTAAGTACAGTAGTTACAGTTGTTGTAATGGGCAACACAATTTCAAACACAATGCAACATTGAGCTCAATGTGAATTTCTAGTTAAATGCAATTAGTTACTTTATGGATTACTTTTTCTAACCACAGGACTGGATCCTAGATTCAGTCCTGGGACATCTCCTGTAAACAGTTGAGTAAAAGCGTTTTGGTTACAGTAGTGATTTTTAAGGAATATTATTGTATTTTAAAAGTTGACACTTAGAAACTTTTTCACATAGAATCACCAATGTTATCCTATGGGAGGAAATTCACTTAGCAGGTAAGTAGTGTTATCGTTACTTTTTCTTACTCAGTGGTGGATCCTGTATCCAGCACTGGTGCATCTCCTGTAAACAGTTGAAAGAATGCGTTTGTCATACAGGCGATTTTTAAGGAATATTTGTAGTTTGTGAAAATCGACACTTTGAAACTTTTCTGCTGAAAACCAGACAATGGATTCCAATGGAAGGAAATACAAGTTACTGGTAAGTACGGTTAGAATTACTTTTCAGGGTCAGTGCTGGGCTAAAAGATGCAGCACTGGGTTCTCTCCTGATAACAGGTGAGTAAATCGGAATTCGTAGTTCGGCTGATTTTAGAGGAATATTATAAAGTTCCAAAACTCCACACTTAGAAGAATTTCCAAGTGAAACCAGTCAATGTTAGCCTATGGAAGGAAATTCAAGTTACTGGTAAGTACGGTTAAAATTACTTTTCAGGATCAGTACTGGGCTCAAAGATGCAGCACTGAGGTCTCTCCTGATAACAGGTGAGTAAATCGGAATTCGTAGTTCGGCTGATTTTAGAGGAATATTTGCACAATGGTGAAGGAAGGGGGTGGGGCCTGAAGTGACATGTCTGCAAACGCCCTGTGGCGCGTTTTAAGTTGGAGAATTAATTCCTCATCAATCCTGAGGGTCCCTAGGGGCCAACTAGCCCACCAGGAACCTCCAGTATGCGCCAGGGGCTGCGTTGCAGAGAGGTGTACAGAGGCCACGACCCTTTTACAACACTCTGCAACGCAGCTCCGTGGCGCTTACTGGAGGTACCTGGTGGGCTAGTTGGCCCCAGGGACCCTCAGGATTGAAGAGGATTTAATTCCCCATCTAAAAATGCGCCACGGGGCCTGTTTGCACACATGTCACCTGAAGCCCCGCCCCCTCCCTTCACCACTGTGCAAACGCGCCCCGTGGCGCATTTTAAGTTGGGGGATTAAGTCCCCTTGAATCCTGATGGTCCCTGGAGTCCAACTAGCCCACCATGTACCTCCAAAAAGCGCCACAGAGCTGCGTTGCAGAGAGGTGTAAAAAGGGGCGTGGCCTCTGTACACCTCTCTGCAACGCAGCCCCCTGGCGCATACTGGAGGTTCCTGGTGGGCTAGTTGGCCCCCAGGGACCCCCAGTATTCAAGGGGAATTCGTTCCCCATCTGCAAACGCGCCAGGGGACGCGTTTGCAGACTGCTGCAGGGTGGGGGCGGGGCCTCTGGCACGATGCCGGTCTTTTTTATATTTTTATTTTGTATGGGTGGGGGGCTGCGTGGCCCCCCTTCCCTTGGCCTCTTTTGGCCCCGGGGACCCCATCCCCCGGGGCATGAGGATTTTCATTATTTTTTTTAATTAAAATAAAACGGGAAGAGGGCCGCGTGGCCCCCTTCCCTGGGCCTATATTGGCCCCGGGGACCCCATCCCCCGGGGCATGCCCTCTTTTTAAAATTTTAAATATTTGGAGGGGGCTGCGTGGCCCCCTCCTCAGGCCATTTAAGGCCCCGGGACCCCATCCCCGGGGCCGGCCTTTCCGTTTTTTTTTTCTCTTTTTTATTTTTTTATTTTTGGGGAGGGGCCGCGTGGCCCTCCCGGGCCACTACTTGCCCCGGGGACCCCATCCCCGGGGCTGGCCTCTCTGTTGGGGACTGTGGGGGTCCCCAATCCCCCACAGTCCCGCCGGCTCCCGCGTCCCTTGGGAGCCGGCATTGCTTTTCCAGATGGGGAGCTGCTAAGATGCATCTCCCCGTGTGGAAAACAATCTGCTTTGAATTTTGGAAGCACCCCGGGACACTGCAGGAGCCGGCCCTGGGGGGTGGCGGTCCCCAGGGCCATCAAGGGCTCCAGGAGGGGGGCCGCGCGGCCCCCCTCCCTTGAATTGCACAGCCCCGGGGAGGGGAGGTGGTGGTCCCCGGGGCTCTGGGGGTCCGTAACGGACCCCCACATTTATTTTCTAAGTGCCCTGGGGAGGTGGTGGTCCCCGGGGCGTGTGGGGGGGCTGGAGCCCCCCACACGTTATTAAATTTTAAAAAAAGAAGCCCCAGGGGGGTGGCGGTCCCCGGGGCTGCGGGAGGGCAGGAGAGCCCTCCCGCACCATTTTTTTTATAAAGCCCCGGGGGGTGGCGGTCCCCGGGGCTTGGGGGGCCTTAGAGGCCCCCCATATAAAACATACACCCACCCCCGCATGCCCCCAGGACTTGGGCCACCCGGGGACAAAATACATTCAAAGCGCGGGAGACCGCGCTTCGATTTTTTTTTTTTTTTATCTGCGGGATCCGCGCACCCTAAGCGCATCCCGCCGATTAAAAAAAAAAAAAAAATGCTTTTTCTGCCCAGGGGGTCCTTGTGGGACCCCTGAGCAGACCTAGGGGTCAGGGTGTTTCTACCCTGCCACCTTTTTGCGCATTGCGCACTTGTTTCTGTCCTCGGTTCTGCCGAGGACAAAATGGCTGCCAACACTTCCTGATTTGGAGTGTTGACAGCCAATTAGCATGCAGCTCGTGATCGGGAGGGTGCGCGAATCCGACGCGGCCATAGATATATGTGTGATTTTCCTTTTGATTTTCACAGGAACTACTGAACGGATTTACACCATTTAACAAAAAGGGTTCTTTCTGAACCAAGAACTACCTCTTTGCCAAATTTGGTGTAATTCCGTTCAGCAGTTCGGGCTGTAGCCGTGGCTAAAGTTTCCTATGGGAAAATGAATGGGGAAAACATGTTTTGGGACCCCCTTTTTTCTCGGCCCCCGCTTGACGAATCACCCCGAAACTTTCAGGGTAGGAGCGGACCGGAGCGGGCCATAAAGTTTGAAAATTTCGCGAAGATTCGTCAACCGACGCAAGAGTTATTTCAAATAGAATGTCGCGGATTTCCTATGGAAAATAGGTCCTAACTATAACTATCTACTGGCGACCGCCAGTAGATAATATAAATATATATATATATATATATAATACAATATACCCACAGGGACTTGTACATTCCAACAATTCAGGCAGGAGACTCCCAATTTTTTTAAGCTAAAGTGGGTTTATTTCCGCTGTTTCCTGCGTAAAATGGCCTCTACTTCAATAGAGGTCAGTGGGGAAATACATTCTCCCAATGTTTTTTTTTTTTTGGCAATCTCTCCCACTTTCCTAAAACGTTGGCATATGTGGGGGCTTTCAGCCATCTCTCTTCATCCATTGATCTGTTTTGTCTTTTTCCTATTGAAGAGGGGATGGTGGCTCCTCGAGCAATTAAAGTTTATGAAAACCATGACAAGATAGAAGCATTAACAAACCATAGCAGCCAATGTCAGACCCAATGGCTGTACCAGTTCTTGTTTTATTTTCTGTTATTGTGCTCGTTTTATGCCTCTACACCCCACCCGCTGGCTTAGGCCCCTTAACCATTTTCCACATGTTATAGAAAACCACCCACCGACCTCCCAAACCAAAATTATTTTTCCTACCCATGGTCCCTCACTGTTCCCCACAATGTTCTACCCATGGCATGACAACCGCCTCTATTTCTCACCCTGGTTAACCACCCCTCTGTCATCTTCTCACAATTGTAAGCTTAAATTTTGAATCCTTTTGGTGGGCCTAATTCTGTGCCATTCTCTGGCATCCTGCAAGAAGCTTTAAGCACGCTGTACAGTGGTAAATATTCATAGGCGAGAAGCCACCCACCTGTGTGATCTCCAGAGCTGACATAATCTGACATCACTCTGGATATGGAGGCTGTAGCCTTAACTCGGTGCTGCTTATATTGAGCCAAACTGTTTTAATGATGGTAACGGCGGGGCCCAAGGGCCACTGTCTGGCCAGATGCCTAAATAGCTGTTTCATGCTTCGCTATTTATACATTGCAGTGCTTGTCTCCACGGGATGGTTCAATATTCTAACCCTACAGGTTTACCTGCTGGACGAGATAGCTCCAACACCCAAACCGTTTTTTAATTTGTTGAATGTGTGAAGTTTATGCTCATGTGGCAGAAGAAATTAATATTCGTGCATGGTGCTACTGACTTATTTTCTTTATTGAAAGTTGAGGTTAGGCTTCAACAATTGTCTGTATTCTTCTGTAGATGCTACCCTTTTCTTAAATAGTTTCATATCATTGTTTTGCAGACTGTGGGACTGATTTAGTTTGTCATAAGCATCAGTGGTTCTGCAAATGCACCTTCGTTGTACAGTTATTTTTCATTCCAAAATCCTACTCTGATCAACACTGTACAGTGTTGTTCTTATGATCTTTAAAGTTGCTAGATTTATGTTTCTTGCTGCAGTCCTCCCAGCCTCTCTGCCAGACTCAGAAGTCTCAGAGAAAGAGGCTCCAGCCTCCCTGTATCAAAGTTTCACAGCTAATATGGCAATTCACTAGTATCGACATTTCCACCTTGCTTCTATAGTACTCGCCTATGTGAGAGTTATTGGCTTTGTCAATTTTTTTTCTTTTAAAGATGCTGCCCAGTGTGTGTCCTAATGCTGTACGGTCCCGCCCAAAACAATTGCCAAAGCCTATAGGTCCCAAAGGCAAGACCTATTGGCTATGCCAATGCTTGTTTAGACATAGTAGTTCCAAATATAGGGCCTAATTTAGAGTTTGGTGAATGGGTGCGCCATCACAAACATGATAGATATCCCATATGAATTATTACAAGAGCATTAGGGTATATTGCACTTCTAATAAGGCAGACCTGATGTCTGTCATGTTTTTGACAAAGTACCCATCCGCCAAAATCTAACCCAGCCCCATAATTTTCATGAAATCTACTTTATCTTGAAAATGCACTCCAAATTTGGTTACATAAAAGGCATGATTCACAAAGCTCTTTGCACAATCCCTGGGAGGGAAGAGACACATTGTGAATGTTGGCTGAAAAGCATGAACAATGGGCTCAATGAGGTATTGAATGGCAATCCCTGGCATTAGTGTATTTTTTTTTTTTTACCTTTCTGGAATTTGAATGACTTGTGTGAATTATTTGTTCGCTTTATGTACGTTATTTATTGATTCCTTAACAGTTGTGAAACATTTGTCATCAAGGTTTGTTGTCAAGAGTGTGTGTGTAATCTTTTCCTATCCTACCAATCGTGATTGAACTGGCATTTAAGTGTAATTGAAATTCACTAACCCTGCGGTCCCTGCCCACTTTTACACAGTCATCTATAACTAAGATGGGAAGAGGTGTGGCGCCGCGGCCAGGGCGACTGACGCTGGACGCTGGGGATCACGGTTCGATCCCTGGCTCCGGCGGCAGGGGTCTGCCCAGCACTATGCGACTCTAGGCAATAGCTCGCTTAATCTTCCCAACGGCCCCCAGCGCCGAGATACCCCTTCGGGGGTGATTCGTGCGCTATACAAGTACTGGATTTATTTATTTATTTATTTAAGATGACAAAATCTTTCTTCTCTGCCTGTCACTTTATACACATGTGGACTCCTTTATCTGCTTGGTCAAGTCTCCACACATGCTCATTGCTCCACCCTGTCCCTGTTAAAGAGTTTTTCCATACTGCTGAGCACTTTGTACCCCAGCAGTAAGTTTCCCCAATGCAGGTGGTTATTGGTTCCTGCCATGTTGAACATTACAGTAAGCAATCCTTATGAACGTTTTGAGCTTTAGCATTTAAAAAAACATTCTGGCTCTATTGAATGTGTCTAATTAGTCACCCTTTTGCTGTTTGAGTGTACTGCAACCTTCCATGATTTCTCCAGTTCTTGACCTGGTGTGTTATATATTACATGAATTATTTTTATTCTCTGGGTGAATTATTTCCCCCCACTGCCGTGAATGTAAAGGCCCTATCGTTCGGTGACTTCCAGATATGCAAGTGGTCTTGAAGACAAATTGTTTTTGTATGTTTAAACGTTTAACTACCTTATAAGACATTATTGATTTAGGACCTGTTACAATATATTTTCCGCGAGTGAAAATAAAGTTTCGTGTTCAGCAACAACTTTATTTGTATGTTGTGTTGTGTTGAACGTTCGTAGAACACCTCTGTTGGGTCAAACCTCAACTACGACAAGCCTGTCATTTGAACTCTAGTACCACATCTGAATTATTCTCTAAACTAGTGTGAATTTGTGGTTTTAATAGTCTGCGCACCACTGTTTTCAAAGTTCTCAGCTTGCACTACAGTCCGAATACTTTATCTTCTTTTCCTTCACTTTTGACCTCGCTTTGCTACCTACATATTTTAAATGATTGTTTTCATTAAAAGTATAAGTGTTTGTATGTATTACCCCTTGAATGAAAGGAAACAACATACCCACCGATTTGTTCCAACCCTCTGCTTTCGCTGCCATGAATGATAAGGGGGAGACATTAAAAGTGAAATATGTTGGAACCTACCCCCAAAAAGTAAAATTAAGTTATGGAGAAGTTATTTTTCAGTTGATTCAAAACTACTCGGTCATTTATAAATCTGCCAAACCTTTCTAATTTGCCATTTTCATTCAAGGTTCTACACATCTGTAAAGTGGAATAATTTAGTGTTCAATTATTGGCAGCAGGAAAAGAAGTAAAAAGACTTTACAATTTCACTGCATTTCTTCCAGAAAAAACACTCCTATATCTGCATTTCTTTAGGGTTTGTATTAACTAGATTATCTGTTGGTGGTTTTGGGGCAGCTAATGATGGATGCCAGTGCTGTTGTCCTCTCTGACGCTGCACAGCGTTCCTCCCTGATCCCTAGAAACTCATCATTTTCTCTTTGTGCAGAAAGAGTCTTTCCACCAGATTACCGTAGACATTTTGTAGCTCTCTCCCTTGCAGTCTGTCTGTATTACAGTGGCATGCGATTCAAGGTAAGTATTTTAATGAAGCTTCGGTGTTCTATCCAAGTCTTCTATCCAGTTCTTTATTACAGAAAATACCTTTGTGTTGATTATTGTCAAAGGCTAATTGTGATGCTTACTTCTGTGCATTACAACAATGATTGTTCTCTGGTTTGTTGCTGCAATCACATATTTGATTGAACAGCTAGCCATTGCAGGCTTACGTGACCAGATTCGGCTATCAGCTTTGGCTGGGAGATGCCTCCACGGTTTCAGTGAATTTGTACACACACATTTCCAGTCGACCTACACCCTTTCCAGTCCTGGAATAAAAGAACACATTTAAAACAACCCTTCTCTGATAAAGGGAAACCTTATTCTTTTGCCCAGCCTTCTTTCTATTATCAATAATCAAAACGTCTTTCTTCATCTTTTTGTATATTTCATTTTAAGTTGCTTGTTCATTATACAATTCATATACATATACAGTGAAGACTGCTGTGCACTTTTCGATTTTCTCAAGAAACCATATATCTTCTTATTCTGTTTGCATTTGTTGAAGCTTTTAGCTAAAGCACTATACAAAATATTTGAATGACTGGCTTTTGGATTTATATTCCTGGCTTCAAACAATAAACAATTGCAGTTCAAGTAATATTTTGTTCGAGGCATATGAGCTGCAGATCACACACTATGCATAGATCGCCATCTGGTGTTGGGCCCGGATGTTTGCACTTTGTTGTTGTATTGGAATAAGTCTTTGGAAGTCACGAGATAGGTGACTCCTCCTTTGGACAATAGTGCGCATGGGCATCGACTCCATCTTCAGATTGTTTTTTCCGCCATCGGGCTCGGATGTGTTTGTCGCGCTCCAGTTCGGTGCCGCCACCGTTCTAACTTTCGACGCGCAATCCTTCACCCTTTCGTCGGTATTGTTTTCGATCGCGTTTCCCTTTTCGACACGCATCTCTACAACTCCAATCCTTCCATTCCGGTCGTCGACACAGGCCTTCGGGCCTAACTGCGCCATCAGGCCTTCTTGGCTCATGGAAAGAACTCCCTTCAAAAAGTGTCCTCAATGTGGATCCAAGTCTTCCCACGCCGATCTTCACGAGGTGTGTAACCTCTGCCTTTCGCCCGAGCACGAGGCCAAAGACTGTCCAGCTTGTGCCTCTTTCCGCTCCAAGAAAACCATACAGGATCGTCAAGCTCGAAGAAACATGGCTCGATCCTCGACATCCATACCAGACGATATCTTCCAGGAAGGCGTCGATGGACCGGAACAGGAACAACTCGAAGAGGGCCTCATCAGCGCCTCCGAAGCTGACGATTCCGACGTCGAAGACATCACTCCTGGGCAACGGGTCGTAAGTACTGACGTCGACCCCTCCCCACTATCCATTCCAGCAAAGGTTTCGGTAACACCTTCACCTTCGGGCCTAGGTGCACACAGGGACAAAACTTCTCACGCCCGCCTTCCGGCTCGGCCAAGAAGTCGACAAATAAGCCTTCAGGCCGCTCAGGCTCGAGCCAGCCTATCCTCTGTGCCGAAACCCCATCCCCATCACCGAGACCAAAAGACAAGCCACTGTCTACGCCCGCACCAAAGCCGGGTTCCACATCGGCGCATTCGGCACCGAAACCCACCGGCACTGCGCCCTCGACTCCGAAAAAACCATCGGAATCGAACAAACACCAGTTCCGAGAACCGCTGGAACTCAACCTTCGGAGCCAAAAAAGTTACCGGTACCGGCTCCAAACACCCCAACGGAACCGACAAAAACTCCTGTTTCCAAACCTAGGGAGTACAAAACAACTCCAAAATTGGTGCCACACAAGCATTCGGACCCGAAAAAATCGGCGCCGAAACAGCACACTTCACAGGAGGAGCTTTTCCAACCCGATCCAAACTAACAATCCTGGAAATAGACCCAAATACAGGTCGCCTTGTGGTTAGTCCTTCCAGGAAGAGGAAATTGGACAAACCTGCACCAGCTCCACTCCCTCTCAAGAAAAGAGACATTGCCACTTCTCCTTTCAGGATCCCTTCTCCACCCCCTCCTCCACACCACATCTCTCCTGTTCCATCTCCAATACCCTCACAATCTCCTCCACTTCAGGATGATGAGGACCCTTCTGAGTACCAGGGTGATGATCAACCCTTAGGAGAACCTAGCCCTCCTAATATCCCAACTGACCCATGGGACAATTATGGCACACCAGATGTTCCTGACACACCACAGGATGATGTCTACCCATCTAGACCATCCCCGCCAGAGGACACTATATGGTTCACTCAGCTCATACACAGAGCCGCAGAATACCACAGTGTAGATTTACACACAGACCCTATAGAGGAAGACTTCCTTATGGACACTTTCGCACCATCTCAAAGGTCCACTTCTATTCTCCCAATGTTAAAAGGGGTAATCAAACACGCTCCTGAAGTCTTCAAAGATCCTGTCAGGGCTAGAGTCATTAACCCCAGGGTAGAAAAGAAATATAAGTCTGCCCCAGCTGACCCTGTTTACATTAAAGGGCAACTTCCCTTAGATTCCTTAGGGGTTTCTAACGCCAGGAAAAGGGCTAACTCCCAAACCTCAGGCGATGCTCCACCTCCTGATAAGGAGTCAAAACTCTTGGACGCATCGGGTAAGAGAACAGCGTCCCAGGCAGCTAATATTTGGCGAATTGCCAACACACAGGCGTTGCTGGCTAGGTACGATAGGGCACATTATGATGAACTGGAGACCCTACTACAACACCTTCCAGATCAATACAAAACAAGAGTCAATGATCTCATACAGGAAGGCAAGACTATAACAAATACCTCCATTCGATGTGCTCTAAATGCTGCAGGCACAGCCTCACGAGCCATTAATACCAGTGTCCTTTTGCGTAGACATGCATGGCTCCGTATTTCAGGATTCAAACCCGAGGTTCAAACTGCCATACTAAATCAGCCGTTTGACCAAGAACATTTATTTGGCCCTAGTGTGGATTCATCTTTAGAAAAGATGAAAAAAGACACCGACACAGCCAAATCAATGGGAGCATTACAATCCCAAACTCCCAGAAGTTCCTTATATCGCTCCTCTTATAGGGGCGCCTCTAGAGGCTTTACCACGGATAACTCCTCCACGTCCTATAAAAGTCCCACCCAGACCTCCTCTACCAGAGGTTATTACAGAGGAGGCTACAGGGGTAATAATAACAAGGGTAGAGGCAAAACCGTCAATACCCGTACTGCCTCCACCTCCAAACAATGACTTCCCTCCACTCCCCCAGACCATTCCACTCCGGTCGGGGGAAGATTACTACAGTTCCTACCTGTCTGGAACACCATTACCACGGACAGGTGGGTGAGACAAATCATCCAATCCGGTTATTGCCTGGAACTCACTTAAACTCCTCCAAACATACCACCCAAACAGCGTCCAATGTCAGTAGACCATTTAACCCTTCTCAAACAAGAGGTACTTTCCCTCCTACAAAAACATGCAATAGAACCAGTTCCCCTGCATCACCAAAACACAGGGGTCTACTCACTGTATTTTCTCATTCCAAAGAAGGACGGAACCCTGAGGCCCATCCTCGACCTCAGACCATTAAACTTCTACATACAGTCAGACCATTTTCATATGGTCACTCTTCAACAACTCCTTCCTCTACTCAAACAAGGCGATTTCCTTGCCACCTTAGATCTCAAGGACGCCTACTTCCACATTCCCATTCACCCGGCTCACAAAAAATATCTTCGATTTGTAGTGGAAGGTCAACATTATCAGTTCAAGGTGCTCCCATTCGGAGTCACCACAGCACCCAGAGTCTTCACAAAATGTCTGGCAGTCGTAGCAGCCCACTTAAGAAGACAACAAATTCACGTCTTCCCATACTTGGACGACTGGCTCATAAAAGCCAAGTCGCATACCCAGTGTGTAAATCACACACACAACACAATCCAGCTACTTCACGACTTAGGGTTCACAATAAACCTCACAAAGTCTCACCTCCAACCGTCCCACGTCCAGCAATATCTAGGTGCCACAATAGACACCTTAAGAGTCCTTGCATACCCCAATCCAGCCAGGATAGCAAGCATGCAAGCCCTTATAACAAAATTCCAGCCGCAACACTCCCTTCCAGCTCAGGTGTTCATGCAACTAATAGGGATGATGGCCTCTTGCATATTCATAGGCCCGCATGCAAGACTCCAGATGCGCCCCTTGCAAGAATGCTTAGCACGTCAGTGGAACCAAGCTCTAGGTCAGCTAACAGATCTTGTGTTGGTGGACGGCTGCACACATCGTTCTCTGCAGTGGTGGAACACCCAAACCCTTTCCAAGGGGCGACCGTTCCTAGAGCCGGTTCCACAGATTGTTTTAACCGCAGACGCATCGCTCACCGGATGGGGAGCTCATCTACTACATCACACCATACAGGGCGCCTGGACACCTCAACAAAATCTACTCCACATCAATCATTTGGAGTTACTAGCAATCTTTCTGGCATTAAAATCATTCCAGAAACACATATCAAACAAAGCTGTATTAGTCCGGACGGACAATATCACAGCAATGTATTATTTACAAAAACAGGGTGGGACGCACTCTCTGCAGCTCTCTCAACTAGCTCAGACCATATGGAGGTGGGCTATTCCTCAAAACATATTCCTTTTAGCCCAACACCTTCCAGGAATTCAGAACCAGATGGCAGATCTGTTAAGTCGTCAAACACAACAGATTCACGAGTGGGAACTTCACTCACAGGTTCTTCAACCATTTTTCCAAATGTGCGGGCATCCAGAGATAGATCTCTTCGCCACACATTACAACACAAAATGCCCAAGCTTCGCCGCCAGATATCCACACCCATTGTCCAAAGGCAATGCGATATGGATGAATTTGTCAGGCAGATTTGCGTACGCTTTTCCCCCTCTCCCACTCATTCCATTAGTGGTTCGCAAACTGCAACAACAGTCACTAACACTGAATCTAGTTGCTCCAACATGGGCCAGGCAACCATGGTACACAACATTGCTGGAACTATCCGTAGTCCCGCACCAAAAACTACACCTCTCCCCACATCTTTTAACACAGAACCGTGGAGAGATCAGACATCCAGATCCAGCACAGCTCAATCTAGCGATCTGGCTCCTGAAGTCCTAGAATTCGGTTACCTCAATCTTCCACCTGATTGCATGAAGGTTATCAAAGAGGCTAGGCGCCCCACCACTAGAGCCTGCTATGCAGCCAAATGGAAAAGATTTGTTATATACTGTACCAATAACACAATCAATCCTCTAGATGCGTCCATTCAACACATCATATGTTACCTGCTGCATCTTCAAAGATGTAATCTAGCATACACATCCATTAGATTGCATCTCGCTGCCATAGCAGCTTACCTCAAAATAGACAACATTTGTCATTATTCAGGGTACCAGCCATTAAAGCATTTATGGAAGGCCTCAAAAGAATAAATCCTCCCAGGGTACCACCCTCTCCAGTGTGGAATCTAAACATCGTCCTCACTAGATTAATGGGCCCTCCATTCGAGCCTCTACATAAATGTGAGCTCCAATTTCTTACATGGAAAGTTGCTTTCCTTGTAGCCATCACATCTCTCAGAAGAGTCAGTGAGTTACAGGCACTAACTATTCAAGAACCATTTTTACAACTCCATCATAACAAAGTAGTTCTCAGGACGAATCCCAAATTCCTTCCTAAAGTTATTTCTCCCTTCCATCTCAACCAATCTGTGGAGTTGCCAGTATTTTTCTCGCAACCACAAACAGTAGCAGAAAGAGCTCTTCATACACTAGACGTGAAAAGAGCCCTCCTTTACTACATTGACAGAACAAAACCTTTTCGCAAAACAAAACAACTTTTTGTATCCTTCTCACCACCACATAAAGGCAATCCTATATCAAAGTCTGGGATTGCAAGGGGGATTGTCAAATGTATACAAATTTGCTACCACAAAACGTACACTATCTATTCCCCCTAAAGCCCACTCTACCCGCAAAATAGGGGCTTCCATGGCATTTTTAGGGAACATTCCCTTAGATGACATCTGCAAAGCAGCTACATGGTCTACACCGCACACATTCACAAAACACTATTGTGTAGATGTGCAGGCAAAACAACAAGCTAGTGTGGGCCAAGCTGTACTCAAAACACTATTTCAAACTACTGCAACAGATACTGGTGGTTGCTGCTAAAGGGAAGTACTGCTATGCAATCTATGCATAGTGTGTGATCTGCAGCTCATATGCCTCGAACGGAAATTGCTACTTACCAGTATGCATCTGTTCTTGGCATGTAGAGCTGCAGATCCACACACGCCCACCCACCTCCCCGGCTACCTTTATCTGTTCCAGTATTATCTTAATTAGATACAACATACATGGACATCTCTTTCTGTTTCTCACAAAACTCCATCATTTCCCTTCTTGGCGAAAAAACAATCTGAAGATGGAGTCGATGCCCATGCGCACTATTGTCCAAAGGAGTAGTCACCTATCTCGTGACTTCCAAAGACTTATTCCAATACAACCAGATGGCGATCTATGCATAGTGTGTGGATCTGCAGCTCTACATGCCAAGAACAGATGCATACTGGTAAGTAGCATTTTCCTTTATTTTAAAGGTATTGCAGTTTGTGAAAATTATTGAAACAACTTTCATAAGAGTGATATTTCTTCCCTAAAGTGACGTGTTGGTATATCTATGTCAGTGTTATAGTGTTATCTAGTAGTGCAACTTGGTTTAATGTAGGCTTTTGTGGATGAGTATTTTAAATTAAATTACGATTGAACTCGTTTTATTGTCCAAAATGTATTAAATAGAGATATTTCAAGGTTTTTTTTTCCCTCCCTAGGTTTCACTAGTTTTATGCGCAGCCCGGCTGGCGATATATTTAACCCTTTGCACTGTGAGATCTATCAAGACATGGACCAACCTCTCTGCAATTACTACATTGCCTCATCCCACAACACGTATCTCACCGGGGATCAGCTTCTTTCTCAATCAAAAGTGGACATGTATGCCTGGGTATTACAGGATGGTTGTCGATGTATAGAAGGTATTTTCTATCTTTAATTATTTTTTAATATGTTTCCTTGTATTTTATATAACAACGACAGGTATTTTACTTAGTTTTATTTTAACTATTAACACGTATAAAGTTATTTTCATTACTACTTAACTGTTGTACCAATTTCTGACATAATGCAGTTCTAATGACTCCCATATTTTATAGTTGCTCTTGACCCTTTCTAATTCAATTGACATTCTTGAGACAAACATTTAGTGTGGCTCACATAAATCATTTCCTTAATTCTTTTTGATTTTGGTTGTGGATTTGGAGGGCTGGTTATCCTTACATAGCTCAGGTTTGGTGTTTTCTGCTGGGTAGTCCCGAAGACCATTTTTATTGGGCCTCAGTGACAAGATCCCTAGTTTAGAAAATTACTTGGCTTTCCTCCTCAGTGCCAACTTGTTGATAAGGAGAAATGCTTGCTTATAAAGAATCCTTGATTTCTTCTCAACTAATCTTTCGTCAGCAACAGCATGCAATACTTCTTAAAAGAATTGATATTCCTTTCTGACAGTAAATGTTTGGTAGTTTTATAAGTTTGTGTTGGGGTTTAGTGGATTTATACACCCATATAAAATTTGATAAAAGCATATGTTGCTGGTAGTATAATAAGTTCCTTGACTATTGAACACTTTACATGTGTTACTATCTTTGCCCATGTCATTGTTTCTCCTTTTGCTTGAAAGCAGCTTCATAAAGTCACTGATCTATATTTCACATATGATATTGGAATATTTGTGGGATTTTTTCAGACAGTGATTTTGGTTACCACCCACCACGTCTTTATTAAACATTGAGGAGTGGATGGCAGAGATGTCGGTTCCACCGGACCTGAAAACATATATCAACAATGGGGCATGATCCTTATGTGTTAAACCCACACTTTCTGCTGCTGCTGCTCAATGCTGATTAGGCATAATGGAGTACGTGTGGATTCTCAAGGCTTGCTGGTCCACTCTTACATACCATGAATGCATAGCACTAGTGAATCTTCTGGAGACTCCCTGGGTTGTGGTAGGGTCCTTGGAGGCCATGCCCTCTTCTAAGGGTGGTCCTCAAGTGACCTTCTGCCTGGTAATCACCATACAGAACCTTTTACAATCAGAAACATGTCCACCCTATAACTTAAGTGGAAAACTTGAAGGAAGTGACCTGGCAGATGATAGAAAGAGCCAGCGTGAACAGATATGGATTATCACATCCAATACCTCTCTGCTCGTGGAGTGACATCCAACTATAAACATTATCACCCATCTGGGGCAGCAGTGATGGCAGTTCACTCAATGATGGCCACTGTGTTTTTTGTTACAATTTTCTAATTGTGCTTAGGCTTTTCATCTATTGTAAAAAAAAAAAAAATGTACAACGATTTTGTTTTATAATTGTAAACAAAAAGCAGAGCTTCTAAACAGTTCCATTGTTATGTGCTTTGGAGTGAAAGTAGCTCTCTTAAGTTGACATATCTATTTCTCGGTTCTTTTTATCCAGCTTTAAACACACTACTCAAACATTTCCATCATTTTGTTGGCAAAGCTTGTTACATTTTTTAAGATGACAATGGTATTTAAAACCATGAAAGGATTACCTTCGTGTAGAGCAGCTGTTTTCTTTTTCAAAGTCATTTTTTCTTTATTGTTGAAATAAGAATTTAGTTATTAATTGATTTTGGGAAGACAAATGTTGCTTCTAGACAGTAACACAACTGCTTTCAAAGGAAATTATGTTTTTATTTGGGTTTAGGCAAAAATGTGTAGTTTAACTAACTGGAACTCAAATTCCATGATATTGCACTGATAGTCCAAGACTACGCGGATTTGCATTGGCAATGAGCAATGTTTGCACTGCCATTTCCATACTGCCTCGGGTAGCACCAATACATTTTACAATTGGAAGGCAGTGAAAACGTAGCTTTTGCACTTTTTGATAAGTGCAAATCTTCTTGCTCTTTGGGTATAACCCAATATGAAAGATGGGAGTTAACAAGTGACCTAAGGCACGAGATCAGCACCACTGTAAAATGTGTTCAGAGCCTCCTTAGACACTGCACATATGTAAACTGACCAAATTCCAGTTTTGACCAGGCCATCTCACTGAAGTTCCCTGTCTAAATTTTGAAGCCATTTTGACTCACTACATCAGGACTTTATTTGTGCCCAGTGGACTGCACTTACCCATTTTTAGTGTGATGAGAGTTCTACTCTATGGGCCAGATGTAGCAAGCGAAATAGCGATTGCAAACGCTGGAATTCGCAGAATATCAGCGTTTGCGATCGCAATTTAGCTGTGTGCTATGTAGGTAGGCAAATACCTACTTGCAAAATAAGGAATTGCGAAAATTGCGATTCCTTATTTTGCACAAGCATTTAGAGAATCGCAATTTGCGATTCCCTAAATGCTATGCTAGTAGGCATCGCAAATTGCGATATTGCCTTAAGGAATCGCAAATTACCACCAACTTGAAGTTGGTGGTAAATTGCGAATTCCTTTAAAAAAGCACTTTTTTGCTTATTTCAAAGTGCCATGTGGCACACATACATGCCCTAATGCCCTTAGGGCATGTATGTGCGCCACAAGTGCACACATGCACAATTCAGGGGTGCAACAGGGTGTCCTTTTGGAACCCTTGCACCCTTGAAATTGCGCGCACAATTCCCAATCGTTCCTATGGGCCTTCTTGGCCCATAGGAATGAATGGGAAGCCATTCCTTATTTGCGATTCGCAATTTGCGAGTCGCAAATAAGGAATGTGTAGGAATCGCTAAAATTATTGAGATTCCTACCTACATAGCATTTTGCGAGTCCTTAATAGCGATTCCCTAAAAATCGCTATTAAGGACTCGCTAAACTGATTTTACCTACATCTGGCCCTATATCTCATATAAAAGGTTGCTACTCACTCAAGTGTTTCTGACATAGCCTATAATGATGACCCTCTGTAAATCGCTTCCTGGGTCAAAATGTTGACAATCAACCTAATTACACTGTTGTTTGACCATGTGAAATTTAACAACAAATTATTCTTTAATTCGTGAACACAAATTGCTGGCAGCCTATTGATGCTTGTTTTACATGCTCTATCCACTTTTGTTTTACTTTTGCACATTTGATACACTTGAGCACTCTGTTACCTCTCGTTTATAGTAAGTAGCACCCTGCTCGTGGACTATTTTGAAAATAATTCTATATCTTGTGATGATATTTTATGGGCCCCTTCCTTGTTTCTTCTCACTGTGATTCAAGCTCTTTTTTGGGCACAGTTTACACAGTTAACAATGTGTTTAATAAATGACCTTGCAGGAACCATTGTACATTTTTTTTACTATTTAACATCGTCCACGTTCCTAGGGATATTGGGTAGCTCCTTGCACGGACGTACATATTCCACCCACTACATATTTAATGTACTGCATGATTCTGCGTTACGCCTGTGGAAATAATTAATTGGAGCCGAAACAAATATGACGGTAGAGAAAGGTGCACAATGAACAGGAAACGGACTCGGAAAGCTTTTTGTAATTTAGAGTATGCATGATTATTCTAACTTTCCGTGTCCTCTAATAATTTGTTCGGCTTTTTGGGGATTTGCCAAAGACTTTGGAAAATATACGAAATCGCTCACCACCTTCGTTGAACCCCAGTCATGTTTCTTACATCCAGCAGACACAGGTTACACTGACTGGTGGCTCAATACACTTTTGAAGAGATAAACCTGTATTTCTTTGAAACACACTTCTCTTTAAAGAAAACAGTCATGCTTTTAAATTAGCTTAATATTTGGTTTTAGTGTTCTAATGGAAAACTCTTTAACTACGTTCCCATCTTAACATGAATAAATTATGAAACCTACATCATTTATGAGGCTCATCCACTGCTCACTTAGTTTACCCAACCAGTCTGTTCTGCATATTTTATTCTAACACGCAATGACCACTGATTTAAAAAAAAAAAAAGAGCATTGGCGAAGGCAATGTTCTGGCCTTGGCAAGCTGGTGCAACAATATTGCAAGCATATGTCACACAAAGAAAAAAAAAAGAAAACATTTCTCAATCTAAACTTGCCTACCATATACTTGTTATAAAAATTGAGAAATTATGCATTGAGGATCATGTTTTAAAAACTGTGTAATAACTTCCTTACAGGCAAGTGCATTCAGAACAGGTGTAGAAACCCTTTTTATTGTTAATGCACATCACAGGAAAATATCATTCTTATTGGTGCAGGGAAAAGGTACTATTGTCTTTAAATTATTGTAACTCCAAGATATAGTTTAAACACACAAGTATGACTAAAAAAGAAAAAGGATAACGATAGGAAAGAGAAACACATTGGCAAAGTTTGGACCCACCCACTATTGGAACAAAAGGGTACCCTAAAATCAAGACACCTCAAGATTTACCTCCATCAGATTGCCTACAATTTGCTGGATCAGAGATGTTGTCCGTTTCAAGAGTCAATGTGTCCTCTCTTTAAGGCACCTCCCGAGGTACCAAAGTCAGGCAGCAATACAAAACATTAATAATTTAGGACGGAATAAGCCCAGTCAATAACTGAGTTGTAGGCCAATGAAAAGTTAAAGAGTTTTATTACAAATTTAAAAAATAAGTGATACAGAGTCAAAGCTATGAAGGCTCTCAACTGCAGAGTTATACAGAGTATGTAAAAATCAGAAAATCTTCTAAGTGTCAATGGCCAGCAAAATCAGGAAAACGTTGACCAGCATCCATACTAAAACAGGAAAGTCTTTTAGCTCACCCCCAAAATCGAGGGTTTTTATACATAATTCTTGCATAGGAAATTATGATTTCTGAGATTCATCATGGTGTGAGCCAATGTATAATTTCTTCAGCAAATCAGAGCACATGAAAAATAAACATCCTAATACCTTAACACCTAAGCACTAACTCACTTCATAAATAATTATTCAATACCCCCTATGCAAATATTCTCCGTAGATGTTCGAACAGAACAAGATACATTTACAGTGCCATGTTATGTAAATGAATCCGTCTCAGTGATGAAACATAACATAAGGCATGACAACCCGTTGCCAGTGACATCTGAACTAGAGAAAATTCATTGTGAATAGAACCAAAAAACCAGTGGAAATATCCTAATACACTACTTCTTGACTGTGTGCTGCCTGCTTTTGGGGAGAGAATGGGTGCCAGGGAGAGGAAGCACAGAGTGACAGAGATGACTTCCATCTTTATCAAGATGGCGTTTTACATACAAATGGGGCCTAATTAATACATATTAGAAAACACATTTCTACACAACATTAAAAACTTGTTTATAAAACAATTGTATTAAATCATCCGTACATGTGAAATTGTTTGTATAAGTGCATACTGCACATTTTTAATTATGCACAAAAATGTAAATCCATATAATTCTTTTACATTACTGTGGCACTGAATTGCACTACTTTTTCGATGGATGTACAGTGTACAGGTGTGATCAGGCAAAATACTGTCACTGACTGCAAGAGAGTCCATGTTGAAGTGGGCTGATCCGCTGCCCATGCTGTATGCTGTGTTGAGTGGAAGCAAAATGTGAATGACAGTTGAACATGCCAATGAATGAAGAGGGATGACCCACATGCCCTCTATAGATGTATATATGTATGTACTTTTCTGATGGATACTTCTAACCACAGATTCCTCACCTTGTGAATACCCCCAGATGCCAGGCTGGAACCTGAGACTATTTCTCAGCAATTCACTCACTCGTCGGCAGGTGGCATCATGCAGCTCCACGTCTGGTCTGTTCCGCCCCGATGTGATGTCGAGACCCCTACATAGCCGTTACCTTTTCATGCTGATGTCCCCTCCTTTCTATCTGTGCCTCCCGACGTGAATCCTGAGCTCGGTTGTTTGCTCAAAATCTGTAAGTCTCGACAGATTCTTTCCTAAAAGGTTTTCTAGTCTGTAAGGGACTTGTCTCCTCCAAGAATTATAGGTTTTAAGCAATACAAGGACTGCCACAAATAGATGTCAATGATGGACCCCCACAAGGTCGGTCTGTGGTGTCTTACTCCAAACATGATTCAACATCGTGCGAGAAGTTCATGAAGAGTATCCCGAAGGCCATTTGAGACTGTGAAGCTAAACTCTTACTGCATGGAACACTGTCAGAAAAACAAAAGAAGGCTCAGTCTTGGTCGAAGGTGCACACATGGTCCTGAGGCCGCTCTCTAGAACATTCCTCTTCAAAGTCAAGATTCTCTGGTAAGTCAAAGAAATGCAAGGTGTCAAAGCACCCCTCCCCTTCCTGCCCCAAATCCCATCAGGAGTTGTGCGACTCCCGAGGTATCCCGAAGTTGCGGCTTAGGTCTCCATCCTCAAAACCTGCTCTGTCTCTTGTCCCGTTGCACCTCAACTTCCCTGGGCTATTGGCGATGCCACAACAACTCTGCAAATTCAAGGATGCCATGACAGAATATTTGGTACCTGACTGGATACCTCTGGAGCGCATTCAGGCCATAAGGATCCGAGGTGGCCTCCATTCAGTTTACCACTGGCAGATTCCCCACTTAAGCCAACTATGCCACTCAACCCAGTATGGGAGTCTACCCTAACTCCAGGCATGACGCCAAGCCTGATGCCATTTATGGCACCACAGCTGACACAACAACCCCGAGTGGTGACAGCATTAATACTGGAAGGGTATCAGAAAGTTCTTTAGGACTGAAGGTCAGCCACCATGGAGATCCCAATCACCCCAACAACATCCCCACTCCGAGAGATTACCACACCACTGCATGATACCTGACCCTGAAGAAGATGATGAAAGCCATATCTATGATGTCGAGAACCTATTCTTTGACCTACAATATGCCAGTGAACTTGATACATGCCCTGACACTGGCCTCCATTCACCCACACCGGCTATGGCTACAGAGGAATCTGCCTCCTTTGCCACATTTATGAGGAAAGCAACCAAAGTACTAGACCTTACCATCTCCCAAGATAAAGAACCAACATCCTCACAGAGGTCCTTCACCCAGGACAGACATTTCAAGAACCATTCCTACTGTTTAATGAAGCTCTGACCGATACACTGCCCCCTAGGCAAAGCCAGGATCTTGCCCCCAAGTTAACAGGCAGATTGCAAGGTGGCATAGGCCTGCTCTGGACCACACTTGAATTTGCTACACAGGTTTTTAGAGTGACATCAAACAGTCCCTCATGGACATGCCATTCAATGCCACATGTCTGTTCGCAGACCGGGCAGACTCAGCCCTGGAGTGCTTTAGAGAAAGCAAAGCAACAGTGTGCTCTCTTGGGTTGGCGTCTGTATATGGCAGCTTCCCTAAAACAGTTTTGCCCCTTTGGACACTTCAGAAAGGGGTTCCAACAGAATCAGCATCAGACCTTGCCTCAACAGCAACCATACTTCCCAGCCTTTTGAGACAGAGGCTGGAGATCCGGTCATCAGCATCAAGGCCCCCAGGGACAGCGAGCAACTCAAATCCGCACCTCTCCACACAGCAAAACAGCTTTAATTACCCCCAAGCAGTGCATGATCGCCTGGGAGAGGCTGCATGGCCTTTTACCTCCCTTGGTGGAGGAGTATCAATTTTGAGCAGTCTGTCCTCTAAATTGTCCAGAATGGTTACTCCCTTCCATTTCTATCAACCCCCCCGACATGTCTCCCTAACCACAACACCTCCTGGAAGACTGTTTGTCTATACTCTGAGAAGTTCAAGCGCTCTTGACCAAGGGAGCCATAGAGAGTGTACCAACATCAGAAATCTGGGCTGGTTGCTCTTCCCATTACTTTTTGGCACGGGAAATGGATGAGGTCTATGCCCTACCCTTGATCTTTGCCCCCCGACTTCTTCCTCTGGAAAGACAAGGTCAAGATGCTCACTCTGGCTCAAATTTATCTGCCTTTTATCCAGGTGACTGGATAATGGTGTTGGATCAGCAGTACGCCTACTTTCACATCCCCGTCCTACAGACACTACCTTTGGTTATAGGTAGACCACAAACACTTTCAGTTCTCGGTGCTCCCTTTTGGCCTTACCAATGCACCTTGGGTGTTCACGAAAGTCATAGTGGTTGTCGCTGTCCATCTGGAAAGGTTGGTAATATCAGTCTTTCCGAACCTTGACGAATGGCTGCTAATGGCGGATTTACCTCAAACAGTCATAAACCACCTCCAGATGATGGGCAACCTGTTGACATTGTTGAGTCTTTCCCCCAATGTCCTCAACTCAAACCTGACTCCTTCACAATGGCTTACCTTCATCTGAGTCATCCTGGACTCGGTGCTCTTCCGAGACTTTCCTCTGGGTCAATGAGCCCCATATATAAGGACTATGATCCCGAGGTTTGAAGCATTGACCTGGGTCTCAGTAAGAGCAGCTTTGAGGCTTATTGGCCTTCTGGCCTCTTACACCCTGCTGGTGGACCATGCCAGGTGGCACGTGCAGGCTCTGCAGTGGGATTTGAAGTCTCACTGGGCTCAGAACCAAGGAAAGCATTCAGATTCCATCCAGGTGTTGTAGGAGATTGGCTGCTAGACCCCCAATTGGACAGTTGGACGACCCCTCACCCTACCCTAGCCAGAGTTAACGATCGTGCTGGATGCATTGTTGCTGGGTTTCAGAGGAGATCTGGGAGAGATCGAGATCAGAGAACTCTGGTCTCCGATTGAAACCTGTCTCTACGTCAACTTCTTGGAGCTGTGGGCAATACGCTTCATCCTGAAAGCGTTCCTCCCATCTATTAAAGGTAAAAGGTTGCAGGTTTTCACAGACAACACTACCGCAATGTGCTACTGTAACAAACAGGGCTAGGTGGGCCATGGTTGACTCATCAGGGAATCACCATGACCATACAACACTTGGCAGGATCTTTGAACACCAGGGCGGTTAAAGTCGGCCAACATTGTCTAGTGGATCACTAATGGCGGCTGCACTCTGAGGTGGCACAGGGCATCTTCCAACAATGGGGAGAGTCCTAGCTCGATATTTTTTGCCACTGCAGAGAACGTTCAGTGTTTAAGTTTCTACATGTATGTCCCAAAGCAGTTCTCACTTAGAGATGCCCTTTGCTTAGATAGACACTCTGGACTCTGGTACGCCTTCCTGTCTCTACCTCTGCTGCCCAGAGTTCTCAAGAAGATCAGGAAAGACCAGGCCCAAATAATCCTAATTGCTCTGGACTTGGCAACTAGAATGTGGTACTCAGAACTTCTAGCCATGAGCATCTGTCCTCCGATCCAGCTGCCCTTTCAGGAGAACCTCCTTTCGCAGCAGCATGGCAGGGTCTTGCATGTAAACCTGCACATCTCCACCTCCATGCCAGAAAATTGAGTGGTGACAGTTGATGACTTTGATCTTCCTCCTGAAGTAGTAGGTGTCGTCTTGGCAGCCAGCCGCCTCCACGAAAACCAGTTATGTGGGATGCTGGGAGAAGTTTGTTGTATATCATGCCTCTACAAGCACAGTTGTCTGACATACTGGTGTTTTCCCTTTTGCTAGCTCTGCATAACCTTGCCATGGCAACAGTTAAAGGTAATATATCTGCCCCTTCGGCCTTCCTACATTTATGTGATAACGATCTTTATTCAAATCACCTGTTGTCGTGCATTTTTTGAAAGGACTGACCCATATGCTCCCGCCAATGGCATTTGTGATGCCTCAGTACAACCTTAATTTGGTTCTCTTTCTTCACGTTTGTCCTGTTTGGACCAATGCAAAACTGTTCTCTGTGATACATACACTGAAGACCTTACTCATAACAATCATGTCAGCTCATCGCTTGAGTGTATAACAAGCACTCTGTCCTGCAGCCATACATCATCTTCTTCCCAGACATGCTAGTCCCCAGGACATCGGGCAGTCTATCACCCTGCCAGCCTTCATCATCCCCCTTTCCATGTAAAGAGGAAGAAAGACTTCATCACCATAACACAAAGAGAGCCCGTATTGTATTACATTGAGCGGATGCAACACTGGGTAGACACCTCTTTGTAGGATTCTCTTGTGTGAAAAAGAAGAAAGCTGTTCAGAAAAGAACCATTGTTTTGGGTGTCAAGATCTGTTATGGACTGGCCATGAAACAGCCTCCAGAAGGTCTACTTGCTCATTCCCGCAGAGCAAAGGCTGCTACCACCCCATTGGCATGTGGTGTGCCAATCTTGGACATCTGCCAAATTGCTACGTGGCCACACGTTCACGAAGCACTACTGCCTGGCTAGCCAGTTCTGGTGGGAGGGGCATTTTGCACATTCTGTCAAGCAGGATTTCCTGGACTCGGCCATTCCCCAGACCAATCACCTGGGGAGGTACTGCTTTGGTATCTATTTACAATGTGAGGGATCTGTGGTCAGAAGTATCCATCAGAAGTGTAAGTTACTTACCTTCTGTAACGCTGTTTCTGGTGGATTCTCTATCTAGCCTCAGATTCCTCACAAACTCACCCACCCACCCATTCTGTGGACGGGACTAATTTAGGCTATACTAATAAGATTCCAATCCAGAGATATGCACATTGGCACAATCTGATTAATGAAGGCTTCACATCCAACACGCGGGCAGATATCTTTAAAAAAACTGATGTCAGTGTGCAGAGGTGGCAGCTATGTAGGGGCCCCAACGTAACATCTGGAAGCCACACTACACTGCCTACCAATCCGTGAGAAAATTGCTGAGAACAATTCTCTGGATCCAGTATGGTGTTTGGGGTATTCACAATGTGAGGAATCTGCGATTAGGTAGAGTATCTACCAGGAAGAGTGCTACCAAATGTGAGTAACTTGTTCTTTTTGATTTATACATTTGTTTGATTACATGAAGCTTGCGAGAGAGCTAGGTAAAGCTGTCTCTATGCTTTTGAGGATTGTGGTGTATTATATGGTATGGTTGTGCGACCTTACTATGTAATACACTCACAAAACGGTCTTTTGTCCAGTCAGGTTCGTTTGTGAAACCTTTAGCTCATCCCTGGGTAGCTGTTGCTTCAAGCAGCAAGGCTTAAACAAAGGAACTAGTGGAAAGCAATTGGAAGCACCAGACAACGAAATAAGAAAGTCACAAAACACAAAAGAAATCCAACACCAATTTAAAAAAATAGATTATTTATTTATGAATTTTTAGACACCAAGTTAGCAGAGTCCATCTGAGGGTTCCGGAGATATAGGGTTTTTTAAGTAAAACTTAAATCTCAGCTTTTTAGTCCAAAGCGCAAATAAGCATTGGTAACTGTAAAGTTTGGAAACGTTTGAAAGACTTGTGTTTAGCTACTCTGGTCCAAGTGGGGTGACCAACTCCAGCAGGGAGGAGGTAAGGTAGGCCACTAAGTAGTATTTGGACAGCTAGCTGGTGACCAAAACAATCTCAAGTCCAGTTCCACTCTATACATCAAGACCGCCAGAGACTTCAATGAAGTGGCTCTGATGCTGGGGATGCAGGATGCTGAAAGATGCTCTGGGCGCTGTGTGGCCAACGAGGGTGTCCTTGCAGTTATTCCTTGGTCCACGGGTAATGTAGGGTGACTTTGGCCACAGGGGTCAGTATCCCTCTAAGTCATCTTTGAGCCAGTAAAAGGCCAGCTGCAGCTGGACTACCGATCTCCGTACACAGCGGGTTCAGTGGTATCCTTTGATGAAGACTGGTGTCCCTCTTTGGTGACCAATCTGGACTCCGATGACACTCCTGGGTCGAGCAGACTTGGATGCAACTTTTGGCCATCAAGGATTGGTCTCTTGGGTCACCCAGCAGCTGTCAGCGCGATTCGAAGAAAATGGCTACTGACTTGACGGAATGGGCTTCTTTAGCTTCGATTGCCCTGGTGCTGGTTTCAGGGGTCAGCCAACTGACCCTTGGTGTCACTTCTTTGGTCTGGGGCACAGTAACAACCTTTCCACTTGCCAGGAGACACAGGAACAGTCCTCACTTTGCTTGCCCAAGGTGCGGCAGGTGCAGTCCATCAGTCGGTGCAGCCTATTGGCAGGTCCATGGCTCAGCAAGGCAGTCGTTCTTCGGTCCTTTCTCCAATTCCGTTGTGATCTGAGGTTCAGGGTGCCAGGGGTGCCATATTTATGCCCAGAAATTGTCCTGGGGCATCATGCAGTCACTAGCCAATGGGCTGCCAGGATCCCTCTCGCCTTGTGATGACTTCAGGCTATGTGTGGCATTTAGCAATCCCGGAGTGCACAATTCTGCCCACTGTCAAGATGTCTAAATCCTTTCTTGGATGTTAGGAGCTTGGTAGCCTACCCTAGAGGTGAAGCTACCTGTGGGCTACACACCAATGGGAATACCAGTTTGGGCACCGATCTCCCCTCTCTGTTCCCTCCACCATCCTCTCTACCTGAACAAAGGGGTAACCCTTCAAGCGTGTGATCACCATTTGCCCAGCAAAGGCAGCTTTGCCTTTGAAGCTCGCCTTTTGGGCTAACACCCTGAGTGGCTTCCTGCAAGGGGGAGGTAACACACTTCTTGTAGCAGGTTTCAATTGTTTCTGAGCCTGGGAGTTGTTCACATTACTCCCAGGGAGGACAGAAGGCTGTCTGGTGGGCAGCAACAGTGCAAGGCCACTGGGCAACAGAGTGGCAACTTTCTAAAAGTTGCCTTTCCTTAAAAGTGACATTAAATTTGACTTGGGCATCGAGTGGGATTTAATGCGCAATTAATTTGATACCTTGAAGTACCCATTTTAGTAGTCCCATCCAGAAGTTAGCTAGGCTGAGAGGTCAGCCGGTAACTCTGTGTTAGCCAATGAGGCTACTAACTTTTCCACAGAAAAAACAACAATTTGGAGGTTTTGCTGTTGGGACACATTAAAAGTGTATGTCCTAATTAACAGTATACAGCTCCCTGACTTACAGTTCCACTGGCCTTCCTTAGGTAAGCTATGCCATTGGTTTAAATGGCGAAGTTGAAGTAGCAGTTCAAAACTGCTCTTCCGATGCTGCAGTGGCAGGATGGTAGACATTTTGTATTTTGTCAAACACAGGGTGGCACAACCAGTGCCTCAGCCCTGGGGGACACTCTGCCTTACATGCCCTGGTACCCTTGGTAACATACACTAGAGACGTATAATTAAGTTAACCTATGCCAATTGGGGGTAGCCAATTCAGCGTACATTTTGTAAAGGGTTAGAACACTGGCATTGAGGTCTGGTTAGCAGGCCTCATTGCATTCTCAGAGTCAAAAAACCAGCAGCACCAGTCCAAATGTTTGAGGGTGATCATGCAAAAAGAGGCATTTCTTTACATTGCCAGATCTAAAAAGACCATGGTGGTGTAAGGACGATGAAGAATTATAGAGGCATTGGATAAATTGGACCTAACTGAAGCGTTCAGTTAGGGACAATTTATCCAATGTCTCTATAATTCTTCATTGTCCTTACATCACCATGGTCTTTTTAGATCTGTTGTTTGAAGTAATACATGTATTGTAGGCAGCCTTTTAGAAACTAATGGTAATTTGAATCTTCTTGAGCAAGAACCCATTATACTTAGCCCGTTGCTTCAACATAGTTTCTACTGAAAGCTCACTGGAGGTTGGCAGCAAACCTAAAACCAGAACTTGAAGTAGTGTTCTTTCAGGCAACAGTGGAACCTAGAATTCCCTTTGGCTTGCAATGCATTTCCGAACACATAATATCATTATCACTATAAAAGAACTATAAAACACACCATACTTGTCCTAGACATTTTGACCCAGGTACGTACACATACAAACGTGTCACCTGTTTGGCGAGTGATAGGAAACTGGTATCAGATCAGTATATTTCTTGGTGGGAAAATATAATCTTATCTACTCAAGATAGGGGCTATTTCCATGGAAAGCCATAGCAAAATAGTTGAACAATTTAAATAAAGAACCTCTTGGGGATTAAAGTAGTTTTTATTCATTGGTAGCGGTATTCAGTAAGTGACGAAGACCATCTACAACTTCTTTGGAATTACATGTTTATTTCTATATCTCATACAACACAATAAGACACAATGCACTAATCCTGGCACCACATATCCACTGTGCAGGAATTGTGTTCTTAGTTTAACTTCTGGTTAGTAACATAAGACACTGGCTCAAGGACTTTAAATGTAGACTGCCTAGCTCACACCCTATTGAATCACTTCCCATTCCTGTTCTCCATAAAATATCCTCAGATGTGTATGATTTACCGCACAGGGCATACATATAGCTGTTTTCCCCAGCAGCTCTCCTGGACCCCGCATTCAAAGATGACATCAAAGCCACTATAGCAGAATATTTTAACCTTAATGAGGGCTCAGTTGAAAGAGCAGGCACCTTCCGGAAGCCATTTAAAATAGTCATTCATGGAGTATGCATTGCCAAACATTTGGCATATGGAGAACCCTCTGGGGCCACCTAATCAGACTGCCAAACAAAATCCAATCTCTATAATTAACTTAAATGAGTGATCCAGATCCCAAGACATTAGCCCAAGACATTCGCTGAGATCTAGGAACACCTTGCTAAATTCAATAAAGTGTCAGAGCAAGAACTCAAACATCTAGTCAAATATCCCACAGCACACCAGTATTGTGATAGTGAACACCCTGGTAAGTCATTGGCTGATCTCATCTGCAGTCCATGGGTGTCAAAATGAAATTGCATAGATTGTCACGAGCAGCAGAGATAGTGTCTATGAAGCTGAAAACATACTTACGGAATTCTCCTTTTGTTATTCAGTACTATATGCCTCTCAGCTCACATTCAATTCCAAACATTTAGCCTTTTGTTTAAACTCATAGCCCTAGCATGGTTAGGCAAGCCTCATTGGAAATTCCTTGACCAACCCATCATGCTAGAGGAGATTAAAGTGGTTATATTCAGCTTGCCAAGGAGCAAGACCCAGCCACAGATTTCCTAGCATAGCGAATTCAATAAAGATTTCTCTCACATAGTTGCCTCCAAACTACAGATGGTAAATGAAGCCTACTCAAAAGGAATTCTCTTTCAGTCATTCAGAGATTCTCTATTGGTCACCCTTCTGAAGCCAGGAAAACCACCAGACCAATGTGAGACCTATAGATTTCTCTTCCTCATAAATATAAATAATAAAATCCTGGCCCAAATTCTCTCTTGTAGTCTACTACCCAAACTGGTCCTACGTGGCTAATCTTTCATACCAGGCAGATCAAAGCCTCATAATCTCAGATCCACGTTCTCCCTTGCACACCAACTCAACCCACAATTGGACGCTGTGGCGGTCTACTTAAATGCCACTTTTGCATTTGATATGCTCAAATGAAACTTCCAGTTGGCTACTCAGACAAGAATGCGCACTCCAGAAGGATTTGTTTACTGGGTGGTTCTTCTATATGCTAATCCAACTGCTAGAATCCAGCTGAACGGCATACTATTGCCTTCCTTTCCAGTAACCAGGGACACCAGACAAAGTTGCCCACAGTCTGGGATACATTTTGCGATTTCCCTTGAACTTTTAGCCTGAAATATTAGACAACTGCAAACCAGAAAAGGATTAAAGTTCATATTCTGCAACCTGCTGATCTCCCTATATGCAGATGACCTCTTGCTCTTTATCAGGAACCCACACACTGATTTATCACAATAGTCCAAAAAATATTGGTCTTTGAGTGCTTATCAGACCTTTTGTTAAATTGGACTAAATCACTCATCTTCTTACTTACACTAAACGGCCTGTATTTCCCGATCCTGTGGTGCAACTACATCAGTGAAATACGTGGGTATAAGGATCAACTGTGAATAGAGCATCCTGCTTCTTGGAAACAGGGTCGGACAGGCTTACAGGGCAATCGGGCAGTGACCGAGCTGTTCTGACAGGTTAATGTGTGAGCTGTTTTTTTGGCTGTTTGTGGGCCTGTTTTATGGTCTGCTGGGCCATTTTTTACTGTTGATCTCCCTGATCGTAAAACAAACATTTCCTGCAGCAAGCTCAAATTCATGCTCTTCCATATCCTGCAAAATTCTTAATCATCGTGTTTTTGCAAGTTCATAAATGCCCCAATTTGCAAACGTGGAACCTTTTTAGATTTCTAATTCACTAAAGTGGCCATTTTTATTGATGCCTGGGCCTGTTATATCCCCAGTCCATCCCTACTTGGAGACTATGGAGCTGCCTTGTCCGAAATTGAAGAGGTCAAACGATGGGTCGCTCTACAGCTTTCCTTGGCTGGAAGAATAAGGCTGATGAAAATGGTCTTTCTTCCCAAACTATTATGCTTCTTCCTTAATATACCAGTCATCTTTAACAAATCCTTCCTCATTCGTCTCCAATCACTCATGGTATAGGCTGGTGGCAGGCCCAGAGTTGCATGTGGATTACTACCACTCCAATAAAAGCAGGGTGGTTTTGCTGCACCAAACCTTGAACTGTATTATACTTGTGCTCAGGCCCACTATGCACATTATTGGTACATCCCCATTAAATGCCCATGTTGTCATTGATACTGAGAATAGTTTCCCTATTCCTCTCACATCCCTGCTGGGGCAAGCCATAGGTCGTTCTCCCCAAACCAGTCACACCTTCTACCCGATGCATGAAATACACACTCTTATACATCCGAGGTATCTGAATCTGGTACAGATAGGGGATCTATCTCCTAATGGGTGATTCTTCAATTTAACTCGTATCAAGACAGGACTGACCTCCACCAGAGACAAGCATTGGCATAGCCAATAGGTCTCGCCTTTGGGACCTTATAAGTGTTTAGCCAGAGCTATTGGCAATGTTTTAAAGGTATGTTGTAGAGCCGTGTGGCTGCTGTGCTTAATACTGTAAACTTTGTGTGCAAGTTGTGCTTAGTGTAGTGACGTGGGGGCAGTGGCATGGTGTGTAATGTAGTGATGCGTTGATATATGATGCGTGTTGGTGGGATGCATGTGTGTAGTGTGTTTTGCTGGTGTGTATGTTGTATATGCATCTTTTGGTGAAAGAAACGATTTGCAGCTTTTGCGTGACTAAGAGATAATGAGCAAGCATTTACTGACAGCGACCCAGCCCCTCCTGACTTTAGGACACAGACAGCTAGCACAGACAGCTAGCATTTACTTATTTTGGAAAAACAACCTCTGTCAATGTAAATACGTATAATGTATAACCATTTATTTAAAAAAGAAATACCACGTTACTGGTTTTGAAGGGCTGGGATAGTGTCAGTAAAACTAAAGGTGTGCGTACAAAATGTGGGCAAGTGTTCGCCCAGTGTTGGTTTTGTCGATTCTACCAATATAGCATAAATTGGTGAACGAAACCATTTTTTTTAGCTATTGCGTGGCTATGAGATAATGAGCAAGCATTTACTGACAGCGCCCCAGCCCCTCCAGACTTTAAGGTACAGACAGCTAGTATATACTATGTTATTTAATAATTGCTGTAAAAGTATCTGTGAGAATGTATATATATGTAAAATGTATTACCATTTATTAAAGTAAAGAAATACCATGTTACTGGTTTTGGAAGGCTGGAAGGGCTGAGATAGTGTTAGTAAAACCAAAGGTATGCGTACATAATATGGGCAAGTGTTCGCCTCGTGTTGGTTTTGTCCATCCCTACAAAAATAGCGTAAATTGGTGAAAGAAACCATTATTAGCTTTTGCGTGGCTATGGGATAATGAGCAAGCATTTACTGACAGCGCCCAGCCCCTCTAGCCTTTAAGACACAGAGTGATAGCATCTACTTATTTTGTGAAAAGAACCTCCGTTAATGTAAATAAGTATAATGTATAACCATTTATTAAAATAAAGAAATACCACTTTACTGGTTTTAACAGGCTGGAAGGGCTGTGATAGTGTCAGTAAAACCAAAGGTGTGATTTAAATTTTAGGTACATAAGGTGTTCAAATGTTCGCCCCATTGGTTTTGTCCATCCCTACTAAAATAGCATAAATTGGTGAAAGAAACCATTTGCATGTTTTGCGTGGCTAAGAGAAAACAAGCAAGTATTTACTGACAGCGCCCTAGCCTCTGCAGCCTTTAACCCCTTGCATGCGTCGGCCGTCCGACGTCACAGTGGGTGTGTGCAGAGGACGGCCGGGGGCCATCCGAACCCCGCCCACTCATTATTTCGCCAGCACCGCGGCGGAATTCGCGCCGCGGTCAACGGGTTAAGACAAATACAGCTAGCATCTAGTTATTTTGCTAAAACAACCTCTAACAATATATAAATATGTAAAATTTATAACAATTCATTAAAAGGAAGAGATACTATGTTATTGTTGTTGAAGGGCTGAGATAGTGTCAGTTAACCCAAAGTTCTGCTTTAAAATTTGGTTCCATGAGGTGGGCAACCATACACATACACCTAGCGTTGTTTTCCCTGAACTTTGCATTTAGGCCATGCCCGGGAGGCCCCTAAAATTAAAGTAAATTAACAAGAGGGAGGCAGTGGAGGGGTTGTGGGGCTGCCCACCCTGACCCTTGCTTGACTCTGCCAGCCCAGCCCACAATGAAATCATCCTTGGAGCCAGGTGCAGCCTGACAATTGTCTTCAGCTCAGGACGTTTCCATACAGAGCAGCAAATGAGCATGGATCTCCAATCTGCTGCTGCTACTTAAAAGGCTTGCTGCTCCAGCACCACCAGTGTCCAGACTCCAGGGGCCAACAGCTACAGGCAGTGAGGCATTTCCTCAGTGGGGAGTGGGGACTCAGAATCAGCAGCCAGACTTGTATCTGCTGCTTGCTCATCAAGTAAGTAAATGAATAAAAGGAGAAAGGTAATTATTGAAGAGTCAAACTCCTCTGCTTTGATTTCTCCCTGATAGTTTTCTACAGGCCTGGTTTTCCACAAAAAAGGAATGGCTAACAGGTGGATTCTGGGCAAGCTGAGCTGTGGTGATCTTTCTTGCAACTATATTGTGTTGTGGGGGGCTGTGTTTGCATTTTGCAAGTGTTTTTTATGTTCTTAAAGCACCTGCTGCCCCGTCCTTTCCTCCTGCAATTCTCAAGCAACTACAAAATGTCAAGATAAGGTTAACCTCTGTGATTAATGTTCTTCCTGAGTTTGCACAGGTTACCCAGTAGTTTGCACAGGTTAGCTTGGAGTTTGCACAGGTGAGTCTAAAGTTTGCACCTATTATCCAAGAGTTTGCACATGTTAGTCTGCAGTTTGCACAGGTTAGCCTGGACATTGCACAAGTTAGCCTGGGGCCTGGAGTTTGCACAGGTTAGTCTGCAGTTTGCACAGGTTAACCAGGAGTTTGCACAGGTTAGCCTGGAGATTGCACAAGTTAGCCTGGGGCCTGGAGTTTGCACAGGTTAGTCTGGAGTTTGCACAGGGTATCCAGGAGCATGCACAGGTCAGCCTGGAGTTTGCACAGATTATCAAGGACTTTGCAGAGTTTATCTAGGAGCTTGCCTGGATTAGCTGGGAGTTTGCACAGGTTATCCTCGAGTTTGCACAGGTCAGCCTAGAGTGTGCACAGGTCAGCCTAGAGTGTGCACAGGTCAGCCTGGAGTGTGCACAGGTCAGCCTGGAGTGTGCACAGGTCAGCCTGGAGTGTGCACAGGTCAGCCTGGAGTGTGCACAGGTTATCCAGGAGTTTGCACATGTTATCCTGGAGATTGCACAGGTTATCCAGGAGTTTGCACAGGTTATCCAGGATGTTGGACATGTTATCCTGTAGTTTGCACAGGTTAGCCTGGAACTTGCACATGGTATCGAGGAGTTTGCACAGGTTATCGAGGAGTTTGCACAGGTTATCCTGGAGTTTTGTACAGGTTATCGAGGAGTTTGCACAGGTTATCCAGGAGTTTGCACAGGTTATCCTGGAGATCGCACACGTTAGCCTGGTTAGACTGGAGCTTGCACAGGTTATCCAGGAGTTTGCACAGGTTATCCAGGAGTTTGCACAGGTTATCCAGGAGTTTGCACAGGTTATCCAGGAGTTTGCACAGGTTATCCTGGAGATCGCACACATTAGCCTGGAGCTTGCACAGGTTATCCAGGAGTTTGCACAGGTTATCCAGGAGTTTGCACAGGTTGTCCTGGAGTTTTGTACAGGTTGTCCTGGAGTTTGCACAGGTTATCCAGGAGTTTGCACAGGTTATCCTGAAATTTGTACAGGTTATCCAAGAGTTTGCACAGGTTATCCTGGAGATCGCACACGTTAGCCTGGTTAGCCTGGAGCTTAGCATGGAGTTTGCACAGGTTATCCAGGAGTTTGCACAGGTTATCCAGGAGTTTGCACAGGTTATCCAGGAGTTTGCACAGGTTATCCAGGCGTTTGCTCAGGTTACCCTGGAGTTTGCACAGGTTATCCTGGAGTTTACACAGGTTATCCTGGAGTTTGCACATGTTAGCCAGGAGTTTGCACATGTTATCCTGGATTTTGCACAGGTTATCCAGGAGTTTGCACATGTTATCCAGGAGTTTGCTCAGGTTACCCAGGAGTTTGCACAGGATATCCTGGAGTTTTGTACAGGTTGTCTTGGAGTTTGCACAGGTTGTCCAGGAGTTTGCACGGGTTATCCTGAAGTTTGTACAGGTTATCCAGGAGTTTGCACAGGTTATCCTGGAGATCGCACACGTTAGCCTAGTTAGCCTGGAACTTGCACAGGTTAGCCTGGAGTTTGCACAGGTTATCCAGGAGTTTTCACAGGTTATCCTGGAGCTTGCACATGGTATCCAGGAGTTTGCACAGGAGTTTGCACAGGTTATCCAGGAGTTTGCACAGGTTATCCTGGAGATCGCACATGTTAGCCTGGTTAGCCTGGAGCTTGCACAGGTTAGCATGGAGTTTGCACAGGTTATCCAGAAGTTTGCACAGGTTATCCAGGAGTTTGCACAGGTTATCCAGGAGTTTGCACAGGTTATCCAGGAGTTTGTACAGGTTATTCAGGAGTCTTGTACAGGTTGTCCTGGAGTTTGCACAGATTATCCAGGAGTTTGCACAGGTTATCCTGAAGTTTGTACAGGTTATCCAGGAGTTTGCACAGGTTATCCTGGAGATCGCACACGTTAGCCTGGTTAGCCTGGAGCTTGCACAGGTTAGCATTTAGTTTGTACAGGTTATCCAGAAGTTTGCACAGGTTATCCAGGAGTTTGCACAGGTTATCCAGGAGTTTGCACAGGTTATCCAGGAGTTTGCACAGGTTATCCAGGAGTTTGTACAGGTTTTTCAGGAGTTTGCACAGGTTATCCTGGATGTTTTGTACAGGTTGTCCTGGAGTTTGCACAGGTTATCCAGGAGTTTGCACAGGTTATCCTGAAGTTTGTACAGGTTATCCAGGAGTTTGCACAGGTTATCCTGGAGATTGCAGACGTTAGCCTGGAGCTTGCACAGGTTAGTATGGAGCTTGCACAGGTTATCCAGGAGTTTGCACAGGTTATCCAGGAGTTTGCAAAAGTTATCCAGGAGTTTGCAAAAGTTATCCAGGAGTTTGCACAGGTTATCCAGGAGTTTGCACAGGTTATCCAGGAGTTTGCAAATGTTATCCTGGAGTTTGCAAATGTTATCCTGGAGTTTGCACTGGTTATACTGGAGTTTGCACAGGTTATACTGGAGTTTTGTACAGGTTGTCCTGGAGTTTGCACCGGTTATCCAGGAGTTTGCACAAGTTATCCTGAAGTTTGTACAGGTTATCCAGGAGTTTGCACAGGTTATCCTGGAGATCGCACACATTAGCCTGGTTAGCCTGGAGTTTGCACAGGTTACCCTGGAGTTTGTACAGGTTATCCAGGAGTTTGTACAGGTTATCCACGAGTTTGCACAGGTTACCCTGGAGTTTGTACAGGTTATCCAGGAGTTTGCACAGGTCATCCAGGAGTTTGCACAGGTTATCCAGGAGTTTGCACAGGTCATCCAGGAGTTTGCACAGGTTATCCAGGAGTTTGCATAGGTTACCCCGGAGTTTGTACAGGTTATCCAGGAGTTTGCACAGGTTATCCTGGAGATCGCACACGTTAGCCTGGAGATCGCACACGTTAGCCTGGAGATCGCACACGTTAGCCTGGAGCTTGCACAGGTTAGCCTGGAGTTTGCACAGGTTATCCAGGAGTTTGCACAGGTTATCCAGGAGTTTGCACAGGTTATCCAGGAGTTTGCACATGTTACCCTGGAGTTTGCACAGGTTATCCAGGAGTTTGCACAGGTTATCCTGGAACTTGCACAGGTTATCCTGGAACTTGCACATGTTATCCTGGAGCTTGCACAGGTTATCCTGGAGCTTGCACAGGTTATCCTGGAGATTGCACAGGTTATCCTGGAGATTGCACAGGTTATCCTGGAGATTGCACAGGTTATCCTGGAGATTGCACAGGTTATCCTGGAGATTTGTACAGGTTATCCAGGAGTTTGCACAGGTTACCCTGGAGTTTGCACAGGTTACCCTGGAGTTTGTACAGGTTACCCTGGAGTTTGTACAGGTTATCCAGGAGTTTGCACAGGTCATCCAGGAGTTTGCACAGGTCATCCAGGAGTTTGCACAGGTTATCCAGGAGTTTGCATAGGTTACCCCGGAGTTTGTACAGGTTATCCAGGAGTTTGCACAGGTTATCCTGGAGATCGCACACGTTAGCCTGGAGATCGCACACGTTAGCCTGGAGTTTGCACAGGTTATCCAGGAGTTTGCACAGGTTATCCAGGAGTTTGCACAGGTTATCCAGGAGTTTGCACAGGTTATCCAGGAGTTTGCACAGGTTATCCTGGAACTTGCACAGGTTATCCTGGAACTTGAACAGGTTATCCTGGAACTTGCACATGTTATCCTGGAGCTTGCACAGGTTATCCTGGAGATTGCACAGGTTATCCTGGAGATTGCACAGGTTATCCTGGAGATTGCACTGGAACTTGCACAGGTTATCCTGGAACTTGCACAGGTTATCCTGGAACTTGCACATGTTATCTTGGAGCTTGCACAGGTTATCCTGGAGCTTGCACAGGTTATCCTGGAGATTGCACAGGTTATCCTGGAGATTGCACAGGTTATCCTGGAGATTGCACAGGTTATCCTGGAGATTGCACAGGTTATCCTGGAGATTGCACAGGTTATCCTGGAGATCGCACACGTTAGCCTGGTTAGCCTGGAGCTTGCCCAGGTTACATGGAGTTTGCACAGGTTATCCAGGAGTTTGCACAGGTTATCCAGGAGTTTGCACAGGTTACCCTGGAGTTTGTACAGGTTATCCATGAGTATGCACAGGTTATCCTGGAGATTGCACACGTTAGCCTAGTTAGCCTGGAGCTTGCACAGGTTACCCTGGAGTTTGCACAGGTTCTCCTGGAGTTTGCACAGGTTACCCTGGAGTTTGCACAGGTTACCCTGGAGTTTGCACAGGTTATGCAGGAGTTTGCACAGGCTATCCTGGAGATCTCACACATTAGCCTGGTTAGCCTGGAGCTTGCACAGGTTAGCAGGGAGTTTGCACAGGTTATCCAGGAGTTTGCACAGGTTATCCAGGAGTTTGTACAGGTTACCCTGGAGTTTGTACAGGTTATCCAGGAGTTTGCACAGGTTATCCAGTAGTTTGCACAGGTTATCCTGGAGTTTTGTACAGGTTGTCCTGGAGTTTGCATGCGTTATCCTGAAGTTTGTACAGGTTATCCAGGAGTTTGCACAGGTTATCCTGAAGTTTGTACAGGTTTTCCTGGAGTTTGCACAGGTTATCCTGAAGATCACACACGTTAGCCTGGTTAGCCTAGAGATTGCACAGGTTATCCAGGAGTTTGCACAGGTTATCCAGGAGTTTGCACATGTTATCCTGGAGACTGCACAGGTTATCCAGGAGTTTGCACAGGTTATCCTGGAGTTTGCACATGCTAGCCAGGGGTAGAGAGTGTTTGGTTGCGGTTTAAAGAGGCATGAAGTGGATGGACGGGGTGTACGCTTGTGAGGAAAGCTTTGCGCAGTGGCACTGATTTTATTTCCACATTAAGCACTGTCTTAGGGAGTATTAACGGGGAGTGCTGCTTTAAGGAGAAGATGGTAGAGAGATGAGTCTTCCGCAGGAATTATATAGAGGAGAGTGTTTAATGTGAAATATAAAAAATAAAAAAACCAAGAAAGATTTGTATTTTTCAGACAGTGTCCCAGCCCCTGCAGCCTTTAGGACACAGTCACGTAGTATGTACTAATTTTGGTAAAACTGCTTGTGAGAATGTAAAATAGTTCAAATGTATTACTATGTATTAAAAGGAAGAGATACCAAGTGTTTGTGTTTTAAAGGCTAGAAGGGCTGAGATACTGTCAGAAAACCCCATGTTCGGGTTTAGTGAGGAAATAAAGATGGTGAGGGTTTTGTGGAAAGAGTATATAAAACAGAGGGGCTCCTGCAGAGAGTACAAAGAATAGATAGGAGCTTTAGGTATAGTGTAAAATATAAAAGAAAAACACAAACAATGTGACTTTTAGTGACAGCGTTCCAGCCCCTCCAGCCTTTAAGACATAAACACATAATATTAATTGCACCTGGATTGCAAATAGAAACACACAACACAGAGGAAATAATAACATTCTATAAACCTATTTTCTCCGTGTCTACCATATAAAATAGATGCGATGAGGACTCCTTCAAAGTATAAAAAAGAAACACATTCCAGAGTTTGCCGGTCTTATGCGCAGCAGCAAACAGATAATTAGCAAAGCTTTCTTCGTTCCAAAAGGGGATGATGGACGGAACGTTTGAGCCAATCAAACACTCACCCCCAGTCAACTGATCTGGGTTTAATCCATCATCATTCTTTAGCTCACTCCACCACCCCAGTTCAGACATGGCCATATGCAAATCAGTCTGACCCTGTGCCTCATGGGAACAGTCCAGCCCGAACTGCCAAGCCATGTCTTCCCTGGACCGGAAACAAGCATCCTAGGACCGGTTTCTGGCATTCCAGCCGTCATCAGCCAGGCTTGCTTGAATCCAGTGGCAAAGTGAGCAAGGGACCCACGTCTGGGCATACCCCCGCCAACTTAGGGCGCTTTGTATCGCTTTGTTCGCTTTGTTCGCCCTAAGTTGGCGGGGGTATGCCCAGACGTGGGTCCCTTGCTCACTTTGCCACTGGATTCAAGCAAGCCTGGCTGATGACGGCTGGAATGCCAGAAACCGGTCCTAGGATGCTTGTTTCCGGTCCAGGGAAGACATGGCTTGGCAGTTCGTGCTGGACTGTTCCCATGAGGCACAGGGTCAGACTGATTTGCATATGGCCATGTCTGAACTGGGGTGGTGGAGTGAGCTAAAGAATGATGATGGATTAAACCCAGATCAGTTGACTGGGGGTGAGTGTTTGATTGGCTCAAACGTTCCGTCCATCATCCCCTTTGTATCGCTTTGTTCGCCCTAAGTTGGCGGGGGTATGCCCAGACGTGGGTCCCTTGCTCACTTTGCCACTGGATTCAAGCAAGCCTGGCTGATGACGGCTGGAATGCCAGAAACCGGTCCTAGGATGCTTGTTTCCGGTCCAGGGAAGACATGGCTTGGCAGTTCGTGCTGGACTGTTCCCATGAGGCACAGGGTCAGACTGATTTGCATATGGCCATGTCTGAACTGGGGTGGTGGAGTGAGCTAAAGAATGATGATGGATTAAACCCAGATCAGTTGACTGGGGGTGAGTGTTTGATTGGCTCAAACGTTCCGTCCATCATCCCCTTTTGTATCGCTTTCTTCGTTCCAAAGGCACTCAGTGGAAAACAGAAAAACAAGCATTGGCATAACCAATAGGTCTCACCTTTGGGACCTTATAAGTGTTAAGCCAGAGCTATTGGCTTTGCCAATGTTTTTAAGCTATGTTGTAGAGCAGCGTGGCTGCTGTGCAGCATGTTGAAAAGTTATAATAAAAAGTGTAATAAGTATTTTTGTTACTGTATATATAACAAAGAAGACATTATGTACAACTGAATGATCCAATTAAAAAAAGAATTAACATAAAATGTTATCTAGTTCTTTTTTTTCCTTCCAATGCTGGCAACTTCTTCCTGCCTGTTCTAATGCTTGTTATAACTATCTTTTGCTATGTGGGGGGAAAACTAAACAATGGGAGGATGCAGATTGGGAAACAGTACATGAATTACAACATGAGCAGCAGACGGACACTAGGGGAGAATCAACAGATGACAGATTCCCGAAGGCAGGCTGAGGTGGTGCTGAGTGATGCTGAAGTGGTGGTGCAATGGTTGAAAGGTGATGCTGAATGATACTGAGGTGGTGCTGGTTGGTGGTGTGCTGGTGTGCTGGTGCAGAGGCGGTGCCGAGTGATGCTGAGGTGGTGCTAAGGTGGTTGTGTGCTGGTGCAGAGGTGCGGAGGTGAAACTTAAGTGGTGGTGCTCAGGTGGTGCTGCGCTGATGCTGTGGTGCTGCTGCAGTGGTGCTGAGTGGCACTGAGGTGGTGGTGTGCTTGTGCGGAGGTGGTGCTCAGTTGGTGCTGAGTGATACTGATTTGGTGCTATGTGATGTATTGTGGTGCTCAGGTGGTGCTTACTGGTGTTCAGGTGGTGTTGAGTGATGCTGAGTTGGTGCTGCACTAGTGCAGAGGTGATGCTGAACTTGTGCAGAGGTGATGCTGCAGAGGTGGCACTGTGCTGATGCTGTGGTGGGGCTGCACTGGTGGTGGTGCACTGATGAGGAAGTGGTGCAGTGCTGATGCTGAGATGGTGCTGTGCTGATATTCGAAGGGACTAGGCCAGCACAGACAGTGATGGAGGTAGGATAACATTGTAGGATTAATTAATTACTAAATATGTATCCTTGGGAATCAGTTTTAGATTACAAGCACCTTACACTAAAAATATATGAAATTCCACAATCTAAAATTAAAGCTGACACAATCCCACACTTAGATTTTCAATGCACAACTAACCCAGCAATTCATGTGCTTGTTACTTCCACTGGCTTTAACGATTAGATGTGTGACCGAACAATCCCATTCTTTTAAAGTTCTTCACGGAAAGAATCCTTCCTCTCCTCCGCAGCCCTCAGTGCCCTTTCTTGTGCCTTAAAATTAGAGATAGAAAAACAAATTTTGCTCAGCCTTTGAAATTACTTAACAAAAACTCCGATGTATAGCATACCGGGCTAAATTGACTAATGCAAAGTTACCAAAGAGTATGTCATTACGTGGGTAAAGTACAGAAAGTGCTTAAATTTCTATCATCCGAAAGCATGTGTATAAAACTGCGATTCAGTAAAAAGGCAAATTGTTCGTGGGGACATTCACATCCTATAAAACCATCCCTGCTCTAAAACCACGGGAAGGAAACAGCTAGAATTCTTTAAAAAATTAAGCAGTTTCTCAAGGCAAGAAAAGCAAAGAAATAGCTTTTTCTGTAATCATCTTCAAGTAGCAGCAAAAAGCAGCGTAGAGGAGAAATAAGACGCTAACGACAGTGAGCAAAGTTGAGAAATACACGTTTGCAGATGCAGGTGTGACTCCGGGGAGGAACATTTTCTCACACACATGCGTGCAGTCAATGACACTCTGAGCGTTATGACGCTGCTCACACCTTATGCAGTCTGTGGGGCTGCACCACCTAGAGACCCGTTTACTCTATGGCTGGGGCTCCGTGCGAGAGACAGGAGCTGCTGTACTGTCCTACGGTGGAAAGTGACGGCCAAGAAGGGGAGTCAACACTGGGTGAACGCCCAACCACTAAGCGCACTTCATCTAATAATGGAATGACATCAGAGCAGGGACGGGTAGCGGGAGCAATGGAAACAGGAGCAGTATCTCTATCTTGAACTGAATAAGCAAACTCCAGGGAGGATAGTTAACACACCAGTGCTTGTTTTTACAAATAATTCGAACTTTGCTGCAGTTTCATTTAAATGATTCTCCGATTGGCTTGAAAGTAACTAACAGTTTGCATAGGACCGGCCTTTCCTTCTGTTAATGAAACATTTCCGGCGAGAATGTAGTATTCGGTACCAGGAATATTAGTATACTATTCAAGCAGGAATATTTAAGCAGCAAGACAGTAAAACTCAGTCCACACTGCCCATTCACAGGGTCGTATTTAGTAGGCAAATCCCATAACGTGTGTGCACAAGCATCTCGGACAGCGGTTTTGGAGAGGGGATTCGGGGGCTGTACAGTGCCCTGTGTTCATGGACAACACTAGCAACAACCCTGAGACAGAACACGCGTAATTTTGATTGCCTCAGTCCTGAGCTTCTTTAAGATGATGAATTGGAGAGTTAAAAAAAGAGGGTGGGGCTCCTGACAACACTTGAAACAACAAGCAAATGGTGCGCGCGAAAGTGATCGCGAGCAAGACGTGCGGCCGCGACCGGGAGTTGTGTGTGTGCGCGCGCAAAAAAAAACACGTAAGTGTGCACGTCGCGCGCGCTTGTGCGCGTAACAGCAAGCTGGTGGCCGGCTTGGTAGCACTTCCAAAAGCCCCTTACTAAAAGTTGAGCAAGCAGCGCATGCGCTGCTCTAGGCTCGACCTAATGAGGGGCTCCTTCCAAGTTTAAATTAAAAAAAAAACACATTCCAGAGTTTACCCGTCGGTCGTCTGCCAGCTAACAGATAATAAGCAAAGCTTTCTTCGCTCCAAAACCAGTCATCCTTCAAAGTTTAAATAAAAAATAAACACATTCTAAAGTTGCACGTTGGTCTTCTGTGCAGCTAAGAGCAAGCCTTTCTTTGTTACAAAAGCATTAGAAAACAGAAAAAAAAGTGCGAAAACAAACCAAAGTAGAGGGAGGGGGATAATACTTGTAAGAGGGCCAGTCGCCAAGGACAGAAACCCCCCACTAAAAGGAGGGACATATGTATTGTGGGGTGACTCCCCACGGCTAGGGTCCTGCTAGGCACACTTACGGGGACACACACTATTAGGCGCTGTGAATAAAGGAGACACACTCAGTGGTATACTTTACTCGGGACTGACCCCGTGCGGCCACGCCCCTGCTTTTATTAGCGCGCCCGGGCCACGCCTGGTCCGGGCGCGTGGGTGCGACATATCCGGCCCACGCTTGGGCAGAACACTGGACCGCTTAAAACATTACATCCCATCTTAACTCAGTTCTTTGTTTTCATAACGTGCAAAGTCTCTTAAACTGCTCAACATGCAAAGTCTCTCAAATGAGAACTGGGAACAGGATTGTCTCTCAACCCATACCGAGTATGGGCCCCTCTTCCTTGGCTTTGTGCAACAGGTGGCCCACCTGGCCCTGAAGGTTCCTCCATGCCAGGGGTGGCGGCTTCGCCTCCCTGGGGGTCCTCACTCGCTTCTCTCAGATTGTCTCCTCGTGGGGTGTCTTGGACCTCTGGCCACTCGTGTCCATCTTCCGACACATCTGCACATGGCTCGCCACCTTTCTCTGTGTTTTCGCCGACTTCCTTGAACCATGATATGTTTCTGGTTACTTCCTCACTGTCTCTTTCCACTGTGATCATGGTCCCCTTGACGGCCACTACCGTCCAGCTTCCTTGTTCGTACCGTGTCCGGAACTTTCCTCCTGGCCTACGGTCCCGCATCAGCACTCGATCTCCTTGCACCAACTCACGGGTCTTGGCCCTCCTTCAGAGACTTGCTTTCTGGTTCTGACGCTCCCGTCTCCCCAGGGTCTCTTCTTCACTGTACGGGGGAGGGGTCCAGCCCGGGCACGTTGGGAGAGCATCCCGTCGGGGTCCATTGAATAGCAGCGCCCACGGCGCTTGACGTGTCGTGCTGTGGGGTGTGCTCCTGTACTCCCGGAGGAACAACTGCAAGTGGCGTTGCGGATCTGTGTTCTCCGCTACGGCGATTCGCTGGGTCTTATTTAGGGTCCTCATAAATCTTTCAATCTCTCCGTTGGCCTGCGGCCATTGAGGGGTGATGGGGCGGTGTTGTATCCCATGGTGCCTCATGAAGTCGCAGAATTCTCCTCCTTGGAACGGGGGCCCGTTGTCACTTTTGATTTCACTGGGGCACCCGTACATCGCGAATACCTTTTCCATCACCGGGACGATCCCTGCAAATGCCGTGGAGTTCACGACCTCTACGACTGGGTACTTCAAGAAGCTGCCCATTAAGACGAAAGTCGCCCGCCCGTCTGGGAAGCTCCCAAAGTCAATGCTTATCTTCTCCCACGGCGCTTTTCCAGGCTCTTCGGTCTGGATGGGGGCGGGCCGTTCTGGGGCACCAGTCAGTTGGCACACCGGGCATTTCCTCACCATCTCCTCGACTCAGCCTTCAAGCCACGGGAACCATACCTTCTCCCGCATCCGGGCTTTCATCTTCTCTATCCCTTGGTGTCCTCCGTGGGCCAACTGGGTCGCTTGATGTTGTAGTGCAGCCGGGATGACGATGCCAGATCCCCGCAACAGTAGCCCATCTTGAGTCATACTCAACCCGTGTCGGACCCTCCACATTTTGGTAAGATACTCTCGGTCTTGTCCCGACCAGTCGTTAGCCGTTTGTAGGAATTGATTCCAGCTCCCTCCTTGGACGGCTTGGCACACTTTAACGAGTACTGGATCTAGCTGAACAGCCGCTATGACGTCAGCCAAGGTCAGTGCCTTCGGGCACGTAGTCGCCGAGATCATGTTGAGGTGGGCCTCGAGGGTTTCGGTGTCTTCCTCTTGACTATCCTCGGGGGTGGGTGTCGAGAGAGGAAGTCAGCCGGATTTTTGGCACCGGGTCGGTACACCACTTCCATGTCATATTGTTGAAGCCCGATGGCTCACCGTTCTATCCGTGGAGGCGGGTGAGGTACTGATCCTCTGAAGCGGGGTAACAGCGGCTGATGATCCGTGACTACTTTGAACAGCTGACCGCAGACATAGAGATGAAAATGCCAGCACGCCCATCGGATGGCTAGGGCCTCCTGTTTGATCTGGGCGTAGCATCGCTCCGTGGGAGAAAGGGACTTGCTGGCGTAGGCTAATGCGGCCCACCTCCCTGGTTCCTGCTCCTGGGTGAGCACCGCTCCGAGGCCCACCGGGCTCGCATCCACCACGAGCTCTGTGCGCTTAGTAGGGTCGAAGTACACCAGCGTTGTGTGTTTGAGTAGGGCGTTCTTGACCTTTTGGAAGGCTTCCTCCTCACGCTGTTCCCACTTCCATGGGGCATCCCCCCGGGTCAGGTTCCAGAGGGGGTTCGGCTACGGTGGCCAGATCCGGGATGAATCGGCCACAGTACGTGGCCATCCCAAGGAAGCTGCGGACTTCCAACACCGTTAATGGGGGTTGTGCGTCCTTGATGGCCTGGGATTTCCGTGGGTCCACTTGTATGCCTTGTTGGTTAAAGAGGTAGCCGAAGAATTCTATCTTCCTCTGGAAGAAGAGACATTTCTCCCTGTGCAGGGTGACAACGTGGTCCTGGAGTCGTTGAAGCATGGCCTTCAGGTGCCGATAGTGTTCCTCAGCTGTGGTCGAGTGGACGAGAATATCGTCACTTACATTCAGCACTCCCGGCAGACCGGTTAGAATTCCTCTCACGGCGTCTTGGAATACCTCTGCTGCCGAGGATATCCCGAAATTGAGGCGCTTGTACCGCCGAAGACCCAGGTGAGTGCTGAACGTGGTGATGTATCGACTGGCTTTGTCGAGCACTAACTGGTGGTATCCGGCATTTAAGTCCAATTTTGAGAACCACTTGGACCCATTCACATCGGCCACGATGTTGTCCATTGTGGGCGTGATGTGGCGCTCTCGTCGGATGGCTTTGTTGGGGAGGCGCATATCGATACATAACTGAATCTTCCCTGGTTGTCGTGGCTTCTCAGCTATGACCATGGGTGACACCCACGGGGTCGAACCGGACACCTTCTCAATTACCCCTTGGTCTTCCAGCTTCTGGAGTTCCTGCAGCAACCAGAGGTCTGAGATGGAACGGGATGCGTCTGTGGCGTAGCGCTGTAGGGGTGACTGTCTGATCGATGTGAAGTTTCACCGGGCTCTCTTGATGCGTCCTAGGCCTGTGAAAAGGTTTGCGAACTGGTTCAGCAGTTCCTCCATCTGGTTCGCTTGCGCGCTTCTCGCAAAGGACACCAGCCCCAGGTCTTCAGCGGCATGGCTACTAAGCAGGGTATCTGCTTCTTGATTGATGACGTGGACCACCGTGAGGATCTCGCCGTCCTCTGACTGAATGGGGACTGTCATCTTTCCCCGCAGCGGCTGGGGTGAGTCACTCCCGTAGGCAAATATCTTCGTTTTGGATGGTGTCAGCTCTGGTTTGGGTCGTAGCTTGAGGTATTGTTGCACCCCCATGACATTTACTGACGCCCCCGTGTCAATGACCACCTTCACCTCCGATCTGTCTATCTTTACAATGCACGTGGGCTGTGGTCGTCTTCGTCTCTTCGGGTCTTTGGTGAAAGACACCATATACGTTTCGGCCTCATCGTCTTTCGTGGACGGGTCATCCACCCGGTATGTGGCGTTTTCGGTTCTTCTGGCCCCGCTTGACGACGCCAGTGAGGCACTTGATAGTTGGCGCACCAGCTTGCGCATGGGCTTCCCTCCTTTGTTGGCCTTGCGTTGAAGCCGTCTCCTGCAGACAGAAGCGAAATGGTTCGGGATGCCATAATTGGAGCATGTTCGCCCTGGGCGGGGCACGTGCGGGGAGGGTGTTCCTCACGTCCGCAGAATCCACATTGGCCATTTGTGGTGGGGCCCTGTCGGGCTGGTGGCCTTGTCCCTCCGTCACGCGGTCTTACTGCGTCGACCCTTTCCGTCTTCACGGCCAAGTGCTTTTCAGACAATCGTGTTAATGCGAGATCCATTTCATCGGCCCTGGCTGCCAAGAGGTCATGCGTCCTGGCCATGATTAGAATGTCGTTGAGGGGTATGTTCGGTTGTCGTAATATCAGTCCACGTAGGATTTTGCTGCGGACCCCTTGAATAATTTGGGCGCAGATTTCCTCAGTGGCCCTATCCTCCATGACATAGGTGCTGGCCAGCTCTCTTAGTCGGGCATAGAACGCGTCAATAGATTCCCCCTCCCTCTGTCGGGCTTGGCGCAGCTTGAAACGCTCAAAGTCGGGGTTTAGTTGTGGGTCGAAATGTGCGTTGAGGGCCGATACAGCGTCGTCGTATTTTGTTGGTCCACCCGTGTTCGGGAGGTGTTTGAACAGGAGATAAACCTCTTCTCCTGCGTAGTGAAGCAACAGGGATCATTTCACCGCCCCGTCAGTCTCTCTTGTCGCGATGAAATAGTTCTCAAGCCGCCCGATCCACGTCTTCCATCTTGGGGACGCCGTAGTGGGGTCAGCTGCTTCGCTGAACGGGGACAGAACACCTGTTGGGGCGTGCTGCGTGATCACCTGCGCGGGTGGTTGGTCCGCGTTGGGGGCTGGATCTCCCATTGGGACAATGTGATATGGCGCGCCCGGCACGTGGTGGTAGCTGGGGCTCAGTATGGACGTCCGCCTGTGATGTAGGAGTACGGCCCAGGTGGAGCACGTGATGTGGAGGAGTCCCTTGTTGAGCGTGTGGCCTTACTCTGATGGACTTGGGCAGAGGTGTTGTGGTAGTGGTGCTGTGCAGGCGCGGTTGAGCCTGGTCAGGCTGGCACCTTGATGTGCTTGATATTCAAGGCTGGGAGGGCCTGGGGCACGTGCTGTTCTCCCTGGTAGAGGATGCGCAGGGCTCCCTGAGCGTGGTAGCAGGCGAGGCCTCTATCTGCAGGCTGGGTGTGGCAGCGTGTCATGCACGTGCGCGGGGCCGGTCTTATAATGCCCCAGGGTAGCGCACTCACTGTTTGCTGGCTCTTCTCCTGACGGTCTCCGCGCCGGTGCTCCTTCGGCGTATCTCACGTCACCGGTCTCGAGGCCGGAATGCCGACGCCGCGCTGTGCAGCTCTCTCGGCCGGTCTTCGGTGATGGGGGCGCGCTGCTGGCGCTACGAGCGTGTCTCACGGGGCGCGGGCTCGTTTCCTCACTCGTCGCCAGTGTTGTGGGGTGACTCCCCACGGCTAGGGCCCTGCAAGGCACACTTACGGGGACCCACACTATTAGGCGCTGTGAATAAAGGAGACACACTCAGTGGTATACTTTACTCTGGACTGACCCCGTGCGGCCACGCCCCTGCTTTTATTAGCGCCCCCGGGCCACGCCTGGTCCGGGCGCTTGGGTGCGACATATCCGGCCCACGCTTGGGTGGAACACTGGACCGCTTACAACATTACAATATGCACAATTTAGCCATTAAAAGCAAAGGAATTTATACAGCCATACAAAGGAGCAAATGGGAAGTGAGAGGTGTAATTAACCTCACTGGAGAAGCTACAAGAAGCCTTGCAGCGCATGCGCTGCTAGGCTCGACCTAAAAAATGGCCCACTGATCTGGCAGACAGATTAATGATAAAGAATGAAGGTTTCTGTTGCAGACAGACCAATAGCTTGACTCCCAATAGCGGACTCTGTCTAATCCGCTTCAAGTTCATACACTGTGCTGATTGTATTCCCCAGTCTTTATTTAAATATGGCCTCACAGTTGATTTCACCTGCGGGAGATGTCAGGCACCAACTGTAGATTATTTTTGCATTTGTCTAGGGCGTGACCCCAAATGCAAACATTCTGGTAGGGTATTTTCGCCCATCTCCCCAACAGAGTTTCAACCACTTTACACCCTTCACTGCTTATTGCACTCTTAGGATATGTTAAGGACCTTCCGCCAAGCATTAAGAAACTATCTACCATTGCATCTTTACGTGCCAAACACCAAATCGCATGTGTGAAGGGCCGAGGCCGCTCCCCTAAAGGCACGGACTGGCTTAAAAACGTAGTATATTGCAATGAGCAGCTTTAAAGTACCACTCCACACTCCATTGGCTTCAAGGTCCATAGACATATGGGCTCCCCTGCAGGCCTATCTCCTGAATCTCAGAGCTGCTACTCATCCATCACAGAACTCTTCCTCTCTGACTCAACGTTTAACTTCCTCACACAGGATGACATCACATCTATAACCGAAAACATGTTAATCATCCAGATGTGCCTCAGGGGTTCCATTTGTCTGTCAGTTCCCCCTAGATCTGGCTCTACTGTAGAAGGACATCTATTGAATACTTGGGTAATCGTATATTACTGTACTTACTACTTTTGTTCTTCCCTATTCTTTTCTTCTGTCATATGTTGCAATATCACAAATAAAATTAAAAAAAACCCATAAAGTTCTTCTAAAAAAAAAATTGTGCCACAGACTGAACTTTTATTAACCTTAACTCAGCACCTGAGGCTAGCTATTTCCAAAACTCTTGTGCACTGTTGGTCTGACAGGGTCTGTAATTGATTACGACTTTCGCTGTCTGCAGTCAGTTGTAGTTGTAGGACTTAGATGTGTATACACTGTGTGTTTCTCTGCCTGACAAGGCCTTGTTGCTAAAAAACGGAATGTGCTGTGTTGGAGACCAGTCCTTCATTGTCTACAGCATTAACCTCAGCAAGCCAAAAGGCAGTGCTTAATTTGTAAAATATTAGGTGCAGGTGCACCAAAAAATGTTTAGGAGGCCACACCCTCTTCCCTCAGCTCCACCTACTTCCTCCACTGACTGACCAAGTACAACACTTTCCCAACTAGACAAAACTATCAATGTCGAATAGCACTGTGACAGACATCACTGACTCACTCTTTCAGAGCTGGCATTAGCACAGGTGGTGCCCAATGCAACAAACATTTTTGGTGCCCCCCATCCAATAACCTCCTTCTCCATGGATTCCCTTACTACCACTCTCCAACTGTGCCCCTTATCTCTCCATAGTTCCTCTCTCACAAACATTTAATTTTTTTTGTAGTGCTGCTCATACAAGTGCAGGGTGTCAGAGCACTTTATACCACAGACATATTGTACAGAGACAATGAATCATCTTAGAAAATGTTAAATAAACAATGAGGATTACAAGGTGTAGGATCACGTCATCTATACTGGTAGGCAGTATATTTTAAGAGTGGTCGGGTAAAAAGCACAAACTCAGGATTTAAAATCTACCACAGTAATTGGGGTTGTCTTTACTAATAAGAATGTATTTCTGCTGAAACAAACTAATTACCGTTTTTAGTCCACTGTTTGGATTAGGATTGTAATGTATGAATTGCAAGTAACAAAAGGATCTCTGTGTCAAAAGCAGTAACACCCTGAACTATTGACATAAAATACAGTTTTGTGATATGTGAAACACACATTCTTTGCAGCATGCATGTTAACCCCCTGTGCTACTGGCGAGTTAAAACTTGCACCAAACAAAACTCTGATCTCTCTCCAGCAGGAACATTAATCAGCACATTATCTTTGACTTACCAAGGAGTCACTGACAGTGGTGGGTAAATAATGCCTGCTGCCTCGGGATGGTCGATGTAGCTGTAGTCTGTGGAGTCACTCACTGTAGACAGCTGCTCTGACTGCCATGATGATGTGCTGGAGACAGGAGTCAGGTACCGGTCTGTAGAGGGCCGGCTGCCCCAGTGATCGAAATGATGCTGGCCCTCTTCTCTGCAGACAGTACCGTACTGCATTGCATCTAATATGCAGCTGTACATTTAAGTCACGGTGAGAGGGCATGGCATGGCGTGGCACGCTGTCTTCAGAGCCCTGCCCTGGGACTTTAGACACACAGCGCCTGCTCTCACCGTGACTGGCATAGCCCCCAGCAACTCTCCAAGAGCAGGGGAGGGCAGCACATGTCAAGAAGGTCACGGCTGTTCTTTACTTTAATTTCTCCGGCGGCAGCAGCAATTCCTGGTGGCACCAGGAATCTTTAATTAAAACATCCTGCTGCCGCTGCCTGCACCGACCAGAGCCTTTCAGTGACAGTCAGTGTCTAGAACTGTGTCTGTCTTGCATGAGGAGGCTGCCGATCTTCCATCAGGGCAGGAGTACTGGACAGGAGTGTCCGAGACACGGGTACTGCATCGGCCTGTGCCAGGCACAACACACAGAGGCCTGAAGCAGGGCTGGTGAAACCATGATGTTCAGGGGCTGCAGCAGGTATGCCAGAGAGCAGCAGCGCATGGTTTGAGGTGGCGACAATGCCCACTCTAATCAACCTGGGTCTTGTCCGGTCTAGAGCAGCAGCAGAGGTAAGAAAATTGTGAATCCAGGCTGAAACAGCTGCCTGGACAATCAACAGGAGTGGGCGCCTTCTGTGGAAAACAGAAAGCAGCGCGGAATCCACGTGAGCTCGGCCCAGCCCGCGCAGAGAAGATTCTGTCTCCGCCTCCAGGTGAGAATGCACCGGATCCACTTGTCCCAGAGGCTGAGGTCGGTCCTCAACAAGGCAGATTTGTTTTTTTATATCCGGTGCCGGCCATTTCAAAAACAATGTGTCAAAGACACACTTCAAATCTCCTGAGGCCATCACCTGGGAGCTCCGAGGCAGCTAAATCAAATTGATTGATGCACAGCAGCGCTTTTCTTATTTAATTGTGTGCAGGCCGCAGCGCTTCATTGCGCATTCAATTTGGGTAGATGTAAGTGCGTGACTAATGTATTTTAGTGCGGTGATGCGGACAACAGCACTTAAATGCATTAGTCTAATCCCTGATGGGTGGTACTTAGCAGGGCTGCCCAATGCCCAGGGAGGGAAAATTCAATAGCCCCGGCCCTGTGAAATAAGTGCCGGTGCTGAGCTCCGGAAAGCACTGGCACAAATTAAGCACTGCCAAAAGGTGGCATGATGCTTTATTTCAGCGTCATTGTTGAAGCCATGAAAGGTATAATGGTGGGTAAAGGGTCTAGTGGAACATTTTCATAAATCAACATCATTTCGATTGTATAAAAGTTGAAAGCACGTTTGACAATTTCTCCTGACAGTGTATAATAATTGTAGGAAAGCAGGATCTGCTTTTATGGTTACCCCCACTTTTTGCTTGATGTAATGCTGTTTCTTACTAGTCTGACTGGGATCCTGCTAATCAGGACTCCAGTCTTCTCTGCCTTCTCCCCTAAATTGTTATGGTAATTACTTATTTACATCCCAGATTGGATACTGGGGTACCCTTATCAGTCCCTAGTATATGGTACTAAGGTACCCAGGGCATAGGTACCCCAGGGGTCCCCCATAGGCTGAAGCATGTATTATGCCACCCATGGGAGACCATTCAAACTGTCACTACAGGCCTGCCCTTGCAGCCTGTGTAAGCTGGTGCTAACACCACTTACGACAGATATAGTTTTCCTGTATCTAGGGTCACTGCACTTAAAACCTATAAGTCACCCCTACAGCAGGCCTTTACAATCCTGAAGGCAGGGTGCTTGGTTCTAAGTGTGATGATGCCCCTGCATGAGCAGGACACCCCTACAGCCTTCGGAGTCCATTCTCCGGGGTTGTAAGTGAAACAGCCATATAACATATAGAGGGGCACCGCGTCATTACGCAATGACCATCTCGAAACTGGCTGTAACGAACCCTGTCATGTTTGGTATCAAACATGTTGGAATCATAAAATGGTGTGCAAGGTACGATTCCAAGCACTGTAAAGGCCCTCTGTTAGGCCCTCAGTGTTCCTGGTACCAGTCTTCTAGACCCTGACAGCACAACATGGCTACTGCCGGACAGAGACACGTTCTGCCCACCTGCTGCTGAGCCAAGCACGATCACGGGAAGGCAAAACAATAGGCATCGTGTCACAGGTTGGTGAGACCACCTCCCAGACCGGGTTTAGTGTATTGGGCAGGGTGGGAGCGCTTGCCAGCGCCACATAGTTTGCTTGCAGGGCACATTTGGTGCCCTCCATGCATAGTCCAGTTCAAACCAGTTCAGGGAGCCATTGGCTCCCGCTCTGGTGCGAACTGGACAAAGGACAGGGGAGTATCCTCCCCCTTGTCCAACCCTTCCTTAGGGAGGGACCCCTGAATTGTCCCAGCCCTTTCCTTAGGGTACTTAAGGGCTTACCTGAGGGTGGGTCCCTAGATTCGTCGTGGGACACGATTCAATTCAGACATCACTTCAACTTCGACTGTCTGGGCACTCTGGTCTTTGCTGGACTTCGCTCTGGGCATCAAGGCTGCAACCGGGAAGACTCTTGCTGCTCCTGATCTCTTCGCCCAGCTCGTCTGCTGCAATGTCCGTGCCTGTGCTCCATACAGGAAACCTTCCAAGGCATGTGGGCATCCAAAACACCTGAAGAAATCTCAGTTGAAGTGAAGGAGTCACTTCCCTGCATCTGCAGGCATTCAACTAAGCTCACCAGTCTGCTGATCCTAGGCTCCCATGGATTCCGAAAGGCTCAGCAACAGAGGTCATAGTTCTCCACATCCCTCGAGGCCTGCCCTGTCCTCTCACCAAGTTTGAGGCCAGTATCCCTCGTCGGAGCCGCAGGAACCAAACCCCTGTGCATCGTGTCGACTTGCAGTAGCAAACGCTTGTTGGCTTCCTTCCACCAAGATCTTTGGACTACAAGTAGCCCCAACCTCCAGCATCTCCAGTGACAAAGTTGTTCTTCCTCACTGCATCACTTGCATCGTGGGCTTGCATCTTTGGTGAGCTGCTCGAGGTCCTCTGCGACTCTAGTGCCTACGGCCTGTGGGTCCTCTTGAGGGTCACCTTTGAATTTTTTTGGTCTCCCTTGATTGCTCGGGGCCTGCCCTGACTTCCTGCTTGTGGTGAGTCTCCTGGACTTTGCTGGTCCCGACATTGCACCTTCTCCAACTTCCTCGTTGGTTGCAGTTGCCAAGGCTTGTTGGTGCTCCCGCCGGACACCGACCCCTCAACTCTCGACATCAGACGTGGGACAGCTCATGTACGGCTCCTAGTCTTCCACAGCGTCACCTGGTCCACACAGCTGCAGTTTTAAGGTCACCGTCAGCACTCCTGCAACATTGGTTTGCATTCGTCTTCCGTGCCTCCTGGTCACTCCTGAGTGGTATAGACTTTGTCCCCTCTGCTTGCAGGCTCTTCACATCTTGAATCCACCTTTGGGTTCCCCAGACACTTTCATCTTCCCCAACAGTGGCATCTTCCTGAAGTCCTCCATTGGGTTCGACAGCAGTTTCCGATGCCACTTCACACCTATGCACCCGGCTTCCCTGGTGCAGGTAACCTGGTTCCTAAGGTATCCACGGATGGGGTGGCTCTCCACCGTCTTGTCTTCCACGGGGTTTCTTCAGGGTCCACTGGGAAGGGTCCTCTTTATTTAAAATTGCAACCGCGACTTACCCGTTGACTTGTATGGAGAATGCGGTTGTGTTCCTACACTGCACACGACCTCCGTGGGGCTCCTAGATACTCACCTTGGGTGGTTCCTTGGGTCCCCGGCACTTCTACATCCTCTTAGTACTGTCTTGACTTGAATCGTGGTTCGCATACCACTATTTTAGTATATGGTTTGGTCTCCCCTTGGGGACCACTGTGTATTCTGTGTTACTTACCTGTTTCTATTGAAAAGTATTGTGTGCATTGTGTATATCTCCGGCTAGGAGATATCTGTATGTGTTAGTGAGTGTCTTATAATAAATACATATTTTTATAAATACACTGTGTGGTTCTTTTTCACTTAATCTATACCTATAAGATTATGTTCTGGTAAAACAAGCTGCTTTACACTCCTTCTGGACTAAGCCTGAAGGCTGCTTTCCACAGCTACCACTTAGAGAGCTTTCTAAGGTTGTCTAAGACCACTAAAATCACCATAAGGGTTGTCTGGATCAGTGCAAGGTGTCCACTTACATACGTGTACATCATATACTGAGCCAGCCTCTCACAATAATTATTAAGTTTTATATTAAACTCAAAACTGATACAGTGTCACGAAACTGCTTGAAAATGCTCCACAGAACCACGTGCTGCAGTGACGTATTTAATTAAACTGTGATTTTAACAAAACCTTGCATTTTAGTAAGGTAGCTACTGAAGGTCTGTTATACTTTCTACAGCATGAAAATGCCTGGGTACGAGATAAAGGGACAATTTAATAATTCTTTTACAGAAGTGTATTTTGTTGCATTTAAAAATGTTGCATTATTACCCGACCCCGAAAATGGTTACTGGAGCCTGGCTTAATAATGTGCTATTCTTGACTTTGCTGAGCAGCCACAAAATAGTATTCAAAGACAATTTACAGGAAAATACCTAGTCTAGCCCCATCTAATCGTGCGCCACAGTGCTACTATGCTGTCGCAATCCACTGATGGTACTCAGACCACCCGAGCAACTTAAAGGTTTCATGAGAAGAACATTTCCTTTATTTTCTTAGCATTTGCCATCTCTGCAAACGTTCACAGTCCCCCACAGTCTAAAATATCTAGGGCTCTCGTTGACATTAAATACAAATTTTTAAACTTTTGCTCCATCTTTTCTTTTTCCCACTACTTGATGATTTTTTTTTTAATTCAAAATCCCATTCTGAACTTCTCTGTGTGAATATGATATTAGCGAATGACCTCTCTACTCATTCACGATTATGATTGCTGAAAAATACAGTGCATTTTGCAACTTCTTCAACCTAACAGTGTAGCACATCTGCCCATATTTTGATGACGCCCTCGGAATTGACTGGCAGGGAGTTGAAAATAAACAAATATTTTCTTTAACTGAAAACTGTGTATGTCAATAGCATATTCATTATGCTGCGGAAACCCTCGCTTTTTACCTCCTGTTTTGATGACGTCAAGAACTGTTTTAATACAGTATAATTGCCATGAATGAAACTCAATAAGACTTTTTCTCCAGCCCATGAAACCGCAGTTTCAAATAAACAAGAACTCATTGTCTTCCTAATTGTTTTTATTGACTCTTTCGAAGTGTGGATTTTTTATTAGTTTTTTAAGGTGGAGGCATTGCCATAGCCTTTAAAACATGGATTACGGCCACCATCTCTTACACAATGGAGTTAAGTATCTTTAAAATAAATCTCTCTGCTACAGACAGCTGGAATGGAGCCCTGATCTATCGCCTTCCAGGATCTAAGGCTAATTTCAGTCACCAGCTGGTGGAAGAAATAGCCTCCCATGTCTTAGCCACAAAAACATTTCTCTGCCTAGGTGACTTTAATTATCACGGGGAAGACTACACTAATTCTGAAGTGAGGAAGCTTTTAGCAGACCTGGAAACACTTGGTCTCTTCCAATGAGTCAGAGGCCCTGGCCACTCACTTGACCTGCTGTTCTCTAATAATGAACTTCTTGAATGTGAGGTACCAATTTCCCTCACATGAACAGATCATTTCTTAATTACTTTTCACATTCAGACTCTTCAACCTCCTCACACAAAGAGAAATAGCAGATCGGCATTAAACGCCTACAGACCATGGCAACTACTTACTCCCGAGGCTTTTAGTAAAGCCTTTCACCTCAGCCTGCCACAAAGTAATCCTGAGGTTACTAACCTTCTGGAGTCTTTCAACACTGCCTTAACCGAAGCCTTGGATTTAATAGTCCCCTATAAAAACTACAGCTCCATCAAATATCAATCCTCTGCTCCCTGGTGTACTACCGAGCTAAAATTAGAAAAATCAAGGTGTAAGAACTTAGAGAGGCGCTGGCGCAGAAACAAAAAGCTTCAAGATAAGGATCTTTATAAACAAGCCTTATCCTGTTACCATCATAATATCAAAATTGCAAGACATAATTCTATCATTAATCAAATTGAACAGGCCGGTAACTCCTCCAAAGCTCTTTTTAATATAGTTCCTGACTTTACCTCCACACGGGCATGTATTCAGTCTCCCACAGAATCCCAGAAACGCTGTGACTCACTGGCCAATTTTTTTCAGGAGAAAACCTCTCACATCTATGCAAAATTTAACACTCCCCCTTTTTCTGGAGCAGGGCACATCAGTATTGAGGCAGATCAGTTAAAGGATATACCTTACAACTTAGATAGTTTTATGCCCTTTACCTTTGAGGAAATTTGTAGCTCACCGGCGACAGCCAAGTCAGGCTCCCCATTGGACATCTGCCCCCCTAAAGTAATGTCTCTGCTATCTAATTGCCTTGCCCCGGCTATCCTAGAAATTTTGAACTGCTTGGTGAAACCTGGCACCATCCCGGCTGAGTGGAAGGTGGCCTGTGTACGTCCCATTTAAAAAAAACCTACCCTGGACCAAAACTCTCTGGCTAATTACTGCCCTATATCTTTGCTACCTCTCCTGGGCAAACAGTTCGAAAGCCTAATCAACAACAACTAGTAGCCTACCTAGAATCCAACCAAATCCTAGATTCTTCCCAGTCTGGTTTTCGACCAGGCCATAGCACAGAAACGGCACTCTTGGCTGTGACGAACTCCCTGCGCCTTGGGCTTGACGCAGGAAACCCAGTCATGCTCATGCTATTAGATCTCTCTGCAGCCGTTGATACAGTCTCTCACATTAGGATGCTGGAAAGGCTGCGAGAGATCGGTATACAAGGCCCCGCACTCAAATGGCTCCACCATTTTCTAAAAGATAGACATCAAACTGTCATCCTGAGCCCATATTCCTCTCACAAGACTATCCTAGACAAGGGTGTCCCACAGGGCTCCTGCCTGAGACTGAGTTCCTCTTTGTTTAATATTTACATGGCTCCCCTTGCTAGGATCGCAGATTGCTTTGGCTTTGAAATAATCTCATATGCCGATGACACCCAGTTGATGTTCACATTTGAGCCTGATCTGATTGCTACAAAAAAGCGTTTCACCTCGGGCATGCTAGCCATCTCCGATTGGATGAACGAGAACTATCTCCAATTGAATGCAGACAAGACAGAGATCATGCTGTTCGGAAAGGCTTCCTCTATCTGGACAGACGAATGGTGGCCTTACCAACTGGGGTCCATTCCTGTGCCCAAACAAGCAGTGAAGAATCTTGGTATGAAAATAGACCAAGCCTTAATGATGAAAGAGCACATCCTGGCCACCACCAGAGTATGTTACCATAACATGCGCCTTCTGCACAGAATATTCCCCTATCTTCCAACCTCTGCCAGAAGAACTCTAGTCCAAGCCTTAGTAATAAGTAGGCTAGACTATGGCAACGCCCTTTTGGCAGCTGCTAACGAGACCCTAGTTGCCAAACTCCAGGTAGTTGAAAATACTGCAGCCAGGCTCGTTCTCAATTGTCCTTCCAGTATTTCTTCCGCTCCTCTGCTGAAGGAACTGCACTGGCTGCCAGTTAAAAAAAAAAAAAAAGGTCTTGTCTTAAGATTTTCTGCCTTACCTATAATGCCCTAAAAGAAAAAGGCCCATCATATCTGCAACTAAATATTAAAGCATACACACCTGGCCGTTGCCTAAGATCTCATGATAAAGCCTTACTGTGTGTTCCGCGCAATTGCTTGACTCGCAGCGGAGGAAAGGCTTTCTCCTACCTTCCTCCCTACTACTGGAACAAGCTTCCACTTCACGTTCGCACTTGTTTGAACTACTGTAAATTTAGAAAACATTTCAAATTGCATCTATTCTAAATCCTTTTTCCCCCTCCACTGATTACCTGTTTCTGTAACAGCGCAAGATGCCCCTGGGTGAGTTGTGCGCTATATTAAATATAAATAACATAACTTAACATAACAAGTAAGTCAATTTAAGATAACTACATGTGCAATGAGTGCTTTGTTACCTTATTCTTAACTTTACACAGTAGTGAATAATGCCATATTTTTATACCGATGCAGTTCCTTCTGTACTAATTTCACAGAAAATCCTTCCATTTTTGAACCTTTTATGGTTGATTCACACTTGTTTTTTTGTAACTTGTTTCCAGAGATATTTCTTTTACATGTTCATGAGCTGACATGTGGTTTCAAAACTTTTATAGTCAGCACTATTTACAGTACTAATAGCTCTTTTCAGAGAAGGCTATTCACAAATCACTGGCCAAGTCGTTAAAACCAGAGAGATGAGGAAATAACGTCTGTACCTGAACTGGAAAATCTAGGCTCAGATGCCATTTCCCACTTTACCAAAACGAGTGATCCTGACCAACCGCGGCACTCTATCTGTAACTCTGTTGCCCTTAATGTAAACTTTGGTAATGCCTAATATGAATTAGGCCTGGGTGGAGTACGCGGAGTCCCGCTACGCAAAACTCTGGAAAGAGACCAAAAAACTCATACACGCTATGAAGTGTTCAGCAAGCATCGGAGTACGTTAGGTTGCGCCGCTTGTGCTGATTTTTTTGTCTCAGCGCGAACGGCACTATGCGCAGCGCAAGAGGGCGCTGCTTATTTCTGCTGCTTGAGTAGATGTTCTCCTTGAGCGGCAGCTTCCTCAGCGCGAACGGAAGGTTTCTCAACGCGAGCGGTAGCGGCCATCCGCGACCGCCCGCGTTGAGAAATCTCGTCAGGAGGTGTTCTGGAGTAAGATTTTCCTCGTTCACCAACTTAACATTGGCTAGTGCGAGCGAGGAACTATGCACGCTACGCGGAGCATGGAGTGGGAAAAACTTCAGGAACGGAGCGGAATTTCACAGACAGGCCTAATATGAATTCCACTCAGTGTGCTGTATAATGCATATTTTTCTCCATACATAATGTTTTAACATTTATATAGAACAAACCAAAAGTGTATTTTTCAGCATTCACAGCAACTTCACCAGGGCATACTTTATTAAATATTTCTACATTTATCTTTAGACAATGTGAATTTCATTGACTACTACGCAATGTGTAAGGTAACCATGTATACATTGAGACACCAACAAATTAACTATTAGAAAGATTTCTGTTTTGTTTCTATGTCATCTGTTAAATATTTTACAGTACTGGTCACTAAGTGGCTTGGCTTGTGGGTGGGCTTTAAAGTGCCAAGCTGGCCCCACAGCTCACCTCCGGAGGTACTTTCTCTATGAATTGTTTGCCCTCCCCCACCTATGTGTGTACACATGCACGCGGATGAGTTTTCACATGCACAATGTTTGCACATATATAAAGTTCCTGTTTCTGTGCATGAGGTTGTTTTCCCTTTAAGACCAGGTAAAGAGCATGGTGAATAAGAATTCACAGTTAGGGTGGAGGGGCAGGGTGGAAGAGAGCCAGTATACACATAGTTGGCATATGACCAGATTTTCTCCAAATAATCCTAGATTTATGCTGTGCAGCACGACTATGGCAGCAGTGCTTATGGTGGATGAGAGGTATTGTCATCTAAGTCATCCATCCTTGGTCCATACTCATTTCTTCCAGGAACAGGGGGAGGGGGGTAGAGAAATGTACACTAAAGAACACTAATACAGCAACCTGAAACATGGACTGAAACTGGAGTGTCTATGTGTGCATGTTTTGCAACCAAAATATAAAAATTGTGTATTTTTTCATCACATTTATGAAACTCCATTATGTGCTACATGTCAGTTTTCCATTTGAACGAAGGAGTGATACTGTGTATTACAGTCTTATATTTCTCAAAATAATTCAGATTCTGTGTTAGGTGAAAGATAGAACACACTTTCAAATGCAATTATGCCTTTGTTGAAAGAACACATCACAGGGACCACCTTGCCCCAAGATTATACCATTTTTGAAGTTTTTAAGCCACTGGTACAATCATGCTAACCTGTGTTTAAGCATTCCAGATTTCTGCATCTTTAAATGTTCAGTTAATTTCTTGATGATGTTGCAGCAAATACGGCCATTTCCAATAAAAATAAAATTTTTCCCTCCATCAAAATTCTGAAGGAGCACTGGAAGGTCAGTAACCGTTGTATAGACCTGGGTTAATGAAAGCATTTTTGAGTACAGGAAGTAGTACTCCAGGAGCACTCTTGTACGTACTCTCACATGCTTATGTGAATCGGCCCGAAACGTCACACTCTCTGTTAGTGAAGGTGCAAAAAGCCCAAATTTCTTTCAATTTGTGCCAATTGTATATGAATTTCCCCTGAATATTCCCATTTGGGGCCAATCCACAAAGACACATAGCGGTACTACTTCACGTACTCCAAAATGCCTTTGTGAATATGCTCCAGATTATTTTTACTCAGTTTGCATCATTTATTTTTACACCACAGACTTACAGCACACATAATTAGAGTCAATCAGTAATGGCTTTAGTTCATGAAATAATAAATGAAGCCCGTCACCAGTAACAAAACCATTGCACTTGTACGTGATTTCCGAAATATTAAATGGTGTGCACAAGTAAATGAAATACATTTCCATAGATGATCAAAACAACGAAAATTCTGTCAAGCCACTTACCACAGATTTGTAGTTTTGCCCCACAGTTTTTTTTAAAGTTTTTTTTTTTATAACCTTTATTTTAGTTTTTCATAACCAGCACAACCAAGAGAGGCAGAGATTGTCAGTAAAAAGAGTACAGCTTGTTGAGATCGACGTCAGCACGCGAGATCATAACACAGTACATGATTATAATCAACTTCACCAGTCATTAGACAGCTTTGGCCTGACCATAAGAATATCAACGCCTCCACAGGCATCCCCCTCGGTTGTACATCCACTAGTGTCGGAGTCATGCTGATCGCTCAAGTGAACCACAGGGTTCAGAACCACATGGCACAACTCCCTCCAAGACCTGAGGTCTTCCTCCTGCTTCTCATCCCTTCTACTAGCCTTCATGTTTGCACCACATTGATATTAACACCAAAAATTTGGCCCATCATTAAACCCATTTAATGACATTTAAAAACATAAACCTTAGCTATGGCACTGTATCAATTCTTTCACTAAGGCTGAAAATATAGCATCCTTAATTAATTGATCCACATTTTACTCACCTTTTCAAAAGATCCCAGAAGTTTTTGTCAATGTTTACTTACCCATGCTGGTCACTACTAAATATCTTTTGCTGTTTGTTAGAACTGGGGGTCTCTAGTTGGCAGAGGTAGGTACCTTTGTCCAAATGGGGACCCTTGCTTCTAGTCAGGGTAAGGGGGTACACTCCTGAAATAACCCCTGCTCACCCTCTTGGTAGCTTGGACGAGCAGACAGGCTAAGTTCAGAGGCAGTGTGTAAAGCATTTGTGAATACATACAGTAATCCAGTGACAACACTACAAATGGACACCACACAGGTTGTATTATAAAAATAAGTATCTTTTATATAGATTTACCACAAGACCATAAACGACAAAAATAATCCACAATACTGTACTTTAAAGATGGTAGAATTAGCTTGAGTCTCTTTAAATGAAAATGCGACACTTTGAGTTCAATGTACCTTAAGATGCGTAACGCAGGGCAACGAAAAGTGTTGCAGGGAAGGTGATGCGGTAGTCCCTTACACGCAGGACGGTGATGCGTTGAAGATCTGGTGCAAAAGAAACAAAGTGACGTCTTCTTGAGGTTGCGACAACGAAGAGGTGATTCGTGCACGCCCGACGGCCGTGCGGCGATTTCGATGAATCTTTGGAGCCGCGACAGGCCCTCCGACACGCTTCCCTGGCGATGCGAAGGCGTCTGATGCGAGGTCGACGATCTTCTCCGGGGATGCGGGGCGCGCCTCGTGTTGCGATGCATCGGCGTCTGATGCGAGGTCGATGCTCTGCCCCGGGGATGCGACGGCGTCTGATGCGACGGCGACACTTTTCTCCGGTGCTGCGAGGTGCTTCGAAGGATGCGAGGGTGTCAGCGGCGCGCTTCCAGCTCCCAGAGACACGCAAGTGTGTCAGAAGGTCCAAATTCCCAGCAAGGGAATACAGGGGGAGCTGGTGGGTGAAGTCTGTTGTCCCTGAGACTTCAGCAGGAGGCAAGCTCTAAAATCAAGCCCTTGGAGATCCTTCACAAGTTGATGAAAGTACACACACAGTTCCCTTCTCCTTTCTTTGGCAGTCAGGCAACCACTGCAGGCAGATCCCTCTAGCTTAGGGATAGTCTTCTCCTCAGTTTCTTCTTGGTTCCGCTCCTCAGCAAAGGTTTCTTCTTGTTTCCCAAAAGTGATCTAATTTCCTAGGGGTCTGGGTCCCCTTTTTATACACCTTTTCTCTTTGTTCTCTGAAGGCAGAGAGGCCTTTGCCTAGTCCAAAACCAGTTCTGGTCAGTCCTGGAGCACTTTGTTTACAGGACTCCTTCTTTCCTTTCAGAATGTGGGGCAGAGTGCTCAGCCGCCCGGCAGGAGGTGGAGCCAGCATTGTGGAAGGCAGGCACAGCCCTATTCAGACCCAGGTGCAACTCCTCCTTCCACTCTGGATGCAGATCTCTCTATTCAGCCCTGTGCTGACTCACCCTGTCTCCTGGAGCCACCCAGCCCCTGTCACTCACAAACCCAGACAAGCTTAGGCTAACCCCCGGGAGCTTTCTGCCCTGCCAGACGTTGGAGGAGGTCGCATATTGAAACCCGCCATTTATATAATGTGATGAGGAACCTATGATTGTATATACGCATATGAACGCCCCCACTTTTGAAACTCGGATCATATCTGCTATACATATCCAAAACAGACCCCAAATTCGGAGTTTAAGAAACCTTTATGTTTATCGCTTGCCGTTTTCCACATGGATGTATCGGATTGAGCCGGTCTCAACCTAACTGTTCATTTTCAAGGCTATTTACCTAGATACTCTGCATTAAGGTGGTTCTGTTGTTGGGTCCCACTTTTTGATTTACTTGCCCTGATGAAGGTGTGACCCACATTGGGTTAAGACACCGAAACGCGCGTTGGCGCTGGATAACGTCGTGCCCCCAGAACTTTTGTACCCTTCAAGGAGAGGATGCACGATAGCCATTGTTGCGAATATGTTGTATTTTGAATCATCTTTTTATGTGACAAATTGTTTTTGAGTGGTGAGAATGTTTGAGTATGTATGTATTTGTGACTGTGAGTGTTTGTAGTGTATGAATGTGGGACCCCATTTATCTGTCTTTTTTTCATTTATCAATCTATGTCGTATGTTTTTGTGGCTCAAACCCTGATGTAAATATTGTCAATATCAAAGTTTATAAAATAAAAAAATATATCTATTTTTGTCATTTTGACTAATAAACTTTTTTGTTCAGGGGAACTGGGTTGTTGTTAGCTTGGCGAGATTACTATCTTATTGTGATCCTGACGGACACCCTCAATATTATTACCAGACAGGTTGGGTTCTTTTGACTGTCATTGGTTTTTGTACCCCTGTCCGACCTGCCTGTTATCCTCCTTCAGGGGCCCCCTTGTCTTAGAGGCTTGGATAGTTAGGCAAGAAAATACCTACTTTCTAAAAGTGGTATTTTCAAACACAGAATGTTAAAACCAACTTCACTAAAATATGTATTTTATCATCCTGAGTTCAGGCATACTAAATTCGTTTTTCTACCATGTTCCCTGGGTCAGTTAGGATTATAAGGTGTAATAATCAAACTGCCCATTCTGGCCTATGGGGAGCAGGTAGCCTTGCAATAGTGAAAAACGAAAATGGCTGTAATTCACTATTGGGGCATGCCACACACACCAGGGCATGTCCTACCTTATACTTACAATGCACCCTGCCCTAGGGCCTACTTTAGGGGTGACCAACATGCAGTAAAGGGAAGGTTTAGGGACTGGTAAGTGGGTGCACTCACCAAGTCGACATGGCAGCCCTAGGCTGCACACAGGCTCTGCAATGGCAGGCCTGAGACACATTTTACAAGCTGCTTCTGTGGGTGGCACAACCAGTGCTGCAAGCCCACCAGCAGCATTGGATTTACAAGCCCTGGGCACACTCAGTGCACTGTACTAGGGACTGACAAGTAAACCAATCATCCAATCATGGAGTCACTAATACATACATCAATTTACAATAGGGAGCACTTGCACTGAATAGCGGTGGCACAGTGCCCAAAGCATCTAAACCAGCAAAAACAGATCAATAACATTGGAGGCATCATCAAAAAATGGAAGGGAGACCCACGCCAAGGATGCCAGGTCTAACACGTGTCCCCTCCAGCTGAAATGTGGGGAGAACTATCCTACCTCTAGGGAGTTCTCTTCACTAAGGCGGAAAAATCTGGACAGACCATCAGCATTGGCGTGTTCTGTACCAGGGCGGTGTTCCACCGTGAAGTCCATCCCCTGTAGGGAAATGGACCACCTCAACAGCTTTGGATTCTCACCCCTCATCTGCATCAACCATCTGAGGGGCCTGTGGTCTGTCTGAACCCGAAAGTGAGTCCCAAACAGGTATGGTCTCAGCTTCTTCAGCGCCCAGACCACAGCAAATGCCTCACACTCAATAGCACTCCACCTCTGTTCCAGTGGAAGTAACCTCCTGCTAAGGAAGGCTATGGGTTGGTCTAGGCCCTCCTCATTCATCTGTGATAAAACAGCCCCCACACCATGCTCTGAAGCGTCTGTCTGAACGATAAACTCTTTGGAGAAGTTGGGGGCCAGGAGCACGGGCGCCGTGCACATGGCTGTCTTCAAGGTGTCAAAAGCTTGTTGACAGGTGTCAGTCTAAATCACTCTCTTGGGCTGCTTCCTGGAAGTCAGCTCTGTCAAGGGTGCAACAATGCTGCCATACCCCTTGACAAATCTCCTGTAATACCCGGTGAGTCCTAGGAAGGCTCTCACCGCTGTCTGGGTCTTGGGGGGGCTCCCACGCCAGAATGGTATCTATCTTGGGCTGTAGGGGCGCCACCTGGCCGCTCCCAACCTGGTGCCCCAAGTACACCACGGAACCCTGCCCGATCTGGCACTTACTCGCCTTGATCGTGAGGCCTGCCCTCCGCAGCGCCATCAACACTTCCCAGAGGTGGCGCAGATGTTCTTCCCAACTGGCGCTGAACACTGCGATGTCATCCAGGTAGGCGGCACTGAACTCTTCCAGTCCAACCAACACCTAGTTGACCAACCTCTGAAAGGTGGCAGGGGCATTCTTCATCCCAAAGGGCATCACCCGGAATTGGTAGTGCCCATCTGGTGTGGAGAATGCTGACCTCTCTTTGGCCCCATCAGTCAAGGCGATCTGCCAGTACCCAGACGTTAAGTCAAACGTACTGAGGTACCGGGCAGCCCCTAACCAATCTATGAGCTCATCAGCTCTGGGGATGGGGTGTGCGTCAGTCCTGGTGACGGAATTGAGTCCTCGGTAGTCCACACAGAACCGGAGTTCGGGTGTGGCACCAGGCGCGGCAGCCTTTGGGACCAAGACCACTGGGCTGGCCCAAGGGCTGTGAGAGGACTCAATTACCCCTAATGCAAACATCTTGGAGACCTCCTCCTTGATGCAAGCTCTCACCCTGTCAGTCACCCTGTAAGCCTTGTGCTTGACAGGAAGACTGTCCCCAGTGTCCACATCATGGACGCACCAGTCAGTGACACTAGGAACCAGGGAGAACAGGTCAGGAAACTGTCCCAACAGTTGGCGACAGTCACCTTGCTGCTCAGGTGTCAGGTAGGGAGAGAGGTTCACACCCTCCACTGATCCATCTTGCTCTTGGGCTGACAGGAGGTCAGGAAGAGGCTCGGTCTCCTCCTCCATCCCAGCATTTGTAGCTAAGAGCATGCCCACTTGGGACCTCTCCAAGTGGGGCTTCAGGCGGTTGATGTGCAGGACCCGCAAGGGGTTCCTGGGAGACCGCAGGTCCACCAAGTAGGTAACAGGACTCTTGCGCTCCACCACCTCAAAGGATCCGGTCCACTTATCCTGAAGCGCACAGGGCTCCACTGGGGCCATGACCCACACTTTCTGACCAGGTTGAAGCTCCACCAGAGTGGCATTCTGGTCGTACCACCGCTTCATTTCCTCCTGGCTGGCTTCCAGATTTGCCTCAGCAAGTTGCCTGAAACGCCTAGTTTGGTTCCTGAAGGCCAGCATGTAGCTATATACATCCTGGGGAGGTTTCCTGGGAGATTGCTTCCAGCCTTCCTTGACCAAACTCAGAGGTCCTCTCACTGGGTGACCATACAGAAGCTCAAAGGGGCTGAACCCTAGAGACTTCTGTGGCACCTCACGATATGCAAAAAGAAGGCATGGCAAGAGGACGTCCCACTTACGCCTCATGGGTTCTTCCAGACCCATAATCATGCCCTTCAGGGTCCGGTTGAATCTCTCAACCAACCCATTTCCTTGGGGGTGGTAAGGAGTGGTGAACTTGTACGTTACACTGCACTCCTGCCACAGGGACTTCATATACTTGGATATAAAGTTAGGGCCTCTGTCAGACACCACCTCGTGAGGGAACCCCACACGGGAGAAAATTCCCATCAGTGCCCGTCCCACCACGGGGGCCGTCACTGTCCTCAGAGGGATGGCTTCAGGGTACCGGGTGGCATGGTCCACCAAGACCAGGATGAACCTGTTGCCCATGGCTGTCTTGGGGTCCAGTGGCCCCACAATGTCAATACCCACCCGTTCAAAGGGGGTGCTGACTACAGGGAATGGCTGGAGAGGAGCCTTCTGCTTCCTCCCACTCTTTCCACTTGCCTGGCAAGTCTGACAGGTCCTGCAGTGAGTGGCGACACTCCTGCGCATCTGGGGCCAAAGAAATGGGTGACAAGACTTTCAAAGGTCTTGTCCTGCCCCAGATGTCCTGCTAAAGGCACATCATGAGCCAAACCCAGTAGGAAGGCTCTGAAGCGCTGGGGTACCACCAGCACATGGGCTGACCCAGGCTCAGCAACCTTAGGCTCGCTATACAGGAGACCATTCTCCCAGTAGATCCAATGTGATCCAGACTGATCACCTGCTGCCTGGTCTGTGGCCTGTTGCCTCAGATCCACGAGAGAAGGGCACTTGTTCTGCTCCTCGCAGAACTCCTCCCTGGAGGGTCCTCCATCTTGCTGCCAATGGGTCAGCTCAGGCAGGTCCCCCAGTTCAGCTACCTGTTCCCCTGTAGGCTCCAGAGCATCCCCCTCAGGGTCTGCCTCCTCCTGGACCGTGGGAACTTCGGGGGCCGGTTTCCCGCGCCCCCTGCCTCTTCTCTCTCCGGCAGGCACCTGGGCCTCCCTCTCAGGCTCCAGGTCCTCTTGAACACCTCTGGCTGCCATGGACCGGGTGGTCACACATGCCCAATCAGGCAAGCCCAACATCTCCAAATGAGCACTCCGCTCCACCTTAGCCCAAGGGGAGCTCTCCAAATTGTTCCCTAACAAACAGTCAACAGGCATGGCTGGCCTCACAGCTTCTTGAAGAGTACCAGAGACCCCCCCCCCCACTCAAAGGGAACCTGAGCCACCTTGCAGTGGCTCTCTGTGCTGTCAGTGGCAACAACTGGGTAGAATGCATCAGGGACCACCTGCTCTTTAGACACCAGGTGACACTTGACAGCTGTCACACTGGCTCCTGTGTCTCTCAGAGGCTCAACCCTATGGCCATTGATGGTCACCCACTGCCTGTACTTCTTAGTGTTCTCAGGCAGTTGGTTCCTAGGGACCATCTCAGAGTCTCCTAATGAGACAAGGGACAATACTACGGGATCCCGCCCACCTGGGGCACCCATCTCCTCCCCCAGGGCTACACTAGCCAACTGCCAGGGGACTGCACCAGGGGGTGCTGGCTTTCCAAACAAAGGGCAACGGGGATCATTGGCCTTGTGGCCTAGGGCGCCACACTTGTAGCACATCAGGGGTCCCCTATGAACAGGTGGACCTGTCGGGGCCCCGTGCTTATTCTCAGGGGAGGCTGGGAACCGTTCCCTTGGGGTTTACTTTGGGGCCCTTTCTGGAACTCCCTCTGTTTACCCTTGTCCCCCCCACTCCTCTGCTGGGGACCCTGCCCACCCTTGGCGGAGTCTCCCACGTGACCCTTGTGTACCCGGGTGCTCACCCAGCGGTCCGCCTCCTCAGCAAGCTGCCTAGGGTTAGTCAGCCTACTGTCAATCAGGTGCTGGCGTAGCTCAGGAAAACAATTACTGGACAAGTGCTCCCATGCAATCAAATCAAAGAGCACCTGAAAATCATTTGCTTTGCTAACCTTTACCCAACCATCCAAGGCTCTGCAAAAAACGGTCACATACTCAACCCAGGTACTGCCTTCAATCTTCTTACAGTTCCTGAACCTCTGCCTATAGAGTTCAGGGGTCAACCCATACCTGGTCATCAATGCATTCTTCATGTGGCTGTAGGAATTATAGACTTCAGAGGGCAAGTCCAACAAAGTATCCCGCCCCTCACTAAGGAACCGACCCCACAACCTCGCTCCCCAATCCTTCTCAGGGACCCGGTGGGAAGTCATGGCTACCTCATAGGCCTTGAACCATTGCCCAATATCATCATTTTTTAAAAACTCCTTAACCACATCCTTAGGAATATACACCCTAGCCTCAACAGGCACTGACGGTGTGCTGCCACCAGAGGAAGTAATCTCTAACTTCTTGGCTCTAAACTCCATCTCCCTCAAACTTTTTTTATGCTCATGATCCATTCTTTTCTCTTCTAAGGCCAACTTTCTAGATTGCAATTCAAATTCCAACTGCCCCTTGAACTTGAGCTTGGTCAGCTCCATCTCATGCATCCTACTCTTTTCTCTGTCCTCAAGGTCTTCTGGGGACAGACCTCGGGCAGAAACACTGCTACCTATGGGGGAAGATGCTCTCCTCTCCCCTGGACCCACTGGCCCATCCAGCTGCTCATCTGCATTCTCAGCCCCCTCCTCATTCTCAGGGGTATTCCTTGCTTCAACCCAGGCCCTCAGTGCCTTTTGGAAATCATCCTTCTTGGTGATTCCGGTCATAGAAACTTTGAACTTCCTACAGAAGTGCTTGAGCTGGTTAACGGTGTAGCATCCAAGTTTCTCCTCCTCCCAATCATTATCAACAGATACTATGGATGCTGCTGTATCCATGGTGATTAAACTTGGCAGTTTTTAGCAAAAATAGAAAGTCCCAAAAAAGAATATCTACCAAAAGTATGTGGTTGCGTTTTGGTCTGCACTCACTAGGTAGTGTTCACCAATCACTGTACATGAGTCACAAATGCAAGTCCAGAATCCTCACCGCTGACCACCAATGTTAGAACTGGGGGTCTCTAGTTGGCAGAGGTAGGTACCTTTGTCCAAATAGGGACCCTTGCTTCTAGTCAGGGTAAGGGGGTACAATCCTGAAATAACCCCTGCTCACCCTCTTGGTAGCTTGGCACGAGCAGACAGGCTTAGTTCAGAGGCAGTGTGTAAAGCATATGTGAATACATACAGTAATCCAGTGACAACACTACAAATGGACACCACACAGGTTGTATTATAAAAATAAGTATCTTTTATATAGATTTACCACAAGACCATAAACGACAAAAATAATCCACTATACTGTACTTTAAAGATGGAAGAATTAGCTTGAGTCTCTTTAAATGAAAATGCGACACTTTGAGTTCAATGTACCTTAAGATGCGTAACGCAGGGCAACGAAAAGTGTTGCAGGGAAGGTGATGCGGTAGTCCCTTACACGCAAGGACGGTGATGCGTTGAAGATCTGGTACAAAAGAAACAAAGTGACGTCTTCTTGAGGTTGCGACAACGAAGAGGTGATGCGTGCACGCCCGACGGCCGTGCGGCGATTTCGATGAATCTTTGGAGCCGCGACAGGCCCTGAGACACGCTTCCCTGGCGATGCGACGGCGTCTGAAGCGAGGTCGACGATCTTCTCCGGGGATGCGGGGCGAGCCTCGTGTTGAGATGCGTCGGCGTCTGATGCGAGGTCGATGCTCTGCCCCGGGGATGCGACGGCGTCTGATGCGACGGCGACACTTTTCTCCGGTGCTCCGAGGCGCTTCGAAGGATGCGAGGGTGTCAGCGGCGCGCTTCTTCGGGGATGTGCCAGCATCTGATGCGACGTCGACACTCTTCTCTGGCGATGCGAGACTCAGCGGCTGCGGCGACATGCTTCTTCGTGTTGAGTCGCGCTTCCAGCTCCCAGAGACACGCAAGTGTGTCAAAAGGTCCAAATTCCCAGCAAGGGAATACAGGGGGAGCTGGTGGGTGAAGTCTGTTGTCCCTGAGACTTCAGCAGGAGGCAAGCTCTAAAATCAAGCCCTTGGTGATCCTTCACAAGTTGATGAAAGTACACACACAGTTCCCTTCTCCTTTCTTTGGCAGTCAGGCAACCACTGCAGGCAGATCCCTCTAGCTTAGGGATAGTCTTCTCCTCAGTTTCTTCTTGGTTCCGCTCCTCAGCAAAGGTTTCTTCTTGTTTCCCAAAAGTGATCTAATTTCCTAGGGGTCTGGGCCCCTTTTTATACACCTTTTCTCTTTGTTCTCTGAAGGCAGAGAGGCCTTTACCTAGTCAAAAACCAGTTCTGGTCAGTCCTGGAGCACTTTGTTTACAGGACTCCTTCTTTCCTTTCAGAATGTGGGGCAGAGTGCTCAGCTGCCTGGCAGGAGGTGGAACCAGCATTGTGGAAGGCAGGCACAGCCCTATTCAGACCCAGGTGCAACTCCTCCCTCCACTCTGGATGCAGATCTCTCTATTCAGCCCTGTGCTGACTCACCCTGTCTCCTGGAGCCACCCAGCCCCTGTCACTCACAAACCCAGACAAGGAATACACAACCTAGCAGAGGCAGGCTTGGATAGTTAGGCAAGAAACGACCTACTTTCTAAAAGTGGTATTTTCAAACACAGAATGTTAAAACCAACTTCACTAAAAGATGTATTTTATCATTCTGAGTTCAGGCATACTAAATTCGTTTTTCTACCATGTTCCCTGGGCCAGTTAGGATTATAAGGTGTAATAATCAAACTGCCCATTCTGGTCTATGGGGAGCAGGTAGCCTTGCAATAGTGAAAAACAAAAATGGCTGTAATTCACTATTAGGGCATGCCACACACACCAGGGCATGTCCTACCTTATACTTACAATGCACCCTGCCCTAGGGCCTACTTTAGGGGTGACCAACATGCAGTAAAGGGAAGGTTTAGGGACTGGTAAGTGGGTGCACTCACCAAGTCGACACGGCAGCCCTAGGCTGCACACAGGCTCTGCAATGGCAGGCCTGAGACACATTTTACAAGCTGCTTCTGTGGGTGGCACAACCAGTGCTGCAAGCCCACCAGCAGCATTGGATTTACAAGCCCTGGGCACACTCAGTGCACTGTACTAGGGACTGACAAGTAAACCAATCATCCAATCATGGAGTCACTAATACATACATCAATTTACAATAGGGAGCACTTGCACTGTGGTACTGAATAGCAGTGGCACAGTGCCCAAAGCATCTAAACCAGCAAAAACAGATCAATAACATTGGAGGCATCATCAAAAAATGGAAGGGAGACCCACGCCAAGGATGCCAGGTCTAACACTGTCCAGAACCTTAACAGTCCTTAGGGCTCTCTTGATTTACAAGTTTTTTATTTTTTATTTCAATAGCTATGGCAAATATTCAAATTAGATGGATTTGTGTTTCTTCTGTGACCATAGAACCTAAATGTGTTTGCCTGTAATATTCACTTCACATTTTTATGGCAACAGATCCTTAAAGGTAATTAGAAAAAACTGTTTTTTTTAATTCACATATATCCCAATTATTATTTTTTGCAGTAAATGGACTACATAGATTCAGGTCCTTTTATCACAAAAGATGCGTTCTCTTACATATATTTATTTTTGTTTTTGTAGTTGACTGTTGGGATGGAGCAGATGGAGAACCAGTGGTACATCATGGCTACACTCTTACCTCAAAAATACCTTTCAAAGACGTTGTTGAAGCCATCAATAAGCATGCCTTTGTCAAAAATGAGTAAGTTTATTGTAAGATCAGTTACAGAAATGCACATTAAATTGTTTATATTTAGTTTTAATTGTGCTATTTTATATGTTTAATATTTAATAATTTTGCTTTCAAAGGAAAAATAACAGAGCATAATGACAAAAAGATGGCAAGAACAAGGCAGTCACACAAAATATAAAAAATATTCGAGCAAATGCCAACATGAAAAGTAGGAGCAAATGAAGCAGGGCTTAGGCGGTCCTTGTGTAGCAGCATAACTATTAACACAGTTTTGACACTATACCAAATCAAACACAAGTGGAAACTGATATCACTTTTGGTAATAACATCTAAGGTACACAGGATTATTAATTGAGTTTCTATATTAATGATTGATTAATCAATTCGCAAAGCTATTAACATATGTACGTGCACAAGTAAGAGAATCCAAACATTCTGATTTACTGTATCAGGAGTGGCAGGTTTTCCTCTTTTGAATGTGGTTTGGCCGCACTTTGACGTCTACGACTGCAGCCAATGCGATGAAATTGTCATGTGAGATAATTTGCATATAGGGGTAGCTGTGTGAGCATTCAAAGCTGGGCCACCTGTAATGGCTGGGGAAAACCAGCAAATTCGCCAATTTCTGGGCATTCATAAAAAATAAAAGCTATTTTCTGCCCCAAATACGTATGCATATTTTCTTTTGTCGATGGAGGATTTGAATTGGGCCCTGAGGGATTAGCTCATCATGAGTAACATTACTTGGCTCGTGCAATATTAAAAAAAAAATTGGCAATTTCACTGGCTTGTTTTAAGATGGTCTACTTTTATACAAATACAATACACAAGATAATGGTGGATATGCCTCAATGTCCGCAAATCCCAACTCGTACATACATTTAGGGAAACATATGTGCAAAATAATAGCACAAAAGGGAAGTTGCTGCTTTCCTGGTATTCACACCCTGCCACCCAGGGCAAGATAGCCAGAACCGGAGAAACTCCAGTTGTGCAGACTGATAAACAGAGGAATACCAAAGCACTCAAAGAGGTCGAACCATTATATAGTATGACCAATAAAGAATTGTTGCAAGTTCAGAGTTGTGTTGGTTTGGATTTATTCTTTTCACGGTTATTCACATTTCTTGCGTAGAAATCCGTTACAAACAGGCAGCCAACGTGTTTCATCATCTAGACTTTTGCAAGACTGCAAGAGGATATACAAGGTGTTTTACACAATTGTAATGAATGACATAAGAACAAAAAAGTTTTTTGTAACTTTAACGTCACCATATCAAATAGAACAGAAAGAAAGAAAAAGAAATACCATTCCAGGCTTGAAGGATACTCAGTAAGAGCCAAGTGCAGATGATGAAAGCCTTCAATAGATTGTGACTGATAGATTGACCATGCAGAGTCATTGCATGGTGCTCCAAGATCATACCAGTACAAGCATTGAAAACAAGCTTTTGCAATGCAATAGGTCGCGCAATTGTGAAAGCTAGAGCTCTTGGTGTTGAAAATGAGTGTTTTTAACTTTTGGTTTGTTCGTATGCAGTGGAGTCATGATATTTGCATAGTGCTATTCTCATTCATATGACTTTGCGGCGCTGGAGAGCTAGAAAATGGGAAATAGGTTATGAGGGAGAGGAGACGAGTAATAAGCTGGCTGGAAAAAAAAGTAACAACATTCTGGAAATAGCAAACACTCAAAGGGAATGCAAGATTAAGTAAAGCATGTGAAATGTAAGCAGGAACAATATAGTTACCTTAACGCTTTTACACTTATTATTCAGAAATCGTTAAGTGTTTTTGCCTGAAAAGTTAAGAACATGATTACAGGGCTGGATGGGACCAGTTTCAATGTCCATTGCTTATATCCTTACAAAACCTAAGCAGTATGGTTTAAAAATACCACATCCCTGAGCACAGAGCAGCAGTACACATTTTATAAACTAAAATAAGGAAAACCGCTGATAAGGATCATATTAAATGTTTCCACTTTACGCATCAACCGGGGATTGCAGTACCTCCAGGAATGGTGCACTTTCCCAGCCGGGGAAAACAATGTTGTTCAAAGAAAGAGGAGAAAACGAAAGTAGCGTTTCACTGGCAAACTCTGTAATGTGGCGCTAAAGTGTGTGGTTGTGAATAAAACCAATCTGGCCACTTTGCGACCACTCTGTCTTGCTTTATTTAGTGTTTATTTTTTATTTTTCGTAGTTTGAACCTTTTTTTTCCTCTCCACCCGAGGCTCCACTTTCGAATAGACAGAAGCACACAAACCAAAGCTTAGTTTCTAGGCGCACACAAACTGCACTGTAATGTCTACGACTGCAGCCGATGAATCTCAGGCGAACTTCTAAGCATGCGACAGGCAGGACAACTAACCACGATTGCCTCTGAAGCTCATGAAAGTCAACCAATTTACAAAGCACAAGAGTCTAGGCGAGCTTCTCGTGCTGTGTGCAATAATACCTTTGGAGCCAAACCTACAACCACATTGACTGCATGCACGTTTCTAAACAAACGCCACAGCAGTTTCTAAGCACACAAACGGCAGCCATGGGGCTTTAAAGTGTGTAGCGAAGAAGCAGGAATCGACCGACGAAGCAGAAGAACTAAAGGGGAGCTTGGGAGCCCGACTACAGTACTGCCCTTCTAAGCAGGTTACAGAAAAATTACTGCCAACCGTATGTGCAACCGATTCTTAGTAACACAAAGCGCACAAAGATAGCTTTAAAACATGCAGCTTACAAACTCAGCCAGGTTTTTAAGAGCACATTAACTGCAGCAGAGCTTCTAAGCTGGCAGTTCACAAGCTACAGCCATCAGGAGAAACTGCAACCAAGCTCCAAAACCACAACCGAGCTTGGTAAACAAAGCACTTGGCAGAGGGCGTGGGGACCGAGGAACTTCAGCAGGTAGACTGCGAGGAAGTGACCAGGAAGGTTTGGTGGGTGGGACCGGCGGCATAGAGAACTGAACCAAGTGCAGCTGTCGGCGTGAGGGAAGAATAAAAACAAGTTGTATACGGCAAGCCGCACAGAACAAAAGAAATGTGCAGCCACCATTGTCAAAGTGAAAGCAGGGCATGACATTTGTTAAAGGGAAAGTGGTGCATGGCATTTGTTAAATTGAAAGCACGGCATAGCATGCTCCAAAAGATTAACACATAATGTTTCAGAAGTTGAATACGGCAAGTCGCGCAGAACAAAAGAAAGATGCGTGGCCGCCATTGTTAAAGTGAAAGCACGCATTGGCGTGCAGCAAATAAAACAAGCAGGAAGGATGAGGAGAAGACAGCTGGAAGCTGGAATCTGAAAACATTGTGTGTTGGGTAAGTGGGGTCGGGGAAGGGGCCCGTTGTGCCTGCACCCCCAGCTACCTTGCAGAAGTCATTAAAAAAAGAATGCAGGGAAAGCAAAAGAAGTCATTAAAAAAAGAACGCAGGGAAAGCAAAAATAAAAGGTACTCAGTAAAGTCACATGTAAGAGGCTCTGTCCGTATGCGAGGTTACAACTGAAGAGAGGAGGTACTGAAGAGGGAGAAAGAGGGACTATTAAACAACTAAACCAATTAAATTAAAACTATTCTAAAAGACACTGCAAAGAGCCAATAAAATTTATGGGCGGAACATGGGTAGAGCTTAAAGACCATATCCTGAACACAGCATGTCTCGAAGAGACAGTGCAAGTGCTGCCTAGGCGAGACCTTAAAACACAAAGTGAGAAGAGAGGGAGAATACCATGGACAACACCAGCAGAAGGCCTCAAAAGAAATCAAACCGAAAGGGAAAGGGGAAAGGAAATTAATCAAATTGCGGTTAAAGTTAACCCCGTACTGTGAAGGGCTAGTCAATATTTAGCCAACAACACACAAAAGTAATCAAATGTGCACTATTACGGGGAAACTATACCTGAATTCCGCGATCAGTGCCAGTATTCTAACTTTGAAAAGGCGATAGTGTAGTACCTCACTGAAATGTAAGAAATACAGATTCAATCACGATGTGAGATAGTTCTGAGATTATCACAGAGATAAAAGGAGCTAAGCACAAAAGATAACTCAAGTGAAAGTGCACACGATGGGAGAAGAACCCATCTAGATGATGAAACACGTGTCGGCTGCCTGTTTTTAACTGATTTTTGCGTGAGAAATGTGAATTACTGTGAAAAGATTAAATCCAAACCAACACAAGTTTGAACTTGCAATAATTCTTTATTGGTCATACTACATAATGATTGGACTTCTTTGAGTGCTTCGATATTTCTCTACTTATTAATTTTATACATATCTGTTTTGTAAAATAAGTAAGTAGACATGTTAAAAAAGGAAGGTATATCCTATTATTCCTTTGCTTTTTAAAATTATAAGACAAATCAAGCCTTTGCTTAGACGAATCCCAAAAGTGGGTATTCTACATATGAAACTCCAGGACTTGTCTAACAAGCAGAGGAAAGAGTGCCCTTTACATAAAAACATGAAAGGGAGTCTAATAAATCCACTATAAAACTACAGGTGAAATCAGAAGATCTTGATAATTTTTTGTTGTGCTTTTAAGTGCCAGTAAAGAAATATGTCACAGAAATGATCTATAATAACAGTCCAGAAGTCTACTCTGTGGATCATTCCATTATTAGAACTAATTGTGTACCCTTTAATAAACCCAAAGGGAAGACTTATAGGCACCATATTGACCTGAGTTTAAGAGATTCAAAGGAAAGAACTGATCCTCCAGAAAATATGGACTTCCTGGATTTCTATTAAGCCAGGGTTCTGATTATGCTTCTTCCTTGATATGTGCTACAAACATTTTCAAAGAAAGCAGCCATGTGAGTTGAAGCGATTAGGTGTACATGTTCAGTTTGTGCAGTTATCTATGCCGAAGATTTTGTCATGTTTCTCAGTTCATGGCTGTTAGAACTGGGGGTCTCTAGTTGGCAGAGGTAGGTACCTTTGACCAAATAGGGACCCTTGCTTCTAGTCAGGGTAAGGGGGATACACACTTTAGATAACCCCTGCTCACCCCCTTGGTAGCTTGGCACAAGCAGACAGGCTTATCCCAAAGGCAATGTGTAAAGTATTTGCACAAACACCAACAGTAACACAGTGAAACGCCACAAATGGACACCACACAGGTTATTCTAAATATATATATATCTTTATCTAATTTAGGCAAGACCAAGGCAACAAAAATTCCACATACACAATTAGCTTTCCTCTAGAAGTGTCTTTGGGAAGGTTCCTTGCAAGAAAAATGAAGATAAACTTGCAGGTACGGTATGGATGGAAACACTGTTCCAGACGTGTGGAAAGTTACTTAGAAACAAGCTGCGGGCTTTAAATAGTGTTGTCCTTAATATCGGGCACTTATCTCTGGTGCGCGGGACCCCTCTCACCCTTCGATCTGTTTTAGGCAAATTACTGAAAAAGGGGGGCCCCCAGCTGCGTCGTCAGCCGAAATGCTGACTTCGTCGTCAGCGGTTGCCAAAATGTGCCCCAAATGCTGTAGGAATACAAAAGATTGTTCCAACACAGGCCCCGGTACTGCCGCTCCGCTGACGAGCCCCTCGTTGCTAGGCAACGCCTCGCGCTGGTGTGGATCTCAGCGCGGCTTCCTCTCTCCGACTCGGCAATGACACCCTGCTGGGTGGCTCCCTCCGCAGCAGCGCTGCCTCGTGAATGCTTCCTGGTTGCCAGGCAACGTCCTGCAACCAACGATCACCACATGGCTTTCTCTGCTGATAGCGATCTCTCTGACGACTCGGGCCAGCGGCAGTGACGGCCTCGCAGTTGTTCACAAGCAGTTCCCCAGGCACGAGCACACGCACACCACGGCGTGGAGGGGTTCTGTTAGGAGGCGAAAGGATTCTTCAGCACGGCGAGCCTCAGGAAGGGTGCCCAGCCTCATGCAGCTATCTTTTTGAAGTAGTATAAAAACGAAGCACTATTCAGCAAGTGCGAGTCCCATACACTTTGGAAACTTTTTGTATCCCTGTGTTTCAGCAATAGGAGGCCAGCTCTCCTCAGGCCCTTGGAGACTTGTTCCTTCAGGACACAGCACACAGCAAAGTTCTTAGCAAGCAGGGGGGGGACACAGCACACAGCAAAGTCCCTTGTCCTCTCCGCAGTTGAATCAGCAAACTGCAGGCCAGCCCCAGAGCACACAGCAAGGGCAGTACTTCTCCTCAGTCTCTTCAGCTGTTCTTCTTTGGCAGAGGTTCCTCTTGATCACGAAGTAGTCTTGGAAACTTTTATATCCCTGTGTTTCCACAACAGGAGGCCAGCTCTTCTCAGGCCCTTGGAGGCTTTCTTTTCAGGACACAGCACACAGCAAAGTCCTTTCTTCAAGCAGGGGGGACACAGCACACAGCAAAGACCTTCTCCTTCCTTTGGCAGAAATAGCAACTGCAGGCCAACCCCAGACACACTAGGGCAGTACTTCTCCTTCAGCTCTTCAGCTTTTCTCCTCAGCAAAGGTTCCTCCTTGATTCCAAGGTAGTCTAACTTTCAGGGGTTTCAGCTCTAGTATTTATACCCCAAAAGTCTTTGTTCTCTATGTGTGAGGGGTCCTGGACCCAGTTCAAACCAGTTCTGGGGGCTCTCTGCCAGTGCACATCTTCTTCCTTTGTGAGTGTGGGCCAGAGCCATCAGACTCCCCGCAGGAGGTGGAGCCAGCATTGTGGAAGGCAGGCACAGCCCTATTCAGGCCCAGGTGCTACTCCTCCCACCATTCCAAATGCAGATAGGTCTATTCAGCCTAGTGCTGACTCACCCAGACTCCTGGAGCCACCCCAGCCCCTGTCACTCTCAAACCAGACAGTCAATCCGCAAACAGGCAGAGGCACACAGAAAGGTTGAACAAGAAAAAAGCCACTTTCTAAAAGTGCTATTTTCAAACACAGAATTTAAAAACCATCCTTCCTAAAAGATGTTATTAAATTCTGAGTTCAGGGATACCAGACTCCAATTTTCTACCTTGCTCCTATGGGAAGATATGCAGGTAAACATGTTACACAGCATTCCCCATTCTGTCCTATGGGCAAGATAGCCTTTCAATAGTGAAAAACGAATTTGGCAGTATTTCACTATCAGGACATGTTACCCACACCAGTACATGTCCTACCTTTCACATACACTGCACCCTGCCCAGGGGGGTACCTTGGGCCTACCATAGGGGTGTCCAATGTGTAAGAAAAGGGAAGGGTCAGGCCTGGCAAGTGGGTACACTGGCCAGGTCAACATGGCAGTTCACAAACTGCGCACAGGTACTGCAGTGGCAGGCCTGAGACATCATTTTAGGGCTACTCATGTGGGTGGCACAATCAGTGCTGCAAGCCCACTAGTAGCATTTGATTTACCAGCCCTGGCACACTCAGTGCACTTTAGTAGGGACCTACTGGTAAGACAAATATGCCAATCATGGATAACCAATCACCATAACAATTTACAAAGAGAGCATATGCACTTTAGCACTGATCAGCAGTGGAAAAGTGCCCAGAGTCCTATAGCCAACAACCACAGGTCAGGAAAAGCAAAGGAGGAAGAAGCAAAAAGTTTGGGGATAACCCTTCAAAAAGGGCCATTTCCAACAATGGCGTAAGTCAAATTGAACTCTTACTACTCAAAGATAGCATGTATAAGAAGAGGGTTTTATTGGCATTTTTGATGATAGATCAGGATGGGGAGATTTAATCTAGAGACGAAATAGAAGACAGATGATGCCTTTACCCAAAGGGAAAATGGGGTTTATAAGCATGCTAGATGTTGCTGTGGGCATTTTTGTACCATCAAAGGGGAGTGTTATGCAGTTGCTGCTGCTATTAGGTATTATTACCCTCACAATTTGCGATATCTGGTTTTGTGCAGCAAGATCAGCAACAAACACCACCTCCATCTGACTAGTCTTTGCTCCTGTCCTATCTCAACCTCTCTCAATAAAGCCCTCTCCTTTTGCTGACAACCTCTCATTGTCCGCTTCTAAGTCTCTTGTCACTGTACCACTCTCCCATTACCTTCCTGCAATTTTCCACCTCTTCTCTCTTATTTCTTTCACTTGTTAGGTTCCCCTTTTCCCATCAGTACCTACCTATCCTGCCATGCTCCGCTCTCCCATCACTTCAACCTTCTCTCATTACTGTTCACTTCTATCACTCCTTTTCTATTCTTAGAACCTTCCCACTCCTGCCACTCACTGCATATCATGCCTACTCATCATTGTCTGCTATCACTGCTGAACTCCGCCTCATTGCCTGTCTCTCCTGTCAATGCCTCACCTCTGTTCCTGACCAACACTTCAGTAATTAGCATCTTTCATGTTGCATCTCTCTAACTGTCCACTAGCTAGTAACTTTGAATGGTTAATAGGGATGAGGTAGAATCATCCATACCCATTACTGTTTCTTCCCTACACTACCAGCCTTGCAGAGACATGATGAGGGACAATGTTTCCCCAGGAACCCTTCTCCACCCATCCCCCTTTGCTGTCCATGCATTTAACTTAAACATTTTAGACGTGCCTTCTGCTGAAATCTGCTCTTGTAGCTACGAGGTATTTTACAGTGCCCACACCCAAAACAAGCACAACCCACACAAGGGAAGTATCACCATCATTATGTCGGCTAGACTTGAATGGGATTGTTTTCAGTAGAGCTTGTTCACACAAATTGTAAGAAATTGAAAATTCCCTCGGCATCATTGTCATATTACTGACGCTTGGCTGGCCCATAGTTTGAAGATCTCAGAACTGTAGCATCTAATGATGCTCAGTACAAGAGCCAGGCACACTCCAACTCATGCTATGTTTAGTAGTGATAGGAAACTGGGACAAAAGGGTTGAACATTTGTCTTCCATGACCAAGAATCAATTTACAAAATTCCAGAAAAGGCCAAATGTTGTTTGCAGTGGGGACACAGAGATCTCAACAAGGGAAGAGATTGAAATGAGACAACAAGGTTTAATCCCACCTAACTGAATATTCATAGGTAGTGTGTGTGTGTGTGTGTGGGGGGGGTCAGTTAGATCACATATAGAAGACAATTTGTGCTGGTTTGATAATGTTACCAGTGACCCACATGGGTGCAAGGGATTTAGATAGATATTCAATAATTATAAGGGAATACTGATATGTCTGCAATCACAGGCAAGTGTAGCACATTGTGGAATAGCGATTTTTAACATAGACATTAATGTAGTCAGAGTGGATGAAGAAAGGGCAAGTTATGTCTGATAGCTTTTGTTGAGCTACCAGGCATGGTGCTGTTTGGGGCATACTAGAGCCCAGTTATTGAAATACACCCAACTACCACAGGTAACCTTAAAAGTATCTATGTAAACCTCTCACTATTGTAAGAGGGGAATATTGCTAGGTTCCAAACAGCCTCACAAACAAGCCAACTGTTGAATAAACCTTGTTCCTGTCTTCATCTCATTGAAGAGCAATGGTTGCAGCTGTAAGTAAACGCTTTCAAAATATTCATAGATGTGGAAGCAAGTGTTTATTAGAAATCCGTTACTACTACTTCCTTTAAACAGATTGTTGTGTTTTCTTTGTTTCAGGTATCCAGTTATTTTGTCTATTGAGAATCACTGTAGTATTCAACAACAGCACAAGATTGCCATGTACATGAAGGACATCTTTAGTGATAAACTGGACCTATCATCTATTAACACAGGCGACATGAAGCAGCTACCAAGCCCTCAAAGTTTGAAAGGAAAAATTCTAGTTAAGGTAATGTGCTACCAATATGACATAGAGTATAGCATGCCTTCCATTATCTTCTGTACTCTACTGCCAAAACCACTGAAAGGAATACACCACCCTTAGCACCTAAGTAGTACTTTAAAAGAAATAGGCCATTTTGTGGTTTGTTGTAAATTGCATGCAGTAGTTTTTGGGAACTATGTCTTAGAATGACATTAGGCGGGTTGTGAAGGGTTAATACTTTATATATCATGACAGTTGGGTTTCATTACGGGCCAAGAACCGTTATTTGGAGAACTGGAAGACATACTTGATAAGCAACAACAGATATTTTTTCCATCATGAACGCCGTTGTGCAATAGTTCAATGACATTTAAGAAATAACTTTAATCTTTTGGCTTTCCCTGATTAAAAAATATTCCATGGTCATTATGGTGTGATGCAAGCAATTCTCAAACCACTGTCGAACATATGTTGAAGAAAACTGTGTTAGAGGAAGGAAGTCACATCTCAATCCCAGGGAGTTCCAGTATTCATCATAGAAGGGCAGAAGGCTTTGTGCAGTGGACTCTCATTCTGGGAGAGCTAAACATAGTGCTGGCTGAATGGCATGGCCAGAGTCTAGGTGATACTGCATAAGACAAAAGGTCAGGAACAGCAGGGTCTGGGCCAAGGGAAGTGGGCACAGTGGGTGCTGGCAACTCCCAGCATACCAGATCCATGCCACATGAGGCTGTAGAACATTCGGGTGGGCTAGAACCAGTGCTCAGAACTTGCTGTACTTCAGCCAGTGAACAATATGCCTTCTCAAAACCAATAAATGGGGCCAAGCTGCCAATGTTTTGACTTTGTCAATGATTGCTTTATATTGTTATGGGTTTTATAAAACCATATTTCTGGGGGAGCTCCTAGGATGTGACCAATATTAAAACAAATAATAAATTGGCTAAAAGCAAAAATATTTTTGGGTGTCAAAGCATACATTGCCACAACGGTCCCTGGCACTGTGAAGGGGAACAACTTTGTGAAGATGTGCTCATTGTTAAAGAGCATAAGACCATCACTCACAGTGAAGTTAACCAGTGGCTGAAGTGGGCTTGTCTACTGCCCCATGCTTTATTCTGTAATGAGGGGAAATAAAATGTGCATCACTGAACAGGACAACGGATTAAGAGAGCTGGGTGAAAGATACTATAAGTATTTTATATGTATAATTCTAGTAAATGTAAATGTTCTCTCTAACGTCAGACCTAATTATGTTTTGTTTTCAAATTGCACAACAAGATCTTGAAGTGTAAAACTACTTAAAACCGCATCACAGTCCTACATCATTTAAAGTTCAATGCTCAGAACAAACATCGTTCTTCTTGATTTAAGCATGCACACCAAGGCAATAAATTAATTTAAATGTGGTTGCTTGGAAACTTCAAACTCATTGAAAACTAGTGTGCCACTCGTACATGAGCTCCTGAACGTTTGTTTCTCAGGGAGTGTTAGGTATAGAGCACCTGCAGCATGTTAAAAGAGTGGGTATTATTTCAATATTTGGTTTCTGTAGAACAGGCAGGGTTTGACTATGATCATTCAAATATAAATGAGTGCTTTGTTCTTTGGGAAGTGGCCAGAACGCCCACAGAAAAATGGATTCCTTTTTGGGATATTTTGAGCTTTTCTGAGGCATTTTATTTTTTTAGATTTTACTCTCTTGTGGACAAATTTGATAACTTAGAATCTGTTGGCATGGTTGATCTTTGTAATCCTGCTCCTACATGCAGAAAATTGGGTAGAAGTGGAGCTTACCTCTTATGGAAAGCTTTCCTGGAAAATGCCAAACCAGAATGACCTCAAGCTATTCTGAATTGGACTTCTTGCTCCACTGTGATGCTGCCTTTGTATTGGCAACCTATTCAAATCATTTGCAGAACTGTAGTCCTACTAATCTAATTTGAGAGATAAGCATCTAAGATGTTGACAGCCACGTGCGATCCCTACTTTTTGTAGAAAAGTAATGTTTATTCTAACAACCATTCGGTAACTTAGGGCCTGATTTAGAGTTCAGCGGATGGGTTACTCTATCACAAACGTGATGGATATCACGTCTTCTCTATTACAAGTGCATTAAATCGAATGGCACTTATAATACAGCGGACCTGAAATCTGTCACGTTTGTGACAGAGTAACCTATCCACCATACTCTAAATCAGGCCCTTAATGATTTAAACAATTATTGTTCAGCCAGTAGATTAGTTACCAATGCAGAGAAAACTGAAATAAAGGTTTTGTGGCAAAAAGGTATCGACCAAGTTGGCACTAAATAGTGAAAAGTTGGAAAAAGTTGATAATTACCAATTCTTAGTTACGACCGTCACTAAATATCTGCCCTAGTTATTGCATTGCCATAAAACCACAGTCTTAACCCATTCGGTGCTCATGACTGAATGGTTCCGTCATGAGCACCAGTGCTCGTGAGCTCATGACGGAACCATTCCGTCATGTGCACACATGCACAAAATCCCTCTGCTGTAAACAGCAGAGGGATTTCCTTTTTTTCTTTTTTGCCTTGGAAGGTGGGGAAGAGCTTCCCCAACCTCCTGAGGCATTTTTTGGTTTTCTTTGTAATGACGATCGTGTGCATGGTGCGCTGACGTCTTTAAACTGAAAACAAAACTCAAACTTAGTCCCACGAGCACTGAAACAGTGAAACTGAAACTATCTCAGCCCCCTGAGCACCGAAACACATGGGAGAGGTATCATTGGAAAGGGGAGAATCTCCCCTTTCCAATGACACCCCTCCCTAGTGGTGCCCCTCCCTAGTGGTGCCGCAGGAGGGTGATCCCCAAGCAGGGATCCACCCACTAGACACCAGGGAGGGGGGAGCGCACCTAGGGCAAGGGCCTTTGCTCCCCTCATTTCAAATGGGCACATTCAGTCTTCCAGTAGCCCCGAATCTACCCCGGCAGGGCAGAAAGCACCCTAGACACCAGGGATTTTTTTTTGTAATTAAGGGGTGGGGGCTGCACAGAATGGGTATGCCAATGCCCCCACCCTCACCCTAAAAAAACCGACCAAAGTATTTCTACCCTCCCCCAGGAGGCAGATGGGGGCAATAGCCCCTGATCTGCCCCCGGGGGGGGGCAGAAAGCCCACTAAGCATCAGGGATGTGTTGTTTTTTTTATACATAGGGGTGGGCGCTGCTCAGAATGGGCATGCCAACGCCCCCACCCCAAAATTAATTGCTACAATCTTTCTGCCCCCCCTTGGGAGGCAGATGTAGGCAATAGCCCCTTATCTGCCCCCTCCCGGGGGTGGGGGCGCAGAAAGCCCACTGGGCACCAGGGATTATTATTTTTTTAATGCAATGGGGGTGGGGGCTGCCCAGAATGGGCCTGCCAATGACCTCACTCCCCAAAAATATTTGCACAGCCTTTCTGCCCCTCGGGAGGCAGATAGGAACAATAGCCCCTTATCTGCCCCCGTGGTGAGGCAGAAAGCCCACTAGGTACCATGGATTATTTTTTTTCAAAGTTCAGGGGTGGCGGCTGCCCAGAATGGGCATGCTAATGCCCCCAACCCCCTCAAAATGCTGCAGACTTTCTCCCCACACCAAGAGGAAGATGGAGCAATAGCCCCTGATCTACCCCCCCCCGGGGGGGGCAGAGAGCCCACAAGGCGCCAGGGATTATGCTGGCTTTTTTATACATAGGCGTGGGGGCTGCCCAGAATTTCCATACCAATGCCCCCACCCCCCAAAAATAGCCACAATCTTTCTACTCCCCTTGGGGGCATATCGGGGCAATAGCCCCTGATCTGCCCCCCCGGGTGGCAGAAAGCCCACTAGGCACTGACTTTTTTTCGCAATGTGACTAGCTGTGGATTTTGGGCCCTAGCGCATCAGGCACCTAGGGAAACCCAGCAAACTTGTACATTTTTTAAAACTAGACACCAAGGGGAATCCAGGATGGGGTGACTTGTGCGCCTCTCACCAGGTTCTGTTACCCAGTATCCCTTGCAAACCTCAAGCTTTGTAAAATAAAAACACAATTTCGTCACATTTCTGTGATGGAAAGTTCCGGAATCTGTGTGGATCCATAAACTTCCAACCACCCAGCATTCCCCAAAGTCTCCCGATAAAAATTGTACCTCACTTGTGTGGGTAGGCCTAGTACCCGCGACAGGCAACGGCCCAAAACGCAATGTGGACACATCACATTTTTCCCGCGACAACTGACCCTTTTTTGCAATGTGCGTAGCTGTGGATTTTGGACCCTTGCTCTGCTGGCACGTAAGGAAACCTAGCAAACCTATACATTTTTGAAAACTAGACACCCTAGGGAATCCAGGATGGGGTGACTTGTGTGGCTCTCATCAGGTCCTGTTACCCAGAATCCCTTGCAAACCTCAAACTTTGGGTAAAAAAATAATTTTCCTCATATTTCTGTGACGGAAAGTTCTGGACTCTAAGGGGAGCAACAAACTTCCACCAACCAAGCATTCCCCAAGTCTCCAGATAAAAATGGTACCTCACTTGTGGGGGTAGGCCGAGTGCTCCTGACCGGAAACTGCCCAAAATGTACTGTGGAGACTTCAAAATTATCGATTAAAAAAATACCTTGTTTTGCAAGGGAGTCACCTGCGTTTTTGATCTCGGGTTCGGCGACCATCTAGGAAAACCTACCAATCCCAGACATCTCTGAAAACTAGACACCCCTGGGAGTCCAAGGAGGTGTGATTTATTTGGATCCCCCAACATTTTCAAACCCAGAATCCCCTGCATACCTCAAATTATGCTGGGGAAAAAAAATCAAATTTTTCTCACATTTCTGGGTGGGAAAGTTGTGGGATCACCGGGCTGACACACATTTCATACCAGCCCACGTTCCCTCAGGTCTCTCGTTAAAGATGGTACCTTACTTGTGTGGGTGAGCCACGTACCTGCGACTGGCAAGGGCCTAAAACGTATTGTGGAGACATCAAAATTATCTATCACAAAACAACCTGGTTTTGAAAGGGGAGCACATGCGTTCTTGGTCCCGGGCTCGGCGGCCATCTAGGGAAACCTACCAAAATTCAACAAAAAAAAAATCACATTTTCCTTACATTTCTGTTTGGGATCACCGTGCCGGCAAAAATGTCCTACCACCCTGCGTTCCCCTTGGTCTCCCGATAAAAATGATACCTCTCGTGTGGGTGTCCAATGAGTTTGCTGTGCTATCCCCTCAATCCCTATGTTTTTGGCCCTTCCTAGTCTCAGGCCCTTGGCCCACCCACACAAGTGAGCTATCATTTTACTCGGGAGACTGAGGGATACGCTGAATGGTAGGACATTTGTGCTGGTGCAGTGATCCCAGGCAGAAATGTAAGGAAAATGTGATTTATTTTAGCTAAATGTGAGGTTTGCAGGGGATTTGGGGTAGGAAAACTTTTGGGGATCCATGCAAGCCATATCTCTCTGAATTCCCCTGGGAGTCTAGTTTTCAGAAATGTCTGGGTTTGGTAGGTTTTCCTAGATGGCCGTCGAGCCCTGACCAAAAACGCAGTTGGCCCCCTTGCAAAACCAGGTTGTTTTGTGATAGATAATTTTGATGTCTCCACAATATGTTTTGGGCCCTTTCCTGATGTGGGTACTTGGCCCACCCACACAAGTGAATTACCATTTTTATTGGGAGACCTGGGGGGACGCTGGGTGGTAGGAAATTTGTGTCAGTCCAGTGATCCCACAACTTTCCAACACAGAAATGTGAGAAAAATTTGATTTTCTTCAGCTAAATTTGAGGTTTGGAGGGGATTCTGGGTAGGAAAACTTTGGGAGATCCACGCAAGTCACACCTCCCTGAACTCCCCCAGGTGTCTAGTTTTCAGAAATGTCTGAGATGGGTATGTTTTATTCGATGGCCGCCGAGCCCAGGATCAAAAATACAGGTGACTCGTTCGCAAAATAATGTCTTTTTCGTATCGATAATTTTGATGTCTCCACGGTACGTTTTGGGCCATTTCCTGTCGCGGGAACTAGGCCTACCCACACAAATGAGGTACCATTTGTAAGGGGAGACAATGAGGAATGCTGTGTGGCTGGAAGTTTGTGGCTCCCTGCAGATTCTAGAACTTTTCCTCACAGAAATGTGAGGAAAATTTGTTTTTTTGACAAAGTTTGAGGTTTACAAGTGATTCTGGGTAACAGAACCTAGTGAGAGCCACACACGTCACCCCATACTCAATTGCCCTGGATGTCTAGTTTTCAAAAATGTATAGGTTTGATAGGTTTCCTTAGGTGCTGGCAGAGCTAGGGTTCAAAATCCACAGCTAGGCACCTTGCGAGAAAAGGGTCCATTTCACTAGAAAAATGTGATGTTTCCTGTCGTGGGTACTAGGCCTACCCACACAAGTGAGGTACCATTTTTATCGGGAGACTTGGTGAATGCTGGGTGTGTGGAAGTTTGTGCTTCCTTGCAGATTCCAGAACTTTCCATCACAGAAATGTGAGGAAAATGTAGTTTTTTGTACAAAGTTTGAGGTTTGCAAAGGATTCTGGGTAACAGAACCTGGTGAGAGCCACACAAGTCACCCCAACTTCGATTTCCCTGGGTGTCTAGTTTTAAAAAATGTATAGGTTTGCTAGGTTTCCCTAGTTGCCGGCTGAGCTAGGGTCCAAAATCCACAGCTAGGCACATTTTTAAAAAAAAGGTCAGTTTTCACTGGACAAATGTGATGTGTCCACGTTGCGTGTTGGGCCGTTTCCTGTCGCAGGCACTAGGCCTTCCTACACATGTGAGGTAGTATTTTTATCAGGAGACTTAGGGGAACACAGAATAGTAGAACAAGTGTTATTACCAATTGACTTTCTTTGCATTTCTGCCTTCCAAATGTAAGACAATTTGTAAAAAAATAAGTCATTTTGAAAAATGACCTCTAATTCGTATGGGTACCCACAATTTTGGAGATGTTCAAATAACCACTGCTTCTAAACTCTATATTTAGTTCCCATTTCGGAAATATAGAGGCTTTTTTGGTACTTATTTTTCGCTCTTTATATTTTACCAAATGAATTGCTATATTCCCGGTACACAATGAAAAACTATTCTAAGACGCAGCTCAGTTATTGGCTCTGGGTTCCTCGGGTTCTTGGTGAAACCTACAAGTCCTATATATCCCCACAACCAGAAGGGTCCAGCAGATGAAACAGTATATTGCTTTAAAATCTGTCATACTTGGAAGAAGTTACAGGTGAAAACGTTGGCACAAATGGCTGTTTATTTCAACTCAATTTCAATATGTTTTATTTTCAACTGCTAATTACTATAAAAAAAAACCTTGAAGGATCTACACAATTGACCCCTTGCTGAATTCAAACTTTTGTATATTTTTCACACATGTATAGCTTTCTGGGATCCATTTTTGCTTTCACACCCATTTATACTACTAACTAAAGGGGGTTGAAAGCACAAAAAATAGCAAAAATAGGTAATGTCCCAGTAAAATGCCAAAACTGTGTAGAAAATGTTGGTTTTCTGGCAAACGTCTGCCTGTCTCTGAAAGCTTAGAAGATGGTGATTTTAGCACTACAAACCCTTTTTCGATACCATTTACAGGGAAAAAAACAGATGTTTTCTTCTGCAGCACTCTTTTCCCATTTAAAAAAAAAAAAAATCTAACTGTAGAATCTACAAAGTCTGGGTACCTTTAGAATCCTTAGGGTGTAGGAAAAAAAGGACGCAAATTTGACGTGGCTACCTTATGTGGACAAAAGGTTACATGGGCCTAAGTGTGAACTACCCCAAATAGCCAAAAAAAGGCATAGCACAGGGGACGTGGAGGGGGGGGGGGGAGGCCTAGCAGCGAAGGGGTTAAGTTATCTGACTAGGGTAAAATAATTCAATTACCATTTAGGAGGGCTTCCTCTCCAACCATTGATAACAGCAGTCACTGGTAAAATAATTCTGATGGATTTCTGTGATAAGGAAATGCTATCTTCGTAAGGGAAAATCAGTTTTGCTGCTTTAGAGGATTTAAATTTGAAAAGAGTATGGGTTTGCATTCAGACACAGTACTACGAGCTATTTGTTTAAAATTGATTTCCTGTGACTAGGAGCTGGAAGCTCTTCAGCGGTCTACAAATTGACTTTTAAAATTAAAAGATGATAATATAAATAAGTTGTGAACTATGAGCCATCTTCTTGCGATGACATATAAAAATACATTTTCTGCACTGCTCATGGCTTTCATCCAGTGTGGATTTTTAGCTAGTTAACACTGCAAAACCTCAAGATATATTTAATTATGTAGGATGTTTTTGACCACAAGCCAGGCAATTCATTGTTTGTACTTAAATGACATCATTTGTTGCATTAACTAAAAATGTTCTTGGCTTTGTAAAGGGCGTTTGCAGTGTTGGTGGCTGCCCTGCTTAATTCCTGTAGAATATGCTGTTGAGCTGGAGGTTGAAGATTAATCTAGTAATTGCTATGTTTTGAGGATTTAGTTCAGACAAATGGAAGGAATGTTTGTATAAGTTAGGTGCTAGATGCTCTATTACCCAACATTTATTTTATGTTTATGGCTTTAACCATTATACTGCTTTTAACTAATCCTATTGTTTTCACAGTAAGGTGTTTCAATTCGTAAAGAAGTAATTAGAATTTAGAATTTTAGAATTAGAATTTTTAGATGCTATGATTGCTGTAGATAAATATCTAGTGAAGAGGAAGAAATATTTTAATTGTAAGTGAACAATGAATTTTGTAATGAAGAAAAGTATCTTGCTATACCATGTTGTATATGGTTTTAGATCGTATGCCTTTGAAAACTTAAAAATAAATGATAATGAATTTTATTTAATTCATTATTATTTATTTTTAATTTGTTTAAAGTGTCAAGCTAAGTCAACGGCCTTCCCAAAGTGCAGTGGGGGTATAGTTGACATAACAGCGAACATTGGTAAAGTGTAGCTGGGGCAGTAAGCCCAGGTGAGAAATGGGTGAGAGTTTTTCCAACGGTCAGGAAAGTCAAGGTTAGGTGGGAAAGTATCCACTGTAGATTTTCTTACAGCTAGTGGAGGATGGAACATAAAATGATAAAGCCTTTATTGATGGTTGATAAAACATTAAAGCACTGTTCAAAAATATGGCAGGGATTACCTGTCTCATTTTAGGTTGAACTGTATTCCTACTTTGTGTTCAGTACACATACTGTCTCCTACAACCATCCAGTTAGTGAGGAACAACTTAACCACTGCAAAAGTAAACACCCAATTTGCCACCCCTCTCTCATATTAGGCACCCTTTGGTCGGTGTCAGTTTCAAGGGCACATCACATTAGTCCTGAATTTGTTCTCGTAAGAAGGAAGCTAAGTAGCGTCCAGAATTTAAAGAGCATCTAGGATCTCTGTTAGAAGAAGTTGAGATACCTCCTTCAGCATGAGTCTGATTGCTTTCAGATAGCGAGGCCAAGTAAGCTCCTGAAAGTCATTAATGAGAACTTGAATAAATGGTTCCTAGTTTGCCTCATCTGATTTTAGTTCATGTCCTCCTTCTAGTACGAGCTTTTCCATAGCTAATGTCTCCAGTATGTGAGCTAGCCAAGAAGAGAATGTGGGCGGGGTATTCTCCTCCCGTAGTATAAGCACATATTGGATCGCCACAATTAAGGCCATAGCTGGTTGTTTTCCTCTGTGTGATTTCGGGGAACTCTTGGATTAATATAGATTGCCCAGCAATATGATCATGGGTCCCTTGGGATCTTGGTTATGAACACCCGGTGTATGTCAGTAAGGACTTCCTCCTAGTAGCTGCCCAGATTGGGGCAATGCCTTAGAAGATGAACTAGGGTGCCTGTCACCCCACAGCCTATCCAGCAGTCTTTGGTTTTTGTTTAACTCCATTTTGCAATTTTTGTGGGGATCTATACCAGTAGGTTAGAATTTCATACTCTGTCTCCTGCTTTTGGACACCTGAAGCAAACCTTCGTGCTCTGTTGTACAATTTTCCCCATTCTTTCAGTGTCATTTCATGGTGTAATTCTTTTTCGCACTTTTTCTGGCCTGGCATTTTATTGTCTTGATTGAATCTATAAGCAATCGATAGAGGATGGAGATTTGGGCCTTGTCATGCGGGTCATCTTTTAGCCATTTTTCAAGCTCTGTGAGGGGTCTAGATACCTTCTCTCTCATTGATGGATGGAGAATCCAATGTCTTAGCTGGGTAGATATGAATCGCTCAAATTCTGGGAGGTCTGATCTTCACTTTAGGTCTTCAAAGGGTATTACACTCTGTTTTGAAAAAAGACAGCTATTAGGCATTTCCACTCTCACCATATTTTGATTTATGTGGGATATATGGCTGGCATAAAATCTGAGTTTGATGAGATGTGAGGGAAGGGTGAAAGGAAAGAAGTAAAGCCCAGCCTAAAGATGACCTTGTCCCATATTGCTAATGTTACTCTAATAACAGAAGAGGAGAACTATAGGACCTTCCAAAGGGGTGTGGCCACTGTTATGTGGTCCACTGTAAGGATGTGGTGGCGCCGGGTGCCCCAAACCCTTCCCTTCCTTAAATGATAGAGTACTCTTAGGCTTTCTTGGTTCTGGGTAGGATCGTTTATTGATACACTTTTCTCGCTTTAAGATCGCAGCACTCCTTGGGATAAACTTTAGAGGCCTGATGTTTTGTTTATATAGACTTAACGTGGATAAGGAGGACAAGGACAGTCAAGAACACAAAAAAGGGGGTGTGAAGAGAAAGCGGCCGGCGTCCTCGTCCCTCGCCTTGTCCCGGGCTTTTCCGTCAGCATCGGGGTGTCTTTTCAGGAGGGAACAGAAACAGGAAAGAAAAGAACAGGGTCAGGCTGCTGTCCTAATAATTTAGGATGGGGTAGTTTCACCAGTGCCCTATCTCCGTGAGGTGCCTAAGTGTAGGGGTAATTGGTGTATCAGGGTGGTGTGGCCCGCAAACCCGCCCACCAACCCTTAAAGGAAAACAAGTGTGTTTTGGGCACTTTCCTGAACCCACAACCCTACGGGGTTGTGGGTTAAGGCAAGTCAGGCAGGTCCCGTAGTATCCGGGCTCTGCTACTGCTACTACGGGAGGCCTGCTGACCGAACAATTCTTGGACACTTGGAAGGCAGCCAGGGTATGCGAGGGGTTATATGACCCCTGCACTTTCAGAATTGAAAAACAAGAAAGCAGACACTAACAAAGAAATCTGTAAATACAAACGCACGAGGAGAAGTGCCGCTGAGGTAAATGGGGAAGATAATTACCTCCTTGCACTACATGGAATTAATCAGTTTGATGCACAATTTAAAGGGGGAACATTTTTTCCATACTTACCCACTATGGCATGATATAATTGAAGTTTAAAAGAGAAGGACGGAATAATGTTGAACTGTTGCAAAGCACATTGGATAATGTAGTGCAATTAAAATGAAGTCACTGGGGATCAGAGTACAATAAACTCGAACAATGCTAATAAACTGCATTTGCAATGGATTAGGTAGAGGACTGTTAAAAACTGTGCTTTGGTCCCAAATCAAAAAAGGAATAGAATAGTGAAATGAACTGAGTGACACTTTTTTCGAAATAATGTTCTCATTTGAAGTCCTTCTTCACTGTTTAAGAACCCAGTGCATTTAAACTCGAGAGCAACATACCCTCGCATTTACATATGATTAAGACCGAATCTAGGTCGAAATGTGTCATGTTGTATGTTCTGACTGCTGGAATTAAAACCTGTTTTACCTGCTGCTGACTGGATGGGCTTGTTCTTCACGCGGCAAATGTGCATGTGGTTCCTGATGATATTGACTATCTATCTATCTATCTATCTATCTATCTATCTATCTATCTATATATATTCACTGAAAAAAACCATAGGTTTTAGGGACAGTTATAGTTAGTTGGACATTGCACTCGTACAAAACCCGTGAAATTCCCCCGTTATAGTTAGTTCAGCTAACTATAACTCGCGCCCCCGCAATGCACTGCTGATGACGTCACATATTACATCACTCATGACATGGTCAGTGACATCACTGATGACATCACTGATGACATCTCAAATGACATCACTGATGACATCCTCCAGTGACTGTGTGTTTCTGTAAAGTTTAAATATTTTTAATATATATAGGGAAAGGCGTATTGAAGAATGAGTGGGTGTATAAGTGTCTGTATGGATGATTTAGTAGGTGCGTGACTAACTCTATAAGTGAGTGATTAAACGTATCTTACTGAATGCATGGGTTAGTGACTAAACTGGGTGAATGTCTGTATCCGTCTGTCTGTTGCTGTGTAAGTGGCTGCATGGGTTTGTGAATAGCTACATGAGTGTCTATATGAGTTATTGATTGGTTGTCTGAGTATCTGTATGGGTGCCTGAGTGTTTGTGTGGGTGGGGGTGTGCGACTCTGTGCATAGATGTGTGAGTGGGTGATTCACTGGGTGGATGGTTTCAAGAGTGCATCTGTGATAGACTGTATGGGTGGGTAAGTGTGTGTAAGAGTGTGTTAGTGAGTGAATGTATGTCCCAGTGGTACATGTGTGAGTAACTACATATGTGAAAGGCAGTATATATGTGTGTTGGAGTATATAAATAGCTATAAGCGAGAGTGTGTGATTGTGAGAGTGACTGTATGGATAAGTGTGTGCTTGTATCAGTGATTGTATAAGAGCGTAAGAATGTGCTAGTATTTGTATGAGTAAGTGAACTGGTGTGTGTATAACTGTATAGGTGAGTAAATGGCAGTGTGTTTAATTATTTGCATGACTGACTAGGTGTGTGAGTACCTCTATGGATGAGTGGCGGTGTTTGAGTGTCTATATAGGAGTATGAGTGCATATGATAGTCCTGTACTGAGTGACCGTAAGTATGAGTGACTGTACGGGTGAGTGAGTGGATGTGTGTGTAGACCTAAGAATCAGTGAGTGGGTATGTAGTTATTGGTGTTGCAGTGTCTATGGTTTTGCGAATGGCAGTCTGTAATTTAGAGTGGGTGTATCAAAGGTTATATTAGGGTGTGAGGAGGTGCATCAGATTATCACGTGGATGATGTCATCAGTGATGTCATCAGTGATGTCATTTGAGATGTCATCAGTGATGTCATCAGTGATGTCACTGACCATGTCATGAGTGATGTAATATGTGACGTCATCAGCAGTGCATTGCGGGGGCGCGAGTTATAGTTAGCTGAACTAACTATAACGGGGGAATTTCACGGGTTTTGTACGAGTGCAATGTCCAACTAACTATAACTGTCCCTAAAACCTATGGTTTTTTAGTGAATTTGTAAGGTTTTTTAAATGCTAATTTCTGACTATAACGTGCCTGAAACGTATGTTTTTTTCAGTGAATTTCAAAGGTTTTTTAAATGCTAATTCCTAACTAGAACATGTCTGAAACCTATGGTTTTTTTCAGTAAATTTCAAAGGTTTTGTAAATGACAATTTTTAAATGTATTAATTGTTATATTTATATTTTTGATACTGATTTACTACATTTTTTTAAACTATTTACTTTTAGATATTTTATTTTTTAAATTACATTGTAATTACATTATACATTACAAAATATACTTTCTCAGAATGAATTACTTAAGTTTAAATACTTTGCAAATAGGCAATAGACTTTTAAGTACAGTAGTTACAGTTGTTGCAATGGGCAACACAATTTCAAACACAATGCAACATTGAGCTCAATGTGACTTTCTAGTTAAATGCAATTAGTTACTTTATGGATTACTTTTCTAACCACAGGTCTGGATCCTAGATTCAGTCCTGGGACATCTCCTGTAAACAGTTGAGTAAAAGCGTTTTGGTTACAGTAGTGATTTTTATGGAATATTATTGTATTTTAAAAGTTGACAGAAACTTTTCACATAGAATCACCAATGTTATCCTATGGGAGGAAATTCACTTAGCAGGTAAGTAGTGTTATCGTTACTTTTTCTTACTCAGTGGTGGATCCTGGATCCAGCACTGGTGCATCTCCTGTAAACAGTTGAAAGAATGCGTTTAAGTCATACCTGCGATTTTTAAGGAATATTTGTAGTTTGTGAAAATCGACACTTTGAAACTTTTCTGCTGAAAACCAGACAATGGATTCCTATGGAAGGAAATACAAGTTACTGGTAAGTACGGTTAGAATTACTTTTCAGGATCAGTACTGGGCTCAAAGATGCAGCACTGAGGTCTCTCCTGATAACAGGTGAGTAAATCGGAATTCGTAGTTCGGCTGATTTTAGAGGAATATTATAAAGTTCCAAAACTCCACACTTAGAAGAATTTCCAAGTGAAACTAGTCAATGTTAGCCTTTGGAAGGAAATTCAAGTTACTGGTAAGTACGGTTAAAATTACTTTTCAGGATCAGTACTGGTCTCAAAGATGCAGCACTGAGGTCTCTCCTGATAACAGGTGAGTAAATCGGAATTCGTAGTTCGGCTGATTTTAGAGGAATATTTGCACAATGGTGAAGGAAGGGGGTGGGGCCTGAGGTGACAGGTCTGCAAACACGCTCTATGGCGCGTTTTAAGTTGGAGAATTAATTCCTCCTCAATCCCGAGGGTCCCTAGGGGCCAACTAGCCCACCAGATACCTCCAGTATGCGCCAGAGAGCTGCATTGCAGAGAGGTGTTCAGAGGCCACGCCCCTTTTTACAACACTCTGCAACACAGCTCCGTGGCGCTTACTGGAGGTACCTGGTGGGCTACTTGGCCCCCAGGGACCCTCAGGATTGAAGAGGAATTAATTCCTGAACTTTAAACACGCCACGGGGCCTGTTTGCACACATGTCACCTGAAGCCCCGCCCCCTCCCTTCACCACTGTGCAAACGTGCCCCGTGGCGCGTTTTAAGTTGGGGGATTAACTCCCCTTGAATCCTGAGGGTCCCTGAAGACCAAGTAGCCCACCATGTACCTCCAAAAAGAGCCACAGAGCTGCGTTGCAGAGAGGTGTAAAAAGGGGCGTGGCCTCTGTACACCTCTCAGCAACGCAGCTCCCTGGTGCATACTGGAGGTTCCTGGTGGGCTAGTTGGCCCCCAGGCACCCCCAGTATTCAAGGGGAGTTCGTTCCCCATCTGCAAACGCGCCAGGGGGCGCGTTTGCAGACTGCTGCAGCGAGGGGGCGGGGCCTCCGGCACGATGCCGGTCTTTTTTTTTTGTATGGGAAGGGGGCTGCCTGGCCCCCCCTTCCCTCGGCCACTTTTGGCCCCGGGGACCCTATCCCCCGGGGCCTAAGCATTTTTTTTTTTTTTAAACGGGAAGGTGCCGCGTGGCCCCCCTTCCCTGGGCCTCTATTTGCCCCGGGGACCCCATCCCCCGGGGCATGCCCTCTTTTTTTTAATTTTAAAAATATTTGGAGGGGGGCTGCGTGGCCCCCTCCTCAGGCCATTTAAGGCCCCGGGGACCCCATCCCCCGGGGCCAGCCTTGCCTTTTTTTTTATTTTTGGGGAGGGGGTCTGCGTGGCCCCCCTCCCGGGCCACTAATGGCCCCAGGGTCCCCATCCCCCGGGGCCTGGCCACTCGTTGGGGACCGTGGGGGTCCCCAATCCCCGCACGGTCCCGCCGCCTCCCTGCGTCCTGCGGGAGCCGGCATTGCTTTTCCATAAGGGAGCTGCTGACATGCAGCTCCCCTTATGGAAAAGCAATCTGCTTTGCTTCATTGAAGCGAGAGCAGGTTTCCCTGCTCTCGCTTCAATGAAGCAAAGCAAGTTTGCAATGACAGGACGGGAGCCGCGAGGCTCCCATCCTGCCATTGCAAACAGCAGTGTTCCGGGGGTAGGCACCCCGGGACACTGCAGGAGCCGGCCCTGGTGGGTGGCGGTCCCCAGGGCCATCAAGGGCTCCAGGAGGGGGCCGCGCGGCCCCCTCCCATCTCTAGTGCACAGCCCCGGGAGGTGGTGGTCCCCGGGCTCGGGGGTCCTAAACGGACCCCCACATTTTATTATTTAGTGCCCCGGGGAGGTGGCTGTCCCCGGGGCGTGTGGGGGGGCTCGAACCCCCCACACAGGTAATTTAAATTTTAAAAAAAGAAGCCCCGGTGGGTGGCGGTCCCCGGGGCTGCGGGGGGGCCGTGTGCCCCCCGCCACCATTATTTTTATAAAGCCCCGGGGGGTGGCGGTCCCCGGGGCTTGGGGGGCCTTAGAGGCCCCCCATGTTATTTATTAAACTCCCGCATGCCCCCGGGACTTGGCCCACCCGGGGGCCAATTAACTACGAAGCGCGGGAGCCCACGCTTCGTTTTTTTTTTTTATCGGCAGGATCCGCGCACCCAGCGTGTTTTTTGCCGATTTAATTTTTTTTAATTTTTTTAATTTTTTTGAGCCCTGGGGGTCCTTGTAGGACCCCCTGAGCAGGCCTAGGGGGTCAGAGTGTTTCTACCCTGCCCCCTTTTTGCGTTTTGCGCAGTTGTTTTACTGCTTTCTTGTTCCTCGGTTCTACCGAGGAACAAGATGGCTGCCAACACTTCCTGATTTGGAGTGTTGACAGCCAATTACCATACAGCTCGTGATCGAAAGGGTACGCGGACCCTACGCGGCCATAGATATATATGTGATTTTACTTTTGATTTTCTCAGTAACTACTGAACGGATTTACACCATTTAAGCAAAAGGCACGACTCTGAACCAAGGGCTACCTTTTTGCCAAATTTGGTGTAATTCCGTTCAGCAGTTCGGGCTGTAGCTGCGACTAAAGGTTCCTATGGAAAATTGCATTAGGAAAACACGTTTTGGGACCCCCCTTTTTTCTCGGCCCCCGCTTGACGAATCACCCCGAGACTTTCAGGATAGGAGCGGACCGGAGCGCCCCAACAAGTTTGAAAATTTCGCGAAGATTCGTCAACTGGCGCCAAAGTTATTTCAAATAGAATGTTGCGGATTTCCTATGGAAAATAGGTCCTAACTATAACTATCTACTGGCGACCGCCAGTAGATAATATATATTATCTACTGGCGGTCGACAGTAGATTTTTTATAGTTAGGACCTATTTTCCATAGGAAATCCGCGACATTCTATTTGAAATAACTCTTGCGTCGGTTGACGAATCTTCGCGAAATTTTCAAACTTTATGGCCCGCTCCGGTCCGCTCCTACCCTGAAAGTCTCAGGGTGATTCGTCAAGCGGGGGCCGAGAAAAAGGGGGGTCCCAAAACGTGTTTTCCCCATTCATTTTCCCATAGGAAACTTTAGACACGGCTACAGCCCGAACTGCTGAACGGAATTACACCAAATTTGGCAAAGAGGTAGTTCTTGGTTCAGAAAGAACCCTTTTTGTTAAATGGTGTAAATCCGTTCAGTAGTTGCGGAGAAATTAAAAAAATAAGAGTCAAAAAATTAATTTCCCATAGGAAACTCTATGCAAGGCTACAGCCCGAACTGCTGAACGGAATTACACCAAATTTGGCAAAGAGGTAGTTCTTGGTTCAAAAAGAACCCTTTTGTTAAATGGTGTAAATCCGTTCAGTAGTTGCTGAGAAAATCAAAAGTAAAAACACATATATATCTGGGCGGAGCCTAACCACACATGTCATCGTGAGATCTGATTGGCTGTCAGCACTTCATCCTGGAATTGCTGGCAGCCATCTTGGGACCAATATAAATGATAGTACCATTGAAATGCATTGTAGTGAATCGAAGATTTTGAGGGTTACCAAAAGGAGAACTATAAAGGGTGATAACAGACTTTAGTTACATTAGAATTCATTTGTTGATGGTACCATACTAATTTCAGGAATTGTGGTGTGTTCTAAGGTGATTTTACCCTGTGAAAAACCTTCTGCTGGGATATTAATCATGTTTGAGAGAAAACTATTTTCACATGCTTGTCCCATACAGTTTTGGAAGGTGCCCCAGAAGCTAAAATGAGAGCATATTTTCTGTAAATTCACATTATCTTTCTCAGTCATGTGAGAATGAAGTCTGACATTCTCAGTAAAACATGTACATCCAACAAGGGCAGAGACTGTCAGTTGATTCCTTTGTGTTCTACTGCAGCTTCCCAGAGTGTTCTAAAGAACAACTAGAGTGCTAACAGCCTTACTTATGACAAAAGTATGGCACACCTGAAGCCATCTTGATTGGAATAAACTGGTAACACTTAAAACATTTAATTTAAAAAGGAACAAAATGATGGGGTTCATCTTGTCATAGAAATTATGGTTAGTGCTCTGGAAAGAAAAATTAGGACATGTTTCAAGTGTGATCTCAAATATCTTCCTGTTATATTTCAACAGGAGCAGCCTGTCAGTTGATGCCTTTGTGTTCTACTGCAGCTTCCCAGAGTGTTCTAAAGAGCAACTAGAGTGCTAACAGCCTTACTTATGACAAAAGTATGGCACACCTGAAGCCATCTTGATTGGAATAAACTGGTAACACTTAAAACATTTAATTTAAAAAGGAACAAAATGATGGGGTTCATTTTGTCATAGAAATTATGGTTAGTGCTGTAGAAAGAAAAATTAGGACATGTTTCAAGTGTGATCTCAAATATCTTCCTGTTATATTTCAACAGGAGCAGCCTGTCAGTTGATGCCTTTGTGTTCTACTGCAGCTTCCCAGAGTGTTCTAAAGAACAACTAGAGCGCTAACAGTCTTACTTATGACAAAAGTATGGCACACCTGAAGCCATCTTGATTGGAATAAACTGGTAACACGTAAAACATTTAATTTAAAAAGGAACAAAATGAGGGGGTTCATTTTGCCATAGAAATTATGGTTAGTGCTGTAGAAAGAAAAATTAGGACATGTTTTAAGTGACATCTCAAATATCTTCCTGTTATATTTCAACAGGAGCAGCCTGTCAGTTGATGCCTTTGTGTTCTACTGCAGCTTCCCAGAGTGTTCTAAAGAACAACTAGAGTGCTAACAGCCTTGCTTATGACAAAAGTATGGCACACCTGAAGCCATCTTGATTGGAATAAACTGGTAACACTTAAAACATTTAATTTAAAAAGGAACAAAATGAGGGGGTTCATTTTGCCATAGAAATTATGGTTAGTGCTGCAAAAAGAAAATTTAGTGCATGTTTTAAGTGAGATCTCAAATCCTCTTCTATTTCATTAGAAAATTCTGACATGCAGACTGAAACAATCACTTTCAATACCAGCAGTAGACTTCCAGTTAACTCCTTGGTGAGCAGTAGCTTTACTACAGTGATCTAATGAACAACTAGAGTAATAACATTCTGAATTTATGGCAAATGTGTGACACATCTGAATGCCTTCTTGATGGAATCAAAGTAAAAAACTGAAAGCGTTTCCTACTGAGGAGACTGCAGTAAATGAGGAAATTAGGAAACTTCATAACAAAGAAGTCTTCCAAGATGGCCACCAGTGAAAAAAGAGCCCAAATGTAGCACAAATATTACCCAGATGTAGCCCACATATAGCCCAATGACAAAAGTGTGCAAAACACTTTTTATTTTTAGTTTTTTGCAGTTTTATGTAGTGCAGACTGGTCAGGTATTGGAGCGTTGCATCTTAAAACATGACCCCCTACACTACAAAAACACCACTGCACTACCCTAAACCCTAAAACACTACCCCAGCACGACCCCTACACTACACAAGCACCACTGCACTATCCTAAACCCTAAAACACTACCCCCAGCATGACCCCTACACTACACAAACACCACTGCACTACCCTAAACCCTAAAACACTACCCCAAAACCACTGCACTAACCTAAATCCTAAAACACTACCCCCAGCACGACCCCCTACACTACCCAAACACCACTGCACTACCCTAAAACATGACCCCCTACACTACACAAACACCACTGTACTACCCTAAACCCTAAAACACTACCCCCAGCACGACCCCCTACACTACACAAGCACCACTGCACTACCCTAAAACCTAAAACACTACCCCCAGCACGACCCCCTACACCTCACAAACACCACTGCACTACCTTAAACGCTAAAACACTACCCCCAGCACGACCCCCTACACTACCCAAACACCACTGCACTAACCTAAATCCTAAAACACTACCCCCAGCACGACCCCCTACACTACCCAAACACCACTGCACTACCCTAAAACATGACCCCCTACACTACACAAACACCACTGCACTACCCTAAAACACTACCCCCAGCACGACCCCCTACACTACACAAGCACCACTGCACTACCCTAAAACACTACCCCCAGCACGACCCCCTACACTGCCCGAACACCACTGCACTGCCCTAAACCCTGAAACACCAGCCCCTGCATGACCCCCTACACTGCCCGAACACCACTGCACTGCCCTAAACCCTGAAACACATACCCTAGCACGACCCCCTACACTGCCCGAACACCACTGCACTGCCCTAAACCCTGAAACACCACCCCCTTCACGACCCCTACACTGCCCGAACACCACTGCACTGCCCTAAACCCTGAAACACTACCCCCAGCAAGACCTCCTACACTGCCCGAACACCACTGCACTGCCCTAAACCCTGAAACATCACCCCCAGCAAGACCCTCTACACTGCCCGAACACCACTGCCCTAAACCCTGAAACACCACCCCCAGCACGAGCCCCTACACTGCCCGAACACCACTGCACTGCCCTAAACCCTGAAACACCACCCCCAGCATGACCCCCTACACTGCCCGATAACCACTGCACTGCCCTAAACCCTGAAACACCACCCCCTGCATGACCCCCTACACTGCCCGAACACTACTGCACTGCCCTAAACCCTGAAACACCATCCCCAGCACGACCCCTACACTGCACGAACACCACTGCACTGCCCTAAACCCTGAAACACTACCCCCAGCAAGACCCCCTACACTGCCCGAACACCACTGCACTGCCCTAAACCCTGAAACACTACCCCCAGCAAGACCCCCTACACTGCCCGAACACCACTGCACTGCCCTAAACCCTGAAACACCACCCCCAGCAAGACCCCCTACACTGCCCGAACACCACTGCACTGCCCTAAACCCTGAAACACCAGCCCCAGCACGACCCATACACTGCCCGAACACCACTGCACTGCCCTAAACCCTGAAACACCACCCCCTGCACGATCCCCTACACTGCCCGAACACCACTGCACTGCCCTAAACCCTGAAACACCACCCCCAGCACGACCCCCTACACTGCCCGAACACCACTGCACTGCCCTAAACCCTAAAACACCACCCCCTGCACGATCCCCTACACTGCCCGAACACTACTGCACTAAACACTGAAACACCACCCCCAGCACGACCCCCTACACTGCACGAACACCACTGCACTGCCCTAAACCCCGAAACACTACCCCCAGCAAGACCCCCTACACTGCCCGAACACCATTGCCCTAAACCCTGAAACACCACCCCCAGCAAGACCCCCTACACTGCCCGTACACCACTGCACTGCCCTAAACCCTGAAACACCACCCCCAGCATGACCCCCTACACTGCCCGAACACCACTGCACTGCCCTAAACCCTGAAACACCACCCCCAGCACGACCCCCTACACTGCCCGAACACCACTGCACTGCCCTAAACCATGAAACAACAGCCCCAGCACGACCCCCTACACTGCCCAAACACCACTGCACTGCCCTAAACCCTGAAACACCACCCCCAGCACGACCCCCTACACTGCCCGAACACCACTGCACTGCCCTAAACCCTGAAACACCAGCCCCAGCACAACCCCGTACACTGCCCGAACACCACTGCACTGCCCTAAACCCTGAAACACCAGACCCAGCACGACCGCCTACACTGCCAGAAAACCACTGCACTGCCCTAAACACTGAAACACCAGCCCCAGCACGACCCCCTACACTGCCCGAACACCACTGCACTACCCTAAACCCTCAAACATGAGCCCCAGCACGACCCCCTACACTGCCCGAACACCACTGCACTGCCCTAAACCCTGAAACACCAGCCCCAGCAAGACCCCCTACACTGCCCAAACACCACTGCACTGCCCTAAACCCTGAAACACCACCCCCAGCAAGACCCCCTACACTGCCCGAACACCACTGCACTAAAGCCTGAAACACCACCCCCAGCAAGACCACCTACACTGGCCGAACACCACTGCACTGCCCTAAACCCTGAAACACCACCCCCTGCACGACCCCCTACACTGCCCAAACACCACTGCACTGCCCTAAACCCTGAAACACCACCCCTGCACGACCCCCTACACTGCCCGAACACCACTGCACTGCCCTAAACCCTGAAACACCACCCCTCAGCACGACACCCTACACTGCCCGAACACCACTGCACTGCCCTAAACCCTGAAACACCACCCCCAGCATGACCCCCTACACTGCCCGAACACCACTGCACTGCCCTAAACCCTGAAACACCACCCCCTGCACGACCTCCTACACTGCCGGAACATCACTACACTGCCCTAAACCCTGAAACACCACCCCCAGCACGACCCTCTACACTGCCCGAACACCACTGCACTGCCCTAAACCCTGAAACATCAACCCCAGCAAGACCCCCTACACTGCCTGAACACCACTGCCCTAAACCCTGAAACAACACCCCCTACACTGCACAAACACCACTGCACTGCCCTAAACCCTGAAACAACACCTCCAGCAAAACCCCCTGCACTGCCTGAACACCATTGCTCTGCCCTAAATCCTGAAACACTAGCCCCAGCATGACCCCCTACACTGCCCAAACACCACTGCACTGCCCTAAACCCTGAAACACCACCCCCAGCACGACCCCCTACACTGCCCGAACACCACTGCACTGCCCTAAACCCTGAAACACCAGCCCCAGCAAGACCCCCTACACTGCCCGAACACCACTGCACTGCCCTAGACTCTGAAACACCAGCCCCAGCAAGACCCCCTACACTGCCCGAACACCACTGCACTGCCCTAAACCCTGAAACACCAGCCTCAGCATGACCCCTACACTGCCCGAACACCACTGCACTGCCCTAAACCCTGAAACACCAGCCCCAGCACGACCACCTACACTGCCCGAACACCACTGCACTGCCCTAAACCCTGAAACACCAGCCCCAGCACAACCCCCTACACTGCCCGAACACCACTGCACTGCCCTAAACCCTGAAACACCACCCCCTGCAGCACCCCCTACACTGCCCGAACACCACTGCACTGCCCTAAACCCTGAAACACCACCCCCTGCACCGCCCCCTACACTGCCCGAACACCACTGCACTGCCCTAAACCCTGAAACACCACCCCCAGCACGACCCCCTTTACTGCTCGAACACCACTGCACTGCCCCAAACCCTGAAACACCACCCCCAGCACGACCCCCTACACTGCCCGAACACCACTGCCCTAAACCCTGAAACACCACCCCCTGCACGACCCCCTACACTGCCTGAACACCACTGCACTGCCCTAAACCCTGAAACACCACCCCCTAAACTGCCCGAACACCACTGCACTGCCCTAAACCCTGAAACACCACCCCCAGCACGACCCCCTACACTGCCCGAACACCACTGCACTGCCCTAAACCCTAAAACACTACCCCCAGCATTACCCCCTACACTGCCCAAACACCACTGCACTGCCCTAAACCCTAGAACACTACCCCCAGCACGACCCCCTACACTACCCGAACACCACTGCACTACCCTAAACCCTAAAATACTACCCCCAGCACAACCCCCTACACTACCCGAACACGACTGCACTGCCCTAAACCCTCAAACACTCCACCCAGCACGACCCCCTACACTGCACGAACACTACTGCACTGCCCTAAACCTTGAAACACCAGCCCCAGCAAGACCCCCTACACTGCCCGAACACCACTGCACTGCCCTAAACCCTGAAACATCACCCCAGCAAGACCCCCTACACTGCCCGAACACCACTGCCCTAAACCCTGAAACACTACCCCCAGCAAGACCCCCTACACTGTCCGAACAACACTGCAGTGCCCTAAACCCTAAAACACCACCCCCAGCACGACCCCCTACACTGCCCGAACACCACTGCTCTGCCCAAAACCCTGAAACACCAGCCCCAGCACGACCCCCTACACTGCCCGAACACCACTGCACTGCCCTAAACCCTGAAACACCACCCCCAGCACGACCCCCTACACTGCCCGAACACCACTGCACTGCCCTAAACCCTGAAACACCACCCCCAGCACGACCGCCTACACTGCCTGAAAACCACTGCACTGCCCTAAACCCTGAAACACCAGCCCCAGCACGACCCCCTACACTGCCCGAACACCACTGCACTACCCTAAACCCTGAAACACCAGCCCCAGCAAGACCCCCTACACTGCCCGAACACCACTGCACTGCCCTAAACCCTGAAACACCAGCCCCAGCAAGACCCCCTACACTGCCCGAACACCACTGCACTGCCCTAAACCCTGAAACACCGCCCCCAGCAAGACCCCCTACACTGCCCGAACACCACTGCGCTGCCCTAAACGCTGAAACATCAGCCCCAGCAAGACCCCCTACACTGCGCGAACACCATTGCACTGCCCTAAACCCTGAAACACCACCCCCAGCAAGACCCCCTACACTGCCCGAACACCACTGCACTAAACCCGGAAACACCAGCCCCAGCAAGACCACCTACATTGCCCAAACACCACTGCACTGCCCAAAACCCTGAAACACCACCCCCAGCACGACACCCTACACTGCCCGAACACCACTGCACTGCCGTAAACCCTGAAACACCACCCCCAACACGACCCCTACACTGCCCGAACACCACTGCACTGCCCTAAACCCTGAAACACCACCCCCTGCACGACCCCCTACACTGCCCGAACACCACTGCACTGCCCTAAACCCTAAAACTCTACCCCCAGCATGACCCCCTACACTGCCCGAACACCACTGCACTGCCCTAAACCCTGACTCAGCACCCCCTGCACGACCCCCTACACTGCCCGAACACCACTACACTGCCCTAAACCCAGAAACACCACCCCCAGCACGACCCCCTACACTGCCCAAACACCACTGCACTGCCCTAAACCCTGAAACACCACCCCAGCACGACCCCCTACACTGCCCAAACACCACTGCACTGCCCTAAACCCTGAAACACCAGCCCCTGCACGACCCCCTACACTGCCCGAACACCACTGCACTGCCCTAAACCCTGAAACACCACCCCCAGCACGACCCCCTACACTGCCTGAACACCACTGCCCTAAACCCTGAAACACCACCCCCAGCAAGACCCCCTACACTGCTCGAATACCACTGCACTGCCCTAAAGCCTGAAACACCACCTCCAACACAACCCCCTACACTGCCTGAACACCATTGCTCTGCCCTAAACCCTGAAACACTGCCCCCAGCAAGACCCCTACACTGCCCGAACACCACTGCACTGCCCTAAACCCTGAAACATCACCCCAGCAAGACACCCTACACTGCCCGAACACCACTGCCCTAAACCCTGAAACACCACCCCCAGCACGACCCCCTACACTGCTCGAACACCACTGCACTGCCCTAAACCCTGAAACACCACCCCCAGCACGACCCCCTACACTGCCCGAACACCACTGCTCTGCCCAAAACACTGAAACACCAGCCCCAGCATGACCCCCTACACAGCCCGAACACCACTGCACTGCCCTAAACCCTGAAACACCAGACCCAGCACGAACCCCTACACTGCCCGAACACCACTGCACTACCCTAAACCCAGAAACACCACCCCCAGCACGACCCCCTACACTGCCCGAGCACCACTGCCTGCACTGCCCTAAACCCTGAAACACCAGCCCCAGCACAACCCCCTACACTGCCCGAACACCACTGCACTGCCCTAAACCCTGAAACACCACCCCGTGCACGACCCCCTACACTGCCCGAACACCACTGCACTGCCCTAAACCCTGAAACACCACCCCCAGCATGATACCCTACACTGCCCGAACACCACTGCACTGCCTTAAACCCTGAAACATCACCCCCAGCAAGACCCCCTACACTGCCCGAACACCACTGCCCTAAACCCTGAAACACCACCCCCAGCAAGACCCCTACACTGCCCGAACACCACTGCACTGCCCTAAACCCTGAAACACCACTCCCTGCATGACCCACTACACTGCCCGAACACCACTGCACTGCCCTAAACCCTGAAACACCATTCCCCCTGCACGACCCCCTACTCTGCCCGAACACTACTGCACTGGCCTAAACCCTGAAACACCATCCCCAGCACGACCCCCTACACTGCACGAACACCCCTGCACTGCCCTAAACCCTGAAACACTACCCCCAGCAAGACCCCCTACACTGCCCGAACATCACTGCACTGCCCTAAACCCTGAAACATCACCCCCAGCAAGACCCCCTACACTGCCCGAACACCACTGCCCTAAACCCTGAAACACCACCCCCAGCAAGACCCCCTACACTGCCCGAACACCACTGCACTGCCCTAAACCCTGAAACACCAGCCCCAGCCCGACCCCCTACATTGCCCGAACACCACTGCACTGCCCTAAACCCTGAAACACCACCCCCTGCATGACCCACTACACTGCCCGAACACCACTGCACTGCCCTAAACCCTGAAACACCACCCCCAGCGAGACCCCCTACACTGCCCGAACACCACTGCACTGCCCTAAACCTTGAAACACCACCCCCTGCATGACCCACTACACTGCCCGAACACCACTGCACTGCCCTAAACCCTGAAACACCACCCCCAGCACGACCCCCTACACTGCCCGAACACCATTGCACTGCCCTAAACCCAAAAACACCACCCCTGCACGACCCCCTACACTGCCCGAACACTACTGCACTGCCCTAAACCCTGAAACACCGCCCCCAGCATGACCCCCTACACTGCACGAACACTACTGCACTGCCCTAAACCCTGAAACACTACCCCCAGCAAGACCCCCTACACTGCCCGAACACCACTGCACTGCCCTAAACCCTGAAACATCACCCCCAGCAAGACCCCCTACACTGCCCGAACACCACTGCCCTAAACCCTGAAACACCACCCCCAGCAAGACCCCCTACACTGCCCGAACAACACTGCAGTGCCCTAAACCCTAAAACACCACCCCCAGCACGACCCCCTACACTGCCCGAACACCACTGCTCTGCCCAAAACCCTGAAACACCGCCCCCAGCATGACCCCCTACACTGCACGAACACTACTGCACTGCCCTAAACCCTGAAACACTACCCCCAGCAAGACCCCCTACACTGCCCGAACACCACTGCACTGCCCTAAACCCTAAAACACCACACCCAGCACGACCGCCTACACTGCCTGAAAACCACTGCACTTCCCTAAACCCTGAAACACCAGCCCCAGCACGACCCCCTACACTGCCCGAACACCACTGCACTGCCCTAATCCCTCAAACACCAGTCCCAGCACGACCCCCTACACTGCCCGAACACCACTGCACTACCCTAAACCCTGAAACACCAGCCCCAGCAAGACCCCCTACACTGCCCGAACACCACTGCACTGCCCTAAACCCTGAAACACCAGCCCCAGCAAGACCCCTACACTGCCCGAACACCACTGCACTGCCCTAAACCCTGAAACACCACCCCCAGCGAGACCCCCTACACTGCCCGAACACCACTGCGCTGCCCTAAACGCTGAAACATCAGCCCCAGCAAAACCCCTACACTGCGCAAACACCATTGCACTGCCCTAAACACTGAAACACCACCCCCAGCAAGACCCCCTACACTGCCCGAACACCACTGCACTAAACCCGGAAACACCAGCCACAGCAAGACCACCTACACTGCCCGAACACCACTGCACTGCCCAAAACCCTGAAACACCACCCCCTGCACGACCCCCTATACTTCCCGAACACCACTGCACTGCCCTAAACTCTAAAACTCTACCCCCAGCATGACCCCCTACACTGCCCGAACACCACTGCACTGCCCTAAACCCTGACGCACCACCCCCTGCACGACCCCCTACACTGCCCGAACACCACTGCACTGCCCAAAACCCTGAAACACCACCCCCTGCATGACCCTCTACACTGCCCGAACACCACTGCACTGCCCTAAACCCTGAAACACCACCCCCTGCAGCACCCCCTACACTGCCCGAACACCACTGCACTGCCCTAAACCCTGAAACACCACCCCCTGCACCGCCCCTACACTGCCCGAACACCACTGCACTGCCCTAAACCCTGAAACACCACCCCCAGCAGGGCCCCCTTTTCTGCTCGAACACCACTGCACTGCCCCAAACCCTGAAACACCACCCCCAGCATGACCCCCTACACTGCCCGAACACTACTGCCCTAAACCCTGAAACACCACCCCCTGCACGACCCCCTACACTGCCCGAACACCCACTGCACTGCCCTAAACCCTGAAACACCACCCCCTACACTGCCCGAAACCACTGCACTGCCCTAAACCCTGAAACACCACCCCCAGCACGACCCCCTACACTGCCCGAACACCACTGCACTGCCCTAAACCCTAAAACACCACCCCCAGCATTACCCCCTACACTGCCCAAACACCACTGCACTGCCCTAAACCCTAGAACACTACCCCCAGCACGACCCCCTACACTACCCGAACACCACTGCACTACCCTAAACCCTAAAATACTACCCCCAGCACAACCCCCTACACTACCCAAACACCACTGCACTGCACTAAACCCTAAAACACTACCCCCGCATGACCCCCTACACTACCCAAACACCAATGCACTACCCTAATCCCTAAAACACTACCCCCTGCATGACCCCCTACACTACCCTAAACCCTAAAACACTACCCCCGCACGACTCCCTACACTACCCAAAGACCACTGCACTACCCTAAACCCTAAAACACAACCTCCTACACTACACAAACACCACTGCACTACCCTAAACCCTAAAACACTACCCCCTACACTACACAAACACCAGTGCACTACCCTAAACCCTAAAAAACTACCCCCAGCACGAACCAGTACACTACCCAAACACCACTGCACTACCCTAAACCCTAAAAACTACCCCCAGCAGTATCCCTACACTACCCAAACACCACTGCACTACCCTAAACCCTAAAACACTACCCCCAGCAGTACCCCTACACTACCCAAACACCACTGCACTACCCTAAATCACTACCCCCAGCACGACCCCCTACACTACCCAAACACCACTGCACTACCCTAAACCCTAAAACACTACCCCCAGCACGACCCCCTACACTACCCAAACACCACTGCACTACCCTAAACCCTAAAACACTCCCCCAGCACGACTCCCTACACTACCCAAACACCACTGCACTATCCTAAACCCTAAATCTACCCCCAGCATGACCCCCTACACTACACAAACACCACTGCACTACCCTAAACCCTAAAACACTACCCCCAGCACGACCCTCTTCACTACCTAAACACAACTGCACAATTTGTTACAGGCGTTGCAACGCAGGCCTGTGGTGCTTACTGGAAGTACCTAGTGGGCTAGTTGGGCCCCAGGGACCCTCAGGATTCAAGGTGACCTAATCCCCCAACTTAAAACGCACCACGGGGCGCGTTTGCACAGTGGTGAAGGAGGGGGCGGGGCCTCAGGTGACATGTGCGCAAACACGCCCTGTGGTGCGTTTTAAGTTGGGGAATTAATTCCCTTTGAATCCTGAGGGACCCTGGGGCCAACTAGCCCACCAGGTACCTTCAATAAGCACAACAGAGTTGCGTTGCAGAGAGGTGAAAAAGGTGCGTGGCCTCTCTGCAACTCAGCTCTGTGGTCCTAACTGTAGGTACCTGGGGGCTAGTTGGGCCCCAGGGACCCTCAGAATTCAAGGGGACTTAATCCCGCAACTTAAAACGCGCCACGGGGTGCGTTTGCACACATGTCACCTCAGGCCTCCCTCCCTTCACCACTGTGCAAACGTGCCCTGTAGCGCGTTTTAAGAGGTAGTTTTAATCTCCCTGCCCTATTATGTACTAGGGACTTGCAGAGGAGGTCATGCTAATCACAGGGGTACCCCAACGCATAGTGTTCCCTAGTGTATGTAGGTGTTTTCACTGTATTCTAAGTGTCTTTTAGCATAGCACTGGCTCTGGTTAGTCAGAGTCAGTTACCACCAGTACCCGTCTGAAAAAGTTGTGGGCACAGGATGATTTTGCAACAAGGCCTCTTTCTGCTCCTCTGTTGGTTCTTTCTGCACATCTTTTGCTTCTTTCTGTGCGTTTTTTCTTCTTTCTTCACATGTCCTACCTCTGTGGGCATAGTTAGAAACTAGCATTTAAAAAAACCTTTGAAATTCACTTAAAAAATCATAGGTTTCAGGCACGTTATAGTTAGAAATTAGCATTTAAAAAACCTTTGAAATTCACTGAAAAAACCATAGGTTTCAGACACGTTATAGTTAGAAATTAGCATTTAAAAACCTTTGAAATTCACTGAAAAAACCATAGGTTTTAGGGACAGTTATAGTTAGTTGGACATTTCACTCGTACAAAACCATAGAAATTCCCCCGTTATAGTTAGTTCAGCTAACTATAACTCGCGCCCCGCAATGCACTGCTGATGACGTCACATATTACATCACTCATGACATGGTCAGTGACATCACTGATGACATCACTGATGACATCTCAAATGACATCACTGATGACATCATCCATGTGATAATTTCATGCATCTTCTCACACCCTAATATAACTTTTGATACACCCACTCTAAATTACAGACTGCCATTCTCAAAACCATAGACACTCCAACACCAAAACTACCTACCCACTCACTGATTCTTAGGTCTACACACACATCCACTCACTCACCCGTACAGTCACTCATACTTAGTCACTCAGTACAGGACTATCATATGCACTCATACACCTATATAAACACTCACACACCGCCACTCATCCGTAGAGGTACTCACACACCTAGTCAGTCATGCAAAAAACTTAATCACACACCCATTTACTCACCTATACAGTTATACACACACCAGCTCACTTACTCATACAAATACTAGCACATTCTTACGCTCTTATACAATCACTGATACAAGTACACACTCATCCATACAGCCACTCTCACAATCACACACTCTCACTTATAGCCATTTATATACTCCAACACACATATATACTGCCTTTCACATATGTAGTTACTCACACATGTCCCACTGAGATATACATTCAATCACTAACACACCCATACACACACTCACCCACCCATACAGTCCATCACAGATGCACTCTTGAAACCATGCACCCAGTGAATCACCAACTCACACATCTATGCACAGAGTCACACACACCCCACCCACACAAACACTCAGGCACCCATACAGATACTCAGACAATCAATCAATAACCCATGTAGACACTCATGTAGCTATTCAGAAAGCCATGCAGCCGCTTACAAACCAACAGACAGACGGATACAGACATTCACACAGTTTAGTCACTAACCCATGCATTCAGTAAGATACATTTAATCACTCACTTGTAGTCAGTCACTCACGTACTAAATCATCCATTCAGACACTTATACACCCACTCATTCTTCAATACGCCTTTCCCTATATATATTAAACATATTTAAACTTTACAGAAACACACAGTCACTGGATGATGTCATCAGTGATGTCATCAGTGATGTCATTTGAGATGTCATCAGTGATGTCATCAGTGATGTCACTGACCAATTGTCATGAGTGATGTAATATGTGACGTCTTCAGCAGTGCATTGCGGTGCGCACGAGTTATAGTTAGCTGAACTAACTATAACGGGGGAATTTCTATGGTTTTGTACGAGTGAAATGTCCAACTAACTATAACGCCCCTGAAACCTATGGTTTTTTCAGTGAATTTCTAAGGCTTTTTAAATGCTAATTTCTAACTATAACGTGCCTGAAACCTATGGTTTTTTCCGTGAATTTCTAAGGTTTTTTAAATGCGAATTTCTACCTATAACGTGCCTGAAACCTATGGTTTTTTCAGTGAATATATATATATTTATTATACTATGTATACATGTGAAAATGTCTCGGTCCCCTGTTTGCCTCGGTGGCACGGAAAAAATGGGTGGAACTGACGTCAGCACGCCGACGAGGTCCTCTTATGGCTCCGATGACGTCATACGGTGTCGCGAGCGGAGCCATGCTCGTTGACGTGGGAGAGCTAGGAAAGAATTTCTGTGGAATGCTGGTGCAGGGGATATTCACCTAAGTGTTCAGGCTAGTCCTTTGGGAGCAACTGTTTATGTTGCCACTCCAGAAACCGAAACCAGTGATCCGAGGGCAGAGGCCCTGCAGATGGCACACAAGGTGGGGTGCCCAGTCGTGTGCACCGGCGGGACAGCGAAGTGACAAGCACCACAACCCACAAAAAAGGTAACGAGGGCACTGAATAACACAGGATCTTCTCATTGTATCTGGCAGGAACAACGAAGTTATAATGCCCTAGTACCAAAATGTAGAATTAGTGCTACAACGGTCTTCAAGAGGACCTGCGATGCCGCTTCTGCCTCCCATACCCTGGAGCCGGCACATGGGTCATGCGGTACGGTCATACTGCGGTGGGACGCACACTCATTGACCTCTCATGGCACTGCTGCACACTTCAGGGAGGACGCTTTCCATTAGCTATGTTTTCTGATGACATGTCGCGCCGGCCCTGTCCAACAACAGAACTCCTTTAGATCCAAACAGACTCTTCCACTCTCTCACCGGAAGTGAAACCAGGCCACGCGGACACTTTCACAATACAACAGCCGGGAATGCACTTTTCGGTAAAAACCACATTCCTTCCTCCTAATTAATCAAATAAACGTCTCACTGAAGAACAGGGGCCAGCTTCGATTGGTAAACAGCCGTTACAACGACTTTTTTACTTTGCGATACCATTACAACGCATGCATTACCACGCATGCGTTGTACATCACGAAGTCATTACTACGCATTTTTAGAACGCATGGTCATTTACCACGCATGCCTTTACAACGAATTTTGTTGTAAAGGTATGTATGGTAAATGACCATGCGTTCTAAAAACATGTAGACGATCCATGTAGTTGTAAGGAAACAGAGGCTGTTCCTTTTCCTCACAACGACGTGCACCGCCCCTCAGAGATGACGTGAAGCAGGAACCATGAGGAGAGAGGAACCATGAGGAGTGAGAGGTAAGGGGGATTGGGCATGGGGTGGGGGTTTCTTTTCTAGGGTTTAGGGTAGTGCAGTGGTGTTTGGGTGGTGTAGGGGGTCGTACTGGGGGTAGTGTTTTAGGGTTTAGGGTAGTGCAGTAGTGTAGGGGGTCGTGCTGGGGGTAGTGTTTTAGGGTTTAGGGTAGTGAAGTGGTGTAGGGGTAGTGTAGGGGGTCATGCTGGGGTAGTGTTTTAGGGTTTAGGGTAGTGCAGTGGTGTTTGAGTAGTGTAGGGGTCATGCTGGGGGTAGTGTTTTATGGTTTAGGGTAGTGCAGTGGTGTTTGGGTAGTGTAGGGGGTCGTGCTGGGGTAGATTTAGGGTTTAGGGTAGTGCAGTGGTGTTTGGGTAGTGTAGGGAGTCGTGCTGGTGGTAATGTTTTAGGGTTTAGGGTAGTGCAGTGGTGTTTGTGTAGTGTAAGGGGTCGTGCTGGTGGTAGTGTTTTAGGGTTTAGGGTAGTGCAGTTATGTTTGGGTAGTGTAGGGTGTCGTGCTGGGGGTAGTGTTTTAATGTTTAGGGTAGTGCAGTGGTGTTTGGGTAGTGGAGGGGGTAGTGTTTTATGGTTTAGGGTAGTGCGCCCAACCAGCTACAATATCCGTGGACAAAGGGGATCCTGACTCTTTGGAACGCTCCGTCAATTGAATAATTTGGGTCAAGGGTCCTACCACGTCCAAGACCTATCAATTCCTTTCTTGGGATCCCTCATATACTTGGAGAAAAAGGTACATAGTTTCTCATCAATTTCAGGCGTGTGCGCCACCTTCCCCTTCAGTGAGGGCCTGGGGCATTCTCCCCTCATCCTATTCCTGACCTCCCTTTCAAGGGGTTGATGGATTTTCCCCACCACATACTCTGCCACTTTGGCGTCAGGTGTCCACTCTGCCGACCTAGGATGGTCAATTTGGGTAGGCTCGAACATGTCCGAGTGGACCCCGTCCCCACCGGGGACTGAGAGGAGTGGAACTCTGGACGCCAGGGACGCCCCGAGTCCTTATCCTCATCGGAGGAGAAATCGTCCTCCGATACACCCTCTCTCTCTAAGAGAAACCCGCCGTCGGGGTCTACAATAGTGGTGACAGTGTCGCAATTTTCTCCGGGCCCCTCCTCCTCTCGGCAGGGTGCATGTTTTAGCGTTCGCGCACTCTTGAGGAAGGTCTCCGTAAGTTTATCAAATCCTTCCAAGTGCCCCGCGTTATGCTTAACGGCCCTTTTATTCCCCATCTGGGAGCTACTTGGACCCGCCACCACCAGATCTGGGTCACTGAACACCCCAGGGATGCTTTTCGCCAGCTTATCAACCTGATCCCTAAGAGGAGCTAGCGCCCTAGAAATAGCCAGAGAGAGGGCTTGGTCCACTGCTGGAGGGAAAAGTTGGGGGGCCATTCCTCCTCCACTTCCTGGTAGGAGGAGTAAAAATGGTCTTCTGGAGAAGACATGATAGCAGAGGGTGTGAGCACAGAACAAATGCCCTTAAAATCCTTAAGACAGCCCCCTCGCCGGTGCTCCAACAGCTGGGCTTTCCCCGAAGCTATTATAAGAATAGACTGAGGCGCAATACCAATTACCACCACCAGGTTGGCGGGGGTATGCCCAGACGTGGGTCCCTTGCTCACTTTGCCACTGGATTCAAGCAAGCCTGGCTGATGACGGCTGGAATGCCAGAAACCGGTCCTAGGATGCTTGTTTCCGGTCCAGGGAAGACATGGCTTGGCAGTTCGGGCTGGACTGTTCCCATGAGGCACAGGGTCAGACTGATTTGCATATGGCCTTGTCTGAACTGGGGTGGTGGAGTGAGCTAAAGAATGATGATGGATTAAACCCAGATCAGTTGACTGGGGGTGAGTGTTTGATTGGCTCAAGCTGCCCGTCCATCATCCCCTTTTGTATCGCTTTGTTCGCCCTAAGTTGGCGGGGTATGCCCAGACGTGGGTCCCTTGCTCACTTTGCCACTGGATTCAAGCAAGCCTGGCTGATGACGGCTGGAATGCCAGAAACCGGTCCTAGGATGCTTGTTTCCGGTCCAGGGAAGACATGGCTTGGCAGTTCGGGCTGGACTGTTCCCATGAGGCACAGGGTCAGACTGATTTGCATATGGCCTTGTCTGAACTGGGGTGGTGGAGTGAGCTAAAGAATGATGATGGATTAAACCCAGATCAGTTGACTGGGGGTGAGTGTTTGATTGGCTCAAGCGTTCTGGTCCATCATCCCCTTTTGTATCGCTTTGTTCGCCCTAAGTTGGCGGGGGTATGCCCAGACGTGGGTCCCTTGCTCACTTTGCCACTGGATTCAAGCAAGCCTGGCTGATGACGGCTGGAATGCCAGAAACCGGTCCTAGGATGCTTGTTTCCGGTCCAGGGAAGACATGGCTTGGCAGTTCGGGCTGGACTGTTCCCATGAGGCACAGGGTCAGACTGATTTGCATATGGCCTTGTCTGAACTGGGGTGGTGGAGTGAGCTAAAGAATGATGATGGATTAAACCCAGATCAGTTGACTGGGGGTGAGTGTTTGATTGGCTCAAGCTGCTCCGTCCATCATCCCCTTTTGTATCGCTTTGTTCGCCCTAAGTTGGCGGGGGTATGCCCAGACGTGGGTCCCTTGCTCACTTTGCCACTGGATTCAAGCAAGCCTGGCTGATGACGGCTGGAATGCCAGAAACCGGTCCTAGGATGCTTGTTTCCGGTCCAGGGAAGACATGGCTTGGCAGTTCGGGCTGGACTGTTCCCATGAGGCACAGGGTCAGACTGATTTGCAAATGGCCTTGTCTGAACTGGGGTGGTGGAGTGAGCTAAAGAATGATGATGGATTAAACCCAGATCAGTTGACTGGGGGTGAGTGTTTGATTGGCTCAAGCGTTCCGTCCATCATCCCCTTTTGTATCGCTTAAAATCCTTAAGACAGCCCCCTCGCCGGTGCTCCAACAGCTGGGCTTTCCCCGAAGCTGTTATAAGAATAGACTGAGGCGCAATACCAATTACCACCACCAAGTGGCGCTGGTCACTAACGTGGCCGTGTGGGGAAATCACCGCGTAGCGGTGTCAAAATTAGGCGAGGGTTGGTCGGGAATCAAGCGGACATTAAAGGAGTGAGCGGATTCCCAAACGCGCGTAAAGACGGAGCTGCCTCGCTCGGACCAGACGCGCCTGACAGGATCTCACCGCGCGCAGAGCACACAGTAGGAGAAACTGCGAGGGGGAGAACGCGCTCGGGCAAGAGCCTGCTGCGCAGGGAATATGAAACAATACCAAGGCAATAATGCTAATAACGTGCACAAGAAACCGCTATACAAACAGCAACAACGTCAGATTAAGCCAAGAATGTAAGGAATGCACTTAACTGACGAGCAGTGAAGAAAGATCAAGCGGAAGGGACGTCACGATATTATATACGATGGACTGTGATATGATTGGACTATAGTTGCCTTGGAGACTACCCCCCTAATGGTTCATGGGTTGTGTAGTCTTTTGTTTAATAATTGTTGTGTTACGGTTTCTTTGAACTGCTATGCAAATAAAGTGAGGAAAGATATGCATAATCCTCGCCTCCGTCCTGCCATAGAATTCATTAAACTTTATTTGATCTGATTTAGAAACATAGATCATAAAAGTGTACATAAAAACAGTAAATCCTCTTTCCTAATACAATACAGTGAGAATTAATTAAAACCAGTAGGTAAAAACGGGTGTTACAAAGCCCGGTTCAGAGCAACTTCAGGTTAACAGAATCGTAAAGTTCAATGTTTCGCAAGATCAATCTCATGTACTTCGTGCAAAAACGCAATAAGGGGTCCAAGTAAGATGTAACGCTCCAATACCTGACCAGTTTGCACTATATAAAACTGCAGAAAAACTAAAAATAAAAAGTGTTTTGCACACTTCTGTCATTGGGCTATATGTGGGCTACATCTGGGTGATATTTGTGCTACATTTGGGCACTTTTTTCTCTGGTGGCCATCTTGGGAGACTTATTTGTTATGAAGTTTCCTAATTTCGTCATTTACTGCAGTCTCCTCAGTAGGAAATGCTTTCAGTTTTTACTTTGATTCCATCAAGAAGGCATTCAGATGTGTCACACATTTGCCATAAATTCAGAATGTTAGCACTCCAGTTGTTCATTAGATCACTGTAGTAAAGCTACTGCTCACCAGGGAGTTAACTGGAAGTCTACTGCTGGTATTGAAAGTGATTGTTTCAGTCTGCATGTCAGAATTTTCTAATGAAATAGAAGAGGATTTGAGATCTCACTTAAAACATGCCCTAAATTTTCTTTCTGCAGCACTAACCATAATTTTTATGGCAAAATGAACCCCCTCATTTTGTTCCTTTTTAAATTAAATGTTTTAAGTGTTACCAGTTTATTCCAATCAAGATGGCTTCAGGTGTGCCATACTTTTTTCATAAGTAAGACTGTTAGCACTCTAGTTGTTCTTTAGAACACTCTGGGAAGCAGTAGTAGGAAACAAAGGCATCAACTGACAGGCTGCTCCTGTTGAAATATAACAGGAAGATATTTGAGATCTCACTTAAAACATGTCCTAATTTTTCTTTCTACAGCACTAACCATAATTTCTATGACAAAATGAACCCCCTCATTTTGTTCCTTTTTAAATTAAATGTTTTAAGAGTTACCAGTTTATTCCAATCAAGATGGCTTCAGGTGTGCCATAATGTTGTCATAAGTAAGACTGTTAGCGCTCTAGTTGTTCTTTAGAACACTCTGGGAAGCTGCAGTAGAACACAAAGGCATCAACTGACAGGCTGCTCCTGTTGAAATATTCAGATGTGTCACACATTTGCCATAAATTCAGAATGTTAGCACTCCAGTTGTTCATTAGATCACTGTAGTAAAGCTACTGCTCACCAGGGAGTTAACTGGAAGTCTACTGCTGGTATTGAAAGTGATTGTTTCAGTCTGCATGTCAGAATTTTCTAATGAAATAGAAGAGGATTTGAGATCTCACTTAAAACATGCCCTAAATTTTCTTTCTGCAGCACTAACCATAATTTCTATGACAAAATGAACCCCCTCATTTTGTTCCTTTTTAAATTAAATGTTTTAAGAGTTACCAGTTTATTCCAATCAAGATGGCTTCAGGTGTGCCATAATTTTGTCATAAGTAAGACTGTTAGCGCTCTAGTTGTTCTTTAGAACACTCTGGGAAGCTGCATTAGAACACAAAGGCATCAACTGACAGGCTGCTCCTGTTGAAATATAACAGGAAGATATTTGAGATCTCACTTAAAACATGTCCTAATTTTTCTTTCTACAGCACTAACCATAATTTCTATGACAAAATCAACCCCATCATTTTGTTCCTTTTTAAATTAAATGTTTTAAGAGTTACCAGTTTATTCCAATCAAGATGGTTTCAGGTGTGCCATACTTTTGTCATAAGTAAGACTGTTAGCTCTCTAGTTGTTTTTTAGAACACTCTGGGAAGCTGCAGTAGAACACAAAGGCATCAACTGACAGGCTGCTCCTGTTGAAATATAACAGGAAGATATTTGAGATCTCACTTAAAACATGTCCTAATTTTTCTTTCTTCAGTACTAACCATAATTTCTATGACAAAATGAACCCCCTAATTTTGTTCCTTTTTAAATTAAATGTTTTAAGAGTTACCAGTTTATTCCAATCAAGATGGCTTCAGGTGTGCCATAATTTTGTCATAAGTAAGACTGTTAGCGCTCTAGTTGTTCTTTAGAACACTCTGGGAAGCTGCAGTAGAACACAAAGGCATCAACTGACAGGCTGCTCCTGTTGAAATATAACAGGAAGATATTTGAGATCACACTTGAAACATGTCCTAATTTTTCTTTCTACAGCACTAACCATAATTTCTATGACAAAATGAACCCCATCATTTTGTTCCTTTTTAAATTAAATGTTTTAAGTTTTACCAGTTTATTCCAATCAAGATGGCTTCAGGTGTGCCATACTTTTGTCATAAATAAGGCTGTTAGCACTCTAGTTGTTCTTTAGAACACTCTGGGAAGCTGCAGTAGAACACAAAGGAATCAACTGACAGTCTCTGCCCTTGTTGGATGTACATGTTTTACTGAGAATGTCAGACTTCATTCTCACATGACTGAGAAAGATAATGTGAATTTACAGAAAATATGCTCTCATTTTAGCTTCTAGATCACCTTCCAAACCTCAATGGGAATAGTATGAGAAAATCGTTTTCTCTCAAACATGATTCATGATATCCCAGCAGAACGATTTTTCACAGGGTAAAATCACCTTAGAACACACCACAATTCCTAAAATTAGTATGGTACCATCAACAAATGAATTCTAATGTAACTAAAGTCTGTTATCACCCTTTATAGTTCTCCTTTTGGTAACCCTCAAAATCTTCGATTCACTACAATGCATTTCAATGGGGTACTATCATTTATATTGGTCCCAAGATGGCTGCCAGCAATTCCAGGATGAAGTGCTGACAGCCAATCAGATCTCACGATGACATGTGTGGTTAGGCTCCGCCCAGATATATGTGTTTTCTTTTTCAAATTTCTCAGGAACTACTGAACGGATTTACACCATTTAAGCAAAAGGCACGACTCTGAACCAAGGGCTACCTTTTTGCCAAATTTGGGGTAATTCCGTTCAGCAGTTCGGGCTGTAGCTGCGATGAAAGTTTCCTATGGAAAATTGCATGGGGAAAACACGTTTTGGGACCCCCCTTTTTTCTCGGCCCCCACTTGACGAATCACCCCAAGACTTCCAGGATAGGAGTGGACCGGAGCGGGCCACGAGTTTTGAAAATTTCGCGAAGATTCGTCAACCCGGCGCCAAAGTTATTTTAAATAGAATGTTGTGAATTTCTATGGAAAATAGGTCCTAACTATAACTATCTACTGGCGACCGCCAGTAGATAATATATATATATATCCTTACAAACCCACAACCCTTACCACCCTAAACTTACCCTTGCCACCCAAAAACCCTTACCCACCCTAAAGTTACCCTTGCCACCCAAAATCCTTACCCACCCTAAACCCTTATATTAACCTGCCACCCAAAAACTCATTCCCACCCTGGAAATGCCCTAAACCATTTTAAAACATAATTTGCTAATATATATGCTATATGCCAGCCCCTGAGTCTGTCACGTGGGCCATATGGGCATTGTCATCTTCCCTATGTTAGCATGAGCCCGTTGCTGACTGTCCGCTGCTTTGCGCACGTTAATACACAAGTTTATTTTGCTTGTGCCACACTGAAACTTTCACATAGAACATGCTGTTGTTTTTGCACTTTGCTCATTCCTGGGATTTAGTCTGAACATTATGAACATGGTAGAAAAAACAATTCCCCTTGTTTTTCTGTTCTGGTCAAGCCCTAGCACCTGGACAAAACACGCAGATGCAGCTGTTGTTTGGGAACACATGCCTTGGTCATATGAGTGTACAAGGATAGGTAACAGACACTTGGAAAGGAATCTTTCCTGGGAGAAGAGAGTGACAGCACCTGTGATGTAGATCTACCATCTATAGACTAAGGTACAGGGTCTGCTGATAACACCCAGAGATCTTCTATTATATAATTATTTTGCTTCTATACAAGGCGAGGGAGGTTAGGCTACTTTGTCGTTTATCATGACAACTCCTTTTATGATTTACGGACTACTTGCTATTCTAACCGTATTTGTGTTAGGCATTTTTCTACTGATTGTGGCACATATACTGCATACTAGAGCACGTTAGTTAAAATGAACATTTTAAACTTTTTCGTGTCTCTGTCAGATCTTATTGTGGATGAGTACAAGAGAGTGAGCGAAAGGGTGTCTTGCAACTGCGATTCCTGAGAGAGTCGGGAGTGTTGTGTTCTGGGGTGTCTAATCACTTGGTCCTCTGTGAGTGAGTGAGTAGAGGGCAAGTGAGACACTATAGCTAGTCGGTCCTGGGCTCATGGGTACTAAGGTAGTAGAATAACTCAATCCCTGCCTACTAAGGTCCCATAATCCCAAGCATAGTTCTGTGATTTTGCAGAATCCCTGCAACAAGTCTTGAGTTTTTTTAAAGAGATTAAGGATGGCTAATCTCTTAGCCGCCAAGATATGAGGCCCCTTATGTTAAGAATAAACTATCTTGAGAATGAGGGAAGTAAACTTGTTTTTTTTAGTACCATCAGGCACAGAACGAGTCTAACAATACTTTTCTAAGCTCTCAAGCGGCAGAGGTTGACTACCTCTCCTTCTAGGCATTGTTTGTGACCTGGAATTCCCACCCGTCCCATGCCTACCTCAACCCAAAAATTTCACACAAAAAAATCTCAAAATAGTGGAGGAATCAAACACGTTGTGGTTATCCTCAGTCCGGATAACTGAGCTGATGCATAACCACGCCAACTCCAATAATACGCTGTCCATTGTCCAGACTAGTATACGCCTGGATTTTAACTGTCTGAATGGTTTCCTTAAGAGCCTTTGTTAGGACACTTTGACCCCCTCTTCATTATCTCCCTGGGAGATGTCTTTGGCTCTCATTTTCTCTGCTTCTCTAATGGTTTCTCTTTTTCCTAGTTCAACATACCCATGTTTTTCAGATGTCTCATTACTGTGGCCAATTGGCGAGCGACATCTACTGTGAAGCTCTGTGGAGAGCCACCCCGACTATGAACATTGCACTGCTCTTTTTAGGCATCTGACCAGCTGTGTGGATGGGAGATATGAAGATCTTTGTGTGATTGTGTTGTAGTAAAACTGAGGTTCAGGAGTGATTCAACTGTGGGCCACTCTAAAGAGAGAGGTAATTTGTCCTTTGGAGGAAGTGTTCTCAAGTGAAGATCCCTGAACATGCTCAGTCCAAAGTTGAGCTAGGCTGCCATGTTTTGCACTCATTAAAACACGAGGGGCTATTGAAAGAAGGGCCACAGATAATGCATTATTTTAATTAAGCCTGGACATTACAAATGGTGGTGTCATACAGTTCTTTAGGGAGAAGGTAACAGAGGCTTTTAGCCACAAAACTGAAGTTTATAGAAAATGCATTTTATGCAGTAGCACTGATTTGTGACAAGAAGGCGAGCTCCTCATCAAACAACAAACCCAAATAAAACACTTTCATCACTGCTGTCATTGGTGGCCCTAATGATTAGTGGCAGGTATTTTTTCTGGATGAGTTCCATAGCCCTATCCCAGCTCAAGATAGATCTGCATATTAACAACGTATACACAGTGACTATTTTAGGCTTCCAGTATGCTAGTCTGATGGTCTATGTAGGAATTGAAAAGGATTGTAAGAGGACTGACCCTTGGGGATTGTCACAGTTGGCTGAAATGGTTTTTGAGAGAAAAGGACTTAGTTGAATATTTTGGCAACAATTACTTAGAAAAGATACTAACCAGACTAAGAGGCTGATCAACAATGTTGCATACTGGCTTGGTCTCTTGTGGAGAATAGCTTCTCTGGTGTGATTTTGATGGAAGAGTTTTGTCTGAAAGTCAAATCTTGGCTGAAAGTAATCCATTATGCTAAATAAAGAGGGGTGTGAGCTTAACATGGGTTCAAGCCACTGAAGAGAGGGCCAAAATGGGTTTTTATTTGGACCCAAATTGAGAAGCAGTGTATGCTTCTTCAGCAGTTCTGTGATTACTGCATGTTTGAGGTTTTTGAGCACCTTTCCTTTGGAGAGAACATCTTGACATAGTTGATGATGAGTGCTGCCAGCGGGGATCCCAAGGTTGCTCCATCTGCATTCGATGTGTCTGTTGGCAGGACTGATTTGGTGACTCAAGATAGAAGTTTCGTAACTACTAGTTTCTGAACCAGAGGCATTCCAGGATAGTTGTCTTAGGATGATGCCTTCCTCAGTGGAAGATTATGGAGGTGCAATTAATGTGGTATTTACTAGATAGTATTTAGCTAACAGCAGGAAATAACATAATGTTTTAGCAAAGCTCCTTAGATGGAATGAGAATGAATGAGAATGAACTGCAGTGATTTTGAAACCCCTTGAAGGAGCTTATATCTGTTTTTGAATTTGTGATAGCATGCTTATAGCCCTGGAAATGGATAGCGCACTGTTGTCGGCCTGAAAGTTTCTTCAGTTAGCTCAATTTTCCTTCAAGGTCTATTATTTTCTATCTCACACAGATTCTTTGAATCAACCATTACCCATGGTTTTTAGGTTGCTAGTTTTGAAGGAATAATGGTAGCTCTCCAAAACCTTATTATTCAAATGACAGAGGATGTCAGGTGGTTTCATCTACCTAAATTGCATATTAGAGTTTCTGTGTGCAAGGTTAATTGAACTTGTTCTTCTTGTGGTTTGGGCTGAGTAATCAAGTCACTTTTAGATGAAGGTGTACCCGAGGACAAAAATATACCTTAGCTTATCTTGCCCATACACACAAGATCATCATGGCACATTGACAAAGGATCATCTCAACATGTGAATAATTGAATGAGATAGATTTGAAGCAGTGCTTCGCACTGTGCACATTTCTGGTGCAAACTCAATTACAAGCTGCACTCAAGTGGATGGAATTTTGGTTCCGACCAAATCTGATACAACATCAATACATTCAATAACCTAGAGCACAATTGGCCCCACCAAGATGACTGTGAGTATTAGATTGGCAAAACATGAAGGTTTATTAAAAGATTTGCAAAGTTACAAGTTCAAATCATCAAGCTAGTTGTAATTCCGCGGTCAATACATGAACACATTAGTCATTCAAATTCAAAGCAATTCAAAATCATAAATGTAAAGACAAGCCATTATATAGGTGTCATACATTAAATCGACGCAGACTCAGTTTTCCATGAAAGTAACACTCTTCTTATCTAAGCTAGGAAAGATTGAGAAGGTTGGAAAAAGTCTGGCTGAAAGGTGTCAGTGTGAAGAGCCTATAAAATGCAGAAACAAATGAATCAGAGTAATCAAGAATGCACTGGAGGTAATTGCCCATGAGTCTAACTAAATATACATTGAATTAGTTGAAAGAACACAATTTCGTTAATTCGCTACACTTGCACATGATTCCCATGAAGGGAACCAATCAGGTTGAGGTACATTTCTAATAATATGAACTTGTTTCTTTTCCCTGACTAGCACACAATGAAGTCTCTGTTATCCCCTTAACTGTTGGGTCTTTTCCCACCCAGTGCTGAGCCCTTTTTTGGCTATTGGGATAGTTTGTGCTTAGGGCTCCATAACCTTTTTTCCACATAAGGTATCCACACCAAATTTACATCCTTTTTATTTTAACATCCTGGGGATTCTAAAAGTACCCAGGGTTTGTGGATTCCCCTGGAGGGGACCAGGAAATTAGCCAAAATACAGCTAAATTCGGGGGGGTTTCTGGAAAAATTGGAAAAAAGTGCTACAGAAGAAAGCATCAGTTTTTTTTCCGCAAAAGGCATCAATGAAGGGTTCGCATGCTAAAAACGCCACCTGCCCAGCGTTCAGGAACAGGCAGACTTGAATCAGAAAACCACATTTTGCAACACAGTTTTAGCATTTTACTGGGACATAGCCCATCTTTCCTATTTTTTTGTGCTTTCAACCTCCTTTCAGTTATTGATAGAAATGGGTATGAAACCAATGGTGGATCCTGGAAAGATGTACATTTCTAGACATTTCTGAAAAGTAGACAAAATTCTAAATTCAGCAAGGGATTTGTGTAGATCTTTCAAGGTTTTCCTATAGAAAGTAACACTTGAAATAAAAACCTATTGAAATTGAGTTGAAAGAAATCAGCCATTTGTTTCTATGTTTTCATCTGTAACTTCTAACTGTGGCAGATTTTTTTTAAGCAATATGCTGTTACATCCGCTGGACCCTGCTGGGTGTGGGGATATATAGAGCTTGTAGGTTCTCCAAGATGCCGAGGTACCCAGAGACAATAACTGAGCTGCACCTTGCAATGGTTTTTCATTTATGTACCGTGTATACAGCAATTCATTGGGTAAAATATAAGAGTGAAAGATAGGTATCAAGGAAACCTATGCATTTCTGAAATGGGTACAAGATATGGAATTTAGAAGCAGTGGTTATTTGGACATCACCAAAAACTGAGCCTTTTTTTCCAATGTGGGTAGCTCTAGATTTTGGACCCTAGCTCAACCGGCACCTAGGGAAATCTAGCCAACCTGTACATTTTTAAAGTTCGACACCTAGGAGTACCCAAGGTGGGCTGACTTGCATGGCTCCCACCACGTTTTGTTACCCAGAATGCCCTGCAAACCTCATACTTTGACTAAAAGAACACATTTTCCTCACATTTTTGTGATCGAAAGTTCTGGAATCTGAGGGGAGCCCTAAACTTCCATCCACCCGACATTTCCCCAAGTTTCCTGATAAAAATAATACCCCACTTGTGTGGAGTAGGCCTAGTGCCCGCAACAGGAAATGGCCCAAAACGCAACATGGAAACATTGCATTTTTCTACCGAAAACTAAGCTTTTTTTCCAATGAGGGTAGGTCTAGATTTGTGACCCTAGCTCAGCCGATACCTACGGAGACCTAGCCAACCTGTAAATTTTTGAAAACTAGACACCTAGGGGTATCGAGGATAGGCTGACTCTACCACGTTTTTCTACCCAGAATTGCTTTAAAACTACAAACTTTGACTAAAAATAACACATTTTCCTTGCATTCCTGTGATGGAAAGTTCTAGAATCTGCAGAGAGGCACAAACTTTTGTCCACCTGCTATTCCACCAAGTCTCCCAATTAAAATGGCACATGACTTGTGTGGGTAAACCAAGTGCCCCCGAAAGGAAACGCCCAAAACGCAACATGGACACATCACATTTTTCCACCGGAAACAAAGCCTTTTTTTCCAATGGGGGTAGCTCTAGATTTTAGACCCTAGCTCATCCGGCACCTAGGGAAACCTAGCCAGCCTGTATATTTTTGAAAACCAGACACCTAGGGGAGCCAGGGTGGGCTGACGTGTGGCTCTCACCACGCCTGTTGACCCAGAATCCCTTGCAAACCTCAAACTGTGCCTAAAAAACACATTTTCCTCACATTTCTGTGATGGAAAGTTCTAGATTCTGTAGGGAGCCACAAACTTGCCTCCACCCGGCATTCCCGGTAGGTATCATTTTTATCGGGAGACTGCGGGTAAGGCTGGGTGGTAAGAAATTTGTGCCGCAGTAGTGAAAACTTGGGGGATCCACGCAAGCTACACCTTCCTGCTCTCTCCCGGGTGTCTAGTTTTCTGAAATTTCTGAGTTTGGTAGGTTTCTCTAGGTGGCCGCCGAGCCCAGGACAAAAAAGGCAGGTGTCCTCCTTGCATAGATCATTTTGATGTCTCCACAGTATGTTTTGGGCCCCTTCCATGTCACAGGTACTTGGCCCACCCACACAAGTGAGGTAGGATTTTTATTGGGAGACCTGGGGGAATGCTGGGTGTAGGAAATTTATTCCAGCCTGGTGATCCCACAACTTTCCCACACATAAATGTGAGGAAAATGTGATTTCTTTAGCTAAATTTGAGGTTTTGCAGGGGATTCTGGGTAAGAAAACTTGTGGGAATCCACACCTCCCTGGACTTCCCCAGGTGTCTAGGTTCCCAAAATGTCTGGGTTTGGTAGGTTTCCATAGATGGCCACCGAGCCCGGGACCAAAAATGCAGGTGCCCCCTTGCAAAAACAGGTTGTTTTGTGATAGATAATTTTGATGTCTCCACAATACGTTTTGGGCCCTTCCCTGTCCGGGCACTTGGCCCACCCCCACAAGTGACACCCCATTTATCTCAAGAGACTAACGCGAACGCTGTGTGGTAGGAAAATTGTGGTTGCCTGCAGATTCCAGAACCTTTCCTCACAGAAATGCAAGGAAATTTCTTTTTTTTTTTTCAAGCAAAATTAGAGCTTTGCAGGATATTCTGGGTAAAAAAAACCTGGTGAGAGCCACGCACGTCATGCACCCTTGTACTTCCCTGGTTGTCTAATTTTAAAAAATGTGCAGCTATACCAAGGTGACGGCTGAGCTAGGGCACAAAATCCACGGTTACCTATAATGACAAAAAAAAGGAGTTCTAACTAAGGGCCCTCGTCCCGCCGCAGATATAAATCTGATACTAATTTGTTAAAGTTAATCCACCACTTACACTGGCTGGTTTTAGCACCTCCAGAAATGCTGGCTTCAAAGCACAGATACTTATCGAAATATTGAAACCAAGCCTTCTGAAGGTGAGCTATAAAGCCACATCAAGGCACCAACCGCTTTATGGTCCATTCACACACCACACACTAGTCTTTCATACCGCCGGCCACGGGCCCAATTCCAACAGATCAGTGCACTCACATGCAAAGGTCCATCACATTCATACCCCACAGGACGGAATCAGTTTGGCAACATTTTACCACCTGTCAAGTAAGCACCTCCTCCTTTCTGAACATTACCGGATGCATGCCAGGCGAACCTTTACTAATGGCTCCCATGAAAGCCACATGAGGCTCAGGAAGACATGTCTTTCATGCGCCTTTAGCTCACTCACTGTGCCAAATTCAACTCCTTCCAGTTTGTGGATGCAAGTTGGGGGTGTTCGAGTATGCCCCAAGGCCTGTTCCTCAAACTGAGTGAGCATATCTAACTTTGAAACTAAGGCAAACATTGTGGGGAATTTTCCAATTTCCTAAAGGGAACATCATAAACTATGAAGAACAGAAGTTTTTGAAGCACAGGGTAATTCATGAGAACAAAGCATATGTCTCATCCACGGTTATGTGCAATGCTGTGACTGTAATGCACTTATCATACAGCAAACAGAACATCTACTAAGTTTGATGGAGGATGAACATGGCAAGCAGGTCAAGCATTTACCCATACGTGTGCCATAGGAAGTCACTATCGGGTGAGTGCGGCACCAATGGGTTTGAATCCATAGGTGAAGATGAAGTTATGGCATGTTATCTGTAATACCCTTACAATCTGCCTTCTACCTATGCAATATCCCTGGGAAAGCATACCTACCGTAAGCTTTTCTTAGCCGTTCATGTCTCTGTCCTCATCAGAGTCCTGGCTAATCCTATTTAATTGCCAAGTGAACTTATACTAATGCCTTTTTTTCCCCCAGAGTCTTATATAGCGCGAACTTGACCCGCAACCTGGTATCAGAGCGCTTTACATAGCACCAGTTGCGATACATGAGGACACACATTCATTTTTGTTAGGCACGGGGAGATTAAGTGATTTGCCCAGAATCACAGGATGTTCAGCGTCATTACCGAGACTCGAACCCAGTTCCCCAGGTCCGAGGTCGAACGCCCTAGCCGTTAGGCCAACTCCTCTCCCCACTCGCCTTCCGTCCCTAACTACTTGAAGCTGTGTCTTTCATGCACCATCAGCACACTTCCTGTGCTAAATCCAATTCTTTCCAGTTTGTGCATGCAAGTTGGGGGTGTCTGAGTATGGCTTCCTCCGAGAGCTCATTCCTCGAACTGAGCGAGCATATCTACCATTGAAAGTAAGGCAAATATTCAGGGAAATACTGCCTAAGTTCCCTAAAGTAATAAGCCAAACAAATGTCCTGTGGGACTCATTCACCGACACTTCTACTTTTGCTTTGAAAGTATGAAAAATCTATTACTAGCTTGTATCATAAGCAATACTAAAGATGTGAAAACAATCATCATACATGATACTGTGTCCTGTACTCTTTTTCAATAACATTGGTTATGATATGAGTTACTAATTGAGTTTGCACACTTTCAAAGCAAGTAAAAGTGTTGGTGAATAAGTCCCACAGGACATTTCTTTGACTTATTACACTTACTCTGGTTCTCGTGGGCAATCAGGGTGGTCCTTGTGCTGTATACATAAGTTCCCTAAAACTCACTTCACAATCTAGTCAAGCCTTTAAAATTTTGCCACACAGGGTACTCTGACACCGTTGTTTATGTTCCATCCGCCATTATGTGCAGTCTGGGGGCTATAATGCACTTCTCAGTCAGCGAACAGAACACCAACCACGTTGTGATGGCAGATAAAGGTGTCAAGTAGGACCATTAGGAACTCCATTATTTCCTAAAGTAGAGGCACAAAACTCTACAGCTGCTTGCCTAGTAAAGTAGCGGCCTGTGGAAGGTAGGTATCCATGCACAGCCATTGAAAGGTTTACGTAACGGCAGCTCCATCTCAAGTTAATTTCCCAATAGTTCTTTTCTGTATGGTACAATGTAAAACAATCAGGAAAGCACAGGGCTAAGTGAGAGGGGCACTGGGGACAGTAAATATGGCTCTCCTGCCTCTTTCCATGCTTAGAGCAGACTTTACAACAACGACATGGTAGAGCCTTTTTAGGTGTTGCAGGAATGCAATTAGCAAAGTGTCACTCCTTCAGCCTTACCACGTCCTCCAGAGCATATGAACTGGAGGCTGCTGCTTCTGTAGCAGTAAGACTTTCAATGACTGACAACAGAAAGTCAAGGAAATACATTGTCTGCCTGGGGTTGTCTGACGATAAATGACATTCGCATTTTATGTTGCCATCTCGATCAGGTGGGTAAACAGTTTCTTCTACCAAGTGCGAGTATTATAGCAAGCATTGTATGGCTGAAGAACCTAGTCATTCTTATTCACTCCGCCCATGTACTTGTAATCCAGTATACAGGTGAGGTTGTTAACTTCGGCCATCTGACCCCCAAACCATGACGGGAGAAGTGCTCTCATCATGAGTTGTAGTGAGCACGTACACATCATGCTCATCCAAGAACTTGACTGCGAGTAGTTCGTTGGAACAAAGCGAAATGCTCTAGTATTTCAGGAACTTCTTATAAACAAACTCCTGCAGGAATCCTTTGAGGCAACAGTGAACTGTACAGCAGGCCACAGTGCCAGCTTTGTACAGCTCACTGAACAGCTCTAGTCTCCTATAGAAATTGTTCAGATAAAGGTTATAACCTTTGTGAAGGAGAGGCTGGACAAGCTCCTATACAATCTTCCCTGTGACTCCTAGCGTGGGAGGGCAGCCTACAGGGTTGAGAGTGGACTCCTTCCCTGTATACACACTCAAGCTGTACACATAGCCAGTTGAGCTCTCACACAGCATGTACAGCTTGATGCTAGAGCAAGCTCTTTTGCTCACAATGTACTGCCTGAACAGCAGACACCCTTTGTACAGGATCAGGGACTCATCGATGGCTATATTCTTTCCAGGAGTGTAAACCTCTGGAAACCTGGTAGACAAATGTTCCATGACAGGCTGAATTTTGAACAACCTGTCATGGTCTGGATGCAATGCAGCAGAATTGTCATCGAAATGCAGCTTGCACTACAATTGCAACAAACGATCTTTGCTCATGTATGGTGCAAAGATGGGGGCTACCCAAACCCATGTGAATAGACCAGTGGGACAGCAAGGTTGGCTTATGCACTACCCCCATTTTGAGCGTAAGGCCCAAAAATGTCTTCAACTCCCCTAATGAAGTGGGAGTCCACTTATGTGTCCTAGAATGAGGCCTGAGAGTGCCTCCATGCACCCTCAGAAATTGTTCGGCATCCAAATTTGTTTGCTGCACAATTTGCTCAGGGAAGTCAACATCCAAAAAGAGATGGATGTATCAATTGGCAAAAAATTGACTTTATCGACTTTACATCTAGCATCACCAGTGAAAGGCGGAATTTGGGGCTGAACTAAATTGGGGGGCTGCTAAGAGAGCACTGTCTGTGCTTGCTGCCACACGTGCCTGCTCTCTGGGTTGGTCTAACCTGCTACTGTTGTCCCGCTGCACAGACTGTGCTTGCGAAGGGACAGCATAACTGTCATCCAAGTGTCCCTCAGAATCACTGGAAGATGATTTGTCGGATGAAACTGTGCCTACTGAAAAATCACTTCCAGATTCTGCCCCAATGTCCTCTTACTCAGATGCTGTCTCAGTATCTGCTGTCTCAGTCTCTGATCCTGCCTCAGAGCTGTCCTCCATAAGCCGAGTTAGGGCTTGAGCGGCAGTCATCCACCAAGATGCCATCTCTGCTACTGCCTAAAACCGTCTTCTAAAACACTATCCTACATAGAAGGCAGATGGATTGTTCTGAAACAGTTGGTGGGTGTGTGTGTGAGTGATGTGTGCAACAGTAAATAACGACAGTCATCTTACCTTGTCTTCTTTCCTAAATCAGCGGGTTCTCCAAAGATACTAAACCAGATAAAAAAGACACAGCATTACTTCACCTTGCCACATGCGCATCATCACAGCCTTTAGCCCTGGTGGCACACAGTGTGCCTATTATTTTTGCTTCCTCCTTGGATTCCCTCATTACCACCCAACAAAAGTGCTCCTGATCTCTCCATAGCCTCTCTCTCACATATATTTCATTTGTTTTAAAGCTCTGGCAACGGCTGGCTTTACTAATCGACTCAGCTATCCACATACAATACTGATCGGTTTCTTTGTAGCAGGCACATTAACCCTCTGCTCTACGTTTATGGCATGTCAGACCTACAGGTACACAAAACTCCAATCTCTCTCTCTAGCAGGAACATAATCACAAGAATTATCTTGGCATTTTTATTGCTGCCTGGAAGCTATATTATCTACTGGCGGTCGCCAGTAGATAGTTATAGTTAGGACCTATTATCCATAGGAAATCCGCGACATTCTATTTGCAATAACGTTGGCGCCGGTTGACGAATCTTCGCGAAAGCTTCCAACTTGTTGGGGCGCTCAGGTCCGCTCCTACCCTGAAAGTCTCGGGGTGATACGTCAAGCGGGGGCCGAGAAAAAGGGGGTCCCAAAACGCGTTTCCCCATTCATTTTTCCATAGGAACCTTTAGTCGCAGCTACAGCTCGAACTGCTGAACGGAATTACCCCAAATTTGGCAAAGAGGTAGCCCTTGGTTCAGACTGGTGCCTTTTGCTAAAATGGTGTAAATCCGTTCAGTAGTTCCTGAGAAATTCACAATTAAAATCACATATATATCTATGGGCGCGTCGGATCCGCGTACCCTCCCGATCACGAGCTGCATGCTAATTGGCTGTCAACACTCCAAATCAAGAAGTGTTGGCAGCCATTTTGTCCCTCGGTAGAACCGAGGACAGAAACAAGTGCGCAAAGCGCAAAAGGGGGCAGGGTAGAAACACCCTGACTCCCTAGGTCTGCTCAGGGGGTCCCACGAGGACCCCTGGGCAGAAAAAGCATTTTTTTTTAAAAATCGGCGGGATGCGCTTAGGTGCGCGGATCCCGCCGAGAAAAAAAAAGAAACAAGTGCGCAAAACGCACAAAGGGGGCAGGGTAGAAACACCCTAACCCCTAGGCCTGCTCAGGGGGTCCCACAAGGACCCCTGGGCAAAAAAGCATTTAAAAAAAAAAAAAATCGGCAGGATGCGCTCAGGGTGCGCGCATCCTGCAAAAAAAAAAATCGAAGCGCGGTCTACCGCGCTTGATAAATTTGCCCCCGGGTGGGCCAAGTCCCGGGGGCATGCTGGGGGGTTTATTTTATGTATGGGGGCCTCTAAGGCTCCCCAAGCCCCGGGGACCGCCACCCCCGGGGCTTTATTTTAAAGTAGCGGGAGGGCTCTGAGCTCTCCCGCAGCCCCGGGGACCACCACCTCCCCGGGGCTTCTTTATTAAATTAACATGTGTGGGGGCTCCCCCACATGACCCGGGGACCACCACCTCCCGGGGCACTAACAAAATTGAAAATGGGGGTCCGTTAGGACTCCCGAGCCCCGGGGACCACCACCTCCCCGGGGCTGTGCATTTGGATGGGAGGGGGCCGCGTGGCCCTCTCCTGGAGCCTGTGGTGGCCCTGGGGACCGCCACCCCCAGGGCCGGCTCCTGCAGTGTCCCGGGTGCCTACCCCCGGGACACTGCTGTTTGCAATGACAGGATGGAGCCTCGCGGCTCCCGTCCTGTCATTGCAAACTGCTTTGGATATTGGAAGAGAGAGCAGGGAAACCTGCTCTCGCTCCAATATCCAAGACAATTGCTTTCCACATGGGGAGCAGCATGTTAGCTGCTCCCCATGTGGAAAAGCAATGTCGGCTCGCGCAGGAGGCGGGGAGCCGGCGGGACTGTGGGGGGTTTGGGGACCCCCACAGTCCCCAACCAGAGGCCAGGCCCCGGGGGATGGGGTCCCTGGGGCAAGTAGTGGCTCGGGAGGGGGCCACGCGGCCCCCTCCCCAGAAATAATTAAAAAAAATAAAAATAAAATAAAAAGGCCTGCCCCGGGGGATGGGGTCCCCGGGGCAAAAGGAGGCCTGAGGAGGGGGGCCACGCAGCCCCCTCCTTAAAAATTAATGAAAAAGTGTGGCCATGCCCCGGGGATGGGGTCTCCGGGGTAGGATTCGGCCAGGGGAGGGGGCCACGCGGCCCCCTTCCCGTATAATAAAAAAGAAGGGGATAAGGCCCTGGGGGATGGGGTCCCCAGGGCCCAAAAATAGGAAAAAGGAAGGGGGCCACACAGCCCCCTTCAGGGAAAAAAAAAAAACGATCAGGCCGCAGGCCCCGCCCCTTCCTTCACCACTCTGCAAACGCGCCCCTGGCGCGTTTGCAGATGGGGAAGTAATTCCCCTTCAATACTAGGGTCCTGGGGCCAACTAGCCCACCAGGAACCTCCAGTATGCGCCAGGGGCTGCGTTGCAGAGAGGTGTAAAGAGGCCACGCCCCTTTTACACCTCTCTGCAAGGCAGCTCTGTGGCGCTTTTGGATATACCTGTTGGGCTAGTTGGCCCCCAGGGACCCTCAGGATTCAAGGGAGTTAATCCCCCGACTTAAAACGCGCCACGGGCGCGTTTGCACAGTGGTGAAGGGAGGGGCGGGGCTTCAGGTGACATGTGTGCAAACAGGCCCCGTGGCGTGTTTTAAGATGGGGGATTAAGTCCCCTTGAATCCTGAGGGTCCCTGGAGTCCAACTAGCCCACCATGTACTTCCAAAAGCGCCACAGAGCTGCCTTGCAGAGAGGTGTAAAGGGGTGTGGCCTCTGTACACGTCTCTGCAACGCAGCCCCCTGGCGCATACTGGAGGTTCCTGGTGGGCTAGTTGGCCTCCAGGGACCCTCATGATTAAAGGGGACTTAATCCCCCAACTTAAAACGCGCCACGGGCGCGTTTGCACAGATGTCACCTCAGGCCCCGCCCTCCCTTCACCATTGTGCAAATATTCCGCTAAAATCAGCCGAAATACGAATTCCGATTTACTCACCTGTTATCAGGAGAGACCTCAGTGCTGCATCTTTCAGCCCAGTACTGATCCTGAAAAGTAATTTTAACCGTACTTACCAGTAACTTGAATTTCCTTCCATAGGATATCATTGCCTGCTTTTTGCTGAAAAAGTTTCTAAGTGTCGATTTTTGAAACATACAAATATTCCTCTAAAATCAGCCAAAATACGAATTCCGATTTACTCACCTGTTATCAGGAGAGACCTCAGTGCTGCATCTTTCAGTCCAGTACTGATCCTGAAAAGTAATTTTAACCGTACTTACCAGTAACTTGAATTTCCTTCCATAGGATATCATTGCCTGCTTTTTGCTGAAAAAGTTTCTAAGTGTCGATTTTTGAAACATACAAATATTCCTCTAAAATCAGCCGAAATACGAATTCCGATTTACTCACCTGTTATCAGGAGAGACCTCAGTGCTGCATCTTTCAGCCCAGTACTGATCCTGAAAAGTAATTTTAACCGTACTTACCAGTAACTTGAATTTCCTTCCATAGGATATCATTGCCTGCTTTTTGCTGAAAAAGTTTCGAAGTGTCAATTTTTGAAACATACAAATATTCCTCTAAAATCAGCCGAAATACAAATTCCGATTTACTCACCTGTTATCAGGAGAGAACCCAGTGCTGCATCTTTTAGCCCAGCACTGACCCTGAAAAGTAATTTTAACCGTACTTACCAGTAACTTGTATTTCCTTCCATAGGAATCCATTGTCTGGTTTTCAGCAGAAAAGTTTCAAAGTGTCGATTTTCACAAACTACAAATATTCCTTAAAAATTGCCTGTATGACTTAAACGCATTCTTTCAACTGTTTACAGGAGATGCACCAGTGCTGGATCCAGGATCCACCACTGAGTGAGAAAAAGTCACGATAACACTACTTACCTGCTAAGTGAATTTCCTCCCATAGGATAACATTGGTGATTCTATGTGAAAAAGTTTCTAAGTGTCAACTTTTAAAATACAATAATATTCCTTAAAAATCACTACTGTAACCAAAACGCTTTTACTCAACTGTTTACAGGAGATGTCCCAGGACTGAATCTAGGATCCAGTCCTGTGGTTAGAAAAGTAATCCATAAAGTAACTAATTGCATTTAGCTAGAAATTCACATTGAGCTCAATGTTGCATTGTGTTTGAAATTGTGTTGCCCATTGCAACAACTGTAACTACTGTACTTAAAAGTCTATTGCCTATTTGCAAAGTATTTAAAGTAAATTAATTCATTCTGAGAAAGTATATTTTGTAATGTAATGTATAATGTAATTACAATGTAATTTAAAAAATAAAATATCTAAAAATAAATAGTTTAAAAAAATGTAGTAAATCAGTATGAAAAAAATAAAAATAACAATTAATACATTTAAAAATTGGCATTTACAAAACCTTTGAAATTCACTGAAAAAAACCATAGGTTTCAGACATGTTATAGTTAGGAATTAGCATTTAAAAAACCTTTGAAATTCACTGAAAAAACCATAGGTTTCAGACATGTTATAGTTAGAAATTAGCATTTAAAAAACCTTTGAAATTCACTGAAAAAACCATAGGTTTCAGGCACGTTATAGTTAGAAATTAGCATTTAAAAAACCTTTGAAATTCACTGAAAAAACCATAGGTTTTAGGGACAGTTGTAGTTACTTGGACATTGCACTCGTACAAAACCCGTGAAATTCCCCCGTTATAGTTAGTTCAGCTAACTATAACTCGCGCCCCGCAATGCACTGCTGATGACGTCACATATTACATCACTCATGACATGGTCAGTGACATCACTGATGACATCACTGATGACATCTCAAATGACATCACTGATGACATCAACCATGTGATAATTTCATGCATCTTCTCACACCCTAATATAACTTTTGATACACCCACTCTAAATTACAGACTGCCATTCTCAAAAACAAAGACACTCCAACACCAATAACTACATACCCACTCACTGATTCTTAGGTCTACACACACATCCACTCACTCACCCGTACAGTCACTCATACTTACGGTCACTCAGTACAGGACTATCATATGCACTCATACACCTATATAAACACTGACACACCGCCACTCATCCATAGAGGTACTCACACACCTAGTCAGTCATGCAAAAATTTAATTACACACCCATTTACTCACCTATACAGTTATACACACACCAGCTCACTTACTCATACAAATACTAGCACATTCTTACGCTCTTATACAATAACTGATACAAGCACACACGCATTCATACAGCCACTCTCACAATCACACACTCTCACGTATAGCCTTTTAAATACTCTATCACATATATATACTTCCTTTTACATATGTAGTTACTCGCACATGTACCACTGAGATATACATTCACTCACTAACACACCCATACACACACTCACCCACCCAAGCAGTCCATCACAGACGCACTCTTCAAATCATGCACCCAGTGAATCACCCACTCACACATCTATGTACAGAGTCGCACACACCCCACCCACACAAACACTCAGGCACCCATACAGATACTCAGACAACCAATCAATAACTCATATAGACACTCATGTAGCTATTCACAAACCCATGCAGCCACTTACACAGCAACAGACAGACGGATACAGACATTCACCCAGTTTAGTCACTAACCCATGCATTCAGTAAGATAAGTTTAATCACTCACTTATACAGTTAGTCACGCACCTACTAAATCATCCATTCAGACACTTATACACCCACTCACTCTTCAATACGCCTTTCCCTATATATATTAAACATATTTAAACTTTACAGAAACACACAGTCACTGGATGATGTCATCAGTGATGTCATCAGTGATGTCATTTGAGATGTCATCAGTGATGTCATCAGTGATGTCACTGACCCTGTCATGAGTGATGTAATATGTGACGTCATCAGCAGTGCATAGCAGGGGCGCGAGTTATAGTTAGCTGAACTAACTATAACGGGGGAATTTCACGGGTTTTGTACGAGTGCAATGTCTAAGTAACTACAACTGTCCCTAAAACCTATGGTTTTTTCAGTGAATTTCAAAGGTTTTTTAAATGCTAATTTCTAACTATAACGTGCCTGAAACCTATGGTTTTTTTCAGTGAATATATATATATATATATATTCACTGAAAAACCATAGGTTTCAGGGCGTTATAGTTAGTTGGACATTTCACTCGCAATGCACTGCTGATGACGTCACATATTACATCACTCATGACATGGTCAGTGACATCACTCATGACATCACTGATGACATCTCAGATGACATCACTGATGACATCATCCTTGTGATAGAGTGGCAGACCTCATCTCACCCTAATATAACCTTTGATACACACACACAAAAATACAAACTAACATTTTCAAAACAATGGACATACCAATACCAGTTACAACACACCTATTCAGTAATTCCAAGATCTACACACACATCCACTCATTCACCAACAGTCCCTATACAGTCACTCATACATGTACTCACTCATCATATGTACTCATACACCTATACATCCTGTTACACACCGCCACTCATCCATAGAGTTATTCACACACATAGTCACACATGCAAACAAAGTATCAAATATCCATTTACTTGCATATACAGTTATACACACACTACCACACTTACTTCTACAGAAACTTACACATACTTACTCTCTTAAACAATCACTTATAGAAACACCTACTTATTTGTACAGGAACTCTTCCAATCTCTCACTCTCACATATACTCTTATATACACCAATACTCACATATACTAGTTTAAAACATATGTAGTTACTCATAAAGACACTATTGAGACAGTCATTCACTCACTAACACACCCATACACATACTCATCCACCTATACAGTCCTGCACACATGCTGTCTTCAACACATACAAACAGTGAGTCACTCATTCATGCATCTATGCACTAAATAATACCCCCCACCGAACCATACAGACACTCAAAAAACCAACTAATAACCTATATAGACACTCCTGTAGCTACTCACCAACCCATGCAGCCACTTACACACAAAGTGAGAGACTGATACAGATATTTTCATATTTAAACATTACTCACTAACCCATGTATTCACTAAGATACACTTAGTCAGTTATACAATCAATTTTACAAAAAAAAATCATCCATTTAGACACTTATCTACCCATTTATTCTTCCATCGACCTTGAGATATACATATATAAAACATATTTAATTTTCAGAAAAACACACATTCACTGGATGATGTCATCAGTGATGTCATCAGTGATGTCATTTGAGATGTCATCAGTGATGTCATGAGTGATGTCACTGACCATGTCATGAGTGATGTAATATGTGACGTCATCAGCAGTGCATTGCGGAGCACACGAGTTATAGTTAGCTGAACTAACTATAACGGGGGAATTTCTATGGTTTTGTACGAGTGAAATGTCCAACTAACTATAACGTGCCTGAAACCTATGGTTTTTTCAGTGAATTTCTAAGGTTTTTTAAATGCTAATTTCTAACTATAACGTGCCTGAAACCTATGGTTTTTTCAGTGAATTTCTAAGGTTTTTTAAATGCTAATTTCTAACTATAACGTGCCTGAAACCTATGGTTTTTTCAGTGAATATATATATATTTATTATACTATGTATACATGTGAAAATGTCTCGGTCCCCTGTTTGCCTCGGTGGCACGGAAAAAATGGGTGGAACTGACGTCAGCACGCCGACGAGGTCCTCTTATGGCTCCGATGACGTCATACGGTGTCGCGACTGAGCCGTGCTCGTTGACGTGGGAGAGCTAGGAAAGAATTCCCGTGGAATGCTGGTGCAGGGGATATTCACCTAAGTGTTCAGGCTAGTCCTTTGGGAGCAACTGTTTATGTTGCCACTCCAGAAACCGAAACCAGTGATCCGAGGGCAGAGGCCCTGCAGATGGCACACGAGGTGGGGTGCCCAGTCGTGTGCACCGGCGGGGCAGCGAAGTGACAAGCACCACAACCCACAAAAAAGGTAACGAGGGCACTGAATAACACAGGATATTCTCTTTGTATCTGGCAGGAACAACGAAGTTATAATGCCCTAGTACCAAAATGTAGAATTAGTGCTACAACGGTCTTCAAGAGGACCCGCGATGCTGCTTCTGCCTCCCATACCCTGGAGGCGGCACATGGGTCACGCGGTACGGTCATACTGCGGTGGGATGCACACTCGTTGACCTGTCATGGCACTGCTCCACACTTCAGGGAGGACGCTTTCCATTAGCTATGTTTTCTGGTGACATGTCGCGCCAGCCAGGTCCAACAACAGAACTCCTTTAGATCCAAACAGACTCTTCCACTCTCTCACCGGAAGTGAAACCAGGCCACGCGGACACTTTCACAATACAACAGCCGGGAATGCACTTTTCGGTAAAAAAACCACATTCCTTCCTCCTAATTAATCAAATAAACGTCTCACTGAAGAACAGGGGCCAGCTTTGATCGGTAAACAGCCGTTACAACGACTTTTTTACTTTGCGATACCATTACAACGCAAGCAGTACCACGCATGCTTTGTACATCACAAAGTCATTACTACGCATTTTTATAGAACGCATGGTCATTTACCATGCATGCCTTTACAACGAATTTTGTTGTAAAGGTATGTATGGTAAATGACCATGCGTTCTAAAAAACATGTAGACGATCCATGTCGTTGTAAGGAAACAGAGGCTGTTCCGTTTCCTCAGAACGACGTGCACCTCCCCTCAGAGATGACGTGAAGCAGGAACTACGAGGAGAGAGGAACCATGTGGAGTGAGAGGTAAGGGGGATTGGGCATGGGGTGGGGGTTTCTTTTCTAGGGTTTAGGGTAGTGCAGTGGTGTTTGGGTGGTGTAGGGGGTCATGTTGGGGGTAGTGTTTTAGGGTTTAGGGTAGTGCAGTGGTGTTTGGGTAGTGTAGGGGGTCATGCTGGGGGTAGTGTTTTAGGGTTTAGGGTAGTGCAGTAGTGTAGGGGGTCGTGCTGGGGGTAGGGTTGTAGGGTTTAGGGTAGTGCAGTGGGGGATGGGTAGTGTAGGGGGTCGTGCTGGGGTAGTGTTTTAGGGTTTAGGGTAGTGCAGTGGTGTTTGAGTAGTGTAGGGGGTCATGCTGGGGGTAGTGTTTTATGGTTTAGGGTAGTGCAGTGGTGTTTGGGTAGTGTAGGGAGTCGTGCTGGGGGTAGTGTTTTAGGGTTTAGGGTAGTGCAGTAGTGTAGGGGGTCGTGCTGGGGGTAGTGTTTTAGGGTTTAGGGTAGTGCAGTGGTGTATGGGTAGTGTAGGGGGTCATGCTGGTGGTAGTGTTTTAGGGTTTAGAGTAGTGCAGTGGTGTTTGGGTAGTATAGGGGGTCGTGCTGGGGTAGATTTAGGGTTTAGGGTAGTGCAGTGGTGTTTGTGTAGTGTAGGGAGTCGTGCTGGGGGTAGTGTTTTAGGGTTTGTTAGTGCAGTGGTGTTTGGGTAGTGTAGGGGGTAGTGCTGGGGTAGTGTTTTAGGGTTTAGGGCAGTGCAGTGGTGTTTGTGTAGTGAAGGGGGTCATGCTGTGGGTAGTGTTTTAGGGTTTAGGGTAGTGCAGTCGTGTTTGTGTGGTGTAGGGGGTCGTGTTTTAGGGTATAGGGTAGTGCAGTGGTGTTTGGGTAGTGTAGGGGTCATGCTGGGGTTAGTGTTTTAGGGTTTAGGGTAGTGCAGTGGTGTTTGGGTAGTGTAGGGGTCATGCTGGGGTAGTGTTTTAGGGTTTAGGGTAGTGCAGTGGTGTTTGTTTAGTGTGGGAGGTCATGCTGGGGGTATATTTAGGGTTTAGTGTAGTGCAGTGGTGTTTGGGTAGTGTAGGGAGTCGTGCTGGGGGTAGTGTTTTAGGGTTTAGGGTAGTGCAGTGGTGTTTGGGTAGTGTAGGGTGTCGTGCTGGGGGTAGTGTTTTAGGGTTTATGGTAGTGCAGTGGTGTTTGGGTAGTGGAGGGGTAGTGTTTTAGGGTTTAGGGTAGTGCGCCCAACCAGCCACAATATCCATGGACAAAGGAGATCCTGACTCTTTGGAACGCTCTGTCAATTGAATAATTTGGGTCAAGGGCCCTACCACGTCCAAGACCTATCAATTCCTTTCTTGGGATCCCTCATATACTTGGAGAAAAAGGTACATAGTTTCTCATCAATTTCAGGCGTGTGTGCCACCTTCCCCTTCAGTGAGGGCCTGGGGCATTCTCCCTCATCCTATTCCTGACCTCCCTTTCAAGGGGTTGATGGATTTTCCCCACCACATACTCTGCCACTTTGGCGTCAGGTGTCCACTCTGCCGACCTAGGATGGTAAATTTGGGTAGGCTCGAACATGTCCGAGTGGACCCCGTCCCCAACCGGGGACTGAGAGGAGTGGTACTCTGGACGCCAGGGACGCCCCGAGTCCTTATCCTCATCGGAGGAGAAATAGTCCTCCGATACGCCCTCTCCCTCTAAGGGAAACCCGCCGTCGGGGTCTACAATAGTGGTGACAGTGTCGCAATTTTCTCTGGGCCCCTCCTCCTCCCGGCAGGGTGCATGTTTTAGCGTTCGCGCACTCTTGAGGAAGGTCTCCGTAATTTTATCAAATCCTTCCAAGTGCCCCGCGTTATGCTTAACGGCCCTTTTATTCCCCATCTGGGAGCTACTTGACCCGCCACCACCAGATCTGGGTCACTGAACACCCCAGGGATGCTTTTCGCCAGCTTATCAACCTGATCCCTAAGAGGAGCCAGCGCCCTAGAAATAGCCAGAGAGAGGGCTTGGTCCACTGCTGGAGGGAGAAGTTGGGGGGCCATTCCTCCTCCACTTCCTGGTAGGAGGAGTAAAAATGGTCTTCTGGAGAAGACATGATAGCAGAGGGTAAATACAGACCCACGGGGTGTTTTCTCAGTGTGGAATTGGCGCCTCCTAAGTGTACGCTACTATTTCGTGGACTATCTGTGTGGTGCAGAGGTGAGGGATACGAACACCCTAAACCCTCAGCCGAGAACCTAACGGGGTCCCCTATATACAAATACTATGATCCTATGCACCCGCTGTATAGTGTTATTTTCCCATTCAGTTGTTATCATATATTCAGTGCACAGTAGTAAAACATAACATTCATGTCAAAGTAAACATTGTAGGATATTCCTTTGTCCTTTATTGTTTAATAAGATCGCCCAGCCAACACGTGTTTCGTCGTGGGTGATATCCCAAACGACTCTTCAGGGCTACAAGAGAAAGTGAATACATTCGGGATCAGCCTATCCACATATTGTTTATGGGTAGATACATTGCCTTAAAGTGAGCACCCGGTGACTTGTGGTGTACTTATCACAATATACTCGTGACCACTCAAAATGCATAATTGTGACTGTGTGTTATCTGTGGACTCATTCATCCCAGTCCCAACAGTAGTGGTATATCCAACATTTGGTGAGAACAGCCTATCCACCTATTGGTTATGGGTAGATATATTGTATTGTTGTGAGCACCTGGTGACTTAGGGTGTATTCTCCATAATACACTTGTGACCACTCATAATGGATATTTGTGGCTGTTTATTATTCGTGGACCCATTAATCCTAGTCCCAAAAGTGAAGATATACTTGACATCTGAATTGTTTCAACTTATTATTGTTCGTTATTATATATACAAATCATCATTGGCATATAAAATTATCAATATCCCATCTCTATCTCAGATTTAAGACCACGTGGGGGAGAGGTATTAAAATTCCGTGGTATATGCAGGATAAGTAAAGGACAAAACCGCCCTTTCTTCAATTTTATTTAGTTAAGGAGAGACATTCACGTATATAATGTTATTAATCATAAATTATAACCTGACTTTAAATTGATCCCCTACCTGTAGAGCAGGTGGATAAAGTCTATCACGTTCTGAAAAGTAAGTGATGCAAATAGAGACACCTGTCAATATTCAAACTTCTACATATGAAGTTATTGAGATATGTACGCTTGATCTATCTAGAAGGTGGTGACCACTCACCTCCCCGCCGGTTCTACTTCCGTCCCGGCTGTGCTAAGTATGCCTTCCGGTTCCTGACGTTATTGTGGTTCTCTATATAACAGAGTCAATAAACATATCTAAATGAGAACCAATCCTGAGACCCAGTTTAGTGAATCCCTAACCCTAACACGGGAAAAGTCTCTTACCCAGTTTACATTCCAACTAGGTCCTCGATTGTTCCTTAATCAGGCATCCTTTTCAGATATGAGTCCCCAATTCAAATCTCGGGGTTCGAAATCTGTAATTTTAATTTAAAGTATAGTCAGCCAGAGCCCATATATATTAAATGATACGCCCACCCATCTGGGTATTCCCCTAAGTGCTGTGATTCTTACCTTAAGCGAGTGCGCTTAGAGCCGTGTTCGTCCTCATGCGTGTCAGTTCAGTATTAAACCGGAAGTCCCGAGTGTCTTAACCCGGGTCCTTTTGTACATTCTCTCTCCTACTAAAGAACTAGAACGCGAACTCGGAGAGTGCATTAATCTCATTCCGAACCGGAAGTGATTAAACAGCTTGGTGCCGTGCGGCTTCAGAGTACCCTGTTCAATTCCTCAGTATATTGCAACCTCTAAAATCCAATCAAATGCGCTCCTAATATTATTAATCGTGAATCTATATATTTATATCTGATTAGCAATTTACATGCTTCGGGTCTCAGGTTAGTGCCGTAAGGCTTCCAAAGTACCCTGTTCATATCCTAAGTGTACCGAATCCTCTGAAACTTCAATTTCATGCGCTCCTAATATTATTAACCGTGCGTTTATAAATTAATATCCGGTAAGCGATTTATGTATCTCAGGTCGGGATCCAAGTTTGATTCAATAACTTTATATCAATGAATGTCATCTCCGACCGGAGCCATATTTTCTGAGTATAGTCACTCATATTAGATTATATCATTTCAGGTAAAAAGACCCTCATACACTTCTAGGGATATCTTAGTTATTATAAAGTATGCGTATTCCCAATTGTTCTAGTCTGCTGTCATACGACAGGTCTATACACTTCATTGGTTGGGGAACAGTCATAGTTAAGGATACAGTCAGTATCTAGGCATTTTACAGGTTGTATATAGTATATTGCACATATTTATAATTAAGAACCCAACGTATCATAGCAGTAGCAGTAACCTCATTGAAATAAAGTGAAAGCATATAGTTTTTTTCTTTAAAACAAGAAAGCATGTGATACAGGTGGCTATAACCACGTACAGTTGTTAAAAATAGTTAAAGATACAATCAGTATCTAGGCATTTTGCAGGTTGTATTCAGTATGTTGCACATATTTATAACTAATAACCCAACGTATCAAGGCAGTAGTAGTAACATCATTGAAATAAAGTGAAAGTATATAGTTCTTTTCTCTTCTTTAAAACAAGAAAGCCTGTGATACAGGTGGCTATAACCACGTACAGTTGTTATGTTAGGATCTAGCTTGTTGGTCCTAACGTGTGTCATTTGTGTACCGGTTATCACCCCCACCATCCTCTATTGGATTGTACATGCTTGGTCTCGGTACCCCCGCTATCGCAGTATAGCTATAATACTGTTAGTCTCTTTACTTTGGTTAGTTGCCCAAAAAATACTGCATCTCATTATCAGTGTTCAGACCCTCTTCCACTGCTCTGATGCGCATAATCCAAGTCGCCTCTGAACGGCGTAACATTAATTCCCTATTGCCACCTCTTTGGTTTGGTGGGACGTGATCTATTCCAAAGAATGAAAATTGTTTATATGGTCCCTGTGAGTTACATGTGTTGGCATGTATAGCCATTGGATATCTCTCATCTATTTGTTTCAATGCCCTGACATGCTCACTTATCCTTTCTTTAAGTGTCCTGATCGTACTGCCCACATACATTCGATTACACTTACAAGCAATAATATAAACTACAAATCTGGTTGTGCAGTTGATATTATGTCGAATTGTGTACACACGTCCATCATGTCCTTTAAAATTCTTTTTCTTGTCATCCGCCCATCTGCACACCCCACATGCTCCACATTTATGGAAACCTATTGAGTGATTAGTGAGCCAATCTGATTTCTTTCTGCTCTGTGGGAAGCTAGGGCTCAAAATGGTTTTTAATGTCCTATTCCTCCTGTATGTAATCAATGGTCGTCCGGTGATGAAGTCATCTAATGTTTTGTCCGCTTTGAGAATTCCCCAATGTTTATTTATGCTTGTTAACAATGATTTGGAGGTATCATTAAAGTTAGTGATCAGTCTAACCGGCTGTTTGGTGTCCATAGATTTGTTTTTATTTTTCAATGTGTCACATCTTGGTATGTTCATGATTCTACGTTCTGCTTTCTTAAGAGTCTGTTCATTGTACCCTCTCTTTCTGAAGCTATCTGTCATCTCTCCCAAGCACGAGACGAATTCCCCATCCTCACTACAATTTCTCCTGGCTCTTGTAAATTCCCCAAATGGTATAGCTTGAATTTGATATGGGGGGTGGGCACTATTTGCATGAAGGAGTGAATTGCATGCAGTTGGTTTGCAGTGAAGCTTACTCTGCAGTGTGTCATTACAGACATACAGCTCTATATCTAAGAACTCTATTTGTGTTTTGCTGTATTTGGAGGTGAATTTTATTCCCATATTATTGGAGTTGAGGTGCTGACAAAATTCATTGAGTTCTGTTTCCAAGCCTGACCACAATAAGAGGCAGTCGTCAATGTATCTGCCCCAATATACAATATGTCCATTCCATTTACTGCTCTTCTCTCCCCAGACCCATATATCCTCCAAGTGTCCCATGAAGAGATTCGCAAAAGATGGCGAAAACTTGGAGCCCATAGCCACTCCCTGTTTCACTCAATAGGTTTCCATAAATGTGGAGCATGTGGGGTGTGCAGATGGGCGGATGACAAGAAAAAGAATTTTAGAGGACATGATCGACGTGTGTACACAATTCGACATAATATCAACTGCACAACCAGATTTGTAGTTTATATTATTGCTTGTAAGTGTAATCGAATGTATGTGGGCAGTACGATCAGGACACTTAAAGAAAGGATAAGTGAGCATGTCAGGGCATTGAAACAAATAGATGAGAGATATCCAATGGCTATACATGCCAACACATGTAACTCACAGGGACCATATAAACAATTTTCCTTCTTTGGAATAGATCACGTCCCACCAAACCAAAGAGGTGGCAATAGGGAATTAATGTTACGCCGTTCAGAGGCGACTTGGATTATGCGCATCAGAGCAGTGGAAGAGGGTCTGAACACTGATAATGAGATGCAGTATTTTTTGGGCAACTAACCAAAGTAAAGAGACTAACAGTATTATAGCTATACTGCGATAGCGGGGGTACCGAGACCAAGCATGTACAATCCAATAGAGGATGGTGGGGGTGATAACCGGTACACAAATGACACACGTTAGGACCAACAAGCTAGATCCTAACATAACAACTGTACGTGGTTATAGCCACCTGTATCACAGGCTTTCTTGTTTTAAAGAAGAGAAAAGAACTATATACTTTCACTTTATTTCAATGATGTTACTACTACTGCCTTGATACGTTGGGTTATTAGTTATAAATATGTGCAACATACTGAATACAACCTGCAAAATACCTAGATACTGATTGTATCTTTAACTATGACTGTTCCCCAACCAATGAAGTGTATAGACCTGTCGTATGACAGCAGACTAGAACAATTGGGAATACGCATACTTTATAATAACTAAGATATCCCTAGAAGTGTATGAGGGTCTTTTTACCTGAAATGATATAATCTAATATGAGTGACTATACTCAGAAAATATGGCTCCGGTCGGAGATGACATTCATTGATATAAAGTTATTGAATCAAACTTGGATCCCGACCTGAGATACATAAATCGCTTACCGGATATTAATTTATAAACGCACGGTTAATAATATTAGGAGCGCATGAGATTGAAGTTTCAGAGGATTCGGTACACTTAGGATATGAACAGGGCACTTTGGAAGCCTTACGGCACTAACCTGAGACCCGAAGCATGTAAATTGCTAATCAGATATAAATATATAGATTCACGATTAATAATATTAGGTGCGCATTTGATTGGATTTTAGAGGTTGCAATATACTGAGGAATTGAACAGGGTACTCTGAAGCCGCACGGCACCAAGCTGTTTAATCACTTCCGGTTCGGAACGAGATTAATGCACTCTCCGAGTTCGCGTTCTAGTTCTTTAGTAGGAGAGAGAATGTACAAAAGGACCCGGGTTAAGACACTCGGGACTTCCGGTTTAATACTGAACTGACACGCATGAGGACGAACACGGCTCTAAGCGCACTCGCTTAAGGTAAGAATCACAGCACTTAGGGGAATACCCAGACGGGTGGGCGTATCATTTAATATATATGGGCTCTGGCTGACTATACTTTAAATTAAAATTACAGATTTCGAACCCCGAGATTTGAATAGGGGACTCATATCTGAAAAGGACGCCTGATTAAGGAACAATCGAGGACCTAGTTGGAATGTAAACTGGGTAAGAGACTTTTCCCGTGTTAGGGTTAGGGATCACTTAACTGGGTCTCAGGATTGGTTCTCATTTAGATATGTTTATTGACCCTGTTATATAGAGAACAACAATAACGTCAGGAACCGGAAGGCATACTTAGCACAGCCGGGACGGAAGTAGAACCGGCGGGGAGGTGAGTGGTCACCACCTTCTAGATAGATCAAGCGTACATATCTCAATAACTTCATATGTAGAAGTTTGAATATTGACAGGTGTCTCTATTTGCATCACTTACTTTTCAGAACGTGATAGACTTTATCCACCTGCTCTACAGGTAGGGGATCAATTTAAAGTCAGGTTATAATTTATGATTAATAACATTATATACGTGAATGTCTCTCCTTAACTAAATAAAATTGAAGAAAGGGCGGTTTTGTCCTTTACTTATCCTGCATATACCACGGAATTTTAATACCTCTCCCCACGTGGTCTTAAATCTGAGATAGAGATGGGATATTGATAATTTTATATGCCAATGATGATTTGTATATATAATAACGAACAATAATAAGTTGAAACAATTCAGATGTCAAGTATATCTTCACTTTTGGGACTAGGATTAATGGGTCCACGAATAATACACAGCCACAAATATCCATTATGAGTGGTCACAAGTGTATTATGGAGAATACACCCTAAGTCACCAGGTGCTCACAACAATACAATATATCTACCCATAACCAATAGGTGGATAGGCTGTTCTCACCAAATGTTGGATATACCACTACTGTTGGGACTGGGATGAATGAGTCCACAGATAACACACAGTCACAATTATGCATTTTGAGTGGTCACGAGTATATTGTGATAAGTACACCCCAAGTCACCGGGTGCTCACTTTAAGGCAATGTATCTACCCATAAACAATATGTGGATAGGCTGATCCCGAATGTATTCACTTTCTCTTGTAGCCCTGAAGAAGTCGTTTGGGATATCACCCACGACGAAACACGTGTTGGCTGGGCGATCTTATTAAACAATAAAGGACAAAGGAATATCCTACAATGTTTACTTTGACATGAATGTTATGTTTTACTACTGTGCACTGAATATATGATAACAACTGAATGGGAAAATAACACTATACAGCGGGTGCATAGGATCATAGTATTATGATAGCAGAGGGTGTGAGCACAGAACAAATGCCCTTAAAATCCTTAAGACAGCCCCCTCGCCGGTGCTCCAACAGCTGGGCTTTCCCCGAAGCTATTATAAGAATAGACTGAGGCGCAATACCAATTACCACCACCAGGTGGCGCTGGTCACTAACGTGGCCGTGTGGGGAAATCACCGCGTAGCGGTGTCAAAATTAGGCGAGGTTGGTCGGGAATCAAGCGGACACTAAAGGAGTGACCGGATTCCCAAACGAGCGTAAAGACCAGCGGGAGCGCTCGACGGAGCTGCCTCGCTCGGACCAGACGCGCCTGACAGGATCTCACCGCGCGCAGAGCACACAGCGGGAGAAACTGCGAGGGGGAGAACGCGCTCGGGCAAGAGCCTGCTGCGCAGGGAATGTGAAACAATACCAAGGCAATAATGCTAATAACGTGCACAAGAAACCGCTATACAAACAGCAACAACGTCAGATTAAGCCAAGAATGTAAGGAATGCACTTAACTGACGAGCAGTGAAGAAAGAGGAAGCGGAAGGGACATCACGATATTATATACGATGGACTGTGATATGATTGGACTATAGTTGCCTTGGAGACTACCCCCTAATGGTTCATGGGTTGTGTAGTCTTTTGTTTAATGATTGTTGTGTTACGTTTTCTTTGAACTGCTATGCAAATCAAGTGAGGAAAGATATGCATAATCCTCGCCTCCGTCCTGCCATAGAATTCATTAAACTTTATTTGATCTGATTTAGAAACATAGATCATAAAAGTGTACATAAAAACAGTAAATCCTCTTTCCTAATACAATACAGTGAGAATTAATTAAAACCAGTAGGTAAAAACGGGTGTTACAAAGCCCGGTTCAGAGCAACTTCTGGTTAACAGAATCGTAAAGTTCAATGTTTCGCAAGATCAATCTCATGTACTTCGTGCAAAATACGCAATAAGGGGTCCAAGTAAGATGTAACGCTCCAATACCTGACCAGTTTGCACTATATAAAACTGCAGAAAAACTAAAAATAAAAAGTGTTTTGCACACTTCTGTCATTGGGCTATATGTGGGCTACATCTGGGTGATATTTGTGCTACATTTGGGCTCTTTTTTCTCAGGTGGCCATCTTGGGAGACTTATTTGTTATGAAGTTTCCTAATTTCGTCATTTACTGCAGTCTCCTCAGTAGGAAATGCTTTCAGTTTTTTACTTTGATTCCATCAAGAAGGCATTCAGATGTGTCACACATTTGCCATAAATTCAGAATGTTAGCCCTCTAGTTGTTCATTAGATCACTGTAGTAAAGCTACTGCTCACCAGGGAGTTAACTGGAAGTCTACTGCTGGTATTGAAAGTGATTGTTTCAGTCTGCATGTCAGAATTTTCTAATGAAATAGAAGAGGATTTGAGATCTCACTTAAAACATGCCCTAAATTTTTTTTCTGCAGCACTAACCATAATTTCTATGGCAAAATGAACCCCCTCATTTTGTTCCTTTTTAAATTAAATGTTTTAAGTGTTACCAGTTTATTCCAATCAAGATGGCTTCAGGTGTGCCATAATTTTATCATAAGTAAGACTGTTAGCGCTCTAGTTGTTCTTTAGAACACTCCGGGAAGCTGCAGTAGAACACAAAGGCATCAACTGACAGGCTGCTCCTGTTGAAATATAACAGGAAGATATTTGAGATCACACTTGAAACATGTCCTAATTTTTCTTTCTACAGCACTAACCATAATTTCTATGACAAAATGAACCCCACCATTTTGTTCCTTTTTAAATTAAATGTTTTAAGTGTTACCAGTTTATTCCAATCAAGATGGCTTCAGGTGTGCCATACTTTTGTCATAAGTAAGGCTGTTAGCACTCTAGTTGTTCTTTAGAACACTCTGGGAAGCTGCAGTAGAACACAAAGGAATCAACTGACAGTCTCTGCCCTTGTTGGATGTACATGTTTTACTGAGAATGTCAGACTTCATTCTCACATGACTGAGAAAGATAATGTGAATTTACAGAAAATATGTTCTCATTTTAGCTTCTGGAGCACCTTCCAAAACTGTATGGGACAAGCATGTGAAAATAGTTTTCTCTCAAACATGATTAATGATATCCCAGCAGAAGGTTTTTCACAGGGTAAAATCACCTTAGAACACACCACAATTCCTGAAATTAGTATGGTACCATCAACAAATGAATTCTAATGTAACTAAAGTCTGTTATCACCCTTTATAGTTCTCCTTTTGGTAACCCTCAAAATCTTCGATTCACTACAATGCATTTCAATGGGGTACTATCATTTATATTGGTCCCAAGATGGCTGCCAGCAATTCCAGGATGAAGTGCTGACAGCCAATCAGATCTCACGATGACGTGTGGTTAGGCTCCGCCCAGATATATATGTGTTTTCTTTTTCAAATTTCTCAGGAACTACTGAACGGATTTACACCATTTAACCAAAAGGCACGACTCTGAACCAAGGGCTACTCTTTTGCCAAATTTGGTGTAATTCCGTTCAGCAGTTCGGGCTGTAGCTGCGATGAAAGGTTCCTATGGAAAATTGCATGGGGAAAACACGTTTTGGGACCCCCCTTTTTTCTCGGCCCACACTTGACAAATCACCCCGAGATTTTCAGGATAGGAGCGGACCGGAGCGCCCCACGAGTTTTGAAAATTTTGCGAAGATTCGTCAATCGGCGCCAAAGTTATTTCAGATAGAATGTTGCGGATTTCCTATGGAAAATAGGTCCTAACTATAACTATCTAATAATATATTATCTACTGGCGGTCGCCAGTAGATAGTTATAGGTAGGACCTAGTTTCCATAGGAAACTCGTTTTTTGTTTTCTCAATATCTTTGGCGCCGGTTGACGAATCTTCGCGAAATTTTCAAAACTCGTACCCCGCTCCGGTCAGCTCCTGTCTTGAAAGTGTCGGGGTGATTCGGCAAGCAGGGGCCGAGAAAAAAGGGGGGTCCCAAAACGTGTTTTCTCCATGTTAATTCCCATAGGAAACTTTAGACAAAGCTACAGCCCGAACTGCTTAACGGAATTACACCAAACTTGGCAAAACGGTAGCCCTTGGTTCAGAAAGAGACCCTTTTTTTAAATGGAGTAAATCCGTTCAGTAGTTCCTGAGAAATTCAAAAAATAGAGGTCGGAAAATCAATTTCCCATAGGAAACTTTAGACACGGTTACAGCTGAAACTGCTGAACGGAATTACACCAACTTTGGCACAAAGGTAGCCCTTGTTTCAGAAAGAACTCTTTTTCTTAAATGGTGTAAATCCGTTCAGTAGTTGCTGAGAAAATCAAAAATAAAAGTTTCGATATTTAGAGGCACGGAGGATCCGCGGACCCTCCCGACCACGAGCTTTATGCTAATTGGCTGTCAACACTCCAAACCAGGAAGTGTTGGCAGCCATCTTGTGAAGAAAACAGAAAAACAATTGCGTAAAACAAGAAAAGGGGGCAGGGTAGAAACACCCTGACCCCTAGGCCTGCTTAGGGGTCCCACAAGGACCCCACAGGGCCAAAAAAGCATTAAAAAAAAAAAAATCGGTATAATGCGCGCCGGATCCGTGGATCCGGCCGCGAAACTAAAACAAACGAAGCGCGGCCTCCCGCGCTTCGTTATTATTTAGCACCCGGGTGGGCCAAGTCCCGGGGGCAATGTTTATATTGTGAATGGGGGGCCCAAGGGGGCCCCCCAGCCCCGGGGACCGCCACCCCCCTGGGCTTGTATTTTAAATGGGTGGGGGCCTCCAGGCCCCCAAGCCCCGGGGACCGCCACCCCGGGCTTTTCTTAAATATTTGCGGGGGCTCATGGCCCCCGCAGCCCCGAAGACCGCCACCCCCTGGGCTTGTTTTTTTTTTTAAATAAAGAACCTGTGTGGGGGAGCTCCAGCCCCCTACACGCTCCGGGGACCGCCACCTCCCCGGGGCACTAACTATGTAAATTACGGACCACCACCTCCCCGGGGCTTTGTCAATGTTGGGAGGGGGGCCGCGCGGCTCCCCTCCTGGAGCCAGTGATGGCCCTGGGGACCGCCACCCCCCCAGGGCTGGCTCCTGCAGTGTCCCGGGGTGCTCACCCCTGGGACACTGCTGTTTGCAATGACAGGGCGGGAGCCTCGTGGCTGCTCTCGCTTCAATGAAGCAAAGCAGATTGCTTTTCCACACGGGGAGCTGCATGTCAGCAGCTCCCCATGTGGAAAAGCAATGCCGGCTCCCGCAGGACGCGGGGAGCCGGCAGGACCGTGGGGGCATTGGGGCTCCCCCCACGGTCCCCAATGGATAGGGCCTGCCCCGGGGGATGGGGTCCCCGGGGCTAGTAGTGGCCCGGGAGGGGGGCCACTTCTGGCCCCGGGGTCCCCATCCCCCAGGGCCTGGCCATCCTTTTTTATTTTTCCTTTGTGGCCCCCCTCCTCAGGCCAAATATGGCCCTGGGGACCCCATCCCCGGGGCCTGGCCTCTCCATTTTTTTTTTTTTAAATACACAGGGGATACACAAACCCATGCAGCCGCTTACACACCAACAGACAGACGGATACAGACATTCACACAGTTTAGTCACTAACCCATGCATTCAGTAAGATACGTTTAATCACTCACTTATACAGTCAGTCACGCACCTACTAAATCATCCATTCAGACACTTATACACCCACTCATTCTTCAATACGCCTTTCCCTATATATATTAAACATATTTAAACTTTACAGAAACACACAGTCACTGGATGATGTCCTCAGTGATGTCATTTGAGATGTCATGAGTGATGTCATCAGTGATGTCACTGACCATGTCATGAGTGATGTAATATGTGACGTCATCAGCAGTGCATTGCGGGGGCGTGAGTTATAGTTAGCTGAACTAACTATAACTGGGGAATTTCTATGGTTTTGTACGAGTGAAATGTCCAACTAACTATAACGCCCCTGAAACCTATGGTTTTTTCAGTGAATATATATATATATATTTTTAATAGAAACAAAAGTTACAGGGACGTTATAGTAAGGCTCAAATTTCACTTGTACAAAACCAGTGAAATTCGGCAGTTACAGTTACCTGAGCTAACTATAACTTACGCATTCGCAATGCACTGCTTATGATCTCACATATTACATCACTCATAACACGGTCAGTGTCATCACTAATGACATCATTCATGACATCAATTGAGTGTAAGTGTTTTCTAAGAGTTTGAGTGTTAAATATATATGCTAACTTACTACAAAAGTTAGATTAGTATACTAGGTGCAGTACTAATGAGTGATATTTTTTTAATATATGTGATCTGAGTGGCTGTGTGACTGTCTGTTTGAGTGTGTGAGTGGGTGTCTAAGGGGTGGAAGCGCTGGAAATGTTTTTGCTTAATTTCCAGCGCTTCCATTGGTCATAATTCCACCAATAAAAACGGGTGTTGTATGTTCTTAAAGGCACCAATCACTGTGTAGTATACGGAATGACTTCAACGCACGGAACAAGGCATAAACGCCGAAACGCATCTGTGAATTAAAAAAAAGTCACTTGGACTGTCGAAACACCTATGTGTGAGTGCTGAAGGGAGGGAATGTCATCCTTATGGAAGAGAAAGTCATTCTTTAACCTTACCTAATGTACCCATTAAAGAAGTCAAGTAGCCGGGATACATTAAAGGTATTTTTAATTCACTGACATGGAACCCTTCACTGTCCAGTAGCTTTTATTTAAGAACTTCCTCCTGCGCCGAGTCCAGCAGCAGGTTGAGTCCGCTCTGGAGGTACTGTCCCTCCAGGGTGGGGAGAGGTAGCCGATGATTAAGCATGACATAATTTTGTGTGTGAGGCTTCTCTTCCATAAGGATGACCTTCCCTCCCTTCAGCACTCATACATGGTTGCTGTGACGGTCCTACTGTGACTTATTGGATGTTTGTTATCAGGCAAGAACACGAATTGTGCTTTCTACCTGCATCTGCCGTACATCTTTTGGTAACAGTGGGTTCCAACTGAACGTCATCTGTCATTCAAACCTGTGAAATGATCTCAACTGATAAATGTTTTGCCTATTCCAACTTCAGGGCATGCTGTAGGTAGAAGAACGCATGGAACACCGGGGTGTCTAACCTATAATCACAAGAGTTCCTTCAATGAAGATTAACAGTTCATTGGTAGAGTGCCCTTATATGTCCAGAAGACTATGTTATACTTACAATGATTAAAGAGGTCTTTTCCACAGATGCAGAGTGAGGACTCTGGATTATGGTCCCTTAAGTGCCCTCCTCCATTAAATATTTTGATTTTGTCATTACTGAACAATGTTGTGTTAGTGTGCATGTTGGGCAAGGCTTGTCAAAAACATAACACTTATTTCAGCATGAGGACAGTGCACATACGGGTTTTATATAAATTATCTGTGTATACATTTAGCTGATATTTAGATTAAAGGAAGCAGTATTGTTCTGAGGCTAAATGGGAAGAAGAGATCTACAGTTCTTTTTTGCCATAGATAGTTAGTGACAACATGGACTTTATTTACAACTTGAATATACTTTTCCACAGTGAGTGTCACAAGTGCAGTAGCACATTTCATCTTTATTATTATTGTGCAGAGCTTTCATCAAGACATGCAGGGTCTGAGCCAATGTGGTTGGACCGGTGACTAGAGTTCATTAGGAATGCAAAAACAACAATTGATGGACAGAATGCAGAACAATGTCATACATTCACCCCAGTACAGAGATCTGGGCCTAAATCCATCGTTTTTTTGCTCACCATGCCATTCCAGTTTGAACCCAGCCATATGCAAATCAGTCTTGACCCTGTGCCCCATGGGAACAGTCCAGCCCGAACTGCCAGGCCAGGTCCTCCCTGGACTGGAAACAAGCATCCTAGGACCAGTTCCGGGGTTTGTTGTTTCCGGTCCAGGGAGGACCTGGCTTGGCAGTTCGGGCTGGACTGTTCCCCCAAGGAACAGGGTCAAGACTGATTTGCATATGGCTGGGTCCAAACTGGGGTGATGTGGTGAGCAAAAGAATGATGGATTTAACCCAGATCCTTGTGACTGGGGGTGAATGTTTGCATTGTCCAGCATTCCGTCCATCAATTGTTTCTTTTGCATTTGTCGCCCTAAGTGGGAAGGGTATGCCCAGACGTGGGTCCCGTGCTCACCACACCACTGGATTCAAGCTAGCCTGGCTGAAGAAGGGTGATGCCCTGAAACCGGTCCTAGGATGCTTGTTTCCGGTCCAGGGAGGACCTGGCTTGGCAGTTCGGGCTGGACTGTTCCCCCAAGGAACAGGGTCAAGACTGATTTGCAAAACATTTATCAGTTGAGATCATTTCACAGGTTTGAATGACAGATGACGTTCAGTTGGAACCCACTGTTACCAAAAGATGTACGGCAGATGCAGGTAGAAAGCACAATTCGTGGTGAGCAAAAGAATGATGGATTTAACCCAGATCCTTGTGACTGGGGGTGAATGTTTGCATTGTCCAGCATTCCGTCCATCAATTGTTTCTTTTGCATTTGTCGCCCTAAGTGGGAAGGGTATGCCCAGACGTGGGTCCCGTGCTCACCACACCACTGGATTCAAGCTAGCCTGGCTGAAGAAGGGTGATGCCCTGAAACCGGTCCTAGGATGCTTGTTTCCGGTCCAGGGAGGACCTGGCTTGGCAGTTCGGGCTGGACTGTTCCCCCAAGGAACAGGGTCAAGACTGATTTGCATATGGCTGGGTCCAAACTGGGGCGATGTGGTGAGCAAAAGAATGATGGATTTAACCCAGATCCTTGTGACTGGGGGTGAATGTTTGCATTGTCCAGCATTCCGTCCATCAATTGTTTCTTTTGCATTTGTCACCCTAAGTGGGAAGGGTATGCCCAGACGTGGGTCCCGTGCTCACCACACCACTGGATTCAAGCTAGCCTGGCTGAAGAAGGGTGATGCCCTGAAATCGGTCCTAGGATGCTTGTTTCCGGTCCAGGGAGGACCTGGCTTGGCAGTTCGGGCTGGACTGTTCCCCCAAGGAACAGGGTCAAGACTGATTTGCATATGGCTGGGTCCAAACTGGGGTGATGTGGTGAGCAAAAGAATGATGGATTTAACCCAGATCCTTGTGACTGGGGGTGAATGTTTGCATTGTCCAGCATTCCGTCCATCAATTGTTTCTTTTGCATTTGTCGCCCTAAGTGGGAAGGGTATGCCCAGACGTGGGTCCCGTGCTCACCACACCACTGGATTCAAGCTAGCCTGGCTGAAGAAGGGTGATGCCCTGAAACCGGTCCTAGGATGCTTGTTTCCGGTCCAGGGAGGACCTGGCTTGGCAGTTCGGGCTGGACTGTTCCCCCAAGGAACAGGGTCAAGACTGATTTGCATATGGCTGGGTCCAAACTGGGGTGATGTGGTGAGCAAAAGAATGATGGATTTAACCCAGATCCTTGTGACTGGGGGTGAATGTTTGCATTGTCCAGCATTCCGTCCATCAATTGTTTCTTTTGCATTTGTCACCCTAAGTGGGAAGGGTATGCCCAGACGTGGGTCCCGTGCTCACCACACCACTGGATTCAAGCTAGCCTGGCTGAAGAAGGGTGATGCCCTGAAACCGGTCCTAGGATGCTTGTTTCCGGTCCAGGGAGGACCTGGCTTGGCAGTTCGGGCTGGACTGTTCCCCAAGGAACAGGGTCAAGACTGATTTGCATATGGCTGGGTCCAAACTGGGGTGATGTGGTGAGCAAAAGAATGATGGATTTAACCCAGATCCTTGTGACTGGGGGTGAATGTTTGCATTGTCCAGCATTCCGTCCATCAATTGTTTCTTTTGCATTTGTCGCCCTAAGTGGGAAGGGTATGCCCAGACGTGGGTCCCGTGCTCACCACACCACTGGATTCAAGCTAGCCTGGCTGAAGAAGGGTGATGCCCTGAAACCGGTCCTAGGATGCTTGTTTCCGGTCCAGGGAGGACCTGGCTTGGCAGTTCGGGCTGGACTGTTCCCCCAAGGAACAGGGTCAAGACTGATTTGCATATGGCTGGGTCCAAACTGGGGTGATGTGGTGAGCAAAAGAATGATGGATTTAACCCAGATCCTTGTGACTGGGGGTGAATGTTTGCATTGTCCAGCATTCCGTCCATCAATTGTTTCTTTTGCATTTGTCGCCCTAAGTGGGAAGGGTATGCCCAGACGTGGGTCCCGTGCTCACCACACCACTGGATTCAAGCTAGCCTGGCTGAAGAAGGGTGATGCCCTGAAATCGGTCCTAGGATGCTTGTTTCCGGTCCGGGGAGGACCTGGCTTGGCAGTTCGGGCTGGACTGTTCCCCAAGGAACAGGGTCAAGACTGATTTGCATATGGCTGGGTCCAAACTGGGGTGATGTGGTGAGCAAAAGAATGATGGATTTAACCCAGATCCTTGTGACTGGGGGTGAATGTTTGCATTGTCCAGCATTCCGTCCATCAATTGTTTCTTTTGCATTAGAGTTCATTAGGGACGTATAGTTTAGAAGCTTTCTACTTCGTTTTACAGAGATAAGGTACCATTTAGGGAGGAATGAGTCTGCAACAGTTTATAGTGAGGCTGCTGTGAAATTTTGATAGATTGCCTGGTCAGCCTGCAATGATAGCTGCAGAATAGACCTGCACTCCTTTAGCACTAAGAGGTAAACATCTTCTGTCTGTCGTATATGATAGAAAGAACTGTGGTTCTGTCAGAGACTGCCAATCTATAATGGAATTTTTTTAAGCCATGGCAGGTATTTCATCAATATTGTCAAATTATTCTGCAGACAGTAGTTCCACAATGTATTTGCTAGCACATGGTTCATGAAACCGATGCTTAGCAATTTGTTCAAATACGGCACCACAATGACATGTCAGTGAGTAGTCCAATTTAGCAGGGGAGTGGATCTTGCAACTAGATATTTTCCTGATGGCGTAAATGACAGTAGCATCAAGCAGGTGATGTGTAGTTAAGACTAGTTGTGGAAATGCGTCCCAGTCCGTTCAGAAAAATGGGTATGACCCCCTCAATTCTCTAGCACCCTGTGCGTCCTATTGTTGTTTTGCCCAGTTGTGTCAGAACTGTAGGTTCAGGGCAATGAAATGGTTAATGGTTAGCATAAATAAAACACAATTCGGTTTTTTTCTTGATTATCCTAGAACTCGTTTATTTTTTTTAACTACTGTTGCCTGACTGCCAGAGCGAGATCTGTGTACATCAGTATGTAATAGAAAAGTCCAAGGTTTGAATCTCTGCAAGTTCATTTTCATCTTTTTAAAATCTGAGTACCTCTAAGTCGATACATATCAGTTATCAGCAACATGCAGGGATGTCTTGCTTTCTATTGCATGCTACTCTCTTGCTTTTTATTTTCACTGTGTGCTTTAGACATGAATAAATATAAGAAAAACATTTAAATTGCTTCTTTTTCTACACTGACACACTGTAGAAAGTCGGAGTGCTTTTTAAACGAATAAAACCTTAATTCATGCTAACTAAAGTGATATATACAATTTCAAGTATACGAGGTCTAAGTTTTCATTTAAATAGATTTTTCTTCCTTAACATGGCCTGGCACCTTGCACAATTTTCATGCAAATCATGTTTTCGAACAGCAAGATAACCCATTAGTGTCTAGATGAGTAAAAGTACTCATTTAGAAAAATGGCAGAAATGCTTATTGCACATCTGTCAAAAACAAGATAAAACGCATTGCTTATGCTGCCCAGTATATTCAGACATTTCCTCCATTTTGCAGAAACAAGAATCCTTCAGCTTTTATATGTTAAACATACAATAATGTATTTTTGATATTATATTGTCTTTTCTGATTTAAAATTGCAATTATGATAGTTAAAAACTAAATTCTTTATAATTAAACTGTGAGCCCATTCTTATAAATACATTGTGATCCCACCAATTGCAAATGTCCTTTCTGACCCTATTAACAATTGCTTTTTTCGCACGGAAATGAAGATTTGAAAAAAGAGATTTGGAAAAGTTCCAAAGCGTGTTAACTCTTAAGACTCAAATAATTGCATTTCTTCCCAGGGTAAGAAGCTCCCATATCACCTTGGGGATGATGCTTCCGAGGGTGAGGTTTCTGACGAAGATAGCGCCGATGAAATTGAAGATGACTGCAAATTGACTTACTGTTTTGTAAGTATACAAGAATTTGTGATTTTCAATTAGTGTAGAATTTGATGAGGATAATACGTTTTAAAGAAAACGTTTAAAATTGAATCACCAGTTTGCAGAATTTGAATCTTGCAAAATGACTGCCTTCTGTGCATTCATAGCGGCGTCTCAGATTTATTAATTTAGATGTTTAAAATAAAAAGAAACACATGTTTTCGAAGGGAGATTAAGGCTCTCGAATCCTCCCTGATATGTTCACCAACAACATGGCAATTTGCCCTACTGTATCATCACATGCAGTCTAACTTTGACAAAATCCAAACTATTCTATTTTGGATAAAGTACCTTGTGCTGTTTATTATGAGGGTATTGGAACTCATCAAGAAGTTGTGAGATCAGATAGAGGAGCATGTCTGAGCTCCTTTATAAGCAGGGCCACTAAAAGTGTGCAATTTTGCTGCAGCAGTATTTTCTGCATAATTATGGATTTGCCACATATCCTAGTCAATCCATCAGCTGCTGCATAATCTGAATATTTCTGAAAAAAAATCTTTCTAGCTCAAACTGATTAAAAGTTGCAAAAAACACTGCAACTCATGTTGCTGTGCAGTGAAAGGCTCTTTGCAAAAGTTGTCTGGTCACCTTTCTATCGCTTACTTGTGTATTTGGGTGTCAAAGTTGTACTAAAGTAGTGAAACCTTTGCCCCGATCCTGTTAACATGTACAATTGGCAAAATAATCAGGTAATACTAACAAAAAATGTGCTGCATTACACCTCATAATTTGGCTTTTCTTGCCACAAAATTTATGAAACCCATCTGCATAATTTGGACCACCTCTGCTGCATAACTCCATTGTGCCAGTTTATAAGGTCTGGGAACTCCAATGCCCATGTACAGCAGGGACAGTACATGTGTTGGCACAAGGGCGGTACTGGCAGTCATCTTGCTTTATAACGTCAGGCGGTCTTTGTGCAGCAGGGGCAGCATGGATGTTGACACTATTAGAGGTACAGATTATTTTGGTCATGTCCGTTTTGGAAACTCTGAAGGAAGACCTAGCTTATGAAGCAATGAATAAAAGATTTTGCATGAATTCTACACAGATCTGTGTCCCAATGTAGGTTTTCCTGCAGAGATACAATTTGCTTCCATTTGCTGTCGCTTCACCCCCCCCCACATAGTTAATGTTATTGGGGAATGATAAGTGGGACCACTTAAAAATGAATAGTTACAATGGTGAATATAACCGATCTGATTGCCTGGGTAGTTCCTCATATCTCCCCAGAGTTTCAGTTGGAGGTTTCAGCTGTTTTCAGAAGTTGACTGCCCATGGTGAAATTAAGCAGTTCTTCGGTGTGCCTGCAGATCTTGTAAATTCCTGTAGTTCTTCTCCCCACTGGAATTGAGTCAACTCCTGGTGAGGGCCTATGTCTTGTGATTACTGTGCATGGTCTTTGGTCAATTGGCCGACTATGCACAGCTTTCAAATTACCTCTTTCCATCAGTCAGACTAGTGACTCTTAGATGCAGCTTCAAGATCACATTCTTCTCTGACACGCATTTCTCTTATTTCTTTTTAGCACTTTTGACTATGGGTAGCCATACTAAGCACAAGGCAGACACATTTTCCATTTAACCCAAAAGTCTCCACATAAATGTTTTTAACATTCTTGCCTTTTAGTTATTTTAAGTGTGCACTAAATCCTGTGCACTACTAGTAGCTATTGGAGAAATTGACATCCTTATGCCTCTTATGCACTATAATTGTTCCAAGAACAACCCCTCCCTCATCAAGCTCTAGCAAATGAGCGAGATCAGCACTCCACAAATCTCCTAGGATACAATTTATTTTATCTGCAATTGACAGAAATATACTGGTGCTAGGCTAGCTCTTTGTTGCTGGCAAGAGATCTGTACTCCCTGATAGTGGGTGTTTCTCACAGGTTTAGGGGAAAATCCTCCAGCATATGTGTGACTAGACCGTAATGGTATCTAAACATAGACACAAACACACATTTTCAAGTGCTTTCTGGTTTTTCACTTCTGAACCTGCCTTGACTTTTACCTTGAAGAATGCTTCAACCACTACTGATTGTAGCTGCCTTGGGGCTGATCATGTTTAAGTTAAACTGCCCACAAACATAGACCACACAACCCCCATATATCCTTAAGCTGGCCAGTAAATCCTCCTAGTGAGACATGCAATGACTCAAGGAAGTACCAGTTATGACAGAGAATAGCATGTGAAATCCAGTAATCTATCTGAGCATTTCTCAACACAAGCATAGAAAGAAGGGGTATGATTTGGTAAGATGTTGGTGCTTCTATTCCTACAATTACTGTTTTTTATAAGAGACCTCCCTTTTCCTCGACTGATGCATTCAGTCCTATTTTTGTGGTGCCTCTGTGCTCTGCGTTGCTACAATCAACCTGATTTTCATTCAGTCCTCTTGTACTGGAGTATCCTAATTGTTCTCCTGACACAACCCAGGTTTCAAGGTGCCAAGGTATAGGGTTCTCATTTCTTTTAAGGATCTTCCTTTGAAGTTTCCATTTCATGACCTTGCTTATGATCAGTTACCTTCTGCTCCAATTTCTCAGGATTCAGCTATTGAAAGAGGATACATTAACATCCAAATGTCAGGGATTGAGTTATTCTAACATCAATTTTCTTATTGTGGGGACCGTTTCCTTATGCTTACTGCCCACCTTATTTATTGGCTACAGTGCACCTGTTTTCAATCTCTTTGCTTTATTTTCACAAATCATTGTTATTTTGAACACTGGTCTAATAGGTACAACGCAACTGAACTAAGATTAGAACTCTCAGAATGTGCTGCCACTGTTTTAATAAATGAAAGCCCAGGGCTGAAAATAGTCTTTGGTAACTGATGGCTGATTTTTTTGCATGGTCCTGACTGTTTGATTGGAGTGTTCTGTATGGAATGATCACACTTTGGAGGGTGAGTTGTGGGGGGGGGGGCTTGCAACCTTCTTCAATCCTGTTTTATGTATATGTTTCCTTTCTCAGTGTTAGAGTCTCTCAGTGCCAATGACAATGTCACCACTAACTGCTGTCAGTACTGCAGTGAATTGATATTCCAGTGCCAGTGGCTCACTATCTCGGTTTGTTTTCCTGTCTCACATCTCCCTCGTCCATATTTGGAAGACGTTTATATTTAATCCAGGGTAAAAGTGTGATAATGGCAGTTACAGGAGGCATCAGAAGTGCTCAAAGGGGCCATACCATGCTGTGGTGTGATTCCACTTTTAAAGCAGTTTTTGAATGTGTTCTCAGGTTTCTAGAGCTGGTTTTAAACAATATTTGGGAGTTTACATTTCCGATATTCTGGGTGCCATGGAGGCCTTAATACAAACAAGACTAAGAGGGTCAAATGTTCTTGCCACCCTCATGACCTGGTGGTCATGGGGCAGATTGTGACATTTGGATGCCATTTGCAATTTCCCTCTCAGATTCAGTGACTTCCCCCATTCAACTTCAGTTTCCTTAACGTAGACACAATTTAGACACAGTTTCTCAGACTAGTGATGTTTAAACGCCGTGCTCAGAGCTACAGTGCACTCCCTTTTTCCCAGCCTTCTGTCATGATACTTTATAACAGTAGCTTGCAGGTAAAACATAATCCTCATATAACTGATTCTACATGTATGAATGTGCTCCTAGTTGGAAACACCATGTGGGGTGATAAGTCTAAATTTTCTAGAGAAGTGAAATATCCTACATTCTCCCAGGAGCATTGTCATGGCCATAACTACAGGCAGTTTAATATAATGATCCTAGTTATTGCACTACTAGGAGAGAGTAAACCATAATGATCACACACTTCCATGCAGAGCAAGATAAAATAATCCAAAGGCACAGGGAATCCAAATGAACAAGGACACCAGAGTTAAGATCTCCGAGTCATCCAGAACAGTGGACAGGAAAGTGTAGACCTAGGCTAGCAAGGGTGGATCTAAGGACTGATGCACAAATGAAAACGGAGAAGAAATCACCTGAGGGAAAATTAGCACAACTGCAACTTCAAGCTACTTGTTAACTCTTTTACCCCTTTCCTGGAAAATAAGATTCTACCATAGTACATGTATAGGAAGTCCATTGAAATTGCATTACGTAAGTTAAACGTAGTCTGTTCCTTCTGTATCAGCCCACCCAGTCTCACTCCATGGTACTGAGTTCTACTGCCATTGCTGATGACAATTCCAGGTCCCCATAGGGCAGAGCAGCACTGTTTGGCAGTGCTTCACTGTAAGCCCCATGTCTCTCAATCATTGCATTGCCTTACATTTCCTAGATCCCACCTCTTTCACACAGTGATCAAAAACTCAAGATTTCAGAGCAGAGGAGGCAAAATTAGTGAGGCATGGCAGTCTGTTTACATCAGCAGAAGAAACTTAAAATCCTTCGTAGACTAGGGTGGCTCCAAGTCAGATGTCAAAGATGTCAAGCATAAGGAAACCATGCTTAATATAGGGTCCCATTCACTCTTGTTTTCTGAAGAAGGTTCAACATTTTTCCGAGTTGCTGCTCAGAAAACCACATTGTACCTTGGAGAATGGAACAAATCCAATGTGTTGAGGAAAGTTTCTTTGTCCAGAGTGCACCAAAATAGATGGACATTTTTTTCCATTTCACTGCATTTATTTGTATGTATTTCTTAATTACAAAATCAATATTTACTCTGTTCATTGTTCTCTTAATAGTGACAAAAAGTTATGAAATCTCGACGTGATTTATGATTACGCAATCGCATCATTAGGAGATAAATATTTTATAAAGCCAATATTTAAGCAAACAAAAAGCAGTGTTTCAAAAGAATGGTCCATCATTCATATCAATTGTTCTTGATCATGTATAATCTCCTAAAACAGCAAGCAGTCTATTGGCCATACCATTGTCTTACTTTCTTTTTTAACATTTGTCCTCATTTCTTAGATAGTTAAGCTAAATCACTGTGAAATGATTTGGATGAATCTATTTGCAGGCTGTGCATGGCCTACTTAAACAAGATTCCTCCTTGCTAACAATAATTCATTTTCTTAAAATAATATATTTCTGAAATGAACCGCTTTATTCTTAACAATACAAGTTTTTTTAAATAGAAAATCTTCTTATTAATGTTTATCAGCTCTAGGACAGGTTAGACTCCACGAGGGAAATAATCCCAAGGCTATATACTCATTTTGCACTGCCAGATTTTCTAACTATTTCTCTAGCTTTCACATTGAACCTGCATCTCATATTGTGTTATGTATGTTTGTAAAGCGCACTATCACCAGAGAGGATAATCTGGTGCTGAGTCTTATCACTGTAAAATGTATGCACTTAGTGCCATTTAAATTGATATCATTAACAAAATGCAAACAGAACCATTAAGGAGCTGCATAGAAGGATTTCAACATGGTTAGGGAAATGCCAGGAGTAGAGCTGATTTGAATTCAGAGAAGCAGACACTGAAGTTTGGGGAGAAGAAACTCTGGATTCTTCTTTCAAAATATTAAGGATTTTGGTGATGGAGGGGTAGGTTAATGTTACAGGAAAGGGTGAAAAAGAGTGGTTCATGAAAAATGATTCCCCGAAAGCCTTAATAAGGTCAAGAAGATGTTCTTTGGTGCATCGGGTTGATGAAACATTTAGGTTGTTTCAAGATGCAGCGTGGAGAGAATAATGTGAAAATCAGTGGCATTTGGATCAGTTTGGAGCACTTTTCAGGATTTGTTTTGGGAAGTAAGTGGGAATTATCCATCCAATATAGCAAATATGATACAAGGTCTGTGGAAAAGCAATTTGAGTAGATAGTCGGATTCGTGTGGAGTCTGAGAAGGAAGTAGTTCATTAGTGAAAAAGGACTTATCATGTCCAAAAACTCCACAGTACCCAAAATGTGATTACTCAAAAAAGTTTATCAAGCCTAGTTACCCGGGAGGGGGAAAGGGGTTTAGTACAGCACAGCGCAAATTCAGAGTTTTCATGGAAAGAAGTCGAAAGTATTGCCATTACTTTTGTTTGTACAGTTTCTTTGAGATTGCATATAGTTATGTCAAGTCTCTCTGTAAAACGCACAATTACTTTTCTAAGCATCAATGTTTGTAATCTGTAGTTGTATTACAACAGAGACTGGTTACTGAAAGATTTCCTGCCTGTGCTCAGAGATAACTTGCGTTTACAACAGATGTGTGATATCATATTCTTGAAAGGGGAAAAAGTACTTTACTGTGTGCGGTATGGAGCTATATAGGTACTATGCAAGTACATAAGTTTCTGAATATGTGCTGAGCAATAATATCCTCAGACCATTTGTGTTCTGAAGTAGATATGTATTCATGTTTGAATTACTATTTTTATATGAATTTATTTCTCTTTTCAGAGTAATGGAACAACAGAACATCAGGTGGAATCCTTCATACGAAAAAAACTGGAATCTCTAATAAAAGAATCTCAAATAAGGGACAAAGAAGAGCCAGATAGTTTTACCGTCCGAGCATTATTGAAAGCAACACATGAAGGTCTAAATGTCAATCTGAAAGAGGTAAGGCACTGTTTAGATGTGTATTTTTCTCTAACCTTACGGTTTGGTATTTCCATCTCAATCATATTCCTTACTCGATATTCAAGATTACAACCCAAGGGCGCTCAATTTTGGGGATGTGGAAATAATTTTTCATCACCAGAGTTTGACTCCGAGCAAATGAGAGAAAAACAGACAAGAGAAACATAATAAGAACGATAAAAACAGGAAAACACTGGCAAAAGTCTTAAAGGGACGATTAAACATTGCAGCAAGAGTGATATAAAAAGACAGAAAGTCTTGGGAGATGGATAAAAGAAGCATGAGATGTAATCAATACTTTGACAGCCTTGGTATTCGGCAATCCTGACATTCAGCAGGCCCACTGGTGGGCTCTTAAAGTAAACATTGAGCCTTACACTTACATTTCTATTTTTAAAAAGGAGGCACTGCAGCTTTGCTTACCCTTCACGCAATAAGGGACCTGCTGGTACTGTTGATACCATGTTGGTTTATTTTAGAAGGACTCCTTCAGGTGTCCCTTCATGTTATCCCAAATTTCAAATATTTCACAATTTCTGATGCACCGATTTGAGATATGGAAATGTCAGACAAGAAGGTCATTTGGAGTAGGTTAATATATATATAAAATATAAACTGTAGCACGGATTTGTAAATATAAATGTATAAATATTAACATAAAAATAAAGAAACATATATCATATTACATAGTGGTAGTTGCCACTGTGTAGTTATAGTTAGGACCAGGCTTCCGTACGAAATAGATTTTTGTTTTGCAAATTTTTATAAACCTTTCCCAAAAAGGTTCATCAAACTCAACTCCTTCCTAGAATGTTTTGAGGTAGTCCATCAAGTGGGGGCTGCGAAATAGCGGGTCCCAAATTAAGTTTTCCCATGCAATTTTCCATAGGAACATTGAACAGCATTACTGCCAAAACGGCTGAATGGAATTATACCAAATTTGGCTAAAGCGAGATCTTTACCCAGAAAGTGGGCTTTTTGTACTATAGTGTATGTTAGAAATTGGGTTTCTGGTTGGCAGAGATATGCATCCTTTCCAAGCAGGAACCACAATCCTAGTCAGGGTAAGTTAGCAGCACACTCTAAATTAACCTGTGCTCAGCCTCTGGTAGCATGGCACAGAGCAGTCAGGCTTAACTAAGAGGCAACGTGTAAAGTATTTGTACGCACAACACACAGAAACACAGTGAAAACACCACAGAAAGACTCCACACCAGTTTAGAAAAATAGATATTATATTTTGAATAAAATAAGACCAAAACAAAAAAAATCCAATAAGTAGAAGTCAAGATATGAATTTTCAAAGGTTGAATGTAAACAAATAGTGTGCAAAGATTTAATTGGTCGTGTTGGACCAGGACAAAGTTAAGAGGTCAGGCCGCCCGTGATGGAGCGCAGGCTGGCTACAGGACCCACGCAGGGACCACTGAGCAAAAGTACCTTAATCCTTCCTGCAGTACGAGATGCGGCGACGATCCCCACACAGTTGGGGTGTTGCACCGGGTTTCTCCATGCAACTGCAGCAATGTGTTGGTTCCTTTGAACGAAGCACCGGTTCTGAGTGCAGTGGTTTTCGAAGGCAATGTGCCTGGTTAATCCATGCTGGAAGGGTGATGCGTCAATCTTCTCCATGCAGTGGCGGTGATGCGTTGTTTCTGAAGTGGTGGTTCCGAGTGAAATGTACAGGTCCGGTCCCTGCAAGAGCAGTGATGCATCAATCCTGATCTCCCAGCAGGAGATGTTGGTTCCGATCAGTGCAACAGCATAAATGCACAGGTTCTGGCAGGTGCAGCACTTTTCCACTCACTTCCAAGGGGACTGGGATGGCACTACTTGGTAAAGCAGGACTTAAAGAAAGCAAAGCACAGGTGCGGTTTGAAGATGGAAGTGAAATCTTTGTGTAGCAAGGTAGTAATATTCTGTGGTATGGCTGTGAGGACTTACCATGTAATACTAACACGATACCCAAGGTGGAACACGGATTCACACCAGTAATTCTTCTTTTAGTCCTGGTCAAGTGGCAATGAGCAGACGGGCTTACTTAGAGGAACATGTGTTAAGCATTTTACAGTACTAACAGTAACGATAAGTAATTGACACGACTTGAACAAAATCTGACATCAATTTATAAAAATAGAGCTTATTTTATATCAATTAGATACCAGAATGAAGTATGTATAGTTCTTATAAGCAGAGGTATAGAATTTACAGTGATAATAACATCAATACTTTGCAGAGCTGTCAAACTTTATCATTGCGGTCAATGGAGAAAATCTCAGGTGACACTTGGTCACTTGTGGGATGAGTTCAAAGGAACCCACTTGGAGTTAAGGTCTTGCGGGTCCACAGATCAAGCCTCAACAGTCTGAAAAAGTTTGCCTTGCTCATGGAGTCCGGGGACAGAGGTGACTTGGCTGTCCTTGGTGTGGACAGGGACCAGCGGGCGCTGTCAAAAACAACACTTGACAAAATGATACTTGTAGGTTGAGTTCAGAGGAGCCCCTTGGAGGTGAAGCTTGGAGTGACCCCTGGACCAGGAATCACCAGGTAGAACAGCTCTACCTAGCTCAGGCATCTCGGGTGCAGAGGTGTGCCTGGCTATCCATGGTGCTGACTTTACCAGGCTTGCCAACAAAGCCTTCTCTGGGATGCATTAACTTGACAACTGCACCACAGAGGTAGAGGGGATACAATTCAAAAGGTGCACTCCGTGTGGGGCATCTTGAGGCAGTTAGTAGTCAGCCAGACTACCAACAAGCCTTGTTCCTTACAAAGGTCACGGCTGGGTCAATCTTCTCCCAGAGGTCCTGGGAACACTGTAGAGGCCTGAGACTCAGTGAGGCTCAGAACTGCGCTTCCCAGAAGGCACCTGGCCTGTTACTTTCGGGCTGGTCCACGACGGAGCCCATTGGTCATTCCTTCTTGCATCATGGAAGTGCGGTTTGTGCCTGCAAAATGCAGGGGGCTAGTACGTCTAGTCCTAGGGAGTTCTGACTAAGTCTTTGACTTGCAGAGGGGTTCCTCTTTCTTTTGGAACCAGTCTCTGGTCCTGGACAAGTCTTAGTCCGGTTGGTGCAGGCGGGCTGCCACAGGTGCAGTACTTCGCACCTCTTCTTTGTGGAGTCCTGCTTTGTGCTGACACAGCTTCTCTTTGTCCTTTTCTTCTTCAGAGTAGATCTGGAGTTCTGGTGTCAGGGGTTCCCCTTGAATCCTGGATTTAGGTGTGTTTAGAAGTGTGAGGTCTAGTAGCCAATAGGCTACTAGTCCTGCGGCTAATCAGCCCCTGAGGTGACAACATCCGGTGGGTGAAGGACACCAGACTACCCGGAACCCACTATTCTTAGGAGTTTTCAAGATGGAACGGGCCATCCTTGACTGTACAGACCCACTAGCCCACCTTAGAAGTGGGGCTAGCCTTTGGGGGGTGTTCGCCTCCTGCATACCTAATTTCTCACCTGCTCGCAAACACAAGTGCCTGGGGCAGGGGAGGCTTTTGTCTCCACTAGGAGACAAGTCACTTACATACCTGAGGCGGTGAAGCCTTTGAGGATCACTGCCCTGATGGGTCATTGACTAGCCATCCTGGGAGGGTGGAGGTGTGAGCTCCTTCCTGCCCAGGCCTTTTGTTTCACATCCTCTGGAGTGATAGCATGCACTAGCAGGAGGTCAGCTTCTGTCTTGGTGGCAAACAGCTCCGAAAGGCTGCCAAAGCACAAGGGAACTTGGTAGCTCAGTGAGCAACCTCTAAGGATGGCACCTTGGTACATGCCAGCTCAACCTGGACACAAGAATCCTGTCAGGGGTGTATAAAAAAGCACTGTGTTTGTTACCAAACACAACTAAATTCGATGGTACCATCATGGAGCTGGCCATCTCTGTTTTGTCCGGTAGCCAGTCCACGTTAACCTATGGACTGCCGTTCATGTACAGTAAACTTGAATGGCAAGGTTACTGTAGAGGTATATATGTCTGTAAAATAATGCACCCTGCCTCCTGGTCTTTAGTAGGCCTACCTTAGGGATGACCAACATACCTTAAGGCAGTTAGGTGTCTCTGTGCCGCATGGTGTGACACATGTTGTGTGCAGAGCCTCACTTGAGCAGAGAAGTTGTTCGTGCAGGGTGTGGTAGCAGTCCTGCAGACTTTACTTTTACTTGGGGTCACTCGGGGTGGCACAGATAGTGCTGCAGCCCTAGTGACCCCTTTAACTCCCTCACCCTGGGCACCCCGGTACCATATACTAGGGATTTATAATGGGGGTTAAAGCATCTTGATTGGGTGAACCAATTCACATTACATTTTGAGGGAAAGAGCACTGGGGCCTGGTTAGCAGGTCCCAGTACACTCTCAGTTCTACAACCACAGCAGCTAGAGCAAAAATGGGGGTGGGGGTGACCATCCAAAAAGGGAACTTTCCTTCACTTTGATACCCCTGAGACTTCAGCAACAGGAGGCAAGCCAACAAGCCCTTGGAGACTGCTTAGGTTGTGGGATGTAGAGATGCAGGTCCAGTCCTTCTCACTCCTAGGCAAGAAGCAGCAAGCTAACACAGTAAAGCAGTTAAGCAAAGTGGCAGTCCTTCCTGGCAGTACATCAGTCCTTCTTCCGGGTAGAATGTCCTCCGTTCCAGAACTGTTCTGAGTTGGTGGTGTCAGAAGCCCAGTACTTATACCCAGTTGGGCCTTTTAAGTAGGTAGACTTCAAAGAGATGCTTTGAAGTGCACAAGACCCTGCCTTTCCTGCCCTGGCTCCAGTCTCACTCAAGAAGGGTATGCAATCCTATGTGTAGATACAGGACACAGCCCTTTCAGGTGCAAAGTGTCCACTCCTCCCTCCCATCCTGCTCAGAATGACCCATCGACATGCAGATGTCTACTCAGTCACACCTTTTTTTGTGCGTGTCTGTCTAGAGGGAATGCAGGAAGCCAGTTGTCACCCAGCCCAGAAGTGTATTCCAGAGACAGGCAGAAGGCACCAAATGGTTCAAGTAAGAAAATGCCAACTTTCTAAAAGTGGCATTTTCAGAACTGCAATTTAAAAACCAACTTCACCATAAGTTGTGTTTTTAAATTGTGAGTCCAGAGACACTAAATTTGGGGGTCCCATCTCTTTCCAACTGGAAATCACGCTTATAAAATGTAATAAGGCAATCTCAATGTTAACCTATGGGACAGATGGGCCCTGCAGTAGTTATAAATGAATTTAAGAGTATTTTACTACCAGGGCATGTTAAACTTAAAAGTACATATCCTACTTTTTAAATACACTGCACCCTGCCCATGGGCTGTTCAGGGCCTAACTTATGGGTGACCTGTAAGTAATAACAAGCATTGGCATAGCCAATAGGTCCCGCCTTTGGGACTGTATAAGTGTTTAGACAGAGGTTAAATCTGGGGCATTGTTGGAGGGGTTGCTAGTTCAATCTATTTGTAGAACAACTACCTGGTCTTCGGTTCTTTCTTTGATGTGGAGGACTGCAGTCAGCCACAATTTAGTAAAGCGATGCTACAACCCTCCTTCTTTTATGGTTACCCAGGCAAAAGCTGAAATAAAGCCATTTTTTGCTTAAAAAGTACGTAACGTTGTGCTCAAATCAGAAGTGTTCTGTGTTTGCAAGTTAGTAAAGTAATCACTTAATTTACCATTGCCCCAAAAAATTAATATGACCTTGTGTAAATTAACTGGTGCACTTGTAAAGCGCTCAAATACTTTCTGGTGGAGTTTGCGTTGTATAGCACTGCCAAAAAAAAACGTTAATCCAAGCAAATCTCGAAGCCAGGGTCCTGCAAAATACCCCATCCCCAATGCGGGGAAGGCCGGTGGCCCAAGCAAAAAAGGCCTCGCCCTCTGCCCCATCACACACACAACCCAAGATCTTTATTCTAAACTTGCTGTTCCTCAGAAGCCGTGCAGTGAAGGAGAAGCAGGTGGCTCTGTTTACTCACACCACAACTAATACAGGCCCCCCCACTGATCTGCTTTCTTGCTCAGAAGCGACTACTCACCCAGCATGAAAAGAGTCACCCAACCTCCGTGCCCGGCAGCCCTGGTCCCCGAAGCGTGGCCTGGCCTAGAGTTGCCCGAGGCTGAGGAAGCGGAGCCCCGCTTCTTGTCACGCGGTGGCCGCTGGCGGCTGCTCGTGTCGTTCACTGGGCGCCATCACTCGACCTCTTTAATGCCGCTCAAATATTATTGTGCGAGAGAGCCGCTCATGTGAGCCGTGTGAGCATGGAAAGACAATATTGGTCGAGCCGGTTGCTGTTTGTACAGCTATAGCGCTTAAGCTCCAGCCCCGAGAGCAGCTCGCCCAGCTCCACGGCTGAGCCTTTCATACCAGCATGAAAAGCGCCTCTGCCTTGTTCACTATTGTTTTTCCTATGGTAATTTATTTAGCAGAACTCTCAGAAGGCACTTCCTGTCCATTAGCGGATGTCATCGCCGTGCTGACTGCCTATGGGTGGGAATTAAAAAGGCTGGCTGCCTTCAGTATCACCAGAAGCAGACACTTAGCAAAAGAAAGTCGGGGCTACCCTCTCACTCGTTTGCAGAGCATCCTGAAACTCCCAGAAGGTATTTGCATTTCAAACAAGCTCAGACGAGCGAGGGCGCGAAAGTGAAAGCGACCGCGCTGGGTTAATTAGTAACCCGATCCTGGAATGCAGCTGGCACACGGCGCGCCGCTGCTCGCTCCGCTTGCTCCCGAGACCCATAGGCCATGGGAGTGAACGTTTTCAGAAAAGGCGGGACATACCCCCGCCTTTGGCCATTTGCGTGCTTTCATTTTTGAAAGCCACATGCAAAGGCCAATGGAATGTGTGGGAGCAGTCCGACCCACACGGAGAAGTCTCTTGGAAGTCTGGAGTGATTCCAAGAGGCCCTCTCCTAGAGCAGTGCACCATCAGTGCTGCAGGCCCACTAGTAGCATTTGATTTCTTGGCCCTGGGCACATGTAGCGCACTTTACTAGGGACCTATAAGTAAATCAAATATGGCAATTGTGGATAAACCAATGTTACCATGTTTTAAGTAAAAAAGCACATGCACTTTAGCACTGGTTAGTAGTGGCAAAGTGCCCAGATTCCTAAAGCCAACAAACTCAAGAGGTCAGAAGGCTAAAAGTCGGGGGAAACCAAGCCAAGGATGCCAGATCTAACATTGTAAATCTGTTTAGTAGTTTTTGAGAAACTAAGCTGCAAAACGTATAGATATATCAGGTATGGTAGAGCCACGGTACTGATAGATAAGAGGATAGGATATGATTGAGTGTCTCACATCAGCAAAGATATTTAGGTGCCATTTTAGGACTCAGGCTCATAGATATAGGGGCAGGGTAAGGATACCCTAATCCCCTAAGCGTTGTGTGCAGGCGGATTCCAAGGGACTTACCTAAAATGATTTTAAAAACTGGGCCCCCGGGCTGGGTTCAATGGGTTATTTATATAAGGGGAGGCCATTTAACAGACCCTGGAACCCCATCCCCCTGGACCCGCCATATATTTAATGGGGCAGGGGCAGGGGCAGGGTGGGGGAAGCTGACAGATGACGGCATAGGGAAAATAAAATAAATAAATAAAACCACTTACCTGCTCTCGTCGCATTGCTGAGTCGGCGATGAGGTGAGCGCAAGGTAAGTGGTTTTATTTATTTATTTTATTTTTCCTGTCCCATCATCTGTCCACTCCCCCCCCCACCCTGCCCCGCCGCTCTTACCTGTACCGGCCGCACCTGTCTAAATATTTATACTCTGAAGGGAGTACCTAGTTATTCTTTTGCACAGTTCTGACTGACGTGCTGGCTTCAGATCTGGACCTCTCTTGGATGTGGGGAGATACTGCTCTCTACGTTCCCCTGCTAAAAGTGGCACTTGGATAAAACCCTTCGTTATTCTTACAGACTTGACCCATGATGCATGTGAATTTAAGGGCGCATTTTAATTTCTTTGTGTTTTTCCTTTCTTCTTCAGAATAGTTATTTCACCCAATCTTAGTGTTTCTTTCTTCCATGATTTTTTCAGCTAGCTAGAGGGATTGAATACTCTGTCTATCTCCATCCAGGCATTTGCTGCAAAGAGACTGTCCCCTTAACTTTTACTGGTTTGTCCGAGGAATATTTTTCCTAAACTTTACCCGGTGGTTCGAAATGGGCCTGGTATGTGTTCCTCGTTCGATTCACCCCAGTATTGACGTCTATTGAGAACTCAAATGTCAGTTTTTATAGCAAATGGTATTTTACTACATTATACATACAATATACTTGCTTGTAGGGGCTTTCAGCCAGCCCAACTAATCCATTGGTCTGCTGTCACATCCACATTTTGTTTCGTCCCACCACAGTTTAAAGCATGGGGCAAAGATTCAGCCCACTGCAGTCTACTTTAAGCTATTGGCTGCATTGCTGTATGAGTGCCAGCATTTTGCTGCTTAATATGTGGAAGTCATATGTGCATCCACTTTAAAATTAGTGCACTGGTCAGAGCTGGCAATCCTCTCCTTAACAGTGTGAAACTGGGATAGATAGCACTCATTACTGTCACCTTTTCCATCCCTGCTTCTGTTCTGTCTCACCCTCTTTACATGGCTCTCCAAATTCGACTCGGCTCCACCCCACCCATGGCCTTCTGCCACTGTAATATACCTGCAAGGCAGTCAACTTGCTCTTTAGACATACAAAGAAGTCGAGCTCGCGTTAATTTTGTTTTCCAAACGAAACGTCTGCATTAGTTTTTCCTCTTTGAGTTTTTTAACGTTATAGTGATTTTATTTAGTTTTTACTTTTGATTAAAACAATTCTGTATCCTTCTGTGTCAGTATGAAACTCTTACATTGTAAGACGGCTGCTGTACTGAATGCGTAAGGCAAAGTGATCCAATGCCTTGTCCTATGTCACTAGCTGCGTTTTATGGCTTCCCTTCTTGGTATCTTGCGGAAGGTTTGTCCTTTCTTGATGTCATTGGTTACCGAATGGATATACCTAAATTGTTTCATGCCTTGTTGTTGTCGCAGGGTTGTGATATGTCCTTTCTTTCTTCGCCTGACTTTGTGCACGAATTCAACAGTGTGCCATATGTTGACAGCATGCATCATACCTATAGAAGAGCATACAATATATAGTTTATGGAACAGTAAATGAGGGATTCGATTGGTATTTCATGAGTTGCATGACGTCTCAAGCTGGGCCAGTCTGGGAGCTAAATTACCACTGAAAAAGGGGCATGTTTTGATCTTTCTAGAACTAACTAGAAAAGCCAGAGATGGAATATGCGTCTAAAAATGAACTCAACAGCTACGGGTTCGCCACCAGCCTAGTTTGTTACAAACGTTTAAGTAAAGATTTGAACGCATGCTGGTTACGGATTGGTTTTGTGAAAGGCCCTTTTGCAACATGACAACATTCCTCATCCTCTTAATGTGCCGCTCTACTGCCTTTGTATTTCTTTGTGGATGCAGCAGCAAAATGGCTGGTGTCTTAAAACGGAACTGACGTTTTGACAATAATCAGGGTACAAGCTATAGAAGCCTGCCAGTCGTGAAAAAAATATTCCTATTACAGCCACACTGTCAGGTTAGCACAGCCTGCCTAAAACACAACAGCACAGCCTCAAATACAACAGCCTTCCTTAAGCTGCTGCAGTAATGCCTTATTTCGTCTCGTGATAAAAAATAATTCCGCATCATGTCTTTAGCTTTTATTTTCCTCCACCTTAATCCTGAGTTTACTGATGCAATAACGCCCTTTCCTTTGTCGCTGACTTTTAAGAGCAACTTGTGTGTGTGTCATTTTTCAAGCACAGTAAAAAAGTAAAGCGACTTACTCTTCCACTGAATTGTTTTTATTCTCAGCTAATTAGATCAAAACTGTTTACATGAAGTAATTTATTTCTTTAACCGCCCTGGAGAGAATATTTTACAACTCTTTCTTTACAGCTCTGATGTATTATATCATTACCATAGGAAATGTGCTTCATCCTCCAAGTGTACTCCTCAGCAAGACCTGCAGAGTGAACACACACTAGAATTACAGACTTAGAAAAAGCAAGTCAGGGCCAGATTGAGTGGCTTTGTCAATGCTTGTTTGTAAATGGTCCGTCTGTAAATCTGTCTCTAACATTCTGCTTACTTTTTTATTATTCGTGAGCACTGAGGCGGAATTATATTTTCCCTAAGATTCTCCTGAAAGTTATTGGAACTTCTCTGATGATTTTGAAGTCATGCTCGCCATTTAAAAATGTTGTTGTAGAATGAAGTGAAAGCATGCTTTTGATCTAATTGTCACTTAATCGGGTGTGCATCCTTAGACCTCTGTTTAATGAACAGCTGAAGTACCTTGATATCTTAACTTCTCCCTTTCAGTGTATTTGTTCCTTGAAGTCAGAAACCTCTGCACTTGAATGATATTCACAACCGCTGCATGTAATTTCAAATGTCTCCCTGGGCCTTGAGCCAATATTTTGAATTACTATTTGTTGCATAATTTACTGAAACAAACCTGCCAATCTCCAGAACCTCCTATAAATGCTATGGGTGTCCTATAAACCTGTAAATACAGACAATAGAATGAAACAAGCATTTGCAATGCAATAGGTCTCGCATTGCTGAAAGTTTTAGCTTTTGGCATTGCAAATAATAATGCTTGTTTATTTATTTTATTATTTATTTGTTATATCTTTAAATCCCATCAGCAGCATAAGTAAGGGTGCAGTACATTATGTAGCTAATAGACATCCCTTTACAACTCCACAGGGACACCTAATAACACCCTGTGACACTGCACCCTTTTCTTGCTTCGTGGATTTTATTTTATTACTTATGCTACTGCTGTGATATTTTTTAACAAAAAAAAGCTAACAAACATAATTTGCAACGCCAATAGCTCAAAATTTCAGTAATGCAAGACCTATTGCATTGTAAATGCTTGTTTACTGTCGCCACCTGGAGCAAGTAACCCAGGAACACGGGAAATTATGGGAAAACCTATCACACTGGGTAGTATTAAGGTTCACCGTTTGTTCAGACTTACCTAGCACTTGATTACTACTTGTGGCCTAAAGGAAATCTAGAATAACAATGAGATTTCTTAAGAAGCCACTACACATGTGCTCGGGACAGACATCACTCTACATATTTTATTATGTCTATGTCAATTACGCAGTTTTAAATTTAATTCAGTTCGCCAGGGACACATTTCTCATTGTTTTGTTTAGAGTACAAAAACTACAATTTACTCTTTTCTGTTTGACATTACCCTCGGGAACACTCTAACTGTATGTTGTACACAGAGACTGCCATTCATACAAGTCTCTGCAGGGTTGCAGATTTCACATTGCCCGGCAAGGAATGAACAATTCACACTGCCCCGCAAACAGGGCCGGACTGGCCGTAGCAGGCACCGGGCGTTTCCCCGGTGGGCCACTAGGGTGGGGGCCGGTTTTGGGCCCCTGGGGGCCGTTTTTGTTACCGGGGGTCGGCATTGTCAGCCCCCTGTAACAAAATCGGCCGAAACCGGCCCTCGCAAACTGCTCGGCTGCACCCCCCCTTACACCAGGGGGGGCCGGCCGAGCAGTTTGCCAGGGCCGGTTTCGGTTGTCAGTCCGGCCCTGCCCGCAAAGCTTAACCATTCACACGCCACGTCACAGACACAGACGCTCCAAAATGCAAAAACACATGTTAAATTGTTTCACACTTGGATCTAAGTGTTTACTCCGGCGCAAATGATCCCTCATCTTGCTGACAGTTTCTCGCAAAGTTGCACATCATCCATTCTCGACACCAGTGGCTTTCACAGTCGCGAATATTAAGATGCTGAGTTTTATGCATGTAACTTCACAAAATAAACAAAGTCGGTCTGCAGCGGCTATACACACCCAGGTGATTCTCCCGTCAGGACTCCCGCGGTAGAGTGGCACGCGAGACATCAGCGCGCCTGCTCACACAGCTGAATCCCTCAAGACATGAATCACCCAAATGTAAAGAGCTTAGACTGCAAAACCACGAAACGAGTGCCAAGAAAAAGGGGAATCTCCCAGTCTTTTCCCATTCTGAGAGGCTTTGTGGACAGACTCAACAACGAGCAGGCAATATTGTATTGACCTGGCTTAAGAGGTAGAGAGGTGCGCACATGCACAGGCTCACTACAGGGTGGGGACGCACGCGTCTTACCACGACTAGTCGAGCACCAATTACCGGGTACAGTGCTCCTGTTACAAACATCCCACGCTGGGTCATCTTCCTTATGAAACAATTAATTAGGCCCATTCAAAAGAATGGAAACCGCTTTAAAGTGCCACAGCGTGCTAGATGACAGATGTTTTAAAAAAAAGCCTTTTTATCCTAGCTTTGCTGTCCAGCGAAAGGCACATTGATAACAATGGATTGGTCCAGCAACTAACCCTGACTGGGGTAAGCTACCTGTTTTGCAGGCCATCATTTTCAGACGTAAACGAACAGGAATGGTCACGTTTTCCCATACAAGGATCCCAATTTTGGAATTCATTGCCCATTACCATCGGACAAGAAACAGACTACATGTGTTTCAGAAAAAAGCTGAAAACATGGCACTTCACCTAAGCATATAGCTACGGACCCTTGTCACTGGTGGCCTCCTAACCCATCGCCAAGGGACCTGTTGGTGTATGTGCGCTTTATAAATACCCCTTAACATAACATCATGCTTCCTGTCGGGAGTGCCGACATATCGATATCTATTTCGCACTCCCTTATGTAGACGAGTAACGTCACCAAAGGGCTTGGGATAGCCCTGCTATATTTCCTCACCCAATAGCCCCCATCTGATCATGTCCAAGACAGGCTTTTGTGTCAAATAAGTGAAAGCCCAGGGGAGGTAGGGGCACAGGGGCGGCACCAACATAGTAGGTGCAGGCAAAGTTCAAGGAGGGTAAACCTCCTGCCAAAGAAAAGTGAAAGCAGCAGCAGAAACTGCAACAACTTAAAAGTATTATTTTTTAAATATAAAAGCGGGGGCCGTGCTCAAACAAAGCATGGCGCCCGTGTTGAATATATGAAAGCGGTCGCCGTGCATGTAGAAAAAGTTAAGCGCATGGCATCTGTGAAGTGACTTGTATCTTTTACAATATTTATACGGCAAGCTGTGCATAAACAAAGGCGCGGCCGCCATTGTTTAAGTGAAAGCGCGGCATGGGGCGCTTTCAATGAAAGACTTTCTGTTTTTAAATTGTAAAAATAAAAAACGGCGCTGCCACTGCCAGAAGGGAAGTAAACAGAACAGCAACCTATGAGAGGTCGTCAGGCACTGTTGTGGGAGGGGTGGGGGGGCATGGCAAATGGAGCTGCCAGAACCGAATTAAATAGAACAATTAAGGAGCAGAGGCGCGCCAACAAAAAGAAAGGAGTGCAGTCAAAGGTCTCTAAATTACCCTGACGAGTAAGGTACCCGTAACAGGGGCTGTCCTCATGGTAGGTAACAATAGAAGAAAAGGAGGTACTAAACAGGAAGAAGGAGGGACTATTAACAAAATAAACCAATGAACTAAAAATAATTCTGAAAGACACTGCAAGGAGCCAATAACATCTATGGGTGGAACATAGGCTGAGCTTCATGTCCATATCCTGAATACAGCATGTCTCGAAGATACAGCACAAGCGCTGCCTAGGCGAGACCTGAAAAGGGGTGATATAACCACTCAATTTTCAAGCCTAACTAGAGTATTTTCATGAGGTGGAACGTCTTGTAAAGTATCTTTAGCAAATGTCAATTAAGAGATAGTTTGTAGAACCACATCCGAATAACACAGTGTGCAGTATCAACTACAACTTTGTGAATGACTGCTGTGCTGTTAATACATTACACTACACACTATGTGAATGGTCACACAATGGCAGCCAATGTGTCTTGGCTTTGCAAAACCAATATGTCTTGTTTATAGGAGAAAGTGCTTCCATCCACGTGGTCATTGATGCAATTCTCTATCCGCTCAATCGCTCATTATACATGCACTCATCCTTGTTCTCATGGATCTATCTATTCATCCTCCCATGGATTCATTCATGCATTCAACCACTCACCCATCCACAACACAACACCACACGCACAAACTGAACAATCAATAATGAGGTTCTTTAGAAGGCAGACTTATTGGCAGTGCTAGTAATGTAAGAGAGGTGTGATGATGCTTCTAGTAGTGTGTGACTGATAGCCTATGAGGGTGTCTGGTGTGGGAAGTGTGTGACTTGTCGGTGATGGGTGTGAAAAAGTTTCAGGTAGTATGTGACTGCTAGTCTGAGGGAGGTGTATCATTGCTGTCCATAGTATATTAGTTCTATTCTGTACTGAATGTGACAGTGCCAGTTGTAGTGAGCGGTTGGCTATGAGTGCATCTGGTGGTGTGTGACTGCAAGTGTGTAAGGGCACGGTATTGTGTAACGTCTGCATTTTGAAGGTTGTGGTAGTGTGAGACTACTAGTCAGTGAAGGATGTGAGCATGCTGTTAGTTGTGTGTGGCTTCTAGTCTGTGAGGGGTATAAGGCTGTGAGAGTGCTGTTGATAGTTTAAGAGTGCTAGTGTGTGAAGTCTGGGAGATGGTTACTAAGTGAGGGGCGTGAGTGACAGCTAGTGTGTGAGAGATTTGAGAGTAATGTCGCTCTTAATTCAGCAAGAAAGATGTCTTCCTATGAGCTATAAAAACTTACTAAAGAATAAACATATGAGTTAGAAGTTTCACCACATGTTGCATTTGCAATCTAACAAAAGGACAGTTGATTCCCCACAACCAAAATGTAACACTCTGGGACAATGTAACCTTCCACGAAGCTCTTCATGGGCAGCATATGAAATCAATGCCAAGGCCACGTGAAAACAAATGTCTGAAGAGGCTGATCCAGAGCCCGCTCTCCCGCTACACTTTTTATTAAACTTTTTTAAAAGTATTGATGACATCAAGTTGGCAACTGCTAAAACAGCCTGTAGCCGTAACTAAATCAGCCAGTGCCACAGAGATTGAGGCTGCCCCTGGACCGGTAAAGGTTTAAAGTAAGTTAAGTTCTTCTGTTTGCGGTAAAGAACGTTACTCTAAAACACCATCACCTATGGACAAGTTTCTTTCCTTTTGTATGGATTTGAAAATGTTCCATACATATAGAGGTATGGCCCAAGTGATACCTTGAACAGCTCACTGTTGTTTTCTACAGTCAGCAGCATACCTCAGTGAGTTGAACCTCTTCACTGAAATATGCAGTGATCAGCTGGTCACAAGCATGAATGCCTCCAAGGTCTATTCAGCTTTCCAACTTTCAAATATCAGTACACTCACTATCAATAATTGAAGCATCAATGACACCTATTATTTACCGCACTTAGAAATGACAGAAGTGTGTTCTGAAGAACAATATAAAAAAGTTATTACAATTAATCTATTGGTAGTTAACTAACGAATGAACTCATAGGTGCTTGAGAGAACTCAAGTTTGTTATACTAATGAGTTTCCGCCATCTATATTTGTGTCATTCAGTCAAAGTTATAAAATAATTCTTATGGCCAGAAATATCAAATCATTATTACACAACGCTAATTGAATAGAGAATCTCTTTGTAAGGTTCTGTTTATCATAAAGGTGACATCAACTGTACAGTGCCTTAAATGTTTGTATTGTAAAAAGTGTGTGAAACGTTATAAAGGAAACCTACAGAGAAACGTTGCATTATGTGTCACACGCCCAAGTGATCACATAATGAAAGTACAAAAGGTATGGAAAGTATAAAGAAAGTAAAAAAGAACAAATTCCGGAAGTAAACATGCATCAAAAACATTCATTAACATTGCAATCAGACCACAAGTTCCTCCATGCACTGGAGAGTTTGAAATGCACTACATTTCACAGACTTTAAGAGAAAACACAAACGCAGAACAAAGATCTGACCTCGTTCAAAACATGACACATTCTGCAGCTTATGAGCTGATTCTGAGTTGCTGAATGGTGTCACATATCCGTGCCATTTTTAGGCTTGACTTAGAGGCTGGCAGAGTTGTCTCCTTGTCAGACAGTATATGAAACACTGCCCATGACATTTTGTCATCATGGTGTCTTTCTTAGTGCTCATATAATCCCCCTCCTTTCTCTGCAGACTAAGAACTCAGGGCATATGTGGAAGAATGTCTTATTCATAAGTTCAGCTCGCGCTGTGTGATATTACTTTTAGACTGGTATTGTGGTATGGGTGCCTCAGAAGGAACACATAGGAAGGAACATTTTAGAATAAATCCTGTTCGTGGTTGATTTCTTACTGAAGGTGAGTGCTTGGAACTCTAGGAGTAGCTGTATCCACCTGCTCCTGTAATATTTGTGATGTAAATATAAGTCATTGTTGCAGGGATTCTGCTCATACACAGAACTATGCACAAGAAAACAGGACCTCAGTAAATAGGGGTGTACCTCCTATCACCTTAGTACCCAAAATCCCAACTGACTAGCAATAGTATCTCATTCGGTCTCCTACAAATATCAAGAAGCTACGAAAGTTTAGACAACCCAGAACACGAGCACTCCCGACTCACCTCAGAGTCGCGGGAACAAGACAATCTTTCGCTCTCACGTACTTGTCCACAATAAGAATAATCAGAGTCACTAAATAAGTTCAATATGTTTATTTTGACTATAGTGATTCATAAAACAGTATGCGAACCAGGACCAGCAGCAAAATGCATAAAGCTAACACCATTAGCATTGTTACAATACCATAGAATACAAAAGGAGTCGTCATTTTATAAAGACTGTGAAAAAGGCAAAATAACTGGGCCTAATCACCCTCCCTTGGTAGTAAGAAGTTATTTTATATAACAGAAGATCTCTAGGCGTTATTAGCAGACTCCCTACCTGAAAGCCTAAACACAAAGGTTTACATCATAGGAACAGCAGAGCTCAGCTCCATGGAACGGCTTTCTTCGAGAGTGTTTCAAAACATGCAACAACGCTATATCAAAGCTCGATTCTTCCATACTGCAGCTGTTGGTAACATGTTTTGTCTAGGTAATAGGGACTGACCAGAACAGAATAACAAGAGACATTGTTGATCGACCTTGCACATTATGTTCAGACAGAATTGAAGGGAAAGCTGAGAACGTGAAAAACAATCTGTTATCATGTACAGGGCAGAGGCAAAGTGTCGCGAAAACAAACTCTTAGCAGAGGCGTGCGCAAAAGCAGCAGCATAGTGCAAGCAAAACTCATGCTAACTTAGCAATGCTGACAATGTATCTAAGGGCCACATAACCCCATATAACACCCTCCCCCTGGTAAGTCAGTAGGACATAGACAGAAGAACAAAAACAGAGTTCAAAAGTCAGGCAATGTCTAGAATATTGCTTCGGCCCATGCTGGTGTGTCGGCAACAGTTTCTATTCTTCAGCAACGTTACTGGTGGCGTGGTTTATATAAACAGACTCGTAACTATGTTCTTTTCTGCGATGTTTGTCAGCAAATCAAACCTTCTACGGTCCCACGTCCGCCACAAACTCAATTATGTATTTCTAATAGACCTTTTGGCTGCGTCTATCTTGATCACTGCATACAAGTATACCTTGGTTGCAGTTGATTCGTGCACTCGATTCCTGTGGGTCTGGCCACAACGTAGTGCTGACGCGCGAAATGTCATCAGGGATTTGCGTGTCTTTATTGGGATGTTTGCCTGTGGTACCTTCCATTCTGACCAAGGTCCAGCGTTTGCCTCTAAGGCTTACAAGGATGCGATGAAGTCGTTGGGGGTACAGGTGCAGTTTTCGTCTCCATACAGCCCTGAGGGCAGTTCAGTTGTGGAGCGAATGAACCGTGACTTAAAGCAATCCTTGACAGCTAGAGTCTTAGGTACTGGCAGGGACTGGCTGTCCCACTTGTATGGGGTCCAACGTGCACTAAATAATCTCCCTAGAAGATCTCTGGGTGGGCGGACCCCTTACGAAATGCTCTTTGGCTTTCACATGTTTGTTCCTGACCTTGATGGTCTGGCCGTTGTGGCGGCTGCCTCTAAGTTTGACGTAGATAATCATTCTGCTATGTTACAGGATCTACAAAAGGCACGTGATCCTCTGGCAACTGAGCATTTACCATCTTCGAAATGCACTACTGACTCCTGTTACCGGTTGGCTTCCTAGAATTGGGGATTTAGTGAGAGAGAAGATTGAGAACAAAAAAGAATCTGGTCCCTCTTACCAGGCTCCAGTTTCAGTACTTGGACTGAAAGGTACTCGTACAGTCATTCTACCGCCGTTGCCGGGTCGCAAAGACAACAGGTACATCTCAGTGGACCATGTCAAGTTACACCGTGTGGCCGATTCTGAATAGTGCGACACCTGCAGTTTTGTGCAACGCAATTGCCTTAGCGCCATTGACTTTGACATCATCATCTGCTGCCACACGGATGTCTGCTCATATGATGGACACTGTGATTGATATTCAACCTTTGCGACAATCCTCTTCTGCGATGGATATTGTGTGCCCTGTTCCGGCTATTGATTCGATGATTGAGCTGCCATCAAGCCCAAGGGTACGAATGGACGATTCGACACTTTCACCTTTGCTTGCAAGTCCAGTGAGTGCCTGTGATGGAGATCAGGCACGCCTTTCTTCTACCGCGTCCTCATCATCCAGTTTGTCTGATGCACCACCGTCTAAATTGCGTATTTTTTATTCCTGGTTCAAAAAGACATACTTCATTCCCCCATGGACCTACATTTGGTTGATGCTGATCCTAATTTTCCTCTTCATGTCAATTGGATTTGTGACAGTGTTCTTTTTGCTCATAAATGGCCATTATCTCCCTGAACGCTCTGCAGTACAAATGGTCGATGGAACTTTGGCTCCTCACACATCGTCCCATGTCATGAAACGTGACCAGTCTTTTGTGAACATTTCAGCTTTCCCAGTTCCTGATGGCATAGTTTGGGACAAAGTAGCTTACGAAATTCATGGCCCTACTGAGGTCCTTAGAGTTCCGTAAGTGTTTCGCGTCTCATTAGGAGATGTGGTGACACGGGACATACATTCGGATGATTGGGATGTGCAGGCAGTTCATGCATTGTTTTCAGATTTAAAATATTATGCTGCCGTTGATGCTGAAGATTTGTATTTAAATTCTGCCAATTATGGGGATCTTTTTTGCTATCAACATTATGGGCATCATTTTTTACACAAAACCAATAAAATAAGACCTGTTTTTAATTTTACCCAATGGGAACATTGTCCAACTCCCTTGGAGGGGAGTTCTAAAACTCTTAGAAATAAGTTCACCTATTTTTCAGATTATGATTTGACGAATCCTGAATCCTATTTTTTTCGGCTTCAAAAATCCCCTACATCTAAGTACCTGTTATCCCACACTAAACTAATTTACGCCAACTTGTTTAGAACACAGTTGGCCACACACGGTTATGACCATTGGAAACAGACTATAGATTTAAAATCAATATGGGGCACTAAACCATGGCAGGTTCAAGGCACTGAGGCATTACATCGTGCCTGCCTGATCCCGACTCAATTGTTATTCTTAAATGATACCATTTACCAATCATCCTGTTATGGCCTTGCAACTGTCAAAAATTTGAATACCCCTTCCATTCCTTCCTTAGCTGAATATGACAATTGGCGGTTATATAATAGCTACACCATTGAGGCTTTGCAAGCTCTGCTTCAAAATGCCTCCTTTAATGTTACTGAGGTTGACTCATCAGGCTGGTTGGTGTGGCAAACTAATGCAAATTTGTGCCAGTTGCGTTTCTATAATGTTACACCTGGTTTTATTCAGACTAAGCCTGACCCTCGTTATCCACCTCATCATTCTGTGATTAGATACTCGGTAGGTAAATTGTGCCAGCAGTGGTTACAACACTCTACCCTGGCATCTGTGAAACAGCACCTTTCCCTCCTATCGAACGATATAGATTTAACTGATTTTCTCCGGGGCCCACGTAACCAAGCCCACGTAACCAAGGGCCAAGCGATTTATTTATGCCGCTTATAATGAAATTTGGAAACTTTCACAGATGGAAGCGGCCTTCCGTCTGCGTCAAATAGATCAGGCAAATTTAGAAAATGTCCTTGCAGTAGTGGATAACAGCATTAACACACTTTCTTCACGCATTTACACCTTAGACAATATTGTTTCTTCTGTAATAGATATTGTGCAAAGTGATGTTTCTGTGTTATATCATGGTCAGAATCAGTTAAGGTCGGTCATGCAATTTGCTTGGACGTTGCAGACACTGAAAATGGGTAAAGTGCCTTGGGATTATTTGAATGCCACTGCTTTATTTTTGCCTTTTAACCTGTCTGATAAACAGAGGTTTATGTCCATGAAAGATGCTGTATACAGGCTGTTGCATATTGAACAATTGGAACCTTTACCGTTCTCCGTAGCGGAAACGGACTCTGCTGTGTGGTTAATTCATGGGGTTATCGCTTTGCCCTTTTCGCTTTTTCAATTTAAATCATGCATGCAACACTTTCCTGTTGGCCGCTTTGAACCGCTTGGTAGTGCTTTTCTGCATGAATTATGGGGCCTGCCCTTTGCTTATCGCTGTCTGAGGGAGGATAAAGAGGTTTTCCTTACAGGGGAGAAGTGTGATTCAACAGTGGGTCACTCTCTTGTGTGTAAACACGTTAAACTGCACGGCGAGTGTAACGTGTCCGCGCCGAATCTAGCTTGCTTTTTAAAGGGGACCCCAGTACCATCCATCACGCCTGTCTTTACATTGCTTACTAACGGCAGCTATCTCATTTTAAACAATCAAGACTGCTGTGGTTTGCGGGCGGGAGTCCCATACTTAGTAACAGTTTCCCAGCGAGTAACTTGCTGTAGCAATGTCCTTTTCCCGCCCCCGCAGGGGAGTTTAGCTTCTTCGCTTTGGCCTTCCATTCCGACTTTGAAAACAGAGTTCAACAAGTTGAGCAGGCTCAAAGCCCTTTTATTCCAACAAGAAGTAACCCTCTCTTCCGCCCGAGAAACTTTCAGATTGCAGGTGGCTCGGACCTCAAGTGAGATACAGCCCCTTCTTAACACTAACCGCCCACTTCATTTTGGGGAACTAATTCACCAAATATTTAATGCATCTGAGACGACAGGCCTTGCACATTTTTTTAAATGTGTGGGATCTGGCCTGTTCTCTTCCTTTCAAACTATATTCGGGGTAATACCGGCTTTTATTCATTCTATATTTTCCAGCGTTTTCGGAGGGTTCCCCGTAATATTGGTGCTGGCAGCTAGTGTCCTGCTTCTCCTCCTTGTGCTTCGTAATGGATGCTCACTCTGTGGCTCTGCACATGTCGGCCCAGCTACAACTGTACTGTAATCGCCTATATGAGGCTTTTGGATGCTTGCCTTTAGCAACGCTTGGCGTACGTTACGACTTGACATTCCGCTTTGCCTATTTTACTTGCGTGCAGCCAGTGCTTAATTGCAAAAGATGTTGTTTCTCCTGGGCGATGGAGCTTTGCTTATCGAACACGTGGTGTCCAATCCCTGACTTCAGCCAGTTGATGGGTCCCTTAGAGGCGCATGACGAGGCTTGTTCTGTGGATGGTCAAATGACGCGTGCAGCTTTACTTGGAATCTTGGATCAATGGGATGTCTGTGCGGCTGCGCAGACTTTCCTACAGCGAAGTTTCATTGAATATCACGCAAGTTTCCCATTTCTGCTTTTGGATGCTCCTGCTTGTGAGGAACATGATTGTTCCTTCGACTTACTAAATTGGATGTCATCGCTTTTTTCTACCAATGACAATGATGAACTATTGGAAGGAATTGCATTCCTTTGCACTCAAACCTTCATGGATTGACTACTTGGGTCGTCCCTACTTCGCTGTCTAGAATACAGACTTTTATTTTTCCAGCTCACAGTGCCTTTAGCTTTTTTTACGAACTTTCCCCTTTTTCTCCGATTTGTTTTTTTAGAAAGTCCCTCACCAATATTCTAGACACTGCCTGACTTTTGAACTCTGTTTTTGTTCTTCTGTCTATGTCTTACTGACTTACCAGGGGAGGGTGTTATATGGCCCTTAGATACATTGTCGACATTGCTAAGTTAGCATGAGTTTTGCTTGCCCTATGCTATAGATAAAGGGCCTAAACGGACTGCTGTTAATGGGTGAGGAAGGGCGCCATCAAACCAAATACGGTGTTGCCAAGCTGTAAGCGGAATCTCAAGAGCTCTATAAGGCTGATACTGCTGAGGAACGGCAGTGGGAGTATATGCGTGAAACATATCATCAGTTCCATTCACCGCCGGTAAGGTGACCCAAGAGTAAAAAACTTCAAACTGATGAGCCGGATCAGCTTCCACCACGAAAATAAGCGCGGCCTCAGCGCGGCTCTGCTATGAGCCAGAATATCAACTACAGCCATTATGGAGAAGACAGTAGAACAACTTAAAGAGTGGCAGCGCAAACTCGGGTTATATGAAAAGAAATACCTTTTAAAACTTCAACCTTGAATAAACCTATAAAAATGTCAATATAGGAGGTTACTCCGTCACAGCTGTCTCCGGAAACAGAAGTGAGGGTATTCTGGACCAGCACGAGCACTACTCAAGCGTCTCGCAGATAAGAACCAGACCAAACGTTGGCGGCGCCATGTTGCGGGGATTCTGCTCATACACAGAACTATGCACAAGAAAACAGGACCTCAGTAAATAGGGGTGTACCTCCTATCACCTTAGTACCCAAAATCCCAACCGACTAGCAATAGTGTCTCATTCGGTCTCCTACAAATATCAAGAAGCTACAAATGTTTAGACAACCCAGAACACGAGCACTCCCGACTCACCTCAGAGTCGCGGGAACAAGACAATCTTTCACTCTCACGTACTTGTCCACAATAAGAATAATCAGAGTCACTAAATAAGTTCAAAATGTTTATTTTGACTATAGTGATTCATAAAACAGTATTCGAACCACGACCAGCAGCAAAATGCATAAAGCGAACACCATTAGCATTGTTACAATACCATAGAATACAAAAGGAGTCGTCATTTTATAAAGACTGTGAAAAAGGCAAAATAACTGGGCCTAATCACCCTCCCCTTGGTAGTAAGAAGTTATTTTATATAACAGAAGATCTCTAGGCGTTATTAGCAGACCCCCTACCTGAAAGCCTAAACGCAAAGGTTTACATCATAGGAACAGCAGAGGTCAACTCCATGGAACGGCTTTCTTCGAGCGTGTTTCAAAAACATGCAACAACTCTATATCAAAGCTCGATTCTTCCATACTGCAGCTGTTGGTAACATGTTTTGTCTAGGTAATAGGGACTGACCAGAACAGAATAACAAGAGACATTGTTGATCGACCTTGTACATTATGTTCAGACAGAATTGAAGGGAAAGCTGGGAGCGTGAAAAACAATCTGTTATCATGTACAGGGCAGAGGCAAAGTGTCGCGAAAACAAACTCTTAGCAGAGGCTTGCGCAACAGCAGCAGCATAGTGCAAGCAAAACTCATGCTAACTTAGCAATGTCGACAATGTATCTATGGGCCACAAAACCCCATATAACATCATAGGACGAAAGCTGTATTTTCTATGCACCAAAGGCCTCCCATAGCTCAGACGTTCCCACTATCTGCAACTACTTATAGTACATGCAAGAGATATTGTGTTCAACAAGGGGCTTGGCGCCGTAAGTTGCTTACCATTCGTGGGCTTCACTGTCACTCTCGTTTGCTGCCTTGTAATTTGGCAGTGCAAGCAGGCTTCACTTCTTCTTTGGTTGGAGGACGGACCAAGTATTGATTGTTTCAGCTGGATTAGGCTCCTTCCGCTGCTGGCCCTGTGATTGAGGTTCTATTTTTTTAAATTTTCTTTCTTCTTTCCCTGTCTGTTTTTTTTTTTAATCCTCCTGCCCCCTTCCATGTTGCTTCATCCACTCCCACCCCGTCTGCGTTGCTTCTTCCCCTCCCACCCCCATCTATGTTGCTTATTCCCTTCCTACCTTTCCACCCTGTCATCTGTGTTTCTTATTCACCTCCCGTCCCCTTTCTGGGTTGCTTCTTCCCCTCCCACCCCCGCCTGTGTTGCTTATTCCCTTAACCACCACCCCACCATACTCCCATACCCTGTTGCTTATTGCCATTCCCACCTCGTCCATGTAATGTAGCTTATTCCCCTCCCCCCCGGCTGTGTTGCTTATTACCCTTCGACCCCCCCCCCGACCATGTTGTTTAATCCACTGCCCACCCCCCAACCGTGTTGGTTGTTCGCTTCACCCCCTTGCTCCCCCCAACTGCCATAAGGAAAAAAACTGCTATGAGTCGGCCAGCACTGGCCGCTTCTTAGTGCTTTTTTTCAACCATCTCATTTCCCTCCTTCCACCCTCCCTCCCGTTCTCCAAACCCACCCTAGTGACAAAGCCAATAGCTCGCCCATATGCAAGACCTATAGTCTTTGGCAATGCTTGTTGTCCTAGGAACTCAAACCCCCACATTGGTTTCACCTAGGAAGTGACTCTTCAGATGGTTCAATCTGCCAATAACCAACTTCCCTGTCACTACAAGGAAAAGTAAAAGATGTTGAAGGATTGTTGAGACTCTGACAAATGCAGTCCCATACAGTGTGCTCCATCCTCTCTGGTTAGAGCTCAGCGTGTACTTTGAGCACTGTGAGCCTGTCTGCACTGGTCGGTTGTATCTGCTCTGACCCAGAAAGTGATAGTGTTTTTATTTCAGGATTTTTTAAGTGCAGTGTTATAGCCATATACACTATAAGTATACATGAGTATGTTTAATATGACATACATGCTAACATTTAGGAACCCCCAGAAGGTTTTGCAGACTTGCAAGAAAAAAATCATCCTTCCTTTTGATTTGCGTTGAAATCGCAAATATTCCAGAAGGGATAAAGTTAAAATAATCATGAAGTATTTTCGTGTCTGCCTGAAAAAGAGGAGATTTCCCTACCAAATATAGTTCAAAAGTATTGACATTTTTATCATGATTGATAAAGTTATTCTTTTCCGTTAAGTTAAACAGGACACAAAGTTTTCAAACGAGGCAGAGTTAAGTTAAAACAAAAATGCAGTATTGTTACCCGTTAAGCAGTTGGCATGAATCTGTAAAAATGAGTAGCGGCACCGCAGAGCTATGTTGGGTGCCCCATTTTAAATCTTTTGGTTATTGTTGTTTACCTTGACTTTTGAGACCGTACCTGACATTTAAACAAATGTCTGGGTATGTGATGCCTTGTCTAAGCATTTGAGGCTGCACCAGGACATTTACTATTGTGAATTCATGTATGATAGTTGCATTTGGGCATATAGAGATGTCTGTACCTCGTATATGAAAGCTGTACCAGGGCACGTGCTGGCTGTGCCATGGTGCATAAAGGCTGTACACCTTGGTTGCCATGTTTTGTGTTTTTTATTAATCTTTGACTATTCGTAGAATGTTTATTACTTCATGTAATCATCTGGGCTAAACATGACACATTATGGAATGTCACCTGCTGTGATGTCATCAGGGTCAAATGGCATGTCATATTATGGGCCCGATTCTCACGGACTTCATTTTGGAGTACAAAAAGTAGATTTACCATAGTACTAAAATAGACAATTCACAAACCTTTGGCTGGAGACGTCTACCTCTCCTATCATCTCTAGGCAGAGATCTCCTCCATGGTGGCAGAGAGCTGTGCACACATAGATGTACAAATTAGAAGCAATCATGGGAGGGACTGGGGGAGAGGTGGGAAAATGGGAAATCATTACGACTTAAATGGGAACAGTTTAGAGAACTTTTGCAGAGCTATTTGTTTTTTTTTGGGGGGGGGCATGCTAATACATAGCACACAATCACAAAAGAGTAAGACAATTGCAATTCACAAAATTCACTTCTACAGCCCCAAAGGTGTTAAAACGGGTTCTATTGCATTCTAGTCCAGCCTTGGAGTAAGTCAAGCGCCACAGCTGGCCAAACACTCGTACTGCAACACATTTCTGTAGAAATCAACAGACACAGACCTAAAATAACACCTTTTATGAACCAATGTTAAATGAATTAAATTATTTAGCTATTGAAAATTATTACATACATTTTAAGTGATAATATATATATATATATAATTGTTTATTTTTTTTAAACTATAATAACCTTAACTTGTATTATTTCTTGATTAATAAATATTTCAAAATACTTTTATATTAAACATACAAGTATCTATTTTTAAACAATACATTTTATTAAATTTCCAAGTGCTTTCCCACAGGGAGAACTTCACCTCAGTGGCAGAAATGTCTACCAACAGGTGAAAAGTTATTAATAGTACTTGCTCATGCATGAATGCTGTTGAAGTAGGCTCACCCCCTCATTGGCTCAAAGGAGGGGGTGTAGATATGCAAGTCTAGATCTAAGTGAAAATCTCTACTCTGAAATGGTAAATAGTAAAAAAGTGGAGAGTTCAACCTAGGTGTATGAGTGAATATACATGTTAGTAATATACATGTATATATTTCCCTTTGTAAATCTGGCCCAATCTGTTATTGTGATCAAAGGCTAAGTGCTATTTTTGTAATGTCATCGTAGCACTTTGCTATCACTTCCATTTTGCTAAATTGACTTCAACAACAGTCACCAGGTATCTTTGTGTATTTTTGGGCATTCATTACACGGTGCTTGCTGTCAAAGTTACTTCAAAGTAAATGACACACTAAATGTTCTGCACAAGATCAACTATATAACATTGTATGCAAATTCAAACACTTCTGCACTGTCAAACCTAAAATCACGAACCCCAAATGATCTTTACCTCACATAGCCCTTATAAGATAATATGGAATATACCTCTTATCTTTGATGTAAGAGTGGCAATACACTCACTTTGTCTGGCTTGACAGTGTAGTTGTCACTCGACCTTATGTGATCAACAGAAAACAAACTTTAGGACATACTACTGAGGGAGGGGCTTTGGCTGTACTGACATGTGGATATTCTTGAGTACAGCATTTGATTGGGCAGATGGTGTGCGCTTCTGCTGAAATAGCATGCCCATATTTCAGTTTTTGCTATGTGGCAAAATGCATACTCAGTACAGCAGGCCTGAGTTGGTTATGGCCATAAGCTAATGATCAAGGCACTAGGCCCAATCTGTTTTATGACAAATGCAGCAGGTCTGATTTATTTATTATGAAAAGCATATGCTAAAGCCAATAGGCATTTGAAGTTGGATTGATATTATAATTTGTTAATGCCTGTATATGGGTATTGTTAACTGGAAATCTCACAGAATACCCTAGTAGGTAAGGATTTTGGTGTTGGTTACCATCTTTGACAAATCCTGAAGGTAGAATATTTGCACTGTAGACATCCTTGTTAGGCCCTATTATGAGGGTTTGTATTGTGTTTTGCCAATTGTAATTTTGTACATATTTGTAATTTTAGGACAGCAAGCCTGGTGGCTGCCTTGTGGGAAAGCTTATGTAGTAGACCTGAGAGGTTCTGATGACAAGCCAATAGTAAAAGTTATAGACCCGATTGGTTCAATGGAAAAAGTTATCTCAGATGCCATAGGTTTCATATGTTTATAAAGCTACAATAGACAGCGTATGTTAAACCTAGTAGGCATTTAATAGTGGACTGGTATTCCTCTGCGTTAAAGGAAGTAGACAGTCATTTTTTGTTACATGAAATCTCACAGGTTACCTCCTCTGACAAACCCTTTGGATAGAGGATCTGCACTTATTATGCTTGATTAGCAAGGGCTGTATATTGTTTTGTCAAGTGCAATATTATTTATATTATTAATTTTATGAGTGCATTTCTGATTGTTGCCCTGTGAGAAAGCATACGTTCAATGTAATAGGCTTCAGTTTGTTATGGCGACAAGGCAATTATAAAGGCTATATGCCTGATTAGTGCCTTGGAAACCTCCTTTTAGATGCCATAGGTCTGATCTTGTTATTATAAAAAGCTACAACAAAGGATTAGGATTGATTCATTTGATGAAAAACACATTGAAGGCTTTTAAAGATAGATTGATATTACACTGTGGTAAAGCCTGTGGATAGGCTTTTAACACAGATTAAAGAGTAGGCAAGTGTTCTGCGGCCATTACCCTCGCTGACACCCCCTGGGGATAGAAGATTTGCATTTTGATAATCCTTGTTAAACCTTCTTAGGAGGAGTTGTATATTGTTCTGCTAACTGTTATTGTGTACATTTTGATAATGTTATTAACCCGTTGACCGCGGCGCGAATTCCGCCGCGGTGCGGGTGATTTATGACTGGGCGTGGTTCGGGCGGCACCCGGCCGTCCTCCGCACACGCCCACTGTGACGTCGGACGGCCGGGGGCCGTCCGACGCACGCAAGTGGTTAATGAAGGCCTGATTGTTGCCTTGTGGGAAAACTTATGTAATAGGCCTGAGTGGGTTACAGTAACAAACCAAAGATAAAGTCTGTAGGGCTGAATGGTTAATTCGGAAAAGGAACATTAGAGGCCAAAGGTTTGATCTCTTTGTTATAAACATTTATGATGAAAGCAGTAGGCGTGACTTTCTTTTTGTGAAAAGCATATGTTTAATGCAAGACCCCTTCAATGGTGGATTGTTATTACACTATGTTAAAGTTTGTAGACCGGTAATGAGCTACATGGATCTCACAGATCACCCTAGTAAACAAGGGTTTTAGTGTTGGTGACTGACCCCTCTTACAAACTCTGGGAGTAGAAGATTTGCACCTTGATAATCCCTATTAGATTATCCTTGTAGGTATAGTATATTGTTTTCCACCTGCAATTGTGTGTGTACTTCTAATTCTATGAATGCTTGCCTGAACTTCATTTGTGGGAAAGCTTATGAACAATGCAGTAGGCCAGAGTTGGTTATGTTGAAAAACCAATGACAAAGGCAAAAGGCGAAATTGGCTCACTGAAAAAGTTATATGAGGTGTTGTAGGCCTCATTTATTTATTATGTATAGCTATGACAAAGTCTGTAGGCCGAACATACTTATTATGAAAAGAATATACTGAAGGAGTAATGTTGCATCCCACTTTGAAGTCTCACTGTGAAAGCTCATACCTGTTGTGGCAATTTGTATAGATCCCAGCATCACGTTTGTAGTGCAATTGCAGTAGAACATCTGTAGTGATGGCACTCTGCTTGTCAAACTCAAAGTACCTTGCTAATGGCACTTGTACATGATGTAATGTGAGACGTAAGAGATTCACTGTTAAAATAGTTTAGGTTTGTGTGTTCGTGGTGGCTGAACCTCTCTGTTTCCCAACATTTCTAAACTACTTTTTCCTTATATAAAAGGAAGCCCCAAATTATTTTCTTGCCTTCGAGTATGTGAGTCGAAGAATTGCTTACCTGTTTCTACTTGGGCCTCTAACAATGTTACTATGGAATATGGAAATTTATGATCTAACAATGCTAAAAGCAATTAAATGCACTAACATATATTTCCCATGAAACATGATCTGCAAAAATTACATTTGCAGTTATTGCATAGAGCAGCATAGACACATTAATTCTACATTGTACTAGTTTGGATGTGTCACTGTCAATGTGTACTATGGTGAAACAAGAGAAATAATTCAACAGGAAATGCAATTTGCAACACCTACTCTTCTTGTGAAGGATGGGCTTAAGTCTTTGTTGTATTATGTTGTATGTATTTGTACATCATCTTCTACGATTAGTATAGGATTGAAGGACTTTCTCAATCTGTGCACCTTTTATTGTTCTGGGATTTCTGTCTGTTGGCTGAGCGCTTTTCTTTGTGTATGGCTAATATAGATTTCCTAAATATCTAGGTTAGCAATGGTCTACTTTGGATAATTGTGAAACTGAAACTTGTTTGATCCGGCTAAATAAACATTTTTTGTGCCATACGCAGGACTGTTGTTTCGTGACCTGAGGGTGTCCCTATCCAGGCTCATGCTGCTTGTTTTTAAGACAGCATCTGTGGCCAGTTAAATATCTATGATACACCGTTATGTGCATGATGTAAGTTTGTCTGAATGGCTTTAAGATGTGTGCTGGTGTGGTGTTGGGGAGGGGGGGGGGTTCTATTGAGTTGGCAGCACTTTGTCAAATATGGCTTAGTGGTGGCAAGAGTGAATTACCATGAAAAATGTTAAGAAGCCCAGGGGTGTGCATTCATTTCAAGTGGGAGTGGTGATTACATTTAACAGCATCATTGCAATATTGACAAATTAGGTATGAAAGTAAAATTATTGCAATGCAAGAGCGCCTTAAAGGCAAACTAGGCAGCTACTTTTGTTAGGCTAGCTCAAGAGACAATCACACTGATTTTCAAAAGTGAGAAAAGTTAGGGATTTGCCCTTAGATTTACCCCTCTATTTGCAGCAAATTTGTAACTTTTTTTGTAGTCACAGATTGTCAAAAGTAGTCAAGATAATTTCTAAATGTGGAATTCTAACAGCTGTATATCTCCCCATAAGTAAATTTGACCAAGTCCACATGGGCATTTTTCTGTCTAGAGAAACCATTTGCTATACACCGCTATCGATTTCGTGGGTACACCCTCCCCGCGCCCACGGAAGGACCGCACTTACTTCAGCTCATGACAGGAGCACATTTTAAAGCACTCTCAGGTAGGGAAGGTACTGCAAATTGTTAGTGAATACAGGTATACTAACAAGTTTGTGGGCATTCAACTTTGACAAAGAAACTCCCAAATAGCCCTTCCTTTCTTTTAGATTTGCAAAGATGTAAATTACACCATACTGCAGGAATTTTCTTGGGTGCATCTCACATTTGTATAGATAAAAATCCCGCCATTTATAATTCAATGTTTCAGGAATGTGATCTTGCCCTCACTAATGAGGCTTACTTTGAAAGCTGAGTTTAAGTGCGCACACACACATTTGAGACTCGGGCTCAATGTGATTGGCATATGCTTAGTGTAGGAAAAACATGAGAAAGAAATCATTAGAATTTCCCCTTTCAGGTACTGACATAGTTGAGTGTGACAGTTATCGAATGCTCTAAAACAAAAAAATGGGAGGTTGGGGAAAATATGTATTAAGAGTGAGAGGTACAATGTCCTATTTAAAAAAAACGTGACGTAGGTAGACGTTAAGTTTGAAGGATACATTTATTACACAGTGATGCGTAAATGCTTATGATTCCAAGACACAATCTGGGACTGTATCGAGAAAAGGTTGATTTGCCACTTGGTGTGTACCCTGGGTTGTTGAGCTCTACATAAACATGTAATCTCCCAAACAGATGTCTTCAATTGTTTGAATTATTCATTAGCCCACTGGGTTTAGGTTGGAACTGAAGGGATTTTTCAAGCTGTCATTTCGGAACAAAACAGTCGCTCTAAGCCCAAATGTCTGGAGGCCTAATTGATGTTGGGTGACCTACATAAGAGAAAACAGTCCTGTACTGTAAAAGGAATTCGTCCTTATTAAATTGAAGTGCATTTTTATTTGCTTTACTCGTACTGTACTGCCATTTATTTCTGTGTTTATTTATAAAAGAAAAGAAACATGCATTGGCAAAGCCGATAGGCCTTACTTTGACAAGATGGTGCAATGCTATTTTTTTTTTTACTGCAAGCTTATGCCACAAAAATAAAATGTAAAGAAAAAAAGAAAACATGCCACTGCCTAATTTGCAGTCTTTTCTTGCAATAATTTAAATAGAACGGTACAGGTGCTTCCTAGCACACAGGTGTACATAGGGCTAGAAACCATTGGATCCTTAGTTTAGACACAAAAATATAACATCAAAGTTTTAACTTACAAAAGGATTGTTTGGCAGGTGAATCAACTGTTAGGTCCTTTTTCAGGTAATAGTACAAATACAAGGTTCATCCCTCTACACTAGCTAACATCTCAGGTGGCAATGTAGAGGGGTATTTCTTTTAAATAAAACAAATTAGTAAATTTTGTAGGGTCCAAATTAGGGGTACCAGAAGCTTATTGTTTAACTTGCTTTATCTGCTGCTGTCCTCCATTTAGGAGTCCGGGCCAGTATAATCTAGGTTCAGAGCCCTTTCTTGCAGAGTTCCACAAGGATCAGTACACAGCCCTGCAGTCTTCAATTTCTGTGTTTTATATCTAGCCTCTCTCATATGGTTGTTCTGTGTTCATTTCTACTGTTACAGCATGTAGACCACCATGCAGGCACAATTCCTGTCCTGTCTCACAAGAGTGTCCTTTTGGATGGGACAGTATTAACTTAATTTTAATATTGGAAAAAACTAGACCCTAATTCCAAGAGGAATACAGGGTCTCTTGTCAAACTGTTAGTGTCTTGTTTCCTAAGAGACCCTACCAATTCCTGGTGCCGCAGTTCTCAACATCGGCTTTACGTTTGATTCCAAACTCTCATTTCAGTCCTCGACCAATAGCATTGCTCCTGCTTCTTCTTTTCTACTTAAGCTTATTATAAAGATATTTGCTCTTCTTCTCATTTACTACAAAACATAGATAAACCACTCCGTCATCACTTCCATTGTCATTTACTTTACTTCGGGCTCTCTAAAAATCTGACAACATAACTTTAAGACATCCAAGGTTCAGCAGTATCTTCTCTCTGCCACAGGGCTGTTTGTTGGAAAGGTTGTTTGTTTCTCCTGTCGTTTTTCTCCAGACACAGGCATGCTTTGGGGCTCAGATCAGTTTCCTTGTTCTACGTAACTGCCATACAAGGCAGGGTGGTAACTTGGTCTCCTATCTCACGGGTGATCAATTGTTCTCCTATCTCACTGGACAATTCGTGAAAAAACACTATCTTCCTCGTTGTTCCCAGTCTTGTCAACACAAAGTGAAAAATAATTTTATAACCTGGCTTTTATCTACTGCTGTGATTTCAGCTGCCTCTACTATCATCTCCATAGCATCGGGATACCCCTCTGTGTCACTGTTGCACTTTCTAGAATGATAGACATAGACATAAGACAGGTATTAAAGGATTATTATGAACCCAGGTGCTAGTCATTCCTTATGTCTCTTTTACGTCTCCGTTATGTTTTTAAGAGATTGAAAAATTAAGCTTCTCTCGCCTTGTGACTACTTGGGAACTAGGGGCCAGATGTACGAAGAACTGGTTGCAAAATACTGGTCGCAATTTGTGCCTAGAATTTTTGCAACCATTGCGATATTTTGCAAACCGACCTATGTAATAATATAGGTCTGTTCGCAAAATACCGATTCCTAGTGGGTCATAAATTGACCTACCTCATGAATATTAATAAGGTAGGTCGCAATTTACAATCCACTCGGAATGGGGTTACATCTACATGTTTGTAGTCAGTAAAATCTTAATGTTGGTCACAAAATATTAATGCATACTATTCCGATTCAGTATTTCAAAGGGTCGCCCTCATCATGCTTCTCGAAATATCAAATTAGTATTGGGTCTCAAAACCCAAACTGCAATTCAGTACAGCTTTACTGAATCCCAATATGCGGTTTTTACATAGCAAAAGACATTTTTGCAATCATAAACGGCCTGATTGTGCAAATTTGGCTGGTTGCGACCACAAAAATCCTTTCTATATCTGGCCCTAGACTCATCAATTATAGTTCCAATGCGTAGCTTTTAGGGGCAATGCTATATGAAAAACTCGGCGTTTTCCTTATTTCTCTCAACTGTTGAACACACTGCCCAATTTTACATTTGCTTCCCCTTGTATAGCAGTACTGCCATGGAGAATGGCATCTAACCTCCCATATCATGTACAGTTCATGATCAATGTGCTTGTTTGTCATCTTGGCAGCGACTACGAACACAATCCGCACATATTTTTCTGAAACAAGGTTTACTAGCGTATTTATAGTACTTTAAAGGTAAAACTCTAAGGTAAAAGAGAAAATAACGAGTGCACTATTTTTTATGAGCAGCACTCTTTTGCCAGCACATTTTGTGCCTTGTGGGGGATTAAGTGGTTGGGGAAATAATAATTTAGCTCACAATTTTGTTGATCTGCTTGGCAATTCCGCTGTTGATCTTTGCCGGAAACATGTGATTTCTTTTGTAAATCTTACAGCAGTTCTGTCCTTGACCTGTTAGAGTGGTTGCTATAAATTCATGGGGATAATTAATGTACTTCCCTTTCGGGGTGCTGGAGAAGCTTAAGTGAGGGAAATCAGCTAAAGCTATGTTACAGCCCTTTGTAAACTGCATTTCAGCTATTTTTATAGTTCTCTTGCACTTTTGGACTCTGGGCACCCTTTACAGTTTTAGGATTCTCAATGGCCATAGTCACAGTGATATCCTGCCATTCTTTGAGGTTAGTGAAGATCTTCCTGTCCATTATATTGTTTCGCAAATGTTCGTGTTGGTTATTGGTGTGAAACAAATAAGAATATAATATGCATATTATGCTTTATGTATAACTGAGTGGGTTGCCATTTTCAAGTCGCAGCCTACCAGACAGCGCAGCTAAAGACATCTTGGGGACGTTCAGAAAGTTGAGCTAGGAATGCATTCTGCCAGCTGCTTACCATTGGCTTTATAACTCACATTTCCTGGCTTTCTGTTTGCTGGCTTTATTTGCTTTAGTCTGTCCAGCTTGATTTCGTCCCTCCTGTTGCCCAAATCTTGTTTACTGTGTACTTCCACAAACTCTCTTTCCATAAACAGGCCTTTAAATCTTGTTTGCATCTTGTCACATTTGCTGTGCATTCAAAGATAGACGTCCAATGTCAGTCTGTCTTTTCCAGGGAGCTTGGTGTTTATTTTTCTTTCCCTGACTTCAAAGTGAGAGGAATTATGTAACAATCATGCTGGCTAGTGGGGGCTGCTTGAGGAAGGCTGTACAGATGTTATTTTTTTCTAGCACCAAACAAAATTGAAATGTCTGTAAATGAACTGTGCTGACGATCAAATCAATACATTGGGTAATGACATTTCCACACATTATCATTTGTGTGCTGTATACTTTTATCAGTAAAACTGCATGTGAGTGCAAATATAATAGTCATTGCAATTGAAGATGTGTTGTCTGTAATGGCAGTACGCTACCATGCCATGCATACTTCACGTTACCCCACTCCACTCTGCACCACTCCACACCACTGCACTCTACACCACTTCACACTATGCCCCTCCACTCCACACTGCATCACTGCACTCTTCTCTGCACCACTCCACACCACTGCACTCTACTCTATGCCAATGTAATCTACCCCACACCACTCTACTGTGCACCACTGCACTCTGCACCACTCTGCTCCACTCTATGCCACCCTACTCTGCAACACTGCACTCTATGCCAATGCACTCTACACCACCTTACTCAAAGCCTATGCACTCTGTGCCAATTTTCTATGCACCAAATCACTCTACACCACTGCACTCCACTCTACGCCACTCTATTCTACTCTGCACCACCATACTCTATGCCACTCTGCTCTGCGCCACTCTACGCCACTGCACTCTACGCCAATGCACTCCACGCTGCTCTACTATAGATCACTGCTCTCTATGACCGTATACTCTGCAACACGGCACTCTCTGTCACTCTATTTTATGCCACTCTACGCCACTGAACTCTACTCTGCTGAACACTATGCCAATCCACTCAATGCCAATCCACTCTAAGCCACCCTGCACCATTGCACTCTACGACACTCTACTCTATACCCTTGTGCTCTGTCACTTCACTCTACTCTGAAACAATCTACTCTGCCACTGCAGTCTCCCCCACTCTTTGCACTCTGTGCCACTCTGCACCACTCCACACTACTGCACTCTACATCAATGTACACCTGCATCACTTTACTCAAAACCAATACACTATATGCCACTGCACTGTATGCCAATCTACTCTGCACCACTGCACTGCATGCCACTATACTCTACTCTCTGCTCTCTGCCACTGCCACTGCACTCTGCACCACTCTACTCTGTGCCACTGCACTCTGCACCACTCTACTCCACTCTTCTGCACTCTCTGACACTCTACTCTGCAGTACTGCACTCTCTGCCACTGCACTCTCTGCCAGTCTACTCTGCACCACTCTAGGCCACTCTACTGTATGACCCTGCACCACTCCACGCCACTCTTCTGCACTCTACGCCAGTACACTCTACATCACTCTAATCTACTGTGTATCACTGCACTGTGACACTGCATGCTACTCCACTTCATGCCTCTCTACTCTGCACACCAATGCACTCTACCTCACTCTACTATGCACCACTGCACTCTTCCCACTGCATTCTACACCATGCCAGTCCACTCTGCAACACTGCACTCTGCACCATTGCACTTTACACCACTACTCTATTCCACTCCACCCTGCGCCACTCGACTCTACGCCACTTCACTCTAATCTACGCCACTGCACTCAATGGCACTCTACTCCACTCTGCACCACTCCACTCTACGCCACTGCAATCAATGCTGTGCCACCCTAATCAACGCCACTCTACGTCACTGTGCTCTACGCCACTACTCTATGCCACTTTACTGTACCCTGCACCACTATACTTTACCCTGCACCACTACACTCTACCCTGAAACAATCTACTCTATGCCACTGCACTCTACGCTACGCCACTCTACGCCACTCTAAACCACTCCACTCTATGCCAATTCACTCTACACCACTTTACTCAAAACCATTGCACCCTATGCCACTGCCAACTACTTTGCAGCACTGCACTTATGCCACTATAATCTACAACATTCTACTCTATGCCACTGCACTCTACGTCACTTCACACTGTGCCACTCTACACCATTGCACTCTACATTACTGCACTCTGCCACTCTATTCTACTCTGCACCTCTGTACTCTACCTCTCTGCTTACTCTATGCCACTGCACTGTGCGACACTGCACTCTGACACTCTACTCTGCGTGACTGCACTCTACACTACACTCAACGCCATTCTACTGCACTCTGACACTGCACTCTACTGCACTCTGCACCACTCTACTCTGCCAATGCATGCTACACTTTTTTACTGTGCATCACTCCACTCTTATGCCACTGCACACCACCCTGCACCACTCCACTCTGCACCACTCCACTGTATGCCACTTCACTGTACATCACTTTACTCTGCTCTCTCTGCCACTGAACTCTACGCCATTCTACTCTGCATTGCTCCACTCTGCCACTGTACTCTAAGCCAGTCCATTCTAAGCCACTCTGAACCACTGCACACTGACATTCTACTCTATACCACTGCACTCTACATAACTTCACTCTACTCTGAAACAATCTACTCATGCCATTGTAGTCTGCCACTCTATTCCACTCTGCTCCAATCCACTCTATGCCACTCCACACTACTTCCCTCAATTTTATACTGCTGCACTCTATGCCACTGCACTCTACACCAGTGCTCTCTACACCACTTTACTGAAAACCAATACACTCTATGCCACTGCACTCTTTGGCAATCTACCCTGCACCTTTTCACTATATGTCACTATACTCTACGACACTGCACTCTATGCCACTCTACACCATTGCACTAAATCACTTTACTCTGCATGCCTCTATGCCACTGCACTCTACACCAATGCACTCTCTGCCACTTTACTCTGCACCACTTTACTCTACTCTGCATCACTTTGCTCTACACCACTCTACACCAATGCACTCTATGCCACTCTAATCTACTGCGTACCACTGCACTCTATGACACTGCACATGTCACCACTCCAGTCTAGGCCACTCCACTCTGCACCACTTCACTCTACTCTGAAACAATCTACTTTATGCCACTGCATTCTATGCCACTGCACTCTACGCCAGTCTACTCTGCACCACTCCACTGTATGCCACTTCACTGTACATCTCTGTACTCTGTATTGCCCCACTCTATGCCACTGTACTCTACGCCAGTCCACTCTAAGCCACTTGAATCTACTTTGCACCACTGCACTCTACGACATTCTACTCTATACCACTGCACTGTACGCCACTTCACTATACTCTGAAACTATCTAGTCTATGCCACTCTATTCCACTCTGCACCAATCCACTCTATGCCACTCCACATTACGTCCCTCAAAGTTATACTGCTGCACTCTATGCCTCTGCATTCTACACCAGTGCTCTCTACACCACTTTACTCAAATCTAATACACCCTACGCCACTGTACTCTGTGCAATCTACCCTACACCACTTCACTGTATGCCACTATACAACACTGCACTCTATGCCACTCTACACCATTGCACTTTGTCACTTTACTCTGCACCACTCAATGCCACTGCACTCTACACCAATGCACTCTATGCCACTTTACTCTTCTGCACTCTACGCCACTTTACTCTTCTGCACTCTACAACACTCTACTCTGCAGCACTTCACTCTCTGCCACTGCACTCTTTGCCACTGAACTCTATGCTGCTCCACTCTATGCTACTCTACTCTGCACCACCCTATTCCACTCTACACCACTCTTCTCCACTTTACTCCACTCTACCCCAATATACTCCATGCCACTCTAATCTACTGTGCACCACTGCACTCTGTGACACTGTACTTTACACCACTACAGTCTAGGTCACTCCACTCTGCACCACTCCACACCACACCAGTCCCTTCTGCAACACTGCACTCTACGCCACTACTCTATACCACTCCACTCTACCCTGCACCACTCCACTCTACTCTGAAACAATCTTCTTTATGCCACTGCACTCTACGCCACTCTACTCCACTCTGCACCACTGCAATCAGTGCTGTGCCACTCTACTCTACACCACACTACTCTATGCCACTGTGCGCTACCCTGCACCACTTTACTCTACCCTGCACCACTCCACTGCACTCTGAAACAATCTACTCTATTAAAAGGTGAGCTGGTGAGAGGTTGAGTAGGTCTAAGAACCTGTGCATCACGTCGTAACTATTGCGACGGCTGATACCTCTGCCGTGACTCATGGGATTATACACCCATTAACGAATAGATAGGACCACTACGTGGGTCTGTTGAGTGGTACTATGATACGCAACTAGACCACTACGCTACCCCGTCACTTAGTTCACCTCCCCTAGGTCCTGAATAAGCGTGAAAGGTCTCCTCCTGAGACCACACTACAGCGCGAAACATGTCGACCCTATTCCCGTCTATAAAAGCTTTGCACTTGCCTAGCTACTGAGGGCCATTATCACCCTCGAGCACCACATAAACTTTTGGTTTTGTAATGATGGTAGAGGGATTTTTTCATTAAATCTACCTCACTTCCCCTCTAGTCACCTTTTAACGTTTACACTTCACGTACCTCTGCACTCAGACCCGCACCCACCTTATGGCTAGATTCCTAAAAGATCTCTGATAAAGTGACCCTTCGGGGGACCCATAGGGCATTGCAGCGCTGGCCCTACGAGGAGCACCGCCCCATGATGAAGCGTGACATCTTTTGGGGTGTGTGAGGGCATCTAGTAAAGGTCCCTCCGACCTTTCTATAGGAACGACTCCTTCTCTTCTCTCTCTTCTTACTCCCATCTTAGGAACTGTGACTCTCTTCAGTGACGACTTTAGCATTCAGGAGCATGAGCCACTGGACCTATATCCAGCTCCTTGTCTCCCCCCCCCCCTTTTTTTCTAGTGACAATCTATTCTATTCCATTGCACTCTATGCAACTCTACTCCATTCTATGCCACTGCAGTCTGCACTATGCCACTGTAATCTTAACCACTGTGCTCCATGCCAATGCCGCCAACACCACCTTACTCAAAACCAATGCACCCTACGCCAACTACTTTGCACCACTGCTTTTTATGCCATTATGCTCTACAATATTCTACTCTATGCCACTACACTCTACTCCACTCTATTCTACTTTATGCCACTGTACTCTACATCACTGCTCTCTGCACCATTCTACTCTGCACCATTCTACTCTGCAAACTCTACGACCCTGCACTCTGACACTCTGCTCTGCATGACTGCTCTCTACTCTGCACCACTCAACTCTATGCCACTCTGCACCACTACTCTCTATGCCACTGCAATCTACCCTGCACCACTCCACTCTCTGTCACTTCACTATTCGACACTCTACTCCACTCCACGCCAATGCACAACACTGATCTCCACGCAACTCTGTTTTAACCCTTCCAACTTTTATCCGTGCTAAACAGCAGGCACTCCGGTGTACAACATTTCCAAAACATATTGAGAAAAGCAATAGCTTTCGCCCAGGCAAGACCTATTGGGTTTTCCAGTGCTGGCTATGTCTGGTGGGTAATGGCGCTTGTACCGTTCATGGTGAACATACTGTATTCTAAGTACACTGTGAAGAGGCGTTGGTTCAGCCTCCTTCAGCTGTTCGCTTCTTTGGCTCAGGAACTTTTTGCAGTTGATTTGAGAAATCGACATGTTAGAAATGACATGCTTGCAAGACAATCCATTCTGGTCTCATAAGATGCAGATAATAGTTTCCATTTAATACAAACCGTGTAATTTCACTCACTGCATGTTCTTATGTTAATCATTAGTGTTATTCTCGTCATGGCTGTTTGTGTGTTTAATGTCCCATTGACATATATCCCCATGAGCTAAAAGCAAGATGGATATTAGCGTGCTATTTCTATTTTCATTGTCTCATATGTACAGTACGTCAGAGTTTTTTTCTTAATACATTAATGGGTGAATTTCACTGTGGGCAGCTCTTGATTTAGCATTGAAGTTACTAGTGGTCATCTGCCCCCACTCTGCCATGCTGTATGTGTGTTTCTCCTTTAGCAGATGGTCATAAAAATAGATTGCTTGAGAAACTGATTTAATATACTTATGTTTTGATGAATTTTCTTATTCCATTACCTCCTACTTTCTGGATATGTTTTGGTTACTCATCTTCTGTTAAAGACGAACATTATTCGACTACTAGCTGAATTAGGTCTGTGCCCGTGAGTTTGTAATATGCTGCATCCCAATCTAGTTATATTCTGAGTAATAGTAATGTTATCTATGGATATCTTAACCCTCAGACAAAGTGAACTATTTCAACTGGTTTTACACTTGTGCGCACATTTAGACCCATGAGTAGTGCTAAAATGGCCACAATAGCTTTTACACTTGTTCTTGATCTTCCTATGTTTAGGAGTTGCAGACGTATTGCACTTTCTTCTGATTTTGCACTTTCTTTTTATTTTGCACTGACAGTAACCACCACATAGCAGCTGGTGGAAGGTACAATGAAACACTGAAAACAAGGGTTAAAACACAGCCAAAATGTAGTCAAAGCTTTTAGAAGTATTGCTGGGTAAATCTGAATAACGGGGATGTTTTTTTAACAAGGGGTCTGAGATATGAGATAGATAATGAGTGAATCTTACGAAGTCTAGGATGTCGCATATAGAGGAGTGACATGGAAGTGATGTGTAACCGGTCGTTCTGCCTTCCAAGCCCCACCACCCTTGGCTTTAGACTTTCCTCTACCACTCACATGTAAAAAACATACCTGCTGCCTTGCCACTCTACCAAACTGCCCTTTACTCATTTTGTCCATTCATCCCTAGCCACCCCTGCCCCATTCAGAAAAACCATACCTGGTATCCTGCCACCCTCTCACAGGATTCTCCGTGTATTTCCTTCTCTGACCTGCCACCCTCTCACAAGATCCTCCGTGCATTTCCTCCTCTAACCTGACCCCATACAAAAAAATACTACTCTGACTGGCACCCTAACACAAGAATATCTGTGGAAGCCTCCACCACCAACCTTTAGCTGCACTCTCTACTGTCCCATTGAGAGTGAAGAGCAGCACCAAAATCTGAGTGCCCCAGCAAGAGCTGCTTGTCAATAAAGCATGATTTTCCCTATCAGCCCGAACCTGCAGACACGCGTGACTGGCAGTGGAGATGTTTGGTGGTTTGTGGGAACCAGCTTTCTTCCACCTCCCTAGGGTCAGTAAAGACTGAGTCAGTGTTGTGGGCTACCATCAGTAAAAACAGCTTCCATACCACGCTCCTCATTGCTCTGACTTCAGAACTGGTCATAAGCAAAACTTGTTTTTTTACAGGTCTAACATCAGAAATGTTATCTGGCTTTCGTTATCCGTGTGTTATATAATGGCTTCCTGCGGAAGACCAACATACCAATTTGTTCATTTTATTTCCCATTACTAACCACCAAGGTCCCACAACACTGGAATCTATCAATCATAGGTGAGACCCCAATTAAGATTCTTCCAATTATGAACAGTGAATGGTGTATCTACTTCCTCAACCAACCAGAAAGCACATTGAGGGCTCCTAAAAAATGCTGTGCAAATGATACTATACAGTACTACATAATACATTTCTTTAATCACATATGGTGCGTCCTTTATTGTCTAATGGGTATACATGAACCCTGTTGGTGTTCAGCTTTTCAGATGCACTAGTTTGCGATCACACATGCCTGGCTTCCATGCAATCAACCTGTGTTGGTGTATGGCTTTATATAGGAAATAGTTTGTAAATGTGTAGATGAAGGTTAGTTCGGTTACCGCAGAGATTTGTGGCTCTGTGCCCTTGTTCTCTGTAGTGTTCTAGAACTAACAAGCTTGATACAACAGCTCCAGGTCATTAGTTTCATGCATTTCATTATTAATCTCACAGGAAAGCATTTGTACTTCATTGTAATGCTTTCAGTTAATTTGTTTATTGCATTGCTTAACTCTGGCTGTTATGCCCATTTATCCATTACTTCTATTTTTTAACAGTTGCCGTGCAAAAAACATTTGAACATTGATTTGAAAATAGTCCAATTGCTTTAAAAGTTTCCCCAAAAGACATGGATTGGCCATACAAGAAAAGCTGTACATTGAGGAAGTCAATGTCAATCACCAGTTAACTATGAAAACCTGGCAAGCTAATGGAATGTTGAAAGTTAACACCTCTAGCACTCCATTTACATACATTAATAAATGCAAGTTTTTCTGCTTCTGGGAGTGGATGCTGCTAGCTTCCGACTGAACACTTGGGGATAGCAAGGTATAAACAGAATTCAGATGGCCCATCAAAGACTGCATCTGTTCCAGTGTTTCCACATGCCATTGGCAAAAAACAACAGTATAATAGAGCAGAATGGTGTTAACCTGTGGAACACGATTTGCATCTTGCCCCTTCCACTTGGAATTCTTGCTTGCTGCTAAAATCTACGTGAACCAAACGTCTCAGTGCATCACTTTACATTTTTGTCCCTTCGGTGTTGCTGATGTTTCCCATGCCTACATATTTTCTTTCTTCATTACTTTTTTCTCATTTCCTGTGTTTAGAATAGCATGAACTAACACAGTCTTCTCATGCTATAGCCAAAGCTATGAATTTATAGAAGTTGGCAGCCTTTAACATCAGTTTAGTTATGGATTGAGAAACTTTCAAGCAGATTTGGAGCTGATCAGGCTCTTGACCCCTCATGCCCATGGCATTGACATGAACTTGACCAATCCCTTTATTTGGAATTCAACATCTATTCTAAGAGGGCACTCTTTGTGAATGGTGTTATTCTGCTTGAGTTAGGAGTGTAGACCCTCTGCCCAATAAAACTAATGTCAGCTGTTCTCTGTCTCATTTAATCACAGTCCTAGACTGCTGAATATTTGTATGTCTGAGCATAGAAGGCACCGCTGTCAAACAGACCTGTTGTTAACAATATACATTGAGTGGACTTCAGGTCTATTACCCCTTTAAAGAATTGGCTTTCATCCACCATCCGCTTTCAGCCATTGGATTGAAATATCATTCTTGTCTTGGGTGTGTCCGTTGGAGTATTCATCTGCTATCCAATCCTTTCATTTGTTTCTGTGTATCCTTCCACTGGAACTCGAATACCTTCATTGAGCTGCATTAGGTGTTACTTTATAAGTACAGCCCTCTGTGCCCAGTCCTGCTGGGTCCTCCCGTGTCTCTCGCTCTAATGTGCTAATCCCGCTTGCCTTAGCACATTAAACCTAGACCTGCTGGCTTTGCCTGTGACTGTTCTGCTTAATTGTTATTGAATGTCTTCCGCATCTTAAAATTACAACATGTCTGATCTCGATAAAGTCATGGTACCTGGCTACCAACAGTGCACTAATTGCTTCAAATTCTTCTACTGCAGACCAAAGTTGAAGCTCTTTTGTCTGTAGGAAATGAAGACTCTGTTCCCAGTTTGTTGAGAAGGTAGTCATACAATCTGTATGCGAGTAATGAAATGAGCAAATTTTCTTAAGCAATCTATCTACAATTTTAACATAATCCCCATGCAATGCACTAAGAAGCGTCACAAGAAAAAGTTTATATCTAAAAATGTCATTGTTAGAAACTGGGACTCTAGTTGGTAGAGGTATGTACCCTGTCCAAGTAGGACCCACAGTCCTAGTCAGGGTAAGTCAGACACACAACCTAAATTAACCTGTGTTCACCCTCTGGTAGCTTGGCACAGAGCAGTCAGGCTTAACTTTAGAGACAAGGTGTAAAGCATTTGTGCAACACATCAGTAACAGTGAAACCACCACAAAAGACTCCACACAATAGAGAATATTTATCTCAGTAAAACAAGACCACAACGACATACATCCAATCAGTGGAAGTCGAGATATGAATTTTTAAAGATTACATCCAGAAACAGTGCTTAAAAGTCAATAGCGCCAAAAGGTTAATTGAGGTTGTGCTAGACCCGGGTAAATCCAAAGTTCAGGCTGACCAAGATGGAACGCAGGCCGGCTACAGGACCCACACAGGGCCGGCTGAAAAAGTACCTTGTATGGAGCAAGTGTTGGCATCGAAGGATTCACTGAGTTGTTTCCGATCCACGCAGTCGGGTTGATACGTTGGAGCTGAGCCTCGCAGTCTGTGTCGAAGGATCGGCGCTGCATCGTCGAACCTTGCAGTCGGGACCCACGTCGTCATCAAGAGGGCACTGCTGTCAGTTCCGATTGACACAAAGGTGTCACTGCATCGCTTTTTGCAGAAAACACCTGCAGAACCCACTTCTGAGGTCCAGGACTGGAGAGGACACCTCAGGCAAGGTAGGACTAACAGAGGGCAGAGTCCAGCAGCACCAGCAGAGTTGCAAGAAGTCTTTTGTGTCCCTTAGACTTCAGAAAACAGAAGGCAAGTCAGCAAGCCCTTGGAGAAACTTGGGTTTAGAGAGCAGGTCCAGTGCCTCTCTTTCCCAGGCAAGAAGCAGCAGGCCAATGCAGCAGAAAAGGTAACAAGGTGGCAGTCCCTCCTACAGCACGGAAATCAGTAGGCAGCAGGCCAACACAGCAATGCAGGTAGCAAAGTGACAGTCCCTCCTACAGCACAGCAGCTCTTCTTCCAGGCAGAATGTCCTTGGTTCCAAAAAAGTTCTGATTTGGTGGTGTCGGGGGTCCAGTACTTATACCCAAATGTGCCTTTGAAGTGGAGGAGACATCAAAGAGGCCTTTGGAGATCACAAGATCCTTGCCTGTCCTGCCCTAGCTCCAGACTCACAACACAGGAGTATGCAGCTCTTTGTGGGGGACAGGCACAGCCCTATTCAGGTGCAAGTGTCAGCTTCTCCCTCCCAATCTACCTCCGGAAGACCCATCAGCCTGGTGATGTCCCATCAGGATGCAAATGACCCTGTGTGTGGACTGTCTATAGGGAATGTACAAAGCCCAGCTGTCACCCAACCCAGACGTGTATTCAGAGACAGGCAGAGGCACAGAATGGTTAAAGTAAGAAAATGCTTTCTAAAAGTGGCATTTTCAGACTTACAGTTTAAAATCTGACTTCACCGTTAATTGTGATTTTAACTTGTGGGTCCAGAGACATCAAACCTCCAATCTCCATCTTTTCCCAATTGGAAATTACAGTTAAAAGATGTTTTAAGGCAATCCCAATGTTAACCTATGGGATAGATAGGCCTAGCGGTAGTGAAAAATGAATTTACAGTTTTCACTACCAGGACGTGTAAAATCAAAAGTACATGTCCTACCTTTTAAATACAGTGTACCCTGCCCATAGGGCTGCTTAGGGACTACACTAGGGGGGACGACTATGTAATAAAAGGGAAAGTTTGGGCCTGCCAAGTAGGTTAACTTGCCATGTTGAAATGGCAGTTTGAACTGCACACACAAGCTCCTCAGTGGCAGGCTTGAGCCATGTTTAAAGGGCTACTGAAGTGGCTGGCACATTCAGTGCTACAGGCCCACTAGTAACATTTAATGTGCAGGCCCTGGGCACATGTAAGGCACTTTTCTAGGGACTTATAAGTAAATTAAATATGCCAATTGTGAATAAGCCAATGTTACCACATTTGAGGGACAGAGCACATGCACTTCAACACTGATTAGCAGTGGTAAAGTGCCCATAGTCCTAAAGCCAACAAAAAAGAGGTCAGAAGAAAGGGAGGAGGAAGACAAAAAGTTTGGGGGTGACCCTGCAAAAAGGGCCAGGTCCTACACATGTCAATAATGTTAATTATGAAGTCCTGTTCTATGGTACATTTATCACAGAATCAAACCTAGATTAAAAGGTGTCCTTCACCCTGTAATGTGCAGTCCTTTGGATTGCTACCACTCATCTATAACCCCCAATAAAGAGCATGTTTATATGTAGACACAATACCACAATCACCTGAAGAACATCTTCATGAGCATTATTTGCTTCATATAATTTTGAATAAGTATCACTTTTAAGTGCAGGTTTTTTTTACGCTGCTTTGGTTAGCTTCAGCCATTCCCAAGAGAGGTTCTTTACTATAGCCTTATAGCTGCTGCCAAGGGCTGTACCGGTTGTGAAAGGCCCAGAACCCAATTATAGGCATAAGCCACAGGCGAGGGCCTATACCAAGGGGGGGGGGGGCCTTTAGCAACAGGTATAGAGTGAGGCATAAGGGCTATAAGGCTACTAGAACATTCCAACCACTAAGGGCAGAATGTTCTAAATTAAAAAGGAGAAACCTGAAGACAAACATTGGAATGTTGAAGGTCCGGGCTTATATCAGCCAATATAAGCCCGGAGCTACTCAATTATCTTCAATGGAGCTCTCAACATTCCAATGTTCTAATAAGTTGTCCACCTCTGATTTAGGAAAGTATTTGGCCAGTCTTTGAAGGGCAATCCAACCGCCATTACATCAGAGCACTGTATGTTTCATAGTTTTTTATGGTGTTATTTCCCCATGGATAGCAGTTGGATTATCTCAGAGTATTGAAGCGTGAAAAATAGGTTATGACTAAAGGAGATCGACAAGACAGAAGTTGGCATCTGCCTATAACAGGGCAGTGAAATATTGAGAGAAGGATGTTTGGAAAGGTAAGAAAGAAGTTATCTTAAGTAAAGAGGTGCCTGCTCCCTGTCAGTGAGCTCAGGGGGGTGTTTTGAGTAGACTAAGAACCCATGTCTGAGTATTTATCAATTGTTTGATTCTATCCCGATGCCCTGACTCAAAAGCCAATAAATCATCTATGTATGCAAACTATAAGGTGATGTTAGAAGAGGGATTACACAGATGCCCCAGTTCACCAATCTACAGCTCATAAGACTATAAATAACCTGATGAAGCAGTAGACGATTTTGCAACAACAAATCCAAGTAGAAGGGTAGTTGTTGCAAAAAATGAATAGGACAAGATTCAACAAACTACAGATCTCAGGAAAACAGCAGATGATTTTACAAGCCCGCACTGTGCTAATGCCCCAAACCACCAGTTGCCAAATTTCCCAAAGGAAACAAAATCACATTGTTATATTTGAGAGAGTGGTCCAATAACTTAGATTGCCTGATGATCAGGATGGCACTATATGGTCTCTTTTCACTCAGACATCTTGCATGCAGGCAGTCTGCCACTGAACTAATTCATTCACCATTGCTGACTATACAGAGAATACACCCTAAGAGATGCTGGAGTTGCACTCAGAGTAATACAATTTACAGGCCTGAGATAAAATACTAGGTAGAACCTTGACTGGGAGTAGAATGTAGAGAGCAATCTGTAACAAAAGGAGTGCTTTACAGGTGTTTACTGGCTTGCTCCAAAGTAACCCTTCTCCAGTAGTATTAAATACATCTGAACAGGGTTGTAAAACATTTAATATTACTTCGGCTCTGGGCTTCTGCACTAGTAATGGACAGTAAAATTTCTTCTTGGCAGAGCAGATATATAGTATTAGTGGGATAGTATCTGCACTTCTCGGCTGGGTTTTATAATTGGTGAGCCAGGATCACCACTCCTTATAAGAGCTGCCACACTAGTAATGGAGAGTACAAGGCTTAGCTCAGGGGTGGTGGGAATGACGCCGCTATCCGTGTGTGTCCCCTGACTTCTGAGTTCCGTCTCTGGCCATGACCCACACTTCAGTAGAAGGCTGCATGCCGGCCTTGCAACGAAGTAGGAGAGCTGCGGGAGAGCTGTGCTTCAGTGCCCCGGCATCAGAGAGTGTTCCCCGTCACTTATGCCCTCCGTGCTCCGCTAATAGCAGCAACAGGCTGGGGGTTTTATAAGCTTGAGTGCAATCTTGCCTTGCCCTGATTTCACGAGCGGGGGTGAGAAGGTGCCTGCTCATACAGTGTCAGCCAAGCCCTGCCTTGACTTTAAGACTCTATTGGGCTTTAATGATGGAGAGGCGGCGATAGTGTTGGTGTTCGCTTTGGCAGGTGGACATATGGAGGCTGAAAGAGCAACCTGTTGATGCAAGAGGAGATAATCAGTGAATCTTGATGTGTAGATCTTCTGTGCCAGGCTGTTGCGTTTAGAGTAGCAAAATTTATTATGGAGGCAAGAAAAGAGTGTACTTCTTGAACCTCTAACTCTCAGCTTATCAGTATTTGATTAAGGAGGAGGGTTATTATCCACCAGAATAACTTTAATTCTAACTCCAAGGATAGTGCTGGCCTAGAGGAAAGGCGATTGGAATTTGGAGAGTTTGTAACTCTTTATTCCCCGCTCCCTGAGTCTGATTTGCGAGTGTACTGTGTGAATTTTGGAAATAGCTGCAGAGAATGCTGGTGAACCTCCTTAATGAGGCAAGTACCCCCAGGCACCAGTGACATGAATCCCCTATTTTGACAATGCCAGTTAAGATAACTAAGACATTAAAAACATCAAAACACTTGAATGAGAGAAAGAAAGCCTCTGTAGGTGATTTGCTGAGCATACAGAAGGCTTCCCTGGAGTATATTGAAGCAGCAGTGGCTTCAGTAATGAGACCTGTGGGAAAGGGAAGGCTTCACTGACACCACAATTATAGTCTCGATATTGCCTAGTGGAATCCATAATACCAGAGATAATCCCAGAGATGGATCCGGAACGGTATCCCCGAGTACAGGGAGTAGTAAATCAGTAACAGCTGGGTCAGTGGGGGCCTAAAGTATATTTCAGGCACCAGCATACCTAGGACAATTGGAGATCAGAGAGATGTTGGACTGTTATGCCCTAGGAAATAGCCAGAGAGGAATCCCCCCCTCTGGCGGGGCAGAAGGAGGAGGTGATGTGAGACAGATTTACCCGCTGTTTCAGGGCAGCAAATCTGGGGTCAAGAATGGTGCTAAAGACAAAAGGGACATAGAGAAAGGGCAGGTAGAGGCCACATAGGTTAAAGAGACCTTGCCCAGAGGGCATGATTGGGGGAACCCATCCAGAGCACACTTTGTGGTGATTGTGACACAGAAAGGACAGCAGAACCCTGCATGTCGCGGTTGTGGCACCGCTTCAACAATGCCAGCTGCAGATGTCACAAATGGTCTACTAAGTATGTTAGATGAGGTGCTGAGAGATATCAAAACAGCTAAAAACACTCAGAAAGAGATGGCTGATGAGTTGAAGATGTGGCTGGATAATGTGCGCACACAGCTGGGGCATCCCTTTACTAGAACTGATGAGATGGAAAAAATGATATCTGAGGGTGAGTACAATGTAAACTCGCTGGAAGAAGTTAATGAAAATTTGGAAAAGGAGATAATGTGGCTCAAAGACAAGCAAGAGCAAATAGAAAACCACTCAAGGAGCTTCAACTTTCTCATAACTGAAATTCCAGAGCATAAAGAGAATGGTGTGGGATGTCTCTCTTTGGTGGAAGGTTTAATGAAATCATATCTAATTCCAGAGTACACTCAGGATGTGCCAATTATGCGGGCACACAGAGTTCCAGCCCAACCTTCTGGTGAAGCTAAATATCCCAGAACCATATTGGTGAATTTTGCGGACTATAGAGTTAATGAGACAAAATTGGCCAACGCTATCAGGGAGACGGACGGCGTTTACAACACAAAATAATTGCACGTTCTGAATCTTCTCAGACATGATCGCAGAAATGCAAAAAGAACAATTGATGGACAGAATGCAGAACAATGTCATACATTCACCCCAGTACAGAGATCTGAGCCTAAATGCATCGTTTTTTTGCTCCCCATGCCATTCCAGTTTGAACCCAGCCATATGCAAATCAGTCTTGACCCTGCTCCCTATGGGAACAGTCCAGTCCGAACTGTCAGGCCAGGTCCTCCCTGAACTGGAAACAAGCATCCTGGGACCGGTTTCGGCGTTTCACCCCTCATCAGCCAGGCTAGCTTGATTCCAGTGGCATTGAGAGCATGGGACCCATGTCTGGGCATACCCGTCCCACTCGGGGTGACACATGCAAAAAGAACAATTGATAGACAGAATGCAGAAATATGTCATACATTCACCCCAGTATAGAGATGATGGATTAAATCCAGACAAAACATTTGTGAGCTCCCTCTTGCCTTTCCTCCGCTTGTCCCTCCCTTACTACGCTGACAGAAAATTCTCTTTACTAGTCGACGTTTCTGCATGAAGATATACAATTATGCCCTAATCCTGAACGGAAATTTAAGTTTTTTTGTTTGTAAGTGACAAAAGCCTAAACACGTTTTGCTGTACTTACAAAATGAGAATCTGCAACTTTACAAACATTACTTGACTATTTGAAGAAGAGGTTGTGAAGAGTTGAAGAGTTTCTGAAGGGAGGAAATAGTGGAAGAAAGAGTGAAGATTTTGTGTTGTAAATTTGTTTTGTTTGCAAATAAAGCCACAGCAAAGCCAGTAAGTTTGGGTTTTGTTGCTAGTACATGCCAACATTTGTCCAAATCAGGATAAGCATATTAAAGCAAAACTTATTGGCTTTATTATGGCTTGTTGACTATGTATTCATTAACAGGACTTTTAAAGACCAGTAGAGCACATAAGTACATTGTTGTCAGTAGTTCCAACTAAAAGGATTCATAACAGTAGATATCAATAAAACGGAGACATGACACTGTGACAAATTGGGTTGTTGGTTAAGGGGAATGAAACCCTACTCAAGCAACAGCCACAGTCTGTGTCAGAGTGCACCATAACAAAATCACTAAATTAACCTCTGCTTAACCCTCTGGTAGCTTGGCACAAAAGCAGTCAGGCTTAACTTAGAAACAATATGTAAAGTATTTATGCAGCACTTAAACAATAATAAAGTGAACACACAGCACAAGAAAAATTCCACACCAAGTTAGAAATAAAGAGTAAAATATAATAAATTATTTGACACCAAAATGACAAAAATCAAATCAGTAGAACCAGAGAGATGCAATTTCAAAAATATACGATAAGTATAGCTCCAAAGAGCACAAAGCGCCACTCGCTGTTATCTGGTTGTGCAAGACCGGGTGAAAGTCACAAGTAGGAGTGGCCGTAACTCGCAGAGTTTTACTCCGTGGAGTTCTGCAGGGTTGCATAAAAAGTCAGCAAGAGTCTGCGGTGTTCCTTGAGCGGCGGAATGTCGGCACGTCGCGCTGCTGGCGCTCATTTTTTTGTGCAGGGAGCTTGCTCTGCGCTGTAAAATCAGCATAAATGGCACCACGTGCTATGCCAGATGGCACTGCTTCTTTTTGCCACTCAAGTAGATTTTCTACTAGAGCGGCATCTTTCTCAACGCAAACAGTAGCGACCTGCCGCAACCACCCCCGTTGAGAAATTGTGCTGGGACTCATCCTAGCGCTCAACTTTTCTTGCTCGCCAACTTAATGTTGGCAAGCCGCGTGCGAGAAAAGCTCCGGCATGTGGCGGTTCGTGGAATTTTCCTAAACTCCATGCTTCAGACAGAGTTGGCAAACTCCGCAAACTCTGCCCGGGGAATGGAGTTTACTGCTCACAAGTTCAGGTGTGCAAGATGGAACGTAGGCCAAGTACAGTGTCCAGGTTAGTCATGCTGAAAAGGTTATCTTCTCAAAGTCCAGAGTAAAGAGCCCAGTTCGCGGTGGAAGAGGCCCTGAGGAGCAGGGAAAGCATTGCAGATGGTCATCGCTGTACCACGAAGAGCAGGCCAGGCGTCACATGTAGTCATCGCAGCAGTGTGAAGATCCTGTTGGGCATCGTGGACGGTCATTGCTGGAGCTATGCATTCGCAGTCACCGTGAGCTGTCTATGCTGTAATGCAAAGTGAAGATCTCATGTTGCTGATCACTGCTGTCGAGCTAATAGGCAGGTCCACCAAAGATTTTTGTTGGCGGTTATTGGGGGTAGCAAGATCTTGGCGCGAGCGCGCCCTATCACGGTTGTGAAGAGCCTAAAACTTCAGGATTTCTCCTTTGTAGTCAGAGGAGTGAACTCTGATGCCAACGAAGACCCCAGGAACTGGGGAGGAGCCACTTTGGGATCAGGGACTCACTTTTACAGAGGCCAGCAGGGCTTAGGCAGGTCCAGTTGCTTTTCCAGTGTAGCGGGTCAGCTGTACGGAGTGAGAGGAGGCCTCTGGAGCTTGCTATGTCCTTGTAGCTCTGCACACAAGGTCATCAGCTGACCCTTAGAGTCCCTTCAAGGAGCCTGGGGTGAAGGGAGCAGGTCTCGTTTCTTCTCGGATAGCAGGCCAGGCCAGAAGCAGCAGGGCAGTCCTCTGGCAGCAAGGCAGTCCTTCTGTAGTATCCACAAGTCTAGGAGTATATTGAAGAGTTGGTCTGAGGATCCAATATGTATACCTGGTGCCAGCTTTGCAATGGGAGAATCTTCGAGACGTCCCCTCACATCTGTTTTGTGAATTTCCTTCCCCTGTCCTTATCCCAGGATGTCTGGAGTCACAAATGGCTTGTGCGAAGTTCTGTTTGTGTGCACTGAGGTAACTCCTTTGAATTGAAAGTGTGGTAGGTGAGTGCTCAGCCCCTCCCATAAGGACAGGATGGCCTATCCTGCCAACTCCCAGTCCCCCTTTGTGATACTGTCTGGGAGGAATACACAAAGACAAACTGCCAACTACACGTAATCTTGTGACCCAGGATACAGGCACCAAATGGTTAGAACAAGAAATGCCAACTTTCTAAAAGTGGCATTTTCAGGATTGTGACTTAAAATCTGACTTTACCATTAAAGGGGATTTTGAATTACAATTCTTTTGAGACCATACATGACATTTCTACCTGTTTCCTAACAAAAGTTATCACTTATTAAATGTAATAAGGTAACCCAATGCTATCCTATAGAAGAGGTAGACATTACAGTAGTGAAAACCCAATTGAGGAGTTTTTCACCACCAGGATATGTAAAACTTAAAAACACATCCTACTTTTTAAATTCAATGCACCCTTCCTTTACTCTGTTTAGGACCTACCTTACGGGTGACAAATATGTATTTAAAAGGAAGGTTTATGCCGGACAAGAAATTTATTTTGCCAGGTCAAATATGCAGTGTAAAATTGCACATATGCTGCAATGACAGACCTGAGACATGTTTAAAAAGGCTACTTAAGTGATTGGCACCATGTGTGCTGCAAGCCCACTAGTAACATTTAATACACAGGCCCTGGGTACATGTAGTACAACTTTACTAGTGAAATACAAGTAAATTAAATGTGCCAATTGGGGGTAAGCACATTTTTCCATGTTTAGAAGAGAGAGCACAAGCACTTTAGCACTGGTTAGCCATGGTAAAGTGTGCAGAGCCCTAAAAGCCACCAAAAAAAGGATACAGAGAAATGGAGGAGAGAAGGCAGAATGTTTGGGGGTGACTTGCAGGAAGGGCCAAGTCAAACAGACACCATAAATCAGAATTATTTTGAGACCGGAATCTGACTACGATAGTCAAGGAAGAAGAAGGCCATGCTGGGCAATAGTTGGTGTTTGAAGCACACGTGGCTTTCTAACATACATGCTCTATCTTTCAGTGATTGGATCACTAATGCACAGGAATTGAACTGACATGCTCTGAGAGGTTTCCGCACTGTATGCAGGCAGTGGTACACCTTTATGAGCTTCATATGCACTAGGCAGGCAAAACAAGCATGGGAAGCTTTTTGCAGTGAGTGCAGGTCTTAAGTCGGGTAGACACCTATCACAGAGCACGTAGATTTTCTCTGATTGACAGCACACAGCTTTGGCTGAAACTGACCCTAGTTTACACATTGTGACCAAAACAAGTGTAACAAGGATTAGAACCTCCAAATAAAACTGTCTTAATGGGAAATGGCAAGCATGCCTTCTGAGCTTTAGTTTCATTACTCTGATATAGGCTTCAAAAGATGAAAATGGAAGAGCCCCATTCACAGACGTACATGCAGGATGGTTCTTTATCAAGCGAGGCCAAGGGGGTTCATAAGCTGCATGATAAAAAAGTACAAGGCCTAAAATGTTTTTTCCTTACTGTCACATAGATAGATGTGTAGTGCCTGTGGTGCTGTACAGCTCAAGACCAAGGAAAAGAGGTGTAGGAGGATGGAGCAACAGCAAGCTGATGCACCTATGGAAAGAAAGGGTGGTATTGGTAATGAGGAGCAGACACTTTAGGGTAAAAAGGAAGATGTAGGAGGGAGCAGCAATGAGCCAGCACATTAGGAGAAAGAGAAAGTGGGATGGCAGTAAACAATAATGAGTGAGCACTCTACAGAAAGATGGTGTAATGGGAGTCTCGGTGGCACACCCACCAGGGTGCATTCAAAGCAACATGAGCACGGCAAAAAAGTTAGGTTAAAGTATGATGAAGAAAATTATGTGTATCCAGTTCAGGTCTTATTTTTAAAGAATAAAATTAATTCTGACATATTATATTGCATGCACACATCTATTTACATTACATTTCACATAAGCATTAAGTAACATGCACAGTGGTCTGTTTTAGTGGGAAAATCCTTTGTTTAAATATGGCATCTCCAGTCATCAAATATCCCCTGCCAGCTTGTGAAAAACAATGCGCCTCATGTTTCGGAGCATGATTGCATTGGCACTTGTCACACTGGCCCCTGCATTTTAGAAGTAGATCTTAAAGCAGCAGTGGTGGTAAAATTCCAGGATCTAAACATTTTTACTGCACTACAGCATTGCAGTATAGGCGATAACTACTGTGACATCTCATGGAATTACTGAAAATGCTTTCTGTAAGCTGTTGGCTCAAGTATATCACTTCCATAAAGGTAGTTAGTTCTCTGGCAGATATTCCTTTTTAAATCTCAGGAAAGCCTGTGAAGTTTAATAATGTTTTTATCTCTTTGTTTAAATGTATTTTATATGAATTTTAACATGTATGAAATGCTGCTATTGTGCTTTTATGGTTGTTTGCTTACAATCGAATAAAGCTTTCTTGATTCTAGTTCTATGGCAGAAGTCTTGTTACTGCTGGTAGTTAGTCATTAGACATAGTTCTAACAAAACTAATGGTTTCTCCCGCCATTGGGCTTTGTCAACTGTACCACAAAATCAGGGCTTGATATTTCATTTTTAAAACCCTCTTAACAGTTATTTCATTAATTAATAATCCTTTTGGGTGAACCTTATGTATGAAGATGCCGGAGTTCTACATAAATTGATGCACAAAAAGGATTTCCTTACGTTATCATTTATAAAAGAAAGAATCTCCGACTGCGTTTTGTATGAGTCGCAGAGTATAATGCACATTGAAATTATCAAATATTTGTCACCATTGTGTTTGGGACACTTTGGTTTCAATTTTAGTTTGGAAATAATATTTCTTATTATTTTGTTGTTATATACCAAATGTAATCAAATAGTATTCTTCAATTATATACTGTCCTTTATATCGTTCCACATATCAGTAAAAACACTTGAAACTATTTCTTCCTAAATTTATCTCACATAGAAATATCAGACACTCATCTGTAAACCTCAGTAATACCATTGTAAGACTATCTTAAGATGAATCAAAATTCATGGTCAGACTGTGACAAAAAATAGACCCGGGCACCAAATTAAAGGCGACTCCCATTAGTGAACCAGTGAGTTTACATAAGTGGTAATATCAAGGAAATCAACAGTAAAAAGTTGCCCACCTGCCCATAAAACAGTCTGACAGCTGCTAAGAAAAAACAAAACCCACCCACACACCGAACTGTCAGACCAGCCCACCAGTCACTGCCTTATTCCCCTATACGCCAGTCCGACACTGCCAAAATCTGTATCTACCATACGCAGTGGTGATTTCACTCTTATTGCAAAATTCTACATTTCTTCTAAATGATTAATGCTGAGCTTGTTTCACAATGTTGTATTTTCAATAAGTGCTTCATGAACAGTCTAATACCCCAAAACCCATTTTGTTTTCTTCTATGTACAGAACTCTGACCCGAAAGAAAGAAAGAAATCACGATCATTAATGGGCAATTTTGCTAAACACAAGGTAAGCGGGATTTGTATCTAAATTAACACAAATATATTTGTTTGTTGTTAGCCGAAACTTTAAAAATGCCACAATAAATAATAATATTGTTCTGCTCTTCCTTTTGCCATAATTGTGTAAGCAGGCAGTTTTGACAAATTTATTAAAGGCATGAATGCATCAACCTTTCCCCTGTCCTCACCTAATTAAGTAGTTAGCTTCTTCTCTCTTGTCATGTTTAATTTTTAATCACATATATCCGGTGTCTCTTTCTTGTGTTTCTTTACCTTTGCCTGATGTGCTGGTCCATGGCATAATGTGGTGCAGTATATAAATCGTATGAACTTTAATTTGTACTGAAAACCAGTGCTGAAAGTTTTTTCTACAAATCCCCTTCATTGTGTGTAAAATCAAGCTGGATTAGCAATGTATGAGACCTTGAAAATATTAACCACAGTGTAAAGGAAGTAGTGTTAGACCTGTCATCCTTATGGTGGTCATCCCCCAAACATTTTGCCTTCCTCATTCCAGTTTTGCTGATCTCAGTTTTTGCTGGCCTTAGGACTCTGCACTCTTTACCACTGCTGACCAGTGCCAAAGTGCATGTGCTCACTCCTTAAAACATGGTAACATTTGCTCATACACAATTGACATATTTAATTTACTCATGCGCCCCTAGTAAAGTAGCACTATATGTGCCCAGGGCCTGAAAATTAAATACTACTAGTGGGCCTGCAGCACTGATTATGCCACCCACTTAAGTAGCCCTTTAAACATGTCTCAGACCTGCCATTGCAGCCCCACTTCAAAGGCACAACTGGATATAAATATTGGACCTCATGCACTATCTCCTCAGTATAGTTCTGGACCTGTGGATACTCTGCCAAGAAGAAGGACTGCTGTGATGCTGAAGGACTGCCACTTCAATGGACTGATGACTTTCTGTGCTGACCTGCTGCCAGCTGCCCTCTTGCCTTGGGGAGAAGGACTGGACTTGCATCCCTTGAACCCAGAACACCAGAGTCACTCCAAGGGCTAGTTGGCTGGCCTCCTGATCTAAAGCCTCAGAGACACAACAGGCTTCCAACAACCTTACACCTTCACATGGGGAAACATCCTTTACCACACATCCATTACAACGCAGTATGTTACATCGCGGTTTTGACTACGCAAGTGGTTACATCGACTTGCACTGGAGGGCGCTCTAGACTAAGGAATAGTGTAAATTACTATTCCAACACCTACCCTACTGTATGTAGACTGGAGTTGGAATAGTAATTCACAATATTCCTAAGTCCAGCCCCCTCCAGCGCAAGTCGATGTAACGACTTGCGTTGTCAAAACCGCGATGTAACATACCGCGTTCTAATGGAACGCGTTGTATCGTCATACATCCCTTCACATGGACTCTGCCATCTGTGAGTCTTTCCTGCCAAGTGGTGCCACACCAGTGCTGGACCCATGCAAGTGGGCCTAAGGTGCTCTGCCTTCTTCTGTGAATCCAATGGAACCAACGCATTTCCTCAGCTGTGTGGCGCAAACCCAAGCAGAAGCGATGCATCCGCGCTACTGCATGTATCGGAACCGCCGCAAAGACCAACATAGCAGCCCGTTGCCGCATCAGAACCGCCACAGCGCGAAGCATCCTCTGCACAGGGCCTTGCATCTCTCATCAACCGTAGCCTCAATGACGACTCCAGACTCCACATCGCTGCCTCGCATGTCTTCAGAACTGATGCATCGTCAGGACTGAATTTCAAATTTCAAATTCAAGTTTATTGTTTGATTACTAAAAACCATAACAAGATGTTAAAACCATGTAACTCATAAATACAAGGAGCCCCGATTAATGCTAAAACAATGCAATAATCTTGCGATAAAAGTGGATTAAAAAATTTAAGAATTGTCCGAATATGCATTTGTCTTTTATGGATCAGGCTCGTTGAATGACATAACAGTCACGGAATGATTTTAAGAAAATCTAGAAAAAGGGACGAATAAATATTTCAGCTAGTTTTAAAATGCTGAAAACAGTGTCCATGTAGGCCTAGTAGGAGGGGCCGGATGGCCGCTAGAGTTTTTATAACAGAGAAATGGCAAGGCCAACCGGCGGAAGAATTGCTGCCTTCTCTTTCTCCAGCACTTTAGCAGCTTTGATGACAAATTTGGTGAACCGAATGTTCAACTTTGTATTTTCTTGGTTCATAGATGCTATTATGGCCTGACGACATGTGCGGACTCCAAGTTTGTTCCACTCCGCTCGCAATGAAGTCCTTCTGTCATTTAGCAGGGCTGGGCATGTGCAGGCTATGTGCTCCAAGCTTTCTGAATGGTAGCCGCATTCCCTGCATTCGATATTGAGACTAAGGCGCCGCCATTGTGGCAAATGCTTTAAAAAGGGCCACTCGCCTAGCCTTAGGGCCATGAACTTAACCTTCCAAAAGACGGAGTATGTACTTGATAAGTAGGATGACTCAACCCCTGGTTTGTAATCGGAGACAACGGCCCAGGCATGTTTTCTTCTGGATAATTTTGCCCTGTCGGAGTGGAAAGACCAGAGCCGAACCCTTCGCTTAATTACGGTCTTCAATGCCTGTTGTGGTGGATTTGTTCCCCAATATTCCGTGACTCCGAGTAGCTGTAGGGAGCGGGCCAGATGGTGCCGATATTTTTGGCTGAATGCGCTGGTCGATATTTCATTCCAGATTTTGGACTCAAGACTGCCATCCCGGAAGTTGCGCAGTCTATTGCAGAACTTGATAAAAGCACCGGCCTCGACGCCGTTGTGATCTAGCAGGCCGAGTTCTAATCTGACTTGTGCCGGAGATGAGGACCTCGGCAGGCGCCATGCTCGCTTAAAGATTCTGGTAGTTGATTTATTTAATAAGATATTTGTTGAGCCCATCATGACCTCGTGTCCGTATGATAAGGAATTGGTGATCTTGGCCTTCATCACCTTGAGCAGCGGAGTTAAGCTTGGCCCTAGTAAATGTTTTGAAAGTTTAGCCGACGCAACCTCAAGCGACAGTGCTTTGGCCTTGACGGCATCTTTTTGTTTAGCGAAGGAACCTCTGGAGTCAAGAAAGATTCCCAAATATTTATAGTGTGGTACTGTATCGATGCTTTTATTGTTGAAAAACCAGCTGCTTTTCCGCTGCTTCTGTTTGCTGAAGTGAATTATTTTTGTTTTTGACAGGTTCAATTCGAGCGCATTATCAAGTGTATAGGGAAGGAGTTCGTCAGGAAGCCTCTGCAGGCCTACCTTTGTGTGGCTCAGTAGCACAAGGTCGTCGGCGTATAACAGATTACTGATACGGGTTCCGTCCAGTTGGGGCGGGTGGGAGTTGACCTTGTCAAGTGTAGAGGATAGGTCCGAAATGAACAGGTTAAAAAGAAGGGGCGCCAAGACGCAACCTTGTTTAACACCACTGCCTGTTTGGATCTTTTTTGAAACATGGGACCCGTCGCCCAACTTTATCCTTATCCAGGTGTGTGTGTGGAGTTGTATTATCGCTTTTAGGAGGGCGGGGGATATACCCCAACGGTCTAATTTTTGCCATAGGCGGCCGCGTGGCACCCGGTCAAAAGCCGCCTTAAAGTCGACGAAGCAGCAATATAGTTGCATACGACGAACGTCTGCCTTCTCCATCAAAACAGTTAATGTCAATAGGTTGCTGGTTGTGCCTGAGTTAGCTACGAAGCCGGTCTGGTTGAAGGGAAGACGCTGGGTTGATTCAGCCCAGGTTGACAATTCTTCTAGTAAGATGCTGGCGTAGTATTTGGATTCGACATCAAGAAGGGCTATCATTCTGTAATTTTTTGGATCATCTCTTTTACCACTTTTGTAGATGGGATGAATGATGGCACCTTTCCAGGAATCCGGGATGTGCTCATTGAGCCTGCAATATAAAAACAGTGGTGCAAGGAGACCTGACCACAGCGTTTCATCTGACTTGAACAAGCCCTGAGGTAGACCGTTGGGGCTGGGGGCTCCGTCTGACCTACCTTTCCTAATTATCCGGGCAATGGTGTTTATTAAAACTCCGTGTGTCGTCAGGGTCTCTGGGGTTGGATCGTTTCCTGGCTCCTTTCTCTCAATTATGGGTGAATCCAGGATGCCTTCAACTATAGTGGTGGACCCGATGTTGCCTGTGCAGTGGTTTTCAGTGACTGGTGGCCCAAGTTTGCAAGTCAAATGGGGACCAGGGTGCTCTGTCCTGCTTAAATGATCTCTGAAGTGATTAAATAGAAACTCAGTCCAGTCGTCAGCACTTATGTTTGCGCTGCTTTGTCCTCTGCCTCCTAATGGACCATTGTTCACAAGGGACCAGAATAACTTTGCGTGGACTTTTTGCTGGCGTAGACTAACTTCAACCAGAACTGGTCTGACGCTGATTGTTTGTCTCTGTGCACGGATGCCTTAAAAGCTTTTTGAGCTTGCTTATATTGTTTGAATAAAATTACGTTGCCTGGGCTTTTTCTGGCCCGGCATTGAGCAGCGTTTCTTAGTAATTTTAACGTTTTTGTTGCTGGTGAAATGCGAAGTCGTGGTGGATCTTGCCGGGGGTAAGATTTAGATGGAAATTCATTTAATAAACTGTTCACCAGCACTTCCCAGCCATCGATAATAGGCACATCTTTTGCACTTTGTGAACGTAGAAGATGATCGCATTTCTCCATGACAATGGGGACAACACTGGACGACCATTTCATTCGCCTTAGGTTCTCCGAATGGCTGTAGGATGTCGTGTGAGCAAGTGCGTGATGGTGAGGCATGTTGAGAGATAATGTTATTATTTGAGGTCGATGGTCACTTCCCCCCATTGCTGCTATGTAATGGCACTCAATTAAGGTGAGCATTTCGCTGTTTCCTAATGTGAAGTCCAAAAATGAGTGGGTTCGGCCGTTAGTTCTTGTCCAGGCCGGGGGGCTGTCTGTAGATGAGCGACCATTTATTACTATGTAGCCTATTCTGCTAAGTTGGAGGACTGCATATTCGCCCAGTTTGGATGATCGGAGTCCTGACGGTAATGTTTGTGTGGCGAGATGTGAGGGGACCGCTGGAGGGATGATTCCCAGATCTTCAAACTGGTTATAAAAGAGGTTGGTATTAAAGTCTCCAGAGATTAAACATGGTATACTGCCATATGTGCTTAAGATATTGCATAAAATTTCGATCAGGCAGTCCAGTTTGGATTTTTCCTCCTTGGTACATGGGCTAATGTAAACATTTAGGAATAGTAACTTGCTCTCTAATGAAAAATTTTCAACCACAATGCCAGTGACCCAGTCAACTTCAAATTTTAACTGTTTAATGTGTGCTGATAGTCTAGTAGCCACATAGATAGACATCCCACCGCACAGTCTGCCAAACTTGCTCTTTCTTATAGCTGGCGATGTAAATTCCAGATACCCTTCAATTGGGTTGCTCGTTGATAGCCAGGTTTCTTGGAAAAAAATAATGTCATGTTTTGTAAAGAATCCAAGTGTATCTGGAGATTGCAGTTTTGACGAAAGGCCATTGATATTCCAGGAACAGATTGTGAGACCATGTTCCAGGTTATTTCAGTTGATCCTGCTTAGGGCTGCTGGCAGCCATGACCAGTCTGCACTTCTGATTGTTTGCTGGACTTCACTGCGCTCGTCATTGTCGACTGGAGAGCGGCTTCTAGCTGACTTTAAAATGGAAAAGGGGGTGTGGCTTGTACTTGAAGCTGGGACCCGGCTAGGTGCAAGTATTGAAGGGTATCGGGGAACTCGGGCGTTGCTATAATTATTCCACAGATTTTAAATTGGTCAGCTTTAGATTGAACCAGTTCCCTTATGGCTTTAGATGTTAGTGTGATTAGGGTTGATTCTCCCGTTTGGGGGCCAAGGCTGGGCTTAAATTCGATGGCAAGGATATCTTTTGATTCCAGCTTGCACAGGTCCGGATTTGATTTGAAGAGCCGGATTATGTTCCCGCGATTTAATATGTCATGCGGGCCTTGAGAAACGTACTCTGGTGTTAAGATTAGTTTGGTTTCATTGGTGTCTATGGCTTGGTCGTGGGTTTCAGCAGATATGGACTTTGGTGGTTGAAGCTTAACTTCTAGTTTTCGTTGAGAGGTCGATGTACTATGCGGTGGGGTTGCTTGCTCATTGACTTGGTTGGTTGATGCTGAGATAAAAACAGTTTTGCGCATACACGCCAAAGAAAGTTGGCTAGATGGGATTGCCGGAAATTGGTGGTCCAGTTCTTTGGTGGGATTCACTGCGCAGTGTGAGCCTGGACTGTTGGTCGTCATTTGAGGTGGGGAAGGGGGTTCATTAATTGGTAGACGCTTTTGGGAGGGCGTGGTTGTGGCTGAACTAGTAACAGTTATTAGTTCTTCATTGATTTGTAATTGCCTGTTTCCAGTGTCTCCAATTTTATCCTGAGATGTTGGGTGTAGGGGGTGTCTTGGGGCTTGTTGTGACTCCGTTTTTGTTGAGCGTTTTGCTTTTAAGAGTCCTTTTTGGGGCGTTGGGGACTGGGCTGCTTTCGTCTGACTAGTGGAGATGGTGAGCACTGGGCTCGAGGCCTGGGCAGTCACTGGTTTATTATTTGTAAAGTAGTTGCAAATTGTTTTTTTGGGCTCTTCCGAGAGCCTTTTATGGGATTTCTGAAGTTTTTTTTTTTCCCGTTTTGATAGTCGATGGACAGGTTGTTGGGGTGATTTGACGTTGGTAATTGTATCCGTGGGTGCATTAGAGACTGCTGTTGCTTTAAATGATGGTGAAGAAGCAGGTGATAATTTGTTGGACGTGTGCTCGGGATCCTGGTGTTTCGGGTGTTTACCATGTAGGGGGGCCAGTGGTGTGGAAACAGGAAGCCTAGACTCTGGGATCCTCTGAATTTCTGTTAGTACTGATGACAGAAATTGGGGTAGTGAGGATAAAGAGTCGATGATAGGAGAGCAGCAACATACTGATTGAACTAGTTGCACTTGAGATTGAGCTTTAATTATCAGTGAATTGAGCGCCTCCATTTTTTGGTCAATTCCTACGGTGTAGACAGCAAGAGTGTTTAATAGATCCACCTGTTGATCCATTTTGTCTGAGTGGTAGTTCAATGCAGACACTGTAGATTGAAGAGTTTGGAGGAGTTGTAACCAGAGCTCATTTATGTCTAGAGATGTAGGACTGACAGTCGATCTGTTCGATTCTTTGGTAAAGAAGGATAAGTCGAGATGAGTATTGGGCATGGTGTTCTGGCACCAGCCTGTGTTAATCTTTTGACGACAGCTATTAGCAATTGGTGGTGAAATTGTTGGGGATGACGTTGTGGGGTTACTTGGATGTTCGTTTGCCTGGGTTGCAACTTGCGGGGTAAGAACTTTAGTAGTTGCTGTTGAGTGGGGCTTGAGGGCTTGGGACTTGTTTGCTAGGGGGGAAAACTGGCTAGGAATCCAAACGGAGTGATGGTCTGGCGAGGTCAACTGGCATCCAGTGAAAGGCGAAGGGGAAGCAGAAGCCGATGCATGAAGGTTGTTAACTTGTGAGTCGAAGGAGGACTGGTCAAGAGCCTGGGCAAGGGCCCAGGGAGATGGAGTAACCACTAACGCTTCTTTTGTTTGGAGATCGGCACTAGTTGGAAGGCCTGGAAACGATGAACTAAGGCCTTTCACGCCGGCATACACATGGATCATGGGCTGAACCAATTTTTGATGCTTTACTGGAACTGAGACTGAGGATAAGACAGTTGAAGCAGGGGTCCAAGGTGTCTCGAGTGAGCTTGATCTTGACTTTAAAGAGGATACAGAACTTCTGAAATAGTCCCTCAGAGACATTTTTGTTTGTTGAAGAAACTGGGAAGACTGAAGGTCTCGAATGCGTGTCTTTACGGTTTTGATTCTCCTTGAGCACACCGACTCCGCCGCCTCTGCTTGTTGTTTGTTGGACGAGGAGAGACTGAGCTTGAGATGGGAACTGTGGAGGTTGTAACTCGATTGCAGTGCCCATGGCTGTGTCTGTGGCAGTACCCGATTGAAACTGTGGGTCAGACAATTTTGCCAGGTTTTCAGGTGGCAATTGGTCCGCTACTGCATCTTCGGAAACCTGTTTTTTAATGTCTTTTTTTGAAGGATTAGATAGGGCTTTCCTGGTTTTCCCAGATCTCATCGCTGGGGGCGTTGGGGGGGTAGGGTAGAGTAGGGTACACCCCCGCTGACCGAGCCACTTGGGCTACTTAGAATGTTTTATACGCCTGGAGTGGTCACCCGGGGGGGGTCGTGACCCAGTGATGCCGTACAGGGAGCAAATATTGGTTGATTTCTTTCTTGATTCTGATGAGACAGTAGCTATTCAGTTGAGATGGTGGGTGGCGCTTTTCTTAGTTTAACTTTAAAAACACTGGTAAATTGATAGGTGTTTTGTTGTGGAGGAGCCTATCTCTCATGGATGCATGTTAATGCCAAAAGTTAAAGTTAAAGATGGGGGGGAAGAAGAAGAAGAGTATTCGGGGGCAAGTACAAGTAAATGCCACCAGGGAGTTGTTGCGGTTTATGTCATGGTCCTCAAAAAGCACAGCAGGCTCAAAGATCCAGAGAATGCTCGAGGAACCGCACAAACAAACAAACACAAACAGACCTGGCAGACTGGGCACTCCAACACAATGATCACCGCACGGCCCTTGCCGCTGCTAAAGCGGGTCTGCTGCTGCTGGAAGGTTTTCTCGCTGCTACCACCGCCGTGAGGGTGGCTCTGGGGCGGCTCGTAGCTCCTATGGCTCCTGTGGCTCTTACCGCTGTCCCTGCTGCTTTTGGACGGCTGCTGTGGAGAGACTCCCGCGGCTCCTACCAATGCGGGGGCACTGACGTGGCTCCTGGCGCTGCGGGGGGCAATCGCGTGACTCCTGCCGCTGCGGGGGGCAATCATGCGGCTCCGAGGCGCTGATGTGGCACCAACGCGGCTCCTGCCGCTGCGGGGGCACTCGCACAGTTCTTGCCGCAGTTCTTGCTGCTGCGGAGGCTCCCGCGGCTTCTGCCGTTTTTCGGTGACTTTTCGCGGCACCACGCGACTCCTCGCAGCCTCAGGGTCAGGCACCCCCGCGCCTCTGCTCCCACTCCACACGGCAGCAAGGAACCGAAAGCTGCGAGCAGGGAAACAGCACCGGCAGCCTCCAACAGCCTCCAACAGCAACACCAACTAGAAACCGGACCGGTCAGGACTGTGCGACACATCCTTGATGCCAGACTTCACATCGCAAGCCCTCGTCGACCGGATCATCGCCACAGGATCTAGCATCGCAGCTGCACTGCATCTTGGAACCAACGCATCTTTGACGCGCATCCTCACAATGCTCCGCAAACCAGGATTTACAGTACTCTGTGTAGCGGGCCTAATTGGATCCCGGTAGCTAGATTGTGCTCCATAGCGGTCAGCCAGAATTTGTATCTTTGTTCCAGTCCGGGACAAGCAGATGTCCACAGATGGTTTTTACTCCTTTTACTGCTATTTTTACCAAAACTCTGATTCGATGTTTGTCATTTTTGTCTTGTTTTATTTATTACAAAATATTCATTTTATCTAAACTGGTGTGGAATCCTTTTTTGGTATGTTTTCACTGTGTTACTGTTCTACGTATTTCACAAATACTTTACACATTGCCTCTAAGTTAAGCCTGACTGCTCTGTGGCAAGCTACCCGAGAGTTGAGCACAGGTTAATTTAGGGTTTGCTTGTGACTTCACCCTGAGAAGAATTGTGGTTGCTGTTTTTAGAAGGGTTTCACCTCCCTCACTCAGTAACCCAATGTCTTACAATTAGTAAAAGCAAAGTCTTATGAGATACAGGAAATAATATATAGTAAGATACTTAAACTATGAGTTGATGTCCGGAGTTGATATAAATTCCAAATTGCTGCTCTGTGGTGTTACATAGTTGTTAAAGATAAATTAAATCTTCAGTTACAGTGCATTTAATAAGTTCAAGCAGCCATTTTGCTACTGACAATAGTTTGGAGCCTCTTGAGAGTTTCTATCCTTGGGCCTGGCACAAATAAAAAGAATGCTAGACACCCCTGTTAAGATGTTTATCTAAGAATATGAAAATAAATCCAAAGGTTAAAGTAACCTTATAGTTGAGTGAAAGTTAGGTGAAAATTTCATTGGCAACATGTTTTAATAAAGATACAATTCCACTGAAATTCAACAGCTATAGTTATCTCAAGTAACTATAACTCATGCCCTAAGGTAACTATAACTGACGCCCCCGCCATGCACAGTTTTCACATCAATAATTAAATTTCAAATGTTGCAGTGATATTACCAATGATGTCATAGAAGATGTCACGAGTGATGTAATATGTGTGGTAATTAGCAGTGTATGTCAACCCCCTGCAACAGCCAATCCTAGGTCATGCACGGCCTCCCACGCAGCCTCCCTCCCCAAGTCACTTCGGGCCCGAGTACCCCATTAGGTCTTTTTTTTCTTTTAAGGGAATTGGGCACACAGCAAACCACTTTGCTCCCAAGGGCCTTTGTCTTTTTTTTAACGAGAGGGGGCATGTGATCTCCTTCCCCGAGCCACTTAGGGCCCAGGGACCCCACCCCTGTGGCTGCGCTTTTGTTACAAGGGGCCGATTTTGCAGCACTGCTGCAAAACCGGCTCCCAGTAACAAAAACGGCCCCCACTGGTCCAAAACAGGCCCCCACCCTTCTGGCCCACTGGGGAAACACCTGGTGCCCGCTACGGCCAGTCCAGCCCTGTCCACAAGGCAATCTTTTGTCAACAGGTCACTCACTACAATGATTTAGAGGACTACACTATACAAGTCTTCTTGTTGTTTGGGCATCAAGCTGATTCAATATAAGGGTAGGAATACCTGAAACACGACACACTGGGTGTAGACCAACTTCTAGACAGATAAGCTCATTACAAATTGGTACGGTTGTTTTTAACAACTAATTGAGTATTTACATTATTTTGTTTGCACCTACCTGCATATTGCTTGCCCTATTTGATGTAATCAACTGATTTGTTCTATTGGCTTAGTTCACTTTATCTGAAAACTTTCAGCAGTCTTGTCTTTTATGTGACAAAACAGAAAGCAATGTACAGGAGCTTCATTAAAAGTAAGTGTTAAAAAAGCATAGAAATGCAAATAATATTAATACAAAATACCATTTGTAAGGTTCTGGTAAATGAACAATCGTTCCAATAATTTCTTTGGGGAAGTCAAATTAAAACCTCTCAAGTGAGCCAACTGCCCTGAAGGCCTGCCTTTGCTTCTATAACCAATTGGCTGAACATATGCCTACCTCACAGCAGTTAGGTCAAGGCATACTACCTTCCCACTCAATTGGATATTAACCATTGGAACCGCCTGACCTAACTGTGCAAGATAGACAGAACTCTTTCATCTTGCCTATAAGTCAATATCCAATTTCAGACTAAGCATATCCATGAAGTATGATACAATTGGCAATTTTTTCTACTGCTTTGGTTACATTTTCTTGTTATAGTTATTACTGGCTACCCTTATTTTAGATATGGGGAGAGGGACACGTTCCACTTTTGCTGAAAACCACAGAACATATGATGTAAGTAATTGAGACCATTTCCAGCAGTTGCCTTTAAGACCACATCACAAACATTAATTATGGGACTGTTACTCCACATACCTTTGGCACATCCCCCTTTCATTGAGATTACATTGCTCAACAAACTTTATCTTTGCTTTATTATTATGCTAGTGGTCTGCAGATGCCCAAACCAAAGGAAGCTCTGCTCCCAGCTCTATCAACAAATTGCACAACTCACTAGTTCAAACTTAGTCCTCTTGTCCATAAAGGCCACAAAGCGGCATTATTTTCTGAGGGTCTCCCATTTCCATACCAGAAGATGGAAGTTGAAGACATGCTTAACAGACACCAGGCATTCTCTGTGCCCCTCTTAATACTGCCTTAATTTCTACTAACCCAATTTCCTAATCCAATGGTTCTTTACCTTTTGACTTCTGCAGACCCCACTGAATCACTATTGGAAGCCAGGCACCACTGAGGCATGGGCAGGACCATGTAAGTACTGCGAGATTGGGGGAGAGAGAGTGATAAGTGTACATTATGCGTGCCGTGACCTGCAGTATTGGGCACACTAGCTCATGTGTAGTCTCATGCCCTTTGTGGCACAGGTAGATAAACTCACTTCTGGTGATGCCACTCACATAGGGCAATGGTCAGCCTGTGCTGTAGCTCCAGGTCAGTTAAGTAGATTCTATACATGCTTTGAGCAAGTTCTTTCTCTAGGCAAGTAATACAGATGGGCAGCGTTGGCACACTTTTAGTGGTGTTTATAGAATGATCTTTCAACCACCTGCTTGGGTAACCCCTGCATAGCCAACAAATAATTTCAGTTACATGAAAGTCCACGCCGCTACCAAAAATGCAATCTTATGTGTTTGCACAAATTTTATCGTCTCTTAAAAAAGCAAGTTGGGTACTACTTTGGGCCTTTCTTTGGCAATACAATCTTACCCTTTTGTCAATCTTGATGTTATTCGCCTCTGTTGAGTAGAAGGGTTGCAGCCCCAGATGTCACACTCATCCGTCTTTGTATGCTTAAATTCCAACTATGGTGCGTGCCAAATAGGTATAGAAAATATTTTTGATTCGTTCATATAGAAATATTTTTTATGTAGTATTTCTGCATTGGCCTTATTGTTAATTCAACAATCTTATTTTACTTATGCAAACATTATTTGAGGATCTAATGGCCGCGATCTTGTCCATTATAGCACACAGAACTCAACTACATCTTGAAAATGGGACATATGTGCTCTCCCTTGTTTGTGACAGTTTAAAGGCTCTGGATGGAGTTGGGGGCAGGGCCGGCTTCAGCGCCTGTGGCGCCTGGTGCGACAATCTTTTTTGGCACCCCCCTTTCCCCATGATCACCTCCTCGGATTCCCTCACTACCACCCGGCAAAAGTGCCCCTCATAGCCCCTCTCTCACATACATTTAATTTGTTTTAAAGTGCTGGTGAAGGCTGGCTTTACTAATCCACTCGGCTATCCACATAAAATACAGATCTGTTCTTTGCAGCAGGCATGTTAACCCCCTGCGCTACTTTATAGCGAGTCGAATCTGCCCCTAGACAAAACCACAATCTCTCTTGCCCCCCCCCCCTCCTCTCTCTCTCAGGAACATTAATCACTGGCGTTATCTTGACATTTTTATTGCTGCCTAAAAGCTGGATGCACAAGGAACTCTGCAGCAGGTGCTTTTAAATGTTAAGTTATTGCTAAACACAGTGCCCCTCCTTGAGGTGAGTGCCCCACCCCCTCCAGATCAGCGCCCAGTGCAGCCTCACCACCCTAAAGCCGACCTTGGTTAGGGGATTTGCATAGAAAGCTTAGTGACATGTTTTATATATTAATGTACACGCCAATCTTCTCCTTTTTCCATATGAAGTAGTCTCTAAAATTGATTACCATATTATGTTTGAATTACATCTATTTCTTAACTTGGTACTTACAGCTAACAAGGTCCTGATAGATCTAATAACTTGAATCAAATGAATAAACAAATACAAAGCTCATGCAATATCAAATAACTCAAATCACACAACATATATAAATCAACACTAATGGTTCCCTTCTATTAACATTACAATTCGAGCTATTTCTCTGTGTGCTCCTCACTTTCCTTCTGACTAATACGAGATTAACCCTCGGCAGCGAAATGTATCCTGTAATACTGAGCCCCACAAAACGTGTGAAAACACCATCCTCTATTCAAGTATTCCTGGGGTAAATTTTGATCACCGTGATCCATGTTAAAGGTGGCATTTACAGTCTAAAATGTTTACATTTTTATTAGTCCTGCCATTTACAGTACTTATGGCCCTCTGACTGCACATCCTTCTTTCTTATGATTATCGATAACTCTTTAATAGAAGGGAGCGTTTTCTCTTTTTAAGGCACATATTTCACTGCATAATTCTTTTGTAATCTCAGTATTATTCAATACTTAGTCTTTTCCTGCCTTCTGATACATGACTTCTGTACATGACACGCCTGGCTCAGTGCTTAATTTGTGCTGGTGGTTTCCGGTGCTCGGCACCGGCACTTAATTGTCAGCACCGGCTCTAGTGACAGTCCTCCACATTGTGGCACTGTCTTTTTTTAATTTTGAGATGAGCACAACAACCCTGTTTATTAAGTCAATACATTGGAAATGAATAATTCTAGCCTCTCATGCCATTATTATCGCTGTGTGTGTCTTGAAATAGTCTGAATTGTCACACTTATAGGAGTGCGATGGTTAGGTGTTATGTTGGTACTGCCATTGCAGCGCTGGCATGGTATGGGTGGTGCATGCTACAGTGGCCTTCCGAGAAGGGCCCTGGCACTTCATTTATTTTTACAAATTAAGCACTGGCCTGGCTTCTTATACTTGATTAATTTCGCAGTAAAATGAATGTGTTGAAGCTCAGACTGCATATTTCACTGAATAATATGAAGGCAACATTCTAGTAACCCCCAACTCCAAACACCAGTGCGTAGAATATAACCACTGCGTTGGGTAATTGGCAGTCCACCTTTTCACTTTTACGTCTCTTAGCCATCAGGCTCTGGGGAAAATCTTGATAAGAGGAAAAGGTTACATGTGTAATATTATGTCGGATTGTACAGGTGTAAACGAGTTAGTGATATAAATAGTTGAGCAGTATTTTAACATTGTTATTCCATTTGACAAACGTTTAACAAATTAGATCCGTTTTGAAGTAGCATCCTTTTTTTAAATTTATAGCCAGTAGCTTGTGGAACCACATGGAAGGGGCTGAGGAGTTCTTGGATGGGGAGATCCATTATGTTCATCATTGCATCATCATCACATGGCTGGATGCAATTAAATTATATGGAAATTTATGGAGCAAAAAATAAGAGTTTTAGTGGGCAAGGCATTAGGTGATTGGTCCAAGCATTCTTGGCCAATTCCACTAAGAGTAGTTCCAGTAACAAAATCTATGTGTGTTCACAGTCAACCACTTAACCCAGGATAAGTTTCATAGTTATAATGTCATCATTAGCTTAACATTTTGTGAAAATGCCAGTCTGTGCTTCACAGCTGACAGCCATATTCATTGCTATGGCTAGCTCCCACTTGGATTATTGTAATGGGCTGTATTTTGGCCTTCAAAGTACTGATTGAAAGGCTCCAGAACATGGTCATACTTATTTCCCGAACCTAGAAGCACTCGCACAGGGTTGCTGTGACGGTCCAAGTGTGAGTAATTGAATGTTTGCTTTCAGGCAAAAACACTAATAGTGCTTTCTACCTATAGCTCCTCTATTTCTTGTGATAACAGATACTCTCACCCATCCAGAGAACAGGAATTACATTTTTCAAGCACTGATCACCAATCATATTTCAATCACAAAACACACCTCTCTAAAATGCCAAATTCCAATTAGCTATGCACAGAATACAAATGTACTATATTGTGAAAATGTAGCTGCGCACCAAAGACTGAGGCGTAGGCAGGGGCGTAACACAGGCCCCCGCAGCCCCTGCGTTGCGGGGGGCCCCCGCGCTCCAGGGGCCCCCTCACTTCATCATGAATTAAATGGTGCTCAGTGCGCACGGCACGCCCGGCCTCTTAATAAATTAAATGGTGCGCACGCACGCCTGGGCCCCGGCCGCCGGGCCTCAGAGGCTCTTCATTAATGAAATGGTGCGCGGGCCCTGGCCGGGCCTCTGAGGCTAAATGGTGGGTGGGTGTGCGCGGCGCGCAGTTGTCTCCGTGACGCGTCTGCGCGGTCTTCAGGGTGGGGCAGGGGATGGTGACCAATGCCCTGATTGAATTTGGCATGCTTGCGCATTGCGGAACACGCGCAATTAAAAGTGCGTGTGAGCCGAGGTGTGGCATCCGATCCCAGGACCCAGCCACGCTACGCCAGCCCAGAGACTGAGAAGGACCATCGACGTCCGTCACCGGCCATAGTTTAAATTATCACTAGCCCTGGGCCCTGCCTGGCTAGCCTTGCCCTGCCAGTGCCTTCTCTGCTGCCTGCCCGGCCCGCTCGCGCCTACCTCTGAAGCTGCAGGCCAGGCCAGGCCCAGCCCCAGCCCTCAGGTCAGGTGAGTCTGCGTCCGAGCCTAGGCAGGATTGGTCCGTGGGTGGTGGCGAGGACGGAGGCTCAGTGGGTGGCGGGGTGGTAATCTGATGAGATAATTTGGAATCAGGGAGGGCATCATGCTGGATATGTGTCGGCACACACAAAGTCACTCCATTATTTTTGCAAGTGTTCTATTTTTGTATTTTCAACAATACTTGGTGGACAGTGAGCCATAGTTAGTTGCACCCAACAATGTCGCCTCCAAATACACAGCCGGTGTGCATGATACCTTTATCCTCCGACAGTCCATCATCAACCAGCGTTCCCAGGATGGCAACAAGGGAAATGTACAGCCCCTTGTCAATATACAAATGAACACCCCACACACCTCAACACCACAACCATGCAACTCACAACTCTGGCAATGCACACGTCACAAAATCACATACAACAGGCACAACAATATGCCCACCCACCAGACACGACAGAACAACTTACAATGTCCACATGGGCAAGCCCTGAAAATGAGCCAGCAACGGCATGACACCTCAGCCACATACTAGCTGAATGTGGGGAGAGGTGGCAACCAGGCATGTGAGAAGGATGCAGTAGAACCATGATTGGGAAAGTACACAATGCCAACAGTGCCGGAGATGTGCTGGACACCTCGCAGTATGCAGAACACACCCATATCCATGGCGACATACACCGCTTGCGTATGGAGTGTAGTGGACAGTGGACGCCACCATGTCACCACAGCCAGTGGGGGACCTCGCGGAAATGTTGCCTGTTATGCCCCCCCAAGCGTCAGCGGCGTGGGATGGCCCGGCGTACGCCACGCCAGCGTAGGGGTGTGAATAAAAACCACGTAGGCCTGGGCGTGGTCCACTTCCGGAAAGACCCACGTCTTCCAGGGCGGCGCCTCCCACCTCGCCACAAGGCCGACGCCATCCTCGTGAGCGGAGTTGCCTGAGATGCCGTGCGCCTGCCGGACCCCAGCACGCTGGTCCACGAACCCTTCAGGCCAGCCCCTGCGCAGCCAGGCCACACTGATCACCTTCCGACACCGGCGTGTGTCAAGGAGGGCCCACCACGTGCCGGCACAAGCCAGAGGCCCAAGACCTTGGCAGCCACCTCAGACCATCACGGCCGCCACGACACCGGCCCGCTTTATTCCTTTTTCGTTGACGCACTCCACTGCCGCCCCCGGCCTACTCTTCGGACCAGTAGGTCCCACATGTGGAACTGTCTCTTGAGTCATGAATGGCAGTGACCCCATATCCCGGCCAGCGGCCACAGCACCAGACCCCCCCAGTTCAGTGAGGCATAGTTCCATATGGGCATCTTGCGACATGTGGTGCCACTAAACCTGTTCAACGCCGGCCTGCTACACGTGGTGCCACTAACCCCGTTCAACGCCAGCCTGCTACACGTGGTGCCACTGAACCTGAACTACGCAGGCCGGTGGGGCCATCCTACCTATGCCGGCGACACTCGGTGAATGGGCCGTGCTGACCGCTGCCTCAGGCCTACACCACGGTCAGGTAGGTCACACATTTGGAACTGAGTCTTGATTACACTATGGCAGTGAACATCATTTAAGGCAGAGAACAATACACTATACACCCTCCGATGTGGTGGCAACAAGTCTGTGCATGGCATCACAACCACACGTGTCTGTGGGCCTACGCGGACCACTGCCCTCGGCCTACGCTGCGCACGAGTGGGATCACTGATTTGTAACTGAACATCGGTAATTCAGAAGGCAGAATACATTTCCTCGCACGCACGGAGGGGCGTAAGAGGATGACACGTTGCAGTCCGGAGGGAACAGGATCAGCGTCACGGAGGTGATTGAACACTACCGACAACTGCCACTGTGTCACCAACTCTGTGCCTCATGAGCCAACGACCCGTGGCTGTGGGCCACTTCTGACTGCAGCCTACACTGCGGTCCAGTAGGTCACAGAGCCTTGATTTGGCATTCTTGGAGTTCACATCTGTGTACGGGCATCATCGCAGACTGCATCCCCTCACAGCACCTGTGCCACTAAGTTTGTTCCCCGACATTCATGGACACTCACTGGTCGGACATTGGTGGCGTTTGAGTCCATGGACTAGGGGCTAGTTTTCATCCTCATGTAGCTGATCCCGAATTGTTGGTGAGGACGAGGGCTACGCTTTCCACTTCTCCATTTGCTGCTTCCAGATAACATCAGACCCTCCGCATCATGTCCTGGAGGACACCTTCCACTGTCCCCTGAAACCCTCCGCAACATACACCTCGGACATTGATGGGGACCCGCTCAGGTCGCATGGCCCATCTGACTGCACCGCAAGTCACCGTCCCGCGCCTGGGTGCCTGTGCTGGCCGCAGTGCATCCGGGGCCACTAACTCTGTGCTGCTCAGGCCTGGGACCCCTTCTTCTGAGACATTGAATGGCCTCTGTAGCAATGGTCTTGGGGTCATCAACGCCATGTGTCTGTGGCCCTGCGCTGTCCGCCTCCTCCGGCCCCAACTGCAGTCCACCAGGGCCCACACATGGCATTGAGTCTTGACTGGCCCGGACGTCGCATCACCGCAGGAGGCACACGCCACCACCGCAAGGACCACCTTCAACCGCCATCTGCCAGAGTCGAAACGGTGGTCCTGACAGACCTAAGGAGTTGCTCAGACCTGTCATGGTTGCCATCATCGGCCTGATACCCTGCTCAGCACTCCAGGTGCCAGTGACTCAGTGCACCGCAAGCCATTGTCCGTTACTGATTGAGTTTTGTGCTATTGTGAGGTTGCGCAGCAATGTCACCTCATGCAGTTAGACCTGGGACTATGATGAGGAAGATGTGTCAAGTGTGCGGAAGGGAGAGGGCACAGACAATGGGAGGGAGTGCAGGAGGCAACAGCCCCAAGGCAGGAATGCAGACTGGTGGTGGTAGTCAAGCTACACAACCGGATCTATTGCTGGGTATTGCGCTGTGGACTGCGGATGCAACTGTCACCTCAGGCAGTGTGGGAGACCTGGGACGTTGATGAGGAAGTTGATGCAGGTGTAACACACTGACCCGAAGGGACACAATCCTAGCAATTTCTTCACATGAGCGCGCTCTTCTCTAGTGCCCCTGCCTCAGTGCACTGCAACTCAAGGAACGTCCTGACTGAATATTGGGTGACCTCTGTCCTTACTCTGACTCTGTTATGCTGGTGTTTTCTGTTTCCATTGCACTGGTGTCCACTGTTCAGGTTGTTGGCAGCACCAAGCACTCCGTGCGGGCTGGCTTATACTCACCCCACACACATCCAGCACAGGCGTCACTGTACATGTGGCCCTGCCAATAAAGGGGCCGGGTGCACGTGCCCGTAGCCAGTTCAACATGATATGTGCATGTGTCTCTGTGGAGGTGTGGGTCTCCTTTGTGAGGTGTGGGGGGTCCCTGAAGGGTATTGGCCACCCATGTATGTGTTCTAGTTCACATTCCATGGGTTCGGCAACACCCTCACCTGTTGGGCCACCTCCTTTTGGCGTTCTGCCACCTGGCATTGGGGTGCCATGTGTGGGTGGGTGAAGTGTTGTGAGGCAGCCGTGATTGCGGGTGCTTCATGCTGTGTGGTCTGTTGCAGGGGCTGGGTTCTCCTCTGAGTAGCTTGTCTGCCCTGGTCCTGGTGGTGGGTTGTGTGGGATGTCCATGGGCTGTTGCATGGCGTCGGTGTCTGGGCTGTGGTGTTCGTCTCGGGCATCACTGATGGGTTGTCTGTTCTGACCTGCTGGAGTTGTTGTTTGTCCCTCTGCATTGTGAAGGGGATGTGCATGTTGGCATTGTGTTGGCACCTTGTTCTTGTCGACATGCAGACTGTGAGACGATGTACATTGTGACTGTTTGGCCGGTGGTGGCTATTTGAGTTGGGACAGTGTACATTTGGCCTACATGGCTGATGTGGGGTTGTAGGGGTAGATGTGCATCTCACAGTTCCCTGCTCTGTCCGATGTGATTGTTCTGTTACTGTGCCTGGTTGGACCCAGTTGTGTCCCCTGTTCTGCAGTGTGGGTGTTGCACTTTGTGCCACATTGTCATGGTATGTGCTGTGATTGCTATGTGTGTGTGCTGCAGTGTGCCACGGGGATGGGGGACATGTCCCTGGGTAATTGTGGGTGTGCAGTGTGTTACACCTCGTTGTGCATGTGTGGCATTGTGCCCATCACCCCCGTCCCCCCAGTCCCTGTTGGATCCTCACCCTGTTGTTGTTGTGTCAGGTCCTGTCGGGCTGTGTCCGTACTCCCTACTCCTTGCACCCTCTCCACACTGATGACTGTTGCCTGGGTTTCCTCCTGCTCCTCCTGTGGCGCTGGACTGCCACCTCCTGTCGCCGTTGCTGCCTTCCAGTTGGCAGCGGGTTTGGACCTGGTTTAGCTTGTCAGGTCCTGCCGGCGCCTCTTGGCCTCCTGGATTGGCCTCCTGGGCACTGCGACTGCATTCCAGGTGGTCTGCTTGTGGGTCAGTTGCTGGTAGTGTTCTGTCGCCTCCGTGGCCTTGGTCTTGTTTTCCTGCGGTCTGCACCCCGCTTCCTCTCCATTTTCTCCTTGGCCTTCCCCGACCCAGTTGTTCCTTGCTGGTGGTCTGTGGGGGTTGCGTTGACCTCTGCGCTGGGTCAGGGTGCATCTGTAGTGTAGCTCCTATTTCCCTAATAGGCTCTGCGCATTGGAATAATATATCCTATAGGTTTGACATAGGACTAAGGTCAGTATGTCCCTATCGAGTATATTAAACTTAATTACTTGTGCCAGCTAGCTCAGAGGCCACTAGAAACTCCTTGACAACAAGAAGGGAGTAGTTTCTGGCAGCCGCAAAACATGACCACTGTGTTTCCCTTTAGAATCAGAACGTGTCCCAGAGTCGTGGAAACAATAGATAACTATTTCACTCAGCTCAGTCGTGCATGCTTAGTTTTCCTCAAAGTTACACAGAAAGAACAGACGGGCGTTTCAATAAAAGATTTATTGAACAGTCTTGTTTCTGGTGTAAGTTAAATGTGCTGTTACGATCACAAGACAGTATGCGAGATAAATAATGTAGAGAGTGAGCAGTAGAAATAAATAATACTGCATTAGCATTATCTTTTTAGCATATATGCATTTACATAAAATGACACAGCCTAAAAATGCGAGTACTCATACGATGCGTTTCTAACCTAGTTCTACCCCAGTGTACCTAACCTAACCTAGGTGTAGGGAGAAGTAGAAGTAGGTGAAGTATTCCTTACTATAGTATACTAAGAGTATGTTAAGCCGAGTATGCCTAGTATGCCAAGAGTCCCTCTAGGTTCTAGTCTGCTCCATACCTGAAGAATGAGAGAGGTAGGAATCTCTTTGCCAGACTCGAACTCCAACACCCCGCAAGGGAAGTTAGATCACTGGAAGCTGGACTCTCTGCGTGCAGGAATGACAGCGTCTTCTCAGTGCGTCCGGCCGGGAAACGGGCTCCTCTGAAGTCGAGGTCTCCTCTGATTTACAGGGGTTTGGGAAGGTATATTTATACCTGAGAATTACCTCAGAATGTTAGCATTGACGTTAGTTGGACAGCGGAAGACGTCATGAATGAACCCCTAAGGAATAACGGTTCATGCATAATATATGAGTCCTTGAAGAAATCAATAGTCCTGGGCTAGGGAAAGTCCCGCTGCCTAAGGGTCTGTTTTTTCATGAACTCGTTGTGACGCTAGGGTGGACGGATGTCGGAGACCATGCCTGCATTTGGAGTGCACGGTTTATGCCTAAATAAGGGCTGGGATTTTATGCCTATATAAGGGCAGGGCGAATTGTGCCTATATAAGGACATGATTCTAGAAAGCCCGATTATGGACACCCTAGGAAGTATACAACACCCACTCCTCTTTCATGTGTACGATAATACTAAAATGCTAAACATATAAAATGCTAAACATTACTTATAATGTTACAATACTTGCATACAGCAAGTGACCCTGGAGTTGACCGTTACTAGATATGGGATGCCTGGCAACATTCCGCAGCAAGTCTGATCATTCAACATGAGGTAACTCCCATTAGAAAGTTGTCCAAACGTTGGATTAATCACAGCAGCTGGTGTACCCTGCTGATGGCAAGACAAATTTGCCACAGAACCATTACAAGCCCCGTGTAAAGAAATGTCCTGACATATAAGTGAACCGGTCAGTGCATGTTTACAGTTAGTACCGCTCAAAAACACTTCACGATCCCCACTCCAACATCTATGTGTATACGGTAAATCCCAAGATGTCTTAATGTATTCCTTACCCAACCTTTCATATTTGCCTGCTTGCATTTGTCTGAGGCAATACTGAAACTGAAAAGTAGTCACAGGTAATGTTATTTTGCCATGAATAACCCATTCTGTAGCTGGTTTTTCTGCCACTGTGAATGGTAACTTCTCCAGTTTTTCAATGCTCAGCACTGTATACCTTGCTCCTCTTTGTGCCAGTTCGATCTGTTTATCAGTTAGATTGTATTCTGCAAACAGAGCCGACGTGTTGATGAAACGCCAAGGCACATAGCCCGCTCGCAAAGATTGCAGCGTCCAGCTCAATAACACTATAGAACGTAATTGCGATTGACCTTGTTGTAACATAGCCAAATCTTGTTCTAGAATGTCGTTAGCAGAGGATACAATGCCATCCAATGAATATATTCTGGAGGACAAAGTTGTTAACCCATTGTCGACCACAGAGAGTGTTTTCTCTAAATTAATACGATAAAGTTCACGTATTCGTTCTGCGGACTCCATCTGTGACACTTTCCATGCTTCGTTATAAGCAGCATAAATGCCGGCATATATGAAACGTTTTTTTTAAGTTTAGAAAGCTTTATTGAAATTAGTAAACATAGTAAAACATTAGTACAAAAACATATGCACTTAAATAGAAAAAGGATGGAATAAAATGCAATATATGCAAACCCTTCCCAAAAGAGGGAAATAAAAACTATACCTAAGAAAAAAAATGCCTTTTAAATTTTCAAGGAGGGAGGGGAAAGAAGGGAAAAGTAGAGAGAAGGAGAGGGGTAGGGAGGAAGGGCATGAAAAGCATTTACAAATGACAATTACTTCTATAAACAATTAGTAATAAACCAGTAATAAAGTAACATTTGGTACTCTCGGAGAGGAAAGGGGCAACTCAGGAAGCTGGTCTGGAAAGAAAAGTGGTTAAAGGCAACCATATCAAATCCTTTTTGATTAGCAGAGGAACCGAAGTGGCAAAGGCACGATCAAGCCTGTGGTGATGACACAACAGGTTCCACCATGCGTAATATGACATTTTTGATGTATCCTTCCAGTTAGTTGTGATGATCTGCAGAGATATGGCAAAAAAGAGGTCTATAAATTTACGCACATTGCTCTGAACCTCCCACAAAGGTGAGGAGCCTCCCAAAATATATGGACAATATCAAGGGGAAGTCTGTGGATAGGATATCATTTAATTTAGACCAGATACGAGTCCATAGAGTTTTAACCCTTGGGCAATGAAAAAACATGTGAATGAAATCACTGTCCACAGCAGAACAGGACCAACATTTTTTGGTCTCTAGTAATCTAAATTTGTAAAGTTCAGCAGGGGTATAAAAAAGTCTGTTGTAGAAAAAATATAGAGTCTGTGTGGTGCTAGCGGAGCGTGAAGAGGTGTGTATTTTGGACCAAATTGAGTCCCAAGTCTGGAACGAGAACTCCTGGGCAAGGTCGCGTTCCCATAAGAGCTCTACTTTAGACTTAGATCTATCTACTAAAGGACGGGAGAGAAGTTTATAAATGACAGCAGCTTTATGGGGGGTAGAAAAATCGAGTGAGGAGGAAGAAGCCGGAACCGGGGTTGCAGAAGGGCTCCTCTGAACAAGAATATGTGACAAAGAGGCCTTCAATAAGGGGTATTTGAGAGAATACGTGTTTGAGATACCAAACGCTTCACGAATAACAAAAAAATCCCTCGGGGACTTGTCTGTCAATATATGATTAAACGTGATGATACCTTTGTCAATCCACTCCTTCCAAAAAAGCGCCTTATTATTAATCTTTAAGGATTTGTTGTACCAGATGGGAGTTAGGGAGAACAAATCGTCAAAAGAAAGATGGGAACGAAACAAAGAAAGAGCAAGGGCTTTAGAATGATTGAAAATAGGGGTAGAGAAACGCTTTGGAGGTTGAGATAAGCGAGTCGCTGTAGAAAAGGAAAAGGGTAGGAGTTGTACATGTTCTAAAGAACTCCATGCCGTTAAGGGAGGAAGAGAGGAATCGATTAAAAAAGGCCATATTTGCTTCAACGTGAAAGCAGAGTGATATCGGCTAAGGTTAGGGAAGTTAACTCCACCCGAGTCTTTGGGATGTTGAAGGCGGGAAAGAGAGATCCTAGCTTTACGATTATTCCATAAAAATTTTGTTAGAGAACGATTAATGGTGCTAAAAAGGAGAGCGGAAGGGAAACAGGAAGCATTGAGAGGTAAAAGTTGATGATGGGGAGAAGCATCATTTTAATAGTAGCTAGTCTACCCCACCAGGACAAAAAAAGGGAGACCAACCTTCAATAAGAACAGAGAGTTTTTAAGTATTTCGGCATGGTTAATTCGAATTGTTTCTCTAATGGTATTGCCATAAAGAACACCTAAACACTTGATATTTCTGGGATTCCATTCGAAGCCGGAGCCGTGAAACATATGAGAAAGGCAAAATTTATTTAAGGGTAACACTTCAGACTTATCAATGTTCAGCTTATAGCCAGAAACGAGGGAATATTCTTGTAGTAACGAGAAAAGAGAAGGCAGGGAAGTAGAGGGATTGGAGATATAAAGTAAAATATCATCAGCATAAGCGGTAAATATAATGTCAATATCATGAAATTGTAATCCTGTGTAGGAAGAGGAGCGCCTGATTTTTTCCAAAAAGGGCTCTAAAGCAAGTATAAAAAGAAGCGGGGAAAGGGGACAACCTTGTCTAGTACCTCTATAAAGAGGGAAATATTTAGATTGACATCCATTTGCCCAGATAGAGGTAGAGGGTGCTGAATATAACAATTGGATATATTGGATAATAGGGGGACCAAAACCATGCCATCTCAATGCCCCAAACATAAAATCCCAGCTAACCCTATTGAATGCTTTTTCAGCGTCCAGTGTAATGGCAGCCACCGGAGAATCCATTTTAGAAGCAAAGTGGATGATGTTGAGGAAAGTTCGTGAGTTATCGGTGATTGATCTGCCTTTGATAAACCCAGATTGATAAATATTAATGAGGTCAGGGATAACTTTATTGATGCGAAGGGCAAGTATTTTAGCAAAGATCTTGCAGTCAGTATTAATTAGAGAAATGGGCCTATATTTCTTACAGAAGCAGGGGTCTTTGTCCTTCTTGGGAATCAAGCATAACATTGCCTGGGTGAAGGATCCCTTCGATTCACCTGTGTTAAGAAAATAATTGATTAATGAGAATAAATGAGGTATTAAAATGTTTTTGAAGTGAAGAAAAAATCGCACAGTGAAACCATCGGGTGAGGCGTTTTATCTTTGGGCAGAAAATTGAGAGCATTAAATATTTCATTTTCCAAGATAGGAGCGTCAAGGGATGTGAGGTCCTTAAGATGATCAGGGGGCTTCGGAATAGAATTAAAGAAGGAGTCAATTTGTGCAGAGGGAGGGGTGGACTCTGGAGTATAAAGGGTAGTGTAATATTGGACAAAACAATCAAGAAATTTTTCATCTGTGGTATGCCGAGCTCCGAAATTATCGGTAATGGCTACGATTTTGGATCTCTGCTTTTTGATTTTAAGATAATTGGCAAGAGATTTGCCGGCTTTATTGCGTCCACCATACATCTTGGCATTAAATTTGAGGAGATTATTGCATGCTGAATCCCAGGAGTTTTTGTTATATTGCATTTTTGCTTTGATAAGAGAGGATAAGAAATTTGTGGAGTTAGAGGTGAAATATTGGTGCTCAAGAACTTTAATTTGTTTAAGGATAAGAGAAGAGTCTAGAAGAGCTTTTTTCTTCTTACGAGAAACAAAATCAATAATAAAGCCTCTAGCGGAGGCCTTGAAGGCATCCCAGATAAAGTGAAATTGAGAAGATGAGGGAAGATTATTATGAAAAAATTCATCAATGAAAAGCATAAATTGGTCAACAAATTGAGAATCTAAGAGAAGAGAATTGTTAAAGCGCCAACGACGGGATTTAGGAGGGGGTGAAGGGAATTCCATATCTAAGATAACAGGAGCGTGATCTGATATAAGAATAGAGCCAATTTCTGAATTAGTCATAAATTGCAGGGCATGGTGAGTGAGAAAGATGTAATCTATACGGGAGTGAGATTTATGGACGGGGGAAAAAAAGAGAATTCTAGTGTGTCAGGGTGGGAGGTTCTCCATGAATCTGCTAAACCTCTGAGAGTAATGGCTTTATGAAAAGCTTTCTGCATCTTATTAGGAACATATTTGGCTTGTGATTTCCGATCCAAAAAGGGGTCCATAAACTGATTACAATCTCCACCCACGATCAAATCATCTACAGCATGTGCGGAAAGGAGAGTCGAAAAATCTTTCCAAAAGTTTAAATCGATACCAGTGGGACCATAAATATTACAGAAGGAAAGTTGGGTGTTATTAACATTAGTATTTAGAAACAGCCATCTACCATTATCATCATGAGATTCATTTAATATCTGAACATTTAGAGACTTATGAAATAAAATAACAACACCATTTTTGTTATTCACTGCCGGGGAGCAGAAAACTTCTCCCACCCATTGTTTGCGCAGTGAAGACAAATCTTGCAACCTTAGGTGTGTTTCTTGCAGCAGAGCAATATGACATTTCAGTCTTGCTAGATGGGATAAAACACGTTGCTTTTTGACAGGATTACGAATACCCTTGACGTTCCATGAGACGACACGAAAACCAGTCATCGGTAGTTTTTAAATAAATATAGAGAAGAAAATGAAAGCATATCAAGAAGGGAGAGGAGAGAAGGAAATACCTGCACAGAGAGGGTGGAAAATAGAAGATAACATAAGGCGTAATAGAGAAGAAAAACTTGTGCAGAGAGACCAAATAAAGATAAGAATGAGTGAACAATAGAGTACCAAAAGCAGGGAATGAGATGATGGAGATATAAAAGTATGTATAGCAGGAAGAAAAAGCAAGGGAAGGGAGAGAGAAAGGAAAGGAAAGGGAAGAGGGAAGGTAGAAGAGGGGAACCCAATCGCCATGGGAGGGATAGGAAAGAAAAGATGACCAAAAGCCAAGTAGCTTTAGCCATAACAATCAAAAATACAAAGAACAATAACGGGGGAGGGGGAGCGGCAAAAACCAAGACGGCCACCCCGGACGGAGCAACACCGAGAGAAAACAAACTGTCATACCATAACGATATAAGGGAAAAGGAGTACAAAAGAACTCCAAGAACAAGTACTTAGACAGTTGAAACAAGAAGGAAGGGAACTTACCATACATTAGGGGACAAAGCAACGGAGTGAGTCAGACATTATAAAAACAAGGGTGAAGTGGACTTGAATCTTCGACAACAAATCGACGTAGTAAGGACCTAAAAGATACAAATAAGAACAAACAAGGAAACAATTAACATCTACATACAGAATACACGTGTTACAGAGTAATGAAGACAACAAAGACATGACAATCAATGTTTGCTGAGTTCCATGAGTTCTCCACGATGATCATGAATGAACTTCCGGAGGTCGGCTGGGTCGTCGAAAGAAAATGTTCTATCCTTATAAGTCACTTTGAAGTAGCAGGGATGTATGAGCATTCATGGATTTCAGGGCTGGTCTGAGTTCGAGGAATTCTTTTCGTCTGCTAGCTGTTGGCTTAGATACATCCTGACTGAAAAAGATTTTGTGGCCAGACCAGATCATCTGTTTGTGCTGTTTAGCAGCATTAAGGATTGCCATAAGGTCAGAATACAACAGGAAGTAGGCAATGATACCTCTTGGTTTGGTGGGAGAGGATGTAGACTGAGGACCCAATCTATGCGCTCTCTGGATGTTAAAGTCCATTGATTTTGGGAGACCAACGATCTGCAGAACTTGAGTTTTCAAGAAGGAAATCATGTCAGAACCTTCAGAGTTTTCCGGAATTCCATAAATGCGTAGGTTATTATGCCGGTTGCGGTTTTCTAAGTCCTCTGCAGTCTTCTTGAGCTGGGCGACTTCTTTGGTTAAGCCGTCGACTCTAGTAATAACATCCTGTGCGTCGCTTATCTTCTGCTCGACATCAGAAAGTCTCAAATCAAGGCCGGACCACTTGTCCTCTATTCTCTGGAGTGTAGCTGAAGTATCTGACATAAAGGGGCGAATAAGGCGCAACTCTTCCATGACGTCCTCTAACGTGAGGGGGAGAGGTGATTTGGATGGAGAGGAGGGATCCTTCTTAACTCGTTTATTGGTGGTGGCTGCTGAGTCTTTACGCCCACCGCAAGAAGCACCCACAGCCCCATGACCTTTGTTAGACTGCGTGTGATCCATGGTGAGGGGACAAGTGAGTCAAAGTCAATAGCGCAAACGATAAAGGCGAAAAAACCACAATAAAAATATCCAGTGAAGAACAAAAGCCTGAGAGCACAGAACAACAGAGGATGCAGTAGAAAAAGAGACTTCCAGGCAGACGAACTCCACCGCGTAGCAGATACAAGAAAATGCAGCCACCAGCAGACAAGCAAACAAGTTGAAACCTCCTGACAGCCGAGTACAGTCAATGTACTAATCAAGTAAAGCGTTGGTAAAGCGCTACTAAGAGCCAGACATACGCGTCAAAAGAAAGGCGGCTTTACTATGACCATGACCCTGATAATCCAGCAGTTGACAGAAGAGGGTATAGCAGAGATACTTGGCATATGCAAAGAAGTGGCGCAGTTACTGTGTGAGGAAAAAGTTCCAATGCATAATGTCACAAAAAAAAATGCTGCAATATTTTGCTGGACTGGCCACAAACCTACATTTGATACATGCTGAAGAAGAGGCAGTCACAACCTTCTGAGAGAAAAATCATCCAAAAGACTGTGCCACAACCATTTGCGGGACCGCTGCAAGAAGAGAGAAACCCAAAATGGCGGCCGTTAATATTTCAGGCTCTGAGGCGCGCCGGCCAAGCGAAAAAAGAGGGTCAAAACGCCCATAATTTCCGTTGGAAAACTTGCCTCAGCATTCCTGGCAGTTTCCGACGAACATGACACCCCTTTGCGAGTAGCAGCGCTGCGGGAGAAAGGTCCCTTCGGCGAGAAGAAAATCTCGGCGTTACGGAGCTCCTCAAGTAGCGGCCATCTTGTCGCCGCCGCCGCACGCTCCCCATATATGAAACGTTTTTGACGCGGTTTTCTTGGTCCAAGCAAGAATTCCCTTAGATCTGCGTCATCTGCAAGTAAGGATAAGTGTTGTTTCACATCCTGTAGTGTAGATCTATGCAGCCAATCGAGGCATAATTTTCCTACACTGTATGTTGTTACTACCCCCGGATGTTGTCTTTGGACATATCTTGGGTCTGGCCTATGAATAGTAAAGCCCTGAGTTTTATTCAGGAATCTTTCCTGACAGTTGTTTGTGTCTGTGGGCCAGATCAACCATTTCTTCCAATCAGGATTAGATCTGTTGAGTTGTAGTATATTGTCAACTGTCACCACTGCCTTTGTATCATTATAACTGGCAGGTGCTGGCACAGAAGGTGTGTTCATCTCTTTGATCTTGGCTAATCCAAGACAAGATGTTTGTTGGTCGGTTTCATTCAAAAACAGTATTTGTTCAGGGATGATGCAGGCTCTAAATAAAGCTTCTATACCCTGTACTTGCCAATCTTTACTACCCCAGACAGTTTTTGTCTCTATTGTGTCTTTCCATAAGTCGAAACCCTGTGTATACAGTTGGGCAATAAATGCTGCAGAGTAAATCTGTTTCGTATTTGTTAACATAATTTTCAGTCCTGTTTTGTTTACATTTTTATAGTAAAACGTTTCTGGGTCAGATGTATTGTAACCTGAAAAATATGGAAATTTACTAGCAAAAGTTTTTGAACTACCTTTTGGTGGTGTAGGACAATGTTCCCATTGGTTAAACATAAACGCATTTCTTGGATATGCAGTTTTATGCAAATAATGATGACCATAGTGGTTATAACAATACAGTTGTTCATAGTCTGATGAACCCTCTAAATATTCATTTTTAGAAAATGCAGCAGATTTTTCTAGATCAAACATTAAATCATTCACAGTCTCAAAGTCCCAATCATCTGAATAGGTACTGGACGTTATTAAATCACTTAGTGAAATTTTAAACAAATATGGAATGTTCAATTGCTCATTCGGACCGAAGATATCATAATCTGTTTTGTCCCACACTATACCATCCTGTATAGGAACAGCTGTGATGTTCACTGATGACAAGTCTCTTGCTTCACGATGGGAAGATTTATGTGGTTTCAAAAGTACGTTCACGTCTTTTCCTTCACTGTTCACATGGATGTATCTGCCACTTATAAGCACGCTTACAGTTGTTACCAAAGCTAGCCAGAGCAGGAAAACAAAAAGTCCAGATGTAATCCAGAGCTCAATCCATGGAGAAACCAGATAAGTCTTTTTCAGAAAGTGAATAAAGTCTTGTACTTGCTGCTTGAGTTGGAATGCTGGCGTCGTTTCAGGTTCACTTGGATCCTCTGAGAACGTATCAAAGTCAATGAAATAGCCAGAAGCAGTTCTGTCAATTGTTGGAATTGCATCAGGATTTGTAGAAATCACAGGAGACAGTTCATCACGTGTCACGTTGGTGTAGACAGGTGTATTTGGACGAACTGTTACTTGGTTGTCAAGAGGGATGAGTTCCATAGCTTGGTTGCTTAGTCCTCCATCTGTTACAGCTGAGTTCTCGATAGTTATCAGTCTTTCAGTCTGAACCTCTTGGATAGTAGCGAGAGGAGTGCGTCTGCTACTAGGTCGGAGTCCACGAGGCCTACTATTTAGTATTGGCCACATACTGTGGTTTGATGAGGTCGATGGACACAAATCTTTTCTCCTTTCTTCCAGCAAGGGGCGGCAGAAGTACTGTCCTTGTTCCTTGAACAGCTAGAACAGGTACCGGTTGTCTGTAAGAAGGTCCAAATTCCTTCTTGTCCGCGATTTTTTCTCTGACTAGATCCCCAACTTTTGGAATCCAGTCAGCCCTTGCTGGGACAGCCGATGTTTCCCCAGTGGTGGTTGGCTGCAGGAATACGTTGCTTTGTTTCGTTCTTAGCTTATTGAGTTCCTGTAAAACAGCCAAACGATCTTTGATATCAAATGGTTTATTTTCCACCACTGTGCCTACATGTTCAAGGTCTGGTACCCACATTCTTGTCCCAAATAGGACCTCATACGGAGTGACCCCCCCTAGAGAACTTCTTGGCAGATTGTTAAGTGCGCGCTGTACGCCATTGAGGTGTTTGACCCACCCATCACCCGAACCTAATACCCTAGCTGTTATAGACTGCTTTATGTCCCGGTTTTTCCTTTCCACAACCGAATTTCCCTCAGGATGGAATGGAGAGGAGTACCGCAATGCAACGCCCAGACTGGCCATGGCTTCTTTGTAAGCCCTAGAGCTAAACGCAGGACCCTGGTCAGAATGTAGCGTGCCAATTGCGTATGTGCCGATAAAGACTCGCAAATCTTTTATAACAGTTCGAGCGTCAGCCGAGCGCTGAGGCCATAACCATAGGAACCTTGAGCATGAATCCACTGCAACCATGATGTATTTATAATTACCGTCCCTTTGCCAGGGACCGCAGTGGTCCAGGTAAACACAAGCTAATGGTTTATCTGAAATTAACAGGGGTGTCTGCGCAGGACGTTTCACTGTGGAGACTTTCATCTGTTGGCATATATCACATTCTAAAACATAGTTCTTTGTTTGTTTTCTAATGCCAGGCCACCAATATCTTTGCTTGAGTAAAGATACTGTTGCAGAAACACCTGCATGGGCAGAAGCTATCCCTTCGTGTGCTGCTAGGATTAGTCCTAATCTGCGTTCCTTGTTTGGAATTACCCTATCCCCCACTCCAGGGATTCGAGCAAAAGGAACGTTGTTCGCATCAATTACATAAGAGTACTTGAGTGGAAACTTTTTTGGTAACGCTACACCACTGCCTTTGCTTGTAGCATTGACAGCCAACATTATCTCACCGTCTATTTTTGTTTTTGAACGAGTGATCGCAGCTACGGAAGCCGTCTGAACAGCCCCCTTTGCGGCTTCGTCAGCCAATGAATTCCCTGCAACGTGAACGCCATCACGTTGGTGACTCAGTGTGTGAATCACGTGAGCCTTTGGTAGTTCGTTTTTCAACTGAACTACTTGTTCCCAAAGCAATTTATGCTTTATTGTGCCACCTTTCGCATCTTTGAAACCATTTTCAAACCAGATTCGTATATAGTCATTATACGACTGAACACAGTAAAAGGAATCGCACACTATCAGTGTGGGGAATTCTCGATCCGTACTCTCAAGTGCCAGTTTGAATGCTTGTAGTTCAGCTTGCTGAGCTGTACAATCACCTAGAGATTGAGTTTTTGTGACCATAGGTCTGAAGATGCCATTTCGCATGCGACCTTTAACGATAGCACACGCTGCACTGTAAGCTTGCTTACTCCCTGTTGCGGGCTGTGCGGATCCGTCAGTGTAAATTATAAATTCGTACTGATCAAGAGCAGAATTTCAGTAGGCAGAGGACATTCTTGTTCATATTGTAGAAATGCTTGTGTTTTTAAATCTGGATCAAAAAACATATTCAACATCTGTTGCAGCAAGAGAATTAACCCATTGTATCCATCTTGGATGTAATGCTTTAGCATTTGGAATGCTTGCTTTTGTGACCGCTTCTAAAGCCGGTACTGGGGTTACGACAATAATGCGTTTCCCTTGGGCTAAGGCTCTTTCTTTTGCTACAGCGGTTTGAACTGCTGTTAGAATTTTTTCAGTAGAACTGAAGCGCATTTCCGCTTGTGTGTACAAATGGGATTTGTATGCAATTGGGATTTTGTCACCCTCATTGAAGGTTAAGTAGGTGAATCCACATTGACCCGAAATTATTCGGATCACCAAATTTCTTTGACTTACACGTGTTTGTAAGTGATTTGTTGCTAACATGTTAGCCTGGAGTGAACGCAAGATTTCTGTGTGTTCCTGTGTCCAGTTTTTGATTGAAAAATCAGGTTTGATTAATGCGTAGAGAGGTTTAACCCTTTCTGCATAATTTAGAATGTATGTTCTTCCAAAATTTAGGAAACCCAGGATGGATTGTAAGTTTTTTTGCGTTTTTGGAGGTTGGAGTAGCGCACACTTTTCTAGAAAGTTAGCTGCCAAGCTCTTGCCTTCACTTGAAAGCTCATATCCTAAAAATAGGACATTGAGATGGGCAATTCGGGACTTTTTAAAGTTGAACTTGTAGCCCTCAGAGGCGAATCCCAATATAATGGTGCTCACCCTGTTCAAGTGTTTTTCCAGGTCATCGTCTGTCAGATATATGTCATCGACATATGACAATGCCTCATTGTCATAAATTTGTAGTAACTCCGTTACCCTCGCTGAGAATAAACCTGGGCTGTTCTTGAACCCTTGTGGGAGTCGACAAAAGTGACGCTGGGTCCCCATTATGGAGAATGCTGTTAAGTACCTGCTTTTAGGTGCTATATTTTGACAAAAGAAACCATTTGAGTTGTCTAATGTTGTCTTGTATTTTTTACGCACAATGTTATTCATTAATGCTGTGCTATGTGCATTTTGTACTGCAAAAGTTTTAGAACAAGTGTTTAGGTGTCTGTAGTCCAAAACTAGACGATATGTATTGTCTGGTTTGGAGACAGGAAACAAAGGATTGTTCATTGAGGAGGTGCATGTTTCAATCACCCCTTGATATTCAAGTTGATCTAAGATCTCCCTGACCTGTTTTTTAGCTTCTTGCTTAATAGGATACTGCCTCTGAGCAGTTGGTTCATGTTTCAGATTTATTTTATGGTGAGGTGAGTCCTCATCCCATCCTACATGATTTTTATATAATGCTGGGGCCTGCGCCACTGCCCATTTCCTGGCATATTTATATCTTAGATGCATTGGTATATGGTTGGAGAAGGCCGGCATAATAATGTCCTCGCCGTGTGGGCACTCCCTGACAAATTGTGGTGGCCAGGCTTTTTCCGCTAGAAGTATGTCATAACCCTTTGATAGTCTTTCCCAAAAAAGTGCTTTAACCTGTCTAGGTTTGTCTCCCTCCATCCGGAGTGTTATGTCATATAACTTTTGTGGAGTACTAACCCTGGTGTCTACAGTCTCTACTGTAATGTACTCATTCAAGTCCACTATCTCCAGAAGTTCCTTCAGGTTCTGGCGATCTATTGTGACTTCTGCTGCACTGTCCAGCATTGTCTTAGCCCATTCTCCGTTCTTGAGTTGTGTTCTCAGTATTCTCGGCATGTCTGATCTTCAGACCTGCTACCTTCTTTTTGGAGAATTGAGGTTTCACTTTAGTTTTTGGAGCGTGTTTGTCGTCTTTCGATTTCACGCGTTCTTCTCTATGTTCTGTTCGTCCTCTTCTTTCTGAAGTCTGTGATGAGATCTGAAAGGGACGAGAGGAACGTGTATCAGTATCTTGATACCTATCAGGTTTTCTCAAATTATCCCTATTCCTGAGGTTATACCTCCTTTCAGAGGGCTCCTTTTGAGGAGACCTACCTCGGGATTGAGAACGTTTCTCGTTTGATTTTTGTTTAGTAGACTCCCACTTCTTTTTAGAAGATGTAGGAGTTTGTTTTATTGAGTCCTTTTCAGGACTTTCAGATAGTTTAGGTTTAAATGGTCTTCCACCCAAACTATCTCTGCCTAATTCTGCATAAGATTGTTCTATAATTCTGGGTAGCTCTGTTTGATGTTCTGTAACATCAAATTCCCTTAATTTTTGGCGGATCGCCACTGCTGCTGCCACCCCTTTAATATTAGACAATATTATTGTTGAGACCTGGTCGAAATGTTTCAGTAATTTCATACCTAAATTTAGAGCAGGCTCTGCCCCGTATTCGTTTTGAATTTGTTTGAGGACATCAGGTATTACCGCAATTGATGGAATACCATGTGTTTTTGTATAGATGGCAGCAAAGACTGAGCCCCAAGTGGTGCAGTCTTCCAGTTGTGGTGTGATCCCCATCGGTAAACTGATGGTTAGGATTCTGTGTTTCTCATGCGGGCTAGTATTTGGAAATACTGCTTCGATTTGAGTAATTTTTTGAGCTATCCAGAAAGGAATTTGCTCACGTTTTGTGGGCATTTTACCCATGACTGCGTATAGAGTCTGTGGTGTAATTTTTTGTGTATTCCCTTGGTGAGGAGTTTGATTTGGAATTGTTAATGGTGGTTGGACTGTGAAAGTCCGCATGACATATTGAACCAATTGTCTGTAGATTTTTATTAACTCTGTGAGTTGAGTAAGTAACTCCTCATCTGACATTTCTTCAATGTCTGGATGAGGTGTGTAGCCGGCTAAAATCGGCCATGTTGCTCCTGGTATACCTAGTGGACCGAGCCTGGTAATGTTTTTGTGATGTTTTAGGGCGCCTTTAAACCAGAGCTGATGCTCTTGGTATGTTAATGGAATTTCAATATCCTCGAAAGGAATGTATTCCTCTGGTGGATCATCTTCTTTGTAGAAGTGAAACGTGTGTTACTGAATTGGATTCAGGAAATATTACCCATGAATAGAACACCTCTGTCTGAAAGGATTCATGTGCCTCTATCACGAAAACTGCTCTACCGCCTCTTGGTGGTAGCCCATATTTTATACGTTTTAGAGTGATGGCTCTTCTTAAGATTGGAGCGATGTTTATGACACCCTCCTCGGTTTCATTTAAACCGGTAATGTTATAAAATGCTGCTTGGGCTGGATCAGCCGCAGCTCCACCGTTTCCGGCGTCATTGTCGGAGTCAGGCATTTTGTTGTTTGAAAAATGTAGAACAAGTTTCAAGGAAACAAAGATAAGGTGCACAATATTTTGGGACACTGTATCCTTCAACGTTGAGCAAACCAAACAGCTAATATATAGGGTACTGCCCTATGTAGCCGTGGTGGATACTTAACCCTGCCCACTCCAGACGTCTTTTGGAGTATATGGGTAGGGGTCTCTGAGAGAAAAAGAAGAAGCACAGCTGAGTTACTCAGTATCTAACGTTGAATTACTGCCTTACCAAACCGTTGGGCGCCATGTAGTGTAGCTCCTATTTCCCTAATAGGCTCTGCGCATTGGAATAATATATCCTATAGGTTTGACATAGGACTAAGGTCAGTATGTCCCTATCGAGTATATTAAACTTAATTACTTGTGCCAGCTAGCTCAGAGGCCACTAGAAACTCCTTGACAACAAGAAGGGAGTAGTTTCTGGCAGCCGCAAAACATGACCACTGTGTTTCCCTTTAGAATCAGAACGTGTCCCAGAGTCGTGGAAACAATAGATAACTATTTCACTCAGCTCAGTCGTGCATGCTTAGTTTTCCTCAAAGTTACACAGAAAGAACAGACGAGCGTTTCAATAAAAGATTTATTGAACAGTCTTGTTTCTGGTGTAAGTTAAATGTGCTGTTACGATCACAAGACAGTATGCGAGATAAATAATGTACAGAGTGAGCAGTAGAAATAAATAATACTGCGTTAGCATTATCTTTTTAGCATATATGCATTTACATAAAATGACACAGCCTAAAAATGCGAGTACTCATACGATGCGTTTCTAACCTAGTTCTACCCCAGTGTAACTAACCTAACCTAGGTGTAGGGAGAAGTAGAAGTAGGTGAAGTATTCCTTACTATAGTATACTAAGAGTATGTTAAGCCTAGTATGCCTAGTATGCCAAGAGTCCCTCTAGGTTCTAGTCTGCTCCATACCTGAAGAATGAGAGAGGTAGGAATCTCTTTGCCAGACTCGAACTCCAACACCCCGCAAGGGAAGTTAGATCACTGGAAGCTGGACTCTCTGCGTGCAGGAATGACAGCGTCTTCTCAGTGCGTCCGGCCGGGAAACGGGCTCCTCTGAAGTCGAGGTCTCCTCTGATTTACAGGTGTTTGGGAAGGTATATTTATACCTGAGAATTACCTCAGAATGTTAGCATTGACGTTAGTTGGACAGCGGAAGACGTCATGAATGAACCCCTAAGGAATAACGGTTCATGCATAATATATGAGTCCTTGAAGAAATCAATAGTCCTGGGCTAGAGAAAGTCCCGCTGCCTAAGGGTCTGTTTTTTCATGAACTCGTTGTGACGCTAGGGTGGACGGATGTCGGAGACCATGCCTGTATTTGGAGTGCACGGTTTATGCCTAAATAAGGGCTGGGATTTTATGCCTATATAAGGGCAGGGCGAATTGTGCCTATATAAGGACATGATTCTAGAAAGCCCGATTATGGACACCCTAGGAAGTATACAACACATCCATGTTGCTACGTGCTTTGGCTTGTTTCTGGTGTGTTGTGTCTGTGGTTTTTATGGTGCAATTTCCCACCAGATGTGTGGGATTTGCAGGCCTGAGGCTGCTTTTCGCTACTTTTTGTACTGCGATTGGCCTCATCGCATGATTTCTCGCATTCGCGTTTCGCATTTTTTAGGCGTGGTGTTGATTTTCACGTTGGCATTTGACGCATTATCTGGTGACTATCGCATGGTACCGCCTTGTGAATTCCACGTTGACACAGGGTTATTTTACCGTGATAGGCTGCGTTATTGAAAGTTGCGTTATGCTACTCTTGCGGTAGTTATAACACGTTCTTGTGAATATACCACTAAGTGTCGAAAAATGGCAAAATATGCGCTGTAACTTGGCACACTTTGTCATCGAATTTCCTCATTATTTTGGCATTTTTACACATGTTAAAACTATCTGGGCAAAGGTTTCACCTCATTAATACCACTTTGACACCCAAATTCAGAAATAAGCAACAGATAGATGGCCAGATAACCTTTGTGAACGGCCTTCCGCTGAGCGCCAACCCAGGCTGCTGTGTTTTTAGTAACATTTGATCCGTTTGAGCTTGAAGAATGTTTTTGGGGGGCTGGAATCTGCAGAATATGCAGATGATAATGGATTGTGTGGCAAATGTAGGCACTTGTGGAAAATGCTGTTACAGCAAAAATCACATATTTCCAGGGGCCCTGCCTAACACTTTTTCTAAAACTCGTCTTGTATCAACTTTGTTTAACATGTACTACGTGTTTTTATTCAAAATAGTATACTTATTAAGGTCTTTAAAAATTAAACACAAGGCATTCTTCTTTGGCGTTTTAAAAAGGAGAGAGAAGGAGCCATCGAGTGACTGAATTGCACAATGTTTAATCAGAAAACCTGGTTTCAAATCCCAACATCTCCTCTTGGCTATATAGTTCAATAGACCATAATATTGCCCGATCTATTAAAAAAAAAAATATATATATATGTATATATATTATCTACTGGCGGTCGCCAGTAGATAGTTATAGTTAGGACCTATTTTCCATAGGAAATCCGCAACATTCTATTTGAAATAACTTTGGCGCCGGTTGACGAATCTTCGTGAAATTTTCAAAACTCGTGGGGTGCTCCGGTCCGCTCCTATCCTGAAAGTCTCGGGGTGATTCGTCAAGTGGGGGCCGAGAAAAAAGGGGGGTCCCAAAACGTGTTTTCCCCATGCAATTTTCCATAGGAACCTTTCATCGCCAGGGACGCGTTTCAGAGACCCCGCTCTGCAAGTTGGCCTGAAACTTCACTGGTTCTGCTCCTGCAGCTTTCTTGGTTCCGAGGTATCGGATTGATTCAGGCCCGCCTTGGATGGCAAATTATACGAGGGCGGCTGCATTGCAGTTCGTGACTGCACGGAGGGTCAGGTACATTGTTACTGTGGCCCATGCCCTGTTGACATTTGAACGGCAAGGTAGGAGCGCTATGGGGACCCGAGGAAGCCTGTGGGCCCTGGACTCACCTTCTTTAACAACTTCACCCTCCTTTTGCGTGATATTACAGTGCTCATTGAGCACGGACTCCGCCCTTGGTACTTACCATCTAGATGCATTCTGGGAGTTGCAGTCTTCGGATGACAGGCTGCAGCTGTGGGCGATCTGCAGGGAGGAGCCAGCTGACTTCCCCAGTCAGGGGAGGATCTTAGCAGTACAAGAGGAGGGAATCGGTGATATCCAAGTGAGAAGGGCGTCTGATGAAGGCATACTCCACGCCGAAATGTATTATGCCCTGCTGGTCCATTAAAGAGCTTCTGAAGTATTCCCCTGTGTGGTCTCTGCTTCTTCATGTTGGAGGAGGTTTGTTTATATATATATATGTATATATATTATCTACTGGCGGTCGCCAGTAGATAGTTATAGTTAGGACCTATTTTCCATAGGAAATCCGCAACATTCTATTTGAAATAACTTTGGCGCCGGTTGACGAATCTTGCGAAATTTTCAAAACTCGTGGGCGCTCCGGTCCGCACCTATCCTGAAAGTCTCGGGGTGATTCGTCAAGTGGGGGCCGAGAAAAAAGGGGGTCCCAAAACGTGTTTTCCCCATGCAATTTTCCATAGGAACCTTTCATCGCAGCTACAGCCCGAACTGCTGAACGGAATTACACCAAATTTGGCAAACAGGTAGCCCTTGGTTCAGAGTCGTGCCTTTTGGTTAAATGGTGTAAATCCGTTCAGTAGTTCCTGAGAAATTTGAAAAAGAAAACACATATATATCTGGGCGGAGCCTAACCACACATGTCATCGTGAGATCTGATTGGCTGTCAGCACTTCATCCTGGAATTGCTGGCAGCCATCTTGGGACCAATATAAATGATAGTACCCCATTGAAATGCATTGTAGTGAATCGAAGATTTTGAGGGTTACCAAAAGGAGAACTATAAAGGGTGATAACAGACTTTAGTTACATTAGAATTCATTTGTTGATGGTACCATACTAATTTCAGGAATTGTGGTGTGTTCTAAGGTGATTTTACCCTGTGAAAAACCTTCTGCTGGGATATCATGAATCATGTTTGAGAGAAAACTATTTTCACATGCTTGTCCCATACAGTTTTGGAAGGTGCTCCAGAAGCTAAAATGAGAGCATATTTTCTGTAAATTCACATTATCTTTCTCAGTCATGTGAGAATGAAGTCTGACATTCTCAGTAAAACATGTACATCCAACAAGGGCAGAGACTGTCAGTTGATTCCTTTGTGTTCTACTGCAGCTTCCCAGAGTGTTCTAAAGAACAACTAGAGCGCTAACAGTCTTACTTATGACAAAATTATGGCACACCTGAAGCCATCTTGATTGGAATAAACTGGTAACTCTTAAAACATTTAATTTAAAAAGGAACAAAATGAGGGGGTTCATTTTGCCATAGAAATTATGGTTAGTGCTGTAGAAAGAAAAATTAGGACATGTTTTAAGTGAAATCTCAAATATCTTCCTGTTATATTTCAATAGGAGCAGCCTGTCAGTTGATGCCTTTGTGTTCTACTGCAGCTGCCCAGAGTGTTCTAAAGAACAACTAGAGAGCTAACAGTCTTACTTATGACAAAAGTATGGCACACCTGAAGCCATCTTGATTGGAATAAACTGGTAACACTTAAAACATTTAATTTAAAAAGGAACAAAATGAGGGGGTTCATTTTGCCATAGAAATTATGGTTAGTGCTGTAGAAAGAAAAATTAGGACATGTTTTAAGTGAGATCTCAAATATCTTCCTGTTATATTTCAACAGGAGCAGCCTGTCAGTTGATGCCTTTGTGTTCTACTGCATCTTCCCAGAGTGTTCTAAAGAACAACTAGAGCGCTAACAGCCTTACTTATGACAAAAGTATGGCACACCTGAAGCCATCTTCATTGGAATAAACTGGTAACACTTAAAACATTTAATTTAAAAAGGAACAAAATGATGGGGTTCATTTTGTCATAGAAATTATGGTTAGTGCTGTAGAAAGAAAAATTAGGACATGTTTCAAGTGTGATCTCAAATATCTTCCTGTTATATTTCAACAGGAGCAGCCTGTCAGTTGATGCTTTTGTGTTCTACTGCAGCTTCCCAGAGTGTTCTAAAGAACAACTAGAGCGCTAACAGTCTTACTTATGACAAAAGTATGGCACACCTGAAGCCATCTTAATTGGAATAAACTGGTAACACTTAAAACATTTAATTTAAAAAGGAACAAAATGAGGGGGTTCATTTTGCCATAGAAATTATTTTTAGTGCTGCAGAAAGAAAATTTAGGGCATGTTTTAAGTGAGATCTCAAATCCTCTTCTATTTCATTAGAAAATTCTGACATGCAGACTGAAACAATCACTTTCAATACCAGCAGTAGACTTCCAGTTAACTCCCTGGTGAGCAGTAGCTTTACTACAGTGATCTAATGAACAACTAGAGTGCTAACATTCTGAATTTATGGCAAATGTGTGACACATCTGAATGCCTTCTTGATGGAATCAAAGTAAAAAACTGAAAGCATTTCCTACTGAGGAGACTGCAGTAAATGACGAAATTAGGAAACTTCATAACAAATAAGTCTCCCAAGATGGCCACCAGAGAAAAAAGAGCTCAAAGGTAGCACAAATATCACCCAGATGTAGCCCACATATAGCCCAATGACAGAAGTGTGCAAAACACTTTTTATTTTTAGTTTTTCTGCAGTTTTATATAGTGCAAACTGGTCAGGTATTGGAGCGTTACATCTTACTTGGACCCCTTATTGCGTATTTTGCACGAAGTACATGAGATTGATCTTGCGAAACATTGAACTTTACGATTCTGTTAACCTGAAGTTGCTCTGAACCGGGCTTTGTAACACCCGTTTTTACCTACTGGTTTTAATTAATTCTCACTGTATTGTATTAGGAAAGAGGATTTACTGTTTTTATGTACACTTTTATGATCTATGTTTCTAAATCAGATCAAATAAAGTTTAATGAATTCTATGGCAGGACGGAGGCGAGGATTATGCATATCTTTCCTCACTTTATTTGCATAGCAGTTCAAAGAAAACGTAACACAACAATCATTAAACAAAAGACTACACAACCCATGAACCATTAGGGGGTAGTCTCCAAGGCAACTATAGTCCAATCATATCACAGTCCATCGTATATAATATCGTGACGTCCCTTCCACTTCCTCTTTCTTCACTGCTCGTCAGTTAAGTGCATTCCTTACATTCTTGGCTTAATCTGACGTTGTTGCTGTTTGTATAGCGGTTTCTTGTGCACGTTATTAGCATTATTGCCTTGGTATTGTTTCACATTCCCTGCGCAGCAGGCTCTTGCCCGAGCGCGTTCTCCCCCTCGCAGTTTCTCCCGCTGTGTTCTCTGTGCGCGGTGAGATCCTGTCAGGCGCGTCTGGTCCGAGCGAGGCAGCTCCGTCGAGCGCTCCCACTGGTCTTTACGCACGTTTGGGAATCCGGTCACTCCTTTAGTGTCCGCTTGATTCCCGACCAACCCTCGCCTAATTTTGACACCGCTACGCGGTGATTTCCCCACACGGCCACGTTAGCGACCAGCGCCACATGGTGGTGGTAATTGGTATTGCGCCTCAGTCTATTCTTATAACAGCTTGGGGAAAGCCCAGCTGTTGGAGCACCGGCGAGGGGGCTGTCTTAAGGATTTTAAGGGCATTTGTTCTGTGCTCACACCCTCTGCTATCATGTCTTCTCCAGAAGACCATTTTTACTCCTCCTACCAGGAAGTGGAGGAGGAATGGCCCCCAACTTCTCCCTCCAGCAGTGGACCAAGCCCTCTCTCTGGCTATTTCTAGGCGCTGGCTCCTCTTAGGGATCAGGTTGATAAGCTGGCGAAAAGCATCCCTCGGGTGTTCAGTGACCCAGATCTGGTGGTGGCGGGTCCAAGTAGCTCCCAGATGGGGAATAAAAGGGCCGTTAAGCATAACGCGGGGCACTTGGAAGGATTTGATAAACTTACGGAGACCTTCCTCAAGAGTGCGCGAACGCTAAAATATGCACCCTGCCGGGAGGAGGAGGGGCCCGGCGAAAATTGCGACCCTGGCCCCACTATTGTAGACTTCGACGGCGGGTTTCCCTTAGAGGGAGAGGGTGTATCGGAGGACGATTTCTCCTCCGATGAGGATAAGGACTCGAGGCGTCCCTGGCGTCCAGAGTCCCACTCCTCTCAGTCCCCGGTTGGGGACGGGGTCCACTCGGACATGTTAGAGCCTACCCAAATTTACTATCCTAGGTCGGCAGAGTGGACACCTGACGCCAAAGTGGCAGAGTATGTGGTGGGGAAAATCCATCAACCCCTTGAAAGGGAGGTCAGGTATAGGATGAGGGGAGAATGCCCCAGGCCCTCACTGAAGGGGAAGGTGGCACACATGCCTGAAATTGATGAGAAACTATGTACCTTTTTCTCCAAGTGTATGAGGGATCCCAAGAAAGGAATTGATAGGTCTTGGACGTGGTAGGGCCCTTGACCCAAATTATTCAATTGACGGAGCGTTCCAAAGAGTCAGGATCCCCTTTGTCCACGGATATTGTGGCTGGTTGGGCGCACTACCCTAAACCACTACCCCCTCCACTACCCAAACACCACTGCACTACCCTAAACCCTAAAACACTACCCCCAGCATGACACCCTACACTACCCAAACATAACTGCACTACCCTAAACCCTAAAACACTACCACCAGCACAACTCCCTACACTACCCAAACACCACTGCACTACCCTAAACCCTAAAACACTACCCCCAGCACGACTCCCTATACTACCCAAACACCACTGCACTACAATAAACCCTAAATATACCCCCAGCATGACCTCCCACACTACCCAAACACCACTGCACTACCCTATACCCTAAAACACAACCCCCTACACAAACACGACTGCACTACCCTAAAACACTACCCACAGCATGACCCCCTTCACTACACAAACACCACTGCACTGCCCTAAACCCTAAAACACTACCCCCTACACTACCCAAACACCACTGCACTAACATAAACCCTAAAACACTACCCCCAGCACAACCCCCTACACTACACAAACACCACTGCGCTACCCTAAACCCTAAAACACTACCCCCAGCACGACTCCCTACACTACCCAAACACCGCTGCACTACCCTAAACCCTAAATCTACCCCCAGCACGACCCCCTACACTACCCAAACACCACTGCACTACCCTAAACCATAAAACACTACCCCCAGCATGACCCCCTACACTACACAAACACCACTGCACTACCCTAAACCCTAAAACACTACCCCAGCACGACCCCTACACTACCCATACACCACTGCACTACCCTAAACCCTAAAACACTACCCCCAGCACGACCCCCTACACTACTGCACTAAACCCTAAAACACTACCCCCAGCACGACCCCCTACACTACCCAAACACCACTGCACTACCCTAAACCCTAAAAGACTACCCCCAGCACGACCCCCTACACCACCCAAACACCACTGCACTACCCTAAACCCTAGAAAAGAAACCCCACCCCATGCCCAATCCCCCTTACCTCTCACTCCTCATGGTTCCTCTCTCCTCGTGGTTCCTGCTTCACATCATCTCTGAGGGGCGGTGCACGTCGTTGTGAGGAAACAGAACAGCCTCTGTTTCCTTACAACGACATGGATCGTCTACATGTTTTTTAGAACGCATGGACATTTACCATACATACCTTTACAACAAAATTCGTTGTAAAGGCATGCGTGGTAAATGACCATGCGTTCTAAAAAAATGCGTAGTAATGACTTTGTGATGTACAACGCATGCGTGGTAATGCATGCGTTGTAATGGTATCACAAAGTAAAAAAGTCGTTGTAACGGCTGTTTACCGATCGAAGCTGGCCCCTGTTCTTCAGTGAGACGTTTATTTGATTAATTAGGAGGAAGGAATGTGGTTTTTTTACCGAAAAGTGCATTCCCGGCTGTTGTATTGTGAAAGTGTCCGCGTGGCCTGGTTTCACTTCCGGTGAGAGAGTGGAAGAGTCTGTTTGGATCTAAAGGAGTTCTGTTGTTGGACGGGGCCGGCGCGACATGTCATCAGAAAACATAGCTAATGGAAAGCGTCCTCCCTGAAGTGTGGAGCAGTGCCATGAGAGGTCAACGAGTGTGCGTCCCACCGCAGTATGACCGTACCGCGTGACCCATGTGCCGCCTCCAGGGTGTGAGAAGTTGGCCTGGCATATGCTGTCCACTAATTATAGTGGGCACCTTGCACCAGTCCAAATCGACTCTTATGGTAGGTAGGTTAAAGACAACCTTATTGAAAGCTATCCTAGTGGTAGCTGTGGAGAGCAGCCTTCAGGCTAAGTCTTGAAGGAATGTAAAGCAGCTTGTTTTACCAGTCTATAATCTCTTGAGTGACCAAATGAAAGAGCACCACACCAGGTATATATTCAAAATATATGTATTTATTACTAAACACACCCCTCTAGTCTCTTTATGAGGCTAGAGTTCGAAATACATAGGTTATAAGATCTTAATTCACAGTAATAGCACAAATACACGTTTGGGCCCTAGGGGCGTACCAAACCATATACCAATAAAGTGGTATGCGAACCACGACTGAACTAGACACTAGGCCTAGAGCCTCTAGAAGTGCTTGGACCACAAGGAACCACCCAAGGTAGTGACACAGGGGACCCACGGGAGACGCGTGCAGTGTAAATACACAACCGCGATACGCCGTTAACTTCTATGGAGAAAGTCGGGATCGGGAAAATAGAGGAAAGGGACACTTAGAAGAGGACTAGGACAAAACCCTTTGAGATCTAGGACTTTGAAGAGTCTCTACCCACGGGAGCACCGGAGTACTCGTGTTACCTCACCCAGGGAAGCCGGGTGCATAGGTGCCTTTCGGGGTCGGGTTTCGTCGTCGTTTCTTATGGCGATCTGCTGCAAAGTGCTGCTGGCGACCAGGAGAAAAGTGTCCGGGTGGATCCAAGAGTGGATCGGAGTTCTGAAGAACCTGAAAGCAGAGGGGACAGAGTCTGGGTCACTAGCCAGTGACCAGGAGGGCGATGGACAGATGCCCACCGATGTCGAGTGCTTCAAGTTCGTTGACGGTCGTCTTGACTCTTCAGCCACGAGGTCCAGGAGGCGTTGTCGGCGACCAGGAGCAGGATTCGGGCTGTTGCTCGATGTCTGTCGAGTGCAGAGGTGTCGGCGACCAGATTGGACCCAACAAGCCTTGGCAACGGCAAGTCTCGAGTAAGATGTAGATCGTCGATGATGCAGACCAGCAAGGTCTGGGGAACTCACCCAGCAAGGGTAAGTGAGGGCAGGCCTGGAGCAACCAGACTGCCAAGTAAAGAAAAGATTGGCCTTCGGGAAGGGCTACTAGCCAACGGGCTAGCGACCGCGAAGGAGCCTCGTGACGCCGCACGTGGAGCTGGCTTACAGGACACTCGTGGAGTGGGGGCCAGTGATCTTCGGTGCAGGTGGTGCTGGAGGCTAGGGCTACTCGGAGCCCAAAGCACGACTTCTTGGGAGACCCAGAAGATGGTGCACTTGCAAATGTGCTCGGTGTCCAGGGGTCACGGTCTCACGTTACCCACGATAGCCACGGGCCTCAGCTTTGCTGGGGACTCAGGGTAGCCTCGGGGAAGTCTGAGAATCCACCTCTGGTGATGCGATGACTTCGGCGTCCGACAGGAGCTTCAGTGATGCGAACCGGACAGATGCTTCTTTGGTGCCTGCCAAGCAGGGAGTCACTCCTTGACCCCAAGGGAGATTCTTCAGTCCTCTAATCGTGAGTAGAGCGTCGAAGGTCCAGGATTCTGTTTCAGAGTTTCGTCCAGGTATAATCTAATCTTGCTGTGGCAAGGGTTCCCCATTTTAACTAGTAAAACAGGGAGGGACTAACTCTATGACCCCACCTATGGGAGGGTCAAGGGAGGGAGTGGCTACACCCACTTCCCTTTGTCCAGTTTCGCACCAGAGCAGGGGCAGGTAGCCCCTGAGCTGGTTTGAACTGGCATATGCACAGAGGAGCCTTTTGCTCCCCCAGTGCAGGACTTCAAAGCACTCTAAGAGTGCACCCACCCAGCCCCAATACACATTATCCTGTCTGGGGAGGTGGTCACACCTCCCTGCAACAGGAAACCTATTGTCCAGGCCTCCCCTGCCGGAGTTTCGTCCAGCAGCAGGAGGCCAGACTTGTGTCTGTGGCAGCAGCATCCATTTTGTGATGCCAGGGCTTCAGAAAGAAGTTACCGGGTAAGCCAGAGTTAACATGTCTTTCCCTCTAGAAGGGTGGAATGCTACCCCCGCCGCCAGGATTGGCGGGGGGTAGTATTCCAAGATGTTTGACACCAAACACGACATGTTTAGGTGCAGCCATTCCAAAGTTAGCATTTTACCGCGAGGATATAATGCGCTTAGAGTATATGGTCAGGCTGCACTACAAACAGCATCAGAGATGGTCTCCGAACGCTGCAGAGGGGCCCTGCTCACGCAGGGGCACCCTCTCACATAGGAACCACGCACTCTGCCTTTAGGATTGATAAGGCCTGCCTTAGGAGTGACTTATAGGTTTATATGTGTGTATGTATTTTGTGATATAGGTAACCTATATCACAGTAAGGGGTGCATGCACCACCTTACCCAGGCTGCAGTAGCAGACCTGTGGTGTCAGTTTGGATGGCCTTCCAGGGGTGGCATAATACATGCTGCAGCCCCTGGCAGGCCTCTGAGGTACCTATGCCCTTGGTACATAGTATACCATATACTAGGGACTTATAAGGGCACTCCAGATTCCAATCAGAGATGTGCCTAAGGCACATGGAAACCATTTTACAGAGAAAGCAGATAGACTGGGGCCCTGAATAGCAGGATCCCAGTCCAACTAAGTCATAAACCAGCAAAACACCATAAAAAAAAGTGGGGGCAACCATATAGTCAGATTCCACCTTCCTACACAGGGTACGGGAGGCAGAAGCGGCATCGCAGGTCCTCTTGAAGACTGTTGTAGCACTAATTCTACATTTTGGTACTAGGGCATTTTAACTTCGTTGTTCCTGCCAGATACAAAGAGAAGATCCTGTGTTATTCAGTGCCCTTGTTACCTTTTTTGTGGGTTGTAGTGCTTGTCACTTCGCTGCCCCGCCGGTGCACACGACTGGCCACCCCACCTCGTGTGCCATCTGCAGGGCCTCTGCCCTCGGATCACTGGTTTCGGTTTCTGGAGTGGCAACATAAACAGTTGCTCCCAAAGGACTAGCCTGAACACTTAGGTGAATATCCCCTGCACCAGCATTCCACGGAAATTCTTTCCTAGCTCTCCCACGTCAACGAGCACGGCTCCGCTCGCGACACCGTATGACGTCATCGGAGCCATAAGAGGACCTCGTCGGCGTGCTGACGTCAGTTCCACCCATTTTTTCCGTGCCACCGAGGCAAACAGGGGACCGAGACATTTTCACATGTATACATAGTATAATAAATATATATATATTCACTGAAAAAATCATAGGTTTCAGGCACGTTATAGTTAGAAATTAGCATTTAAAAAACCTTAGAAATTCAGTGCAAAAACCATAGGTTTCAGGCACGTTATAGTTAGAAATTAGCATTTAAAAAACCTTAGAAATTCACTGAAAAAACCATAGGTTTCAGGGGCGTTATAGTTAGTTGGACATTTTACTCGTACAAAACCATAGAAATTCCCCCGTTATAGTTAGTTCAGCTAACTATAACTTGCGCGCCCGCAATGCACTGCTGATGACGTCACATATTACATCACTCATGAGATGGTCAGTGACATCACTCATGACATCACTGATGACATCACTGATGACATCATCCAGTGAATGTGTGTTTTTCTGAAAATTAAATGTGTTTTATATATGTATATCTCAAGGTCGATGGAAGAATAAATGGGTATATAAGTGTCTAAATGGATGATTATTTTTTGTAAAATTGATTGTATGACTAAGTGTATCTTAGTGAATACATGGGTTAGTGAGTAATGTTTAAATATGAAAATATCTGTATCAGTCTCTCACTTTGTGTATAAGTGGCTGCATGGGTTGGTGAGTAGCTACATGAGTGTCTATATGGGTTATTAGTTGGTTTTTTGAGTATCAGTATGAGTGTCTGAGTGTCTGTATGGTTCGGTGGGGATATTACTTAGTGCATAGATGCATGAATGAGTGACTCACTGTTTGTATGTGTTGAAGACAGCATGTGTGCAGGACTGTATAGGTGGATGAGTATGTGTATGGGTGTGTTAGTGAGTGAATGACTGTCTCAATAGTGTCTTTATGAGTAACTACATATGTTTTAAACTAGTATATGTGAGTATTGGTGTATATAAGTGAGTATATGTGAGAGTGAGAGATTGGAAGAGTTCCTGTACAAATAAGTAGGTGTTTCTATAAGTGATTGTTTAAGAGAGTAAGTATGTGTAAGTTTCTGTAGAAGTAAGTGTGGTAGTGTGTGTATAACTGTATATGCAAGTAAATGGATGTTTGATACTTTGTTTGCATGTGTGACTATGTGTGTGAGTAACTCTATGGATGAGTGGCGGTGTGTAACAGGATGTATAGGTGTATGAGTACATATGATGAGTGAGTACATGTATGAGTGACTGTATAGGGACTGTTGGTGAATGAGTGGATGTGTGTGTAGATCTTGGAATTACTGAATAGGTGTGTTGTAACTGGTATTGGTATGTCCATTGTTTTGAAAATGTTAGTTTGTATTTTTGAGTGTGTGTATCAAAGGTTATATTAGGGTGAGAGGAGGTCTGCCACTCTATCACAAGGATGATGTCATCAGTGATGTCATTTGAGATGTCATCAGTGATGTCATGAGTGATGTTACTGACCATGTCATGAGTGATGTAATATGTGACGTCATCAGCAGTGCATTGCGGGCACGCGTGTTATAGTTAGCTGAACTAACTATAACGGGGGAATTTCTATGGTTTTGTACGAGTGAAATGTCCAACTAACTATAACGCCCCTGAAACCTATGGTTTTTTCAGTGAATATATATATATATATATTATCTACTGGGGGTCGCCAGTAGATAGTTACAGTTAGGACCTATTTTCCATAGGAAATCCGCGACATTCTATTTGAAATAACTCTTGCGTCGGTTGACGAATCTTCGCGACATTTTCAAACTTTATGGCCCGCTCCGGTCCGCTCCTACCCTGAAAGTCTCAGGGTGATTCGTCAAGCGGGGGCCGAGAAAAAAGGGGGGTCCCAAAACGTGTTTTCCCCATTCATTTTCCCATAGGAAACTTTAGACACGGCTACAGCCCGAACTGCTGAACGGAATTACACCAAATTTGGCAAAGAGGTAGTTCTTGGTTCAGAAAGAACCCTTTTTGTTAAATGGTGTAAATCCGTTCAGTAGTTCCTGAGAAAATCAAAAGTTAAGTCACATATATTTCTATGGCCGAGTAGGGTCCGCGTACCCTCCCGACCACGAGCTGCATGCTAATTGGCTGTCAACACTCCAAATCAGGAAGTGTTGGCAGCCATTTTGTCCTCGGTAGAACCGAGGGACAGAAACAAGTGCGCAAAGCGCAAAAGGGGGCAGGGTAGAAACACCCTGACCCCTAGGTCTGCTCAGGGGTCCCACAAGGACCCCCTGGGCAGAAAAAAGCATTTAAAAAAAAAAAAAACCGGCGGGATGCACTCAGGGTGCGCGAATCCCGCCGTAAAAAAAAAAAATCGAAGCGCGGTCTCCCACGCTTCGATGTTATTTTGCCCCCGGGTGGCCCAAGTCCCGGGGGCATGCGGGGGGTGGGTTTATAGTTAATGGGGGGGCCTCTAAGGCCCCCCAAGCCCCGGGGACCGCCACCCCGGGGCTTTCTAATAAAAATGTTGCGGGAGGGCACTCGGCCCTCCCGCAGCCCCGAGGACCACCACCTCCCGGGGCTTCTTTTTAAAAAAAAAAACCAGTTCCTGTGTGGGGGCTCAGGCCCCCACACGCCCCGAGACCGCCACCTCCCGGGGCACTAATAATGTAAATGCGGGGGTCCGTAACGGACCCCCGAGCCCCGGGGATCACCACCTCCCGGGGCTTTAAAGACATGGGAGGGGGGCCGCGCGGCCCCCCTCCTGGAGCCTGTGGTGGCCCTGGGGACCGCCACCCCCCAGGGCCGGCTCCTGCAGTGTCCCGGGTGCCTACCCCCGGGACACTGTAGTTTGCAATGGCAGGACGGGAGCCTCGCGGCTCCCGTCCTGCCATTGCAAGCTGCTTTGCTTCATTGAAGGGAGAGCAGGAAACCTGCTCTCGCTTCAATGAAGCAAAGCAGATTGCTTTTCCACATGGGGAGCTGCATGTCAGCAGCTCCCCATGTGGAAAAGCAATGCCGGGACGGTGGGGGATTGGGGACCCCCCACGGTCCTCAACGGAGAGGGCCAGCCCCGGGGGATGGGGTCCCCGGGGCAAGTAGTGGCCCGGGAGGGGGCCACGCGGCCCCCCTCCCCCCAAAAAAAGGAAAATAAAGGCCTGCCCCGGGGGATGGGGTCCCCGGGGCAAAAGGAGGCCTGAGGAGGGGGCCACGCAGCCCCCTCCTTAAAAAATAATAAAAAGAGTGGCCATGCCCCGGGGGATGGGGTCTCCGGGGCCGGAATCGGCCATGGGAGGGGGCCACGCGGCCCCCTTCCCGCTTTTTTTTTTTTTAAACGGGGTAAGGCACTGGGGGATGGGGTCCCCAGGGCCCAAAAAAGAGAAAAGGAAGGGAGGCCACACAGCCCCCTTCAAGGAAAAAAAAATCAAAAAAAAAAAAAAAACGATTGTGCCGCAGGCCCCGCCCCTTCCTTTACCACTCTGCAAACGCGCCCCTGGCGCGTTTGCAGAGAGGGAACAATTCCCCTTGAATACTGGGGGTCCCTGGGGCCAACTAGCCCACCAGGAACCTCCAGTATGCGCCAGGGGTTGCATTGCAGAGAGGTGTACAGAGGCCACGCCCTTTTACACCTCTCTGCAACGCAGCTCTGTGGCGCTTACTGGAGGTACCTGGTGGGATAGTTGGACCCCAGGGACCTCAGGATTCAAGGGGACTTAATCCCCCAGCTTAAAACGCGCCACAGGGCGCGTTTGCACAGTGGTGAAGGGAGGGGCGGGGCTTCAGGTGACATGTGTGCAAACAGGCCCCATGGCGCGTTTTAAGATGGGGAATTAAATCCCCTTCAATCCTGAGGGTCCCTGGGGGCCAACTAGCCCACCAGGTACCTCCAGTAAGCGCCACGGAGCTGCGTTGCGGAGTGTTGTAAAAGGGGCGTGGCCTCTGAACACCTCTCTGCAACGCAGCTCTCTGGCGCATACTGGAGGTATCTGGTGGGCCAGTTGGCCCCTAGGGTCCCTCGGGATTGAGGAGGAATTAATTCTCCAACTTAAAATGCGCCACAGTGCGTGTTTGCAGACATGTCACCTCAGGCCCCACCCCCTTCCTTCACCATTGTGCAAATATTCCTCTAAAATCAGCCGAACTACGAATTCCGATTTACTCACCTGTTATCAGGAGAGACCTCAGTGCTGCATCTTTGAGCCCAGTACTGATCCTGAAAAGTAATTTTAACCGTACTTACCAGTAACTTGAATTTCCTTCCATAGGCTAACATTGACTGGTTTCACTTGGAAATTCTTCTAAGTGTGGAGTTTTGGAACTTTATAATATTCCTCTAAAATCAGCCAAAATACGAATTCCGATTTACTCACCTGTTATCAGGAGAGACCTCAGTGCTGCATCATTCAGCCCAGTACTGATCCTGAAAAGTAATTTTAACCGTACTTACCAGTAACTTGAATTTCCTTCCATAGGCTAACATTGACTGGTTTCACTTGGAAATTCTTCTAAGTGTGGAGTTTTGGAACTTTATAATATTCCTCTAAAATCAGCCGAAATACGAATTCCGATTTACTCACCTGTTATCAGGAGAGACCTCAGTGCTGCATCTTTCAGCCCAGTACTGATCCTGAAAAGTAATTTTAACCGTACTTACCAGTAACTTCAATTTCCTTCCATAGGATATCATTGCCTGCTTTTTGCTGAAAATGTTTCTAAGTGTCGATTTTTGAAACATACAAATGTTCCTCTAAAATCAGCCGAAATACGAATTCAGATTTACTCACCTGTTATCAGGAGAGACCTCAGTGCTGCATCTTTCAGCCCAGTACTGATCCTGAAAAGTAATTCTAACCGTACTTACCAGTAACTTGAATTTCCTTCCATAGGCTAACATTGACTGGTTTCACTTGGAAATTCTTCTAAGTGTGCAGTTTTGGAACTTTATAATATTCCTCTAAAATCAGCCGAAATACGGATTCCGATTTACTCACCTGTTATCAGGAGAGACCTCAGTGCTGCATCTTTCAGCCCAGTACTGATCCTGAAAAGTAATTTTAACCGTACTTACCAGCAACTTGAATTTCCTTCCATAGGCTAACATTGACTGGTTTCACTTGGAAATTCTTCTAAGTGTGGAGTTTTGGAACTTTATAATATTCCTCTAAAATCAGCCGAAATACGAATTCCGATTTACTCACCTGTTATCAGGAGAGACCACAGTGCTGCATCTTTGAGCCCAGTACTACTGTACTTAAAACTCTATTGCCTATTTGCAAAGTATTTAAACTAAAGTAATTCATTCTGAGAAAGTATATTTTGTAATGTAATGTATAATGTAATTACAATGTAATTTAATAAATAAAATATCTAAAAATAAATAGTTTTAAAAAATGTAGTAAATCAGTATCAAAAAAATAAATATAACAATTAATACATTTAAAAATTGTCATTTACAAAACCTTTGAAATTCACTGAAAAAACCATAGGTTTTAGGGGCGTTATAGTTAGAAATTAGCATTTAAAAAACCTTTGAAATTCACACGTTATAGTTAGAAATTAGCATTTAAAAAACCTTTGAAATTCACTGAAAAAACCATAGGTTTTAGGGACAGTTATAGTTAGTTGGACATTTCACTCAGTACAAAACCCGTGAAATTCCCCCGTTATAGTTAGTTCAGCTAACTATAACTCGCGCCCCCGCAATGCACTGCTGATGACGTCACATATTACATCACTCATGACATGGTCAGAGACATCACTGATGACATCTCAAATGACATCACTGATGACATCACTGATGACATCATCCACGTGATAATCTGATGCACCTCCTCACACCCTAATATAACCTTTGATACACCCACTCTAAATTACAGACTGCCATTCGCAAAGTCCACCGAAACAAGAAAAACAGTCACCCAGGCCCTCGTCACCAGCAGGCTGGACTACGGAAACGCCCTCTACGCAGGAACGACGGCTAAGCTCCTGAGACGGCTGCAACGCATCCAGAACGCCTCTGCACGTCTTATCCTCGACATCCCCCGACGCAGCCACATCACACCCCACCTGAGAGACCTGCACTGGCTCCCTGTCAACAAGAGGATAACCTTCAAGCTCCTCACCCACGCACACAAAGCACTCCACAACTCCGGACCAGCCTACCTCAACAGACGACTCAGCTTCTACACCCCCACCCGCCAGCTCCGCTCGACCAGCCTCGCCCTCGCCACAGTCCCCCGCATCCGGAAAACGACCGCCGGCGGCAGATCCTTCTCCCACCTCGCCGCCAAGACCTGGAACACCCTCCCCACCAACCTCCGACAGACCCAAGACCTACTGGCCTTCAGAAGACTCCTCAAGACCTTGCTCTTCGATCAGTAGCAGCACCACCCCCCTCTTCCCCCAGCGCCTTGAGACCCTCGCGGGTATGTAGTGCGCTTTATAAGTGACATGATTGATTGATTGATAGACACTCCAACACCAATAACTACATACCCACTCACTGATTCTTAGGTCTACACACACACACATCCACTCATTCACCCGTACAGTCACTCATACTTATGGTCACTCAGTACAGGACTATCATATGCACTCTTACTCCTATATAGACACTCAAACACCGCCACTCATCCATAGAGGTACTCACACACCTAGTCAGTCATGCAAATAATTAAACACACTGCCATTTACTCACCTATACAGTTATACACACACCAGCTCACTTAATCATACAAATACTAGCACATTGTTACACTCTTATACAATCACTGATACAAGCACACACTCATCCATACAGCCACTATCACAATCACTCACTCTCGCTTATAGCTATTTATATACTCCAACACACATATATACTGCCTTTCACATATGTAGTTAGTCACACATGTACCACTGGGACATACATTCACTCACTAACACACTCTTACACACACTTACCCACCCATACACCCACTCACACATCTATGCACAGAGTCGCACACACCCCTCCCACACAAACACTCAGGCACCCATACAGATACTCAGACAACCATTCAATAACTCATATAGACACTCATGTAGCTATTCACAAACACATGCAGCCACTTACACAGCAGTAGACAGACTGATACAGACATTCACCCAGTTTAGTCACTAACCCATGCATTCAGTAAGATACGTTAAATCACTCACTTATAGAGTCAGTCACGCACCTACTAAATCATCCATACAGACACTTATACACCCACTCATTCTTCAATACGTCTTTTCCTATATATATTAAAAATATTTAAACTTTACAGAAACACAGTCACTGCATGATGTCATCAGTGATGTCATTTGAGATGTCATCAGTGATGTCACTGACCATGTCATGAGTGATGTAATATGTGACGTCATCAGCAGTGCATTGCGGGGCGCGAGTTATAGTTAGCTGAACTAACTATAACGGGGGAATTTCACGGGTTTTGTACGAGTGAAATGTCCAACTAACTATAACTGTCCCTAAAACCTATGGTTTTTTCAGTGAATTTCAAAGGTTTTTTAAATGCTAATTTCTAACTATAACGTGCCTGAAACCTATGGTTTTTTCAGTGAATATATATATATATATACCTGCTAGAAGGGACAAACTGACATCGTTCACTATTGGCATAGTTCAAGAATTTTTTTCGGTTGATGTTTAGAACTATCACTTCTAAGAAATGTTACTCAGTAACGGAAGATTATTTGTTTTATTATAAATTGAAACACTTCTAAATGTTAAAGAAATGCACTTTTTCGGAGTGTAATGTGTGTTAAGTGTTTTTGCATGACTTTTGCTGCATTTGTTACCGTTATTTTGATGACTGGGCCTGTGCTCTGACTCTTAGCACGAACCCAGACCCTTGGCTTGGTTGATGCTCAATTAACCCTATTAATGTGCTTGCTTTCCTACCTCTAGACAGAGGGACAAACACTGGGACATTGAGACATGAACATTGACACTGGGACAGGCTAACACTGACTTTCGTGGGGGGAGGATGGGGGCACAGTTGAACATCTCTATATAACGGAGAAGCGCCTGACCCGGTATCAACCTTATATATAGGCGTTTCCGCAAAACTGCGATCATGACCGGAAAGCTTGTGGAATTACCACTGAAAACAAAGTTTTCGCCAGTCATTGCTGCAAGTCTCCCCCCCCCCACATCCAAAGACTGCGAAGACATTTTCATTAATTAATGAGAGGGGTGAGGTATTACCAGGACACGCCAGTAATAGCTCTCTATCTCCCATAACTACCGGAAAAGTTTTTAATGCTCTGGCGCATGCACCATTTTCCTTTTTAGAAACTTTACTGGCAAGTTCTCCAGCCTCCTCGTGCACTCACTGGCGTTATTCTGTTACCAAAGGCGACCTTCAACGGCAAGAAGCCATGTAACTGGCAGACGTTGAACTTTATAAATTCAGCATACAGTAACGATCGAACAAAACCTTCCATGGTTGCAGTTCAGGAGAAGGTACAACACAGGCGCAGTTTATGATATGGGATAAGCTCAGATGTTAAGATAGCCTTGTACTCTGGCAGTCATCTGAACCAGAAAAGCATGTTGTACTCCTGAATATTCAGAAGTAACTGATTACATAAGTGTCTCCCATGATTCCATAGTCCTACTGCTCTCCTTTTCCTCACATTGTACCTGCAGATGCTTCGATGAACCTTCCAGGCTTCATTGAAAAAGCCTTGCCAGATGGTCTGCGCCCTGGTTAGAGATGATGAAGTGTCGTGTGTGTCGCAAATCCCTACCGTAACATAACACGAGTGTTTTTTCGCGTTTTAATTTCACAGAAATTATGTAGTTATTTTGTGCATTTATGGGAAGTGTCACATTACATCATGCGCAGGAATATGTGTTATTACCATGGGGACTCTGTGCATGCAATTCCTTATGAATTATTGAAATGCCTTAAAATAAACCCCCGGTTTTGCTGGTTGGAGAAATGTTTGCAGTCGAGCTTGGCATTATTTTATTCCTTCCAGCCGCCCTGCTGTGCTTTTTTCGACCACTGTCGCGACTGTGCACTTCGTTTGCATTGGTAACACCAACAGGCTGATGAAGCGAAGCAGATGTTTTTGAGACCAGAGAGACACTGCTGGTTTTTAAAGAGTTAGAGAGGCTAGAGGCTCGATACATTTGATAATTTACCTCTGCTAAATTGTGTAGTTATTTATTAGGCTTTTTATATATGTGCAGTACTTAACTTGTGAGCAAGTATATGAGTGCAGGGATCCAGAGTTTTTCTTGGGAGCCTGCCACCTGCACTGCCTAATGCCAATGGTGCGAATATCAAGGCAGCCTGGTTTTCTTTTAGTCTCGTGGGCTCTTTCTTCCATGCCTTACACTTTCTGTTTCTCTAATTCACTCATGCAGGCTGTTTTTCGCCTGCTTTCTCCGTTGGGGTAATACAAAATGGCGCCCCCCTTGCTGAATGCGGGAGGTGTCTTTCAGACTCTCATACCTGACAGATATTCTTAGAACTTGGTGTGAATGGGTTACCCTTGAAGGTGAGCGAGCCCCGTGCCCCAGGGGTTGTGGGATCTGCAAAACGTCCCTGGTTTTGTCCCTTTGTGACTGTTTTCTATCTTTGTCTTCCTCCTTCATTCTCCCTTTTCTATCTTTCTGTCTCTTAGTCCCTACGGCACAAAGACTGATGATGAAAAGTGAGTCCAGGTCCACAAAGTGAGTGCTGGTGCCTACCAGCTGTAGCCACCTGCACAAATTGTGTTGCTTTATGAATGATCAATACACATTTCAAAGTCAGGCTTTTGCATTGTGAATAAAAATGTGTCTTCCTTTGTTTTTATTATTCTTAGCTTGTGGCCTGAAACTCTAATTAGTGGAGACTAGATGCCTTGGCCTTGCTGTAAGCTACAATGGAGGGAGTCCATGAGCCCATGGCTTTTAACACGTCCTGAATCAATCGAATCACAGACCTAATTGCATAGTTTCCCTTCAGAAATTCAGAGTGCTTATGCTATTTTTTTTTTTTTATAGAGAGAGCACTGAGATTGTTGAAGTAATGCTCATGAAGTCTTTGACTGTGCATCTTTTTCATTGAAGTAGGTAATGTTAAATATGTAGATATTTACTTATTAAAAAGAGACATTGGGCATTTTAAGAAGTTAAACATGCAAATGCGATCGCAAGTGCTAAAGGGACCTTATGCCAAAACAACTACTTGTGTTAATGCTGTGAGTGGCTTTGCACAGGTGTGTTGCCTCAGGTCTTGAACCCAAGACATCAGCAGCATTTTTCTCTGGTTTAGCAAGAAACTGACTAGATAGACTACAGTTATCTCTGTGCTACAGTCCATCTGTACGTCTCTGTATGAACCTGTTGACCATTTCTATTACGATTTAAGCGCTGCTGATGGGACCCGAGTTATTCTGATCCTCTGTATGAGCTGAGACGCATCCCTTGATCGGAGACTGGATGATGTTGCTTCTTGAAAGTAAAAGATGCTCTTACCTGTTTTTTTAACACCTGTACATTAAACGTGACATATAAAGAGCTGAACATCAGCCTGCCATCATACTTGACCAACAGTATTTGCAAATCCATACTGCTGACCGCTTTATCAGAATTCAGTACTGGTGATACTTTTTCACAGGAGTAAAATGTTACCATTTTACCGGTACCGGTTAACCTTGCATTTAATTAATTAAATATATTTGAGGTTTTCTCTTACTTAATTTTTACTTTCATCCAGTTGGGACAGGACCCTACACACTTAAAAAGTGAGCATGCCTAAGGATCCACGTGGCAAGTAATTTGCTAGGATAGCGTTATTGCTTGCAGTCTAAAGGAAACATAGCGACTTTTATGATAGGTAGTAACATCTGTTTGCATTAACCTACTAATTCTTTCATCAAAATCCTGGTGCCCCGTACAAATACCTACAATTTAGAATTTCACTATTTCAAGCATTACATTCTGTCCAATAGAGAAATACATACATTTGTCTAACGTCTTTTGATGCACTCTTCTGCCTGTCATTTCCACAAATGTAAGGTTTGGCTAGTGTGTAACCGAAAAATGGTACAGCATTGTTTTCTTTGGTGCCTTATTACAACATTTCGAGACATATATTCAAACATGCATCTACTTCATTTAAATCAATTAAAGGTGTTCCAAAACAAGAGCTATTCTAAAAACTAACTTACTTTGACAGTAGTTTTTGTCATAGATGTTTTCTTTCTGCAGTCCATCCGCAATTGACTGAAAACTGGCTAATAAGTAAAATGTGTTTCATTTGAATTTTAACATTCTGTGATTTAAAAAATGTGTTCACAGAAAACTTCCAAATCAAGGTCAAAATCTCTTCCAGCCGTGGATGATGAAGATGGCCTACAAGATTCAACAGGAAAGGACACCGGGCAATTGCACAGGTTAATATTATTATTGTTGTTTTAATTATTATAATTTCTATTAATATTAGTTAAGTGCTTGAATGGTTCAGTGTGCCTCACTGAGTGAAGGAGGGAGATCACGTTTACAAAATGCGGCTTTGGGCACAAAGTAGTGGTCCTGGTAGAAGGGATGCGTTCAGGGTGAGATAACAAGCAGAACGTATGGGTTTTAAGATGTTTCCTGTATTATAGCGGACTGATATAGGTGAGCTGAAATACTAGTCCACACTGGTCACTGAAGCTTGGAAAGGGAGGCTGCCTTAGTTGTTTCTAGAAGGAATTGGAGAGGTAGCTCTGATGGAGAGTGTTGATTTCTTAATGATGAAATTACTTGGGAGGCAGAATATGTATGTGTACAATACTTTGTGTAAAAGCACAAATACTTAAATGTCAGATATTAATACATTGGTAGCAAGCGGAAGTGCCATAGGGTTGAACGTGTGCTCCCGCTTTCTAACTCTGATTCATTTTTCTGCTAAGCTATGGACAAATTGGAGGCGCTGTTACTCTGAATTTTAAATTACTGCCTAATCAATGGTGTAGTGATTTAGTTTTGATGAAGGTTTGAGTAATAGAGTTCAGAGTTCTTCACTACATGACTAAACTACAGACCGCATTGGCAGTCCAAAGGGATCGCACCACAGAGACTATTCTCTCCAACTACCTCGTGCTGTCTGAAACAATCATTACCACAAACTATTTATATAAACCTTGACAAAGCTTAAGATGACAATAAAGGAAGACACAAAATGTGTTGGCAGTTGCTGCACTATGTAGACCATTTGACTTATGTTTACAAGCTGTGACTGCATGAAAATAGAACGCCCACACCACAACAAAATCACCCTAGTGTAATAAGCATGGTTCTCTCCAAATTATATACTTGATTTACAATGCAGTGTCTCCGTTTTGCCACTGAATACGTTGAAAATGTTCTCAACAAAGAAAAATGTTAACTTTTACAAGATCCAACAATTATTCAGTGTTTCAGTTGTTCGCTCGTAGTTTTCCTTTTCCACCACTACCTTTGTTTCGATTATCATTGCCATGGCCTATTTATCCTCCTGGAGTCATGTCTGATCATCGCTGTGTCTGTGAACAATAAGAAGGTTAATAATTACATTTTTGGACTATTTTGACATGCTGCAAGACTCTTTTTCTGTACATTTGATCATTGCATTGAAGATTTGCAATACTTGTCAAATATCCAAAAGCCATACCACAAACAAAATGATTTCATAACATTGCAGAGTGCTTAACATGAAATATATTAACTGGTTCGAAGGACTGTGGGACTCAATCCCCTTGCAAAGAGAAGACTCAGAATCATTTTCATCTGTTGGTGAAAGCGTTGTTAGTCATCACCAGCTCATCAACTCTCCTCAAGAAAGCAAGATAAGATGTCAGTAGTAGAACATTGCTCCCTTCACATGGAATGATCACTTCAGACAAAAATGCATCACAAACATTGTTTTTGAATATTTCTCTGAGAAGCATAAAATCACTAGAGAGGTGGTTCTTTGGTAGTCTGCTAAAGTTTAGTTTAAGGTGGCCCATTGTTGTGTGACTATTGTAAATCAAGGTTAGAAAAATAAAGCCTTATTGAAAGGTTATATTTCAAGGAACCCTGGGAGAAATCTCCAAAAGCTTCAGTAAGCCAGCACCAGCGACTTGACATTATTAAAGGTTTGACTATAAACAGAAGTTTTAGATGCATGGGCATGTGGCTACATACTTTTCCATGATGAAGCTGTAGCAGGAGACCTGTGGAAACTTCATGCACGAATGGCTTTGAGTCTATGAAGTGAAAGTTAATATATATTGATAGTTGACTATGTTTCTAGATGTTTATTAACAAACCAATAATGTGGGAAAGAATATGATATGAAGCAACAGCAGCATAGTTTTATTACTAAAGTCTTCAATAGGTTTAGTAAGTTACTGTTGTTAATTATCACAGACGTCTTGAGAAGTTAATGTCCAACTGAACTCATTAGAACTGGATCTACACAAGCAGATACTTTATGAAATATTTTGCATGTGTCATTTCTCTGTAATCTAATCACTGAAGTCCGTAATATGTACCTCTAAATGGTGTCTGATCAGTTGTCATCATCAATATGTTAGCTTTTAAAGAACATAAATGAAGAACTCAGATGGGCCATCAACAGAGCCACTTAATAAATATAACTAAATAGCTATATCGTTGGCTATGTTATAGGATATTATAGTCAAGTGGAATGGTAAAGTTCAAGGAGGGCTAGAGATTTCTCCAACTTGGATATTGTTATGGAAATGTTGATTAGTTTGGCTGTTTTTTGCTATTTGGCATGCATGACCTACGACCAATTCAATTGTATCCAAACAAATGAGCTATCACTTAGCCAAGCACCAAGCTATGCCGGACGACCTCATTAAGTAGTGTAATTGTTTTTGCTCAATGACATCAACTCAATATGTATTTCCCTTTCACAAATTCAAAGGCAACAGAGAGGATGGTGTCTTTTGTAGTACTGCCAGGAGCTAATAGTCCACAAAAATTAATGTCAATGGATAGGAAATAACGAGAGCAGACGTTGAGGAGGTTTTCTGTCCTGAACTCAAGCAGATAGTGACTGTCATCAACAAATTCCCATACAGCCCTAAAAATATGCTGGTGATCCAAGTGTTGTGCGAGGTAGTTTTCATAATTCAGTATATAAAAGCTACCTAAAATGTTCTCAGTCACCTTGAGATCTGGAAGCAAAGTTGTACATGCTCTCATAGTATTTTCCTATTTATAATGGAGTGACATTGCGGTCAAGAAACCAATGATTAAAAATAAAAAATAAATCAACCACTCCATCTATGTTTACATTTTAATCACTTGTAAATGAACTCCCAAACACATGCCAGCCTATTTAACAGAGAAGACCTCGTGTTGTTTGCACTGCGATGATGGGGAATGGGATCCAAGCTATTGACCAGTGGGGTGCACAGTAGTAAATTCAAATACCTTACCAGAGTTTGAGCCTTCCAAAGGCTGGGACTCTTTTTTTTTTTTCAACTTAAATTTGATGATGTGCAACTGATTGAGTTTGGATGATTATTTATTTTGTAAAGACAACTAGTATTGCTTTAGCCTCCTATCTAAGTAGTCTCAGATTTTGAGGCTTCCTCTGACACTAAAGGAAAATTCAAATGTAAAATTGCTTTTGAGGTGAAATGCACAACTGAGAACTAGCAATGCTGCTAAGGGTAAATTCATTACAATTATCCTATTAAGAGCACATACTTTTTATGATTGTTCATATTGCTAGGCAATGCTTGTGAATGAAATGTATCCTAGTTTTAAAATTGTTTAACACATTTCAGGGGTTGCATCAGGCAGAGATTCATGCCTCTTAGTACTCTGTTGGGCACCTATGATCTGGAAATAACATTTTTCAACAAACATTACAGAATAATATGAAATATTTGAACCACCTGGTGAATAGATACTTAAGGTCTTTATTTCAGTTATTCTGGCATTCATCCCATTATTTTTAACACTATAATCCATTTATATTTAATGTATGCATTTTTTAATAAAATTTTGGCTTATCAATCCATAATTTTAGTTTTTGGGATAATGAATCAACAAAATCAAAGTTGCTCTGCTTTGATATAAAAGGTGGTGCTGCCTTTAAATAACTTTTTTCATCACAATTTTTTTTAATTGAAATGCTTATTTAATTGAAAATGGTTTGCCAATTATTTTCAAGAAAACTTATGAAAGAATTGCCCTGCATCTGTACCGTGGTCATGTATTGTAAATTTGTTAATGTATTTGTCTGTCTGTTTTTAAGTGACACGTTTTCCTGTTTCGTACAGTTTGTCTCCTCCCCCCAAATCCAGACACAGGTAAGAATGATACCATGATGGGTGGCTCTATATAAAAGAAACAGAGATTGTCAATCAGCCTCCCTTGTATAAGTCAGTTATTCACAATTTCCATCCATCAATCTTTCTGGGTTTTCCTCTCCTCTTTAGTACTGTAGCAGTATGTTCTCTGCTTGAAGCAAGTAATGGGTGTACTTTGTGTAGTGTCCTATGGCTTTTCCCTTCTCCCTTGCTAGCCCTTAGGTGCAGAACACCTGAACTCAAGTAAAACGAATGTGAGGCTTTCTGCTCTGTAATGACCAATACAAATAATTTGAGAGAGATGTATGTTTTATTTTTAATTATTTTTAATTAAGTCAGAAAAGGACAACATAGATATGGCATATACAAATAGAAAATTTGGGAATAACTCCTGTTGTAGACACATGGATATACAGAAGTACAATAATCTGCCAAGCCAGTATGAAATAGCAAGGTACATAAAAAAAACATAATATAAAATACAAATGTAAACAAGACAGAAAGAAGGCCGAAAATGAGAAAACAGCAAACACCCACTTCAAATCTAAGCATATTGACTATAAACTAACATAAATTACTTTTATATATGAAACTGTTGATTCCATTTGAAACCCTCCCATATTATGTCCAGTTTCTTAAGCAGCAAGTGCCCCAGGCTCTAGCCAGTGGCAGTTCAGACTCATACATTTGCCATATAAACACCCCCCAACTCAGCGACCCACGGCGTGATTGGAGACACCCATGATCTGGCAATGCAAAGCCTAGCAGAAACAATGATTATGGACAGCTGCCATCTTAACCCAAGATTACATTCCATTCTATATCCCATCATTATCTCCTTAGGAGTGAAATGAGTTTCATATCCAAGACATGAAATTATGAGTTACACCTTCCCAAAATTCCTAGAGAGCGGGGCATGTGTGGAGAATACCAGCTGCAGAGCAGCCACATTTAGGACAGCTAGTTTTATCCACACCGGGATTCCCACCTCACTTAATAATTCTCTCTGGTGTGTAATATAGCATGCAAATGGTCTTAAAATGCTGTAATTTTAGATTTATAGAGTGCACCGAGCCATACACCATCTCCAAAGCACTGTAGATTTCTGATGATAAGATCTCACTAGAAAGCACCCTGCTCCACTTGGCAGTAAGGAGTAAGCTGTCATCAGCCCTATGCTCACAGAACCCTTGATACATTGTACTGATTAAAGATTTCCTAGATACCTTAGGCATGCATGCTATAATATCAGAGCATTTCTGAATGATTTGGATATTGCACCCAGATAAAAAATATTCCCTTAACTGCAGATATTTAAAAAAACAAAAAACGATAAAGATCACAAGAAGCTTGAAGCCCTGCAAACAAGTGAAATCTGTTCGAAACATAAAGCTGCCCAACCATTTCCACTCCCGAGAAAGAAGTACAACATCTTTGTGGAAATACATTTTTTCTCCAATATCATGGCCTTTTGTGTACCACATTCTTCTTCTAGTAAGTGTTTTCTTCAATATAGGCATTCGAATGTCAGTCTATCTTTAGAAGGATACTAAAATAAGCTACATTTACAGGAACACAAGCATTTCAATTGGTAACTGTAGGCGTGGAGTTAGATTCTTTTATTCCCTTATTCTGGTGCATTGTAACACACAATCCTGGATCCTAGTCTGTTTTTAAAAACAAAACTTATTTTTAATTTCACTTAAGAATCGAAGGTTTATTTCTGCAGTCTTAATTTGTTTTTTCTCACTTCCCATAATTTTTTCTTTTAAGGACTACAGTCCCATATTTACTTCTCATCTGCATTTTCACTAGTATTGTTGAAGTGCTTGAAACTAACTCAACCTTCTCAGACCATTAGCCAACCAGCACAGGCTATATAAACTCTCAAAGAGTTAAAAACCTGGACACCTACAGCATACATTTGACAGTGCTGATGTGGCTACTCTGATAAGTCTTGCCACCAGAATGCATCAAACCTTCTTTAAATACAAGAACCAATTCAGACATTGAATCACAAAGGCAATTGATGATCCAACATATCATTGATGGTGTTACTTGGTGTTCTGGGACTCACCAAAAAGCCATTTTGTTTTCCAAACAGAAATATTTATGTTGAAGAACTCTTTTGTCCTCTTACCTTTCCCAGAAAATAATTACTAACATGGGGTTTGTTTCTAGCATATCACCTTTGCAGAAGGCTGCCGAAAAGGAATGCAGATGATATTTCTCAGTATAACTCTGTTCTGAAGAATCTTGATCTACAACAGTACTTTCTGGGGTTATCACCCTATGTCATGCTTATTTAAAGTGAATACTGCACCCATACTAAAGCACACATGCATTTTGTTGACTAAATCTTATAGGAATCTTAATATTATTGTCTCTTAAAGAAATTAGGTTGCCCTAGATTTTCTGTTCTAAAGCTATACTGAATCAGCCACAGTCCCCTGCCAATATTATCCGACTATCAATCTTGTGTTCATTGGAAACCCCATTTTTATTTAGAGTGCTTTTAAAAGGTGAAAACTACCCTCTCACAATGTTTACCGGATATATTCCAAGGCTATGATTATTATTGAAAATATAAACTTTTTGTTGATTTCTGTGGTCTACAATGCAGCTATAGAATTTTACTAAGAGACTAATTATGTACACTACTTTGCTAACATGGATTAGCATGCCATATTGAAACTGGGAGTGAAGTTAAGGAGATGAAATCAGGTCAAGCTTTTTTTTTATAGTCTTAAAATATGCAAATAATTGTTGACACAGACCCCTTGCATGTTGCTAGCATAAAGACTGCTCGCGCTTCGGGCACAAGTTTTTCCCCTTAATATCCAACAGCAGACATAACATCTGCTTGGGAAAAAAACCATCTGGCTCTGCATAATCTGCTTTATAATTTTGGTCTTAATTTATGTGACAAAGAGCTAACAAACATGTATGGAGCAGTGACTAAGGGCCATATGTACTAAACCTAGTCACAAAAATCTGGTTGAAACTCTGTTATTTTTTCACTTTCATAACGAGGAAGGATGCCTAGTGGACCCCCTTCCCTTTTACAAATGCATTACCATCCCAACTTGGGAGTCAATACTTTTTGAAAAGTTTTGTGTCTGGATTACGGTTGCAAAACATTGATCTATATCTCATACCAATTCAATTGGCCACAATATGCCCATTTCAAATATTGAATCAATGTAGAGCTGCAATCCTATTTTAGTAGTTCGTTAAATTATGCACACTCAAAAAATCGAATTCATACATTTCAAAAAAGCATTTTAAATCTCACAAACACAGAATCAGTGTTTGTAACCACTAAAATTCTCAGCACATCGGGCCCCAAGTCTTTATTCAAATAGATTTACTTTTGAGTAGAACAATGCTCAAAGCTTCACTACAAACTAAAGAAAACAGACTTAATTGTTACACTATCCAAATTCCATTTCTGTATAGTTAAAGATAACAGTTTTAGTTTTTTTCTTTTAAATAGATACAATGCTTATAAGAATTCTAAAGCTAGCTCACATTAAGGTATTCTCACACTTTTGTTTTTTGGATAATTCAATACATTTTCACCTTTTGAAAGAACAGACCACTTCTTGGTGCTAGGTTGCCATCAACATGACCATGGCAACACTAAAGGGATTCATTTAAATCTCTCTTTTATCTCTCACCTTTTTGATTATTTCTAGTCTTTGTAACTCTTTTTGGGTCAATCCCTAAAGGACAGGAGACATTGTCATTAAGGTTTTTCTCTCTTTTCTGTTTTTGTTTCTATGAACCCTTACTTTGCCTTCTGCTTTTATGGTCTTGGTTTGTTCTGCACTAAATTATTTAAGCATACTGTTGCCAAAATGTGTGCTATGAGTGCAAGATGCAACTGTGTATTATCATGCACAATGGCAACTGTCTTGAGTTTCTGCTTTGGTAACAAAAACATGATAATGAACTAGAAAAACTTTTTCTTGCTTATCAAGACAACTCTTGATTTTTACAACCTTAGCCAGTTTGAACATTCGATAGTAAAATGAACTAAACTGCTTGTCTCGGAGTTAAAACTAGGTTTAAACAGTGTGGGCTGCCCACACATGCTGATCTTGTAATTTAAAAAATAAACATTGTAATCAGCAAAAAACTGATGATGATGATGATGTTATACTGCGGTAAACGAGGAGCTCGTATGCTGTCTTTCTTCTTTCCTGTATGGTATCCTTCTTACTAATATGGGTTGTTGTGGAGCACGTGCACACCTCAATTGAGATATGAGGTGCTGTTTTATGTGATCCTACTGTCCACCACTTATTTTCCTGACTTCTATTTCTTTTCTGTCCTTTGATGTTGTGGTGATATAACAGAAAGGGCTGCTTGTGCAATATGAGGGGGGAGGACGCTTGACAGTGTTTGACAGTGTTAATTCCTGTAGGTGGCACCAAACCACATATGGCATTTTACTTACTTGTGCCTGGATTGGTGGAGGAGACGACTTTGAAAATCATCATTACCGGTAAGAACATTACAGTTAAATACCTCTGTTCTCTTTTTAACATTTTTTGTAACAATCATTTCATCCCTGAATCTGTAACATCTAGTTGTCTAGTAGACAATGTGGAAACGTCTAATATTTGACATTTAAATATTGCCTACCATCTAATACCTCACTCGTAAGATTGAAGGACTACAATAGTGTAGATAACACATATTTCTCCCTCTCCTTTAATTTATGCATGTTTTACATTTTGTGTTTGATATTGAAGACTAGGTATGACTGAGCCAGTCTTTCTTTGAACAGCCAGTGGTCCCTTTGCCTAATCCCCTAATACAGGCACTCCTGCTTTGGCAAGATGGACTGGTTTGAAATGTGCCTTACTTTCGCTCTTTAACTAATTGAACTATTGCTTCTATTTGCATTTGTCATGCCTTTCTCTAATGGCTGAATATAATTCATTTGCTATGTGTCTAGGAACAGTGTCTAGGGACATGATTGAATTTCTTATGCCGTGCCAATAACACATATAAATGTGGCACCTATCACGGTCCAGATGTTAAAATCCATGGTTCAGTCTTCAGATTGAATGACACATTGCCCCCCCCAAACCCCTCTCCTATCTCAAGGAAAGTAGAGGGTCAAGTGTTTACTAATACATCAAAGTAGTCATAAATTGACATGTAGGCAATTTTATGTTTACAATTCTGTTTATACTTCAAGATCCCTAATATGTCATACTTTGACATAGTAACAGTAATCACGTGTAGATTCTGTGGGCTTTTCTGATAATAGTAATTAGCAACATTATTCTCAATGGGCACACGTCTGGGGCTAGACTAGCTGATTCTAGAAAATCTGCTCAAGTCTGTTGATTATGTCTCCCGTCTTTCATCCAAGATGAAGAGGGTACCCACAGAGAGTGGCCTGGTAATGGGGCATACCAAATACTGTGCACTACTGTACTTCAAGGTTTAGTCAATTAATTTCATTCATTGAATGCTTTTCAGATTTTACATCATTATACAACTATTCCACTGTACACAAGGGAATGCCTCCTGTAGCTAGAGAGAACCTGAAAGGATGAGAAAATGATTGCTACTACTAACATCTGCTGGACAGAATGCAGTTATACTTTGCTCATCCAACTATTGATAGCCATAAGGACACAGAATATGGAGCCATTCCTAAGCACTGAGAGTAGAACTATTCAAAGTAAACATCATGCACAAAAGGCAAGCTTTTACCTTGTTTGTGATCTTTGCAGTTCCATCCACCACACTCAGTTGATTGTAATAGTTTGAGATTCCTGCAGTTTAGCCTGATTTATTACCCATGATGTTGGCATTTGCAGTTGGTAGACAGAGGAGGTCATTCTGCATGTTCAAAATTATTTTCATATTCTTTGAGGAAAAGCATGTCCCTTAATTTCTATGCTTTGATGTGGTTGTGAAGGTGCAGTTGTTTCTTTTGATGTTTTGTTCTTCTGCACTCAGGTTTTCACAAATGGCCCTTTCCCCTTGATGTCCCTCTTTCAACATAGCTGGGACCTCACTATCCTAATTGTCAACATTACCAAGTTTATTATGACTTCTAATTAGTTGGTCTAGCTGTATAAGACTATCCTTCAGACCCCTGATCCTAACTTAATGCTATCCCTAAGGTGTAAGAACCTGTGTGTTACACTGTGCTACTAGTTTTACAGTATTTGCGTTTGCCTACAGACGGACTATTTTGAAATTCATTCCAGTATACAGGCCTGCAGTTTGGGTTGAGTTAAATATTATTGTTGTCCTTCATCATAAAAGATTCAGTAGCCAACTTATTTTCCTCTCACCAATATTCTGTGTTGGCATTCTGCCATGTCCACAGGTATAGGTAGAATGTGGAGGTTGAGCTTTATAAGCAAGACAGGATAGAATCTTAAGTTTAATTCAAAGGTCAGGTAGGTTAATCTTTCTGCAGGCTTCAGTCTTACACTTCCTAAGTCATGATTGCAGTGGTGATTCAATGGATTTTTAGTAGTAATGATAACTGAAAAGTAATTTGTACATTTCTATTGGATGCTTTTAACCATAAGTTTCTGTCCTCTTGAGTCTCCGCAGATACAAAACTGGGTTTGCAAAACTCTGAAATGGCTCCTGCTTGTCAGTAGGTGAAACCGGTGGCCTCTGTCATGTCTCCACTATGCTTCCGGATTTGAAAACACAGAGTCGCACATAAGCACAACCCTTGCACATATATAATTTCCTTATTTGCCTGTGCTCTTTGCCACTCATCCTGAGCTCCTATCCCAAATGTTTTGGATTTTACTGAGTTCTTTCAAAATTGCCATGACACTGTGCAGTGATGTCTTCCCCTAAAAAAACAGGGTTTAAGATATAACACACTTTCAGAAAGCAGATGTTGATCACGGATCTGCAGGATGTCTATCTTTGATACCATGGCACCAATCACGATTCCAGTAAGTCCAGCGACAGATGTTCCCTGACGCATTTCAAGGTAGTCCGGGAGTGCGAAGCCAAGCTCTAGGTTGCTGACAAAAGGAGGGGTTGGTCCTGTTCCAAGATGAGAGGTATTTCCGTGCCGGTCCTGTATGCCATCTTCATACGAAGTTGAAAGACCAAACACAAGCATAAAAAGTCAGAGCGAGGGTCAACACCTCCCAGACACTTTGGCTCTTGGGAAAAGTTTCTCAGTCCACAATCCAAGGGCCCAATTTTGGCTTCAATGACTGCTTCTCAGATGATACTGCCTCTTTAGCTGATGCACCCAGAGTTTCATGGGCCTGCCTTCAGACTCCACTTATCTATCGGGATACCATTTGGGCTTCTCCTGGCAGGTTCTTAATCAGTGCTGACTGACCCTGTTCATACTAGAGCCTCATCCACGCTTGAACACATTCTCTAAAATGAAGATAATGGCGTGGAAGAAAATTTACTCCCCTCTCTATTATAAGATGCTGCCTATATCTCAAATTTCAGAAGTGTGTACACATCATCTCAGACTGAAATTAATTCATCAATGGGACTATAATTTATCTATGGAAAGTGCTTCCTTTTTGGTGTGCAGGGCAGCGGGGTTCTTGGAATTGCAAGTGCCCACAGTGCAGCCTGAGGTAGACCTGTTGACTGAGATTTTTCAGTCTGGCTTATTGACATTTCAGCCCTCGCTGCCTTTAATCGAGGCCCTCACTGAGTCCTCATGGTGGCGTAGAAAATACCTTGCTCTACCCCACCTGTGAGCAGCCCAGTTGATCGGCACCACAGGCCTGCTTCAAGATACCCATCCTTTCTGATGTCACATCTGACTCCAGAGAGTCTTGTGTGGGCCTCAACAAGGACATGGCTAGATACATTCTGAGAACTGGTGGATACCACAGATTGTGTAGCTTGGGCCATAGGCACAATCTTCATTATTCAATGCCATGCTTGGATGTGCACTCTTGGCTTTTCCGCTGATGTCCAAGCTTCACTGATGGACATGCCGTTTGATGGAGTCAGGCTGTTAGGTGACAAAGCGGATGTACCATTGGAACAGCTTAAGGACAGTATACCTACTGCTTGCTCTTTGGCCTACTTTCTCCCCTTTGATAATTTCACCAACAGTACCGGAACTTCCAAGGTTACATAAGAGGACTTGCACACAGTCCGAGTCAGTCCTCACAAACTGTCCAGCAACTGATCCAGCACATTTTGGGTGAAAAAGGAAGAGGTTGTGTCAGGGGCAGGGCAGTCCGCAGATGCAGCAGTCCTCTTAGAACTCCTCTTAGCTACTCCATTTTGCCACCAACCCAATTTAGTTATCCCTGTTATTTCATTCTAAGACTTCTAGGGGCAGAATACCTGACAGGCATGCAACTACTTTGGCCCAGTGTGTTCTTCAAGCTTTCTAGTTTGGTTATGCCCTCCCTCTTTTATCTACCCTTCCCCCACATTCCTCCAGTTTTTGACCTGACATTGTTAGACTATACCAATATTCTCTTCAGCAGAGTTAAAATGATGCTCACCAAGGGTGCAATTGAGGTGGTGCGTGAGGCGGAGAGCGGGACAAGATACTACTCCTGATATTTCCTGTTTCCCAAGAAGGACCGGGGTCTGAGGCCTATACTAGATCCCACAGAAAATGTGGGATATCCAGACTAGGCTTCGAAAGATTCATGCATGAGCCCTTTTTCTTGCTCAGATGGTTCTGAGGCTTCTTGGTTCCTGATCTCGTGCATACTGCTAATGCCTCCTTCCACTTGGGCACATACAGGCCCTGCAGTGGCACCTTCGCCTTCAGTGGGCGCTAAACCAGGGGGACCTTTTCAGAGCATCCAATTATCCAGTAAAGCAACCCAGAACCTTCAGTGATGACTGTTGGATGTCAACCTTGGCGGCAACCCATTTTCTTTATCTCATCCAGACCTAACAGTAGTGGCAAATGCATCTTCTCTGGGCTAGTTTGGGTCACCTGGGCACTGCTAGATTAGAGAACTTTGGTCTCTTAGCAGTGCCAGCATATCAGAATTGTAGAGTGGTCCTTAAATCATTTCTGCCTTCCATCAAGTTTTGTCCAGGTCATGATGGACAACACAGTTGTGAGTGATTCTGCAACAAACAGGGCAGTGCGGGCACCCATGCTCTCTTGGAATATTTTGGGATTTTCCAAACAGGCAGTGAACTGGCTGGTTCTCTGGAGGACAGAGCAGACCAGCTCAGAAGATGTCTCCTTGCTAACCACATGTGGCACCTGCTTCCAGAGTTGAGATGTCACCTTCACCCAGAGGGATTTATCTCTGATAGCTGTTTGCTTCTGCCAGGAATGCTCAATGTCTGGCCTTTTGAGCCCTGGAATTTCTCCTTCAGGGTTTGCCCGGAGATGAGGGACTCTGGTCTCCTTTATGTGTTCCCTACTCTGATTCTACAGATCCTGAAGAAGGTCAGTAGGGACCGAACACAGCTCATCCAGATAGTCCCTGACTGGGCTCAGAGAGTGTGTACACCAACATGTTGAATCTAAGCCTATACTTTTCATTTTGTGTACCTCTTCTGCAGGACCTGCTGCCCTAACAAAATGGCAGAGTTTTGCACCTGAGCCTCATCAATCTAGTCCTCCTTATGTAGAGATGGACAGGAATAAATTGAAAGGTTTTGATCTTCTGGCAGTAGTAGGCGATGTAATTATGGTTGCTTGACACCCATCCTCTTAAGTCTGTTTCCTTTGGCCATTTGTCTACTTTTGTTGCTTGACTTGAGAAAAAGCAAGTTGACCCTCTAGTGGATAAGTCATTTGATGTTCTATTGTTTGTTTTATTTCTTGTCTGGTAAGGCTTTAAAGTGAGCTCTGTTTAAGGTTACTTATTGGCCTTTCAACTTTCTTTTATTTGCCTGATAATCCTCTTTATATGAGTCACCCTTTGTGCAGCCTTTCTTGAAGGGTTCTCTCCTATATATTTCCCCCGGCTCCATTTATTATGGCACAGAGGGACATTCATTTGGTTCTTACCTTTTTGATGTGTGAACCCTTTGAACCTACACACACTGGCACCCTGAGACCTTTGACTCTCTAGACTTTCTCATTCCCATCACTTCTCTGTATCTCATCAGTGAGTTAAAGGTATCCAACCACAGTATATAACATTTTGACCTGACACATTTGGGTGTCTTCTCATCCAAACATGGTGTCACCCTTTCATGTTTGGCAGTCCCTCATATTTTCTGTGTTCTTTTCTTTGCAACATCCCTCTAAGGAGGAGGAGAGGCTTCACCGGTTGTCTTCTTAGCCCGTCATTAGTTTCTACGTTGATAAGACGAAGGAAAACCGAGAGGTCAAACACATTTTTGTTGGATTCGCTGGTGCAATGAAAGGGAAAGCAGTTGAAAAACAGACTTTCCTTAGGTGGATTGTGCTTAGTAGTAAGCTCTGCTATGTTTTAGCTAAAAAGGAGTCTCCTAATGGCTTTTAAGGTAATTCCATAAGGGGCAAAGGCAACCTCTGCAGCTTAGGTCATTCTGGTTTTGGACAGCTGCCAAGCTGCTTTGTGGGCATCCATATATACCAGGCATTACTGTATCAGCTGCTCATTCCTGTAGGACTTTACGGTGTGGAGTTAACCCTTCAGCCCGACAACCCTCATGAGGACACTGCTGTAGTATACATTCAAGAGTTAACACCTTGGCTGCGGCGCGAATTCCGCCGCAGTGCTGGACATTCCATTCTTGGGTGTGGTTCGGACGGCCCCGAAGGGGTTAAGGAGTCTGTTAGAAGTGTCCATCAGAAGAACAAGTTACTTACCTTCTATTGTGCTCTTTCTGGTCGATACTCTATCTAACCGCAGATTCCTCACTAACCACTCTCCTCCCCTTTATGAAGGGTACATTTTTGTATGTAAAAGGGTTCGAAGCTAGATTCCACACACTGTTGATTTCTTAATTCTCTGTTGCTTGAAGGGTGCAGAAAATGTCTATGGATAAACTGACGTCTGTGCACAGCGGTGGAGCCTATATATGGCTCCATGTCGTTACATCTAGGGGTGGGATGAAGTCATGACAGAGACCAATGGCATCACCTGCCAGCACATAGGAACTGTTGCAGTGCTCTCCGAATCCAAATCGTCACCTGAGGACATTCAAGAGGTGGAGAATCTGCCGTTCGAGTATCCACAAGAAAGTGTTACTGAAAATAAATAACTTGTTCTTTTCAGATTAATAGATTACATATATAGCTGCATTTTAAAATTACCGCTTACACTACCATTATTAGACATATGGAAACATGGGAGTAGCCAGAAAAAATAAATACCCCCCACTTGGACTCTCATCCAGAATGGCTGAGTACGAGACAGTTTCTCCCTAAAAGGGTTATTCTTTCATAATTTCTACCTTTTCTCTTTTCACTCCTTTCTTCTTGGTAGCCCTTCCTCTAATCCCCCGTTCCATCTCTTCTCCCCCTTCCCATGTCTCCCTTCTCCTTTTATCTCTCTTCCCTCTTCCATTTACCCCTTCCCTCCTCCGTTTGTCTTACCCTCCCTTTCTTTTCACCTCTCTCCTGCCTGCCCCCTTCCTATTTAAAACTACCCCTTCTCTCATCTCCCCCTGCCTGTCTTGCCCAATCTCTCACTTCCAATCACACATTTGCCTCTCTCCTCCTATCCCATCCATCTTTCTATTCCATTTTCTCTTCCCTTTTCTCAACTGTTAACGCCTCTTCCCATTTGTCTCTTTCTCTCCATCACACAAAGTAATACAAAGTAATACAGTAAATAGAAGCAAGTTAGACAAAATAATGACATGTTTGTAATTTTTCCTCCATAAGGGGGAAGAGTAATATAAATATGAAATATGAAAAATGAGTCTTGACCGGTACAAATGAAGTTCGAACACTTTCTACAGTGAGCTACATGTATTTCTGGTGTCATAAAAAAGTAAGTGACAGTTTCTGCTGTCCGAAAAGCCTGGTAGTGAAAGTTGTTTTCAGCCTTATTCCCCGTTCTCATTTTCAACTTATTAATTACTTAAGTATACTTTTAGTGCTTAGAAAGAGTAGAAATATATTTGGAGCCTAAAGGAAACAGGTTTGAAGTATGTAGGTCAATCTTCCCACTTGGACAAAAAGCATCTATAGCCTCGATTGCCCTCCTGTTAAACACAACGTCTTTCAAACAGTGGTGCTATCAATGTTACACCCTTAAACTCATGCAGATTAAGAAAAAAAGACCACGTCTATTCAGCTAAAGAGTGGTATGGGTCTCTTATGTAGCTGGCGGTGTGGTTAGGATCACACTGTCACACCTATAATTAAAGCATGATATGGTAGCACACTGTCATTTATAGACAGCATATTCTCCATTGAAACTGCCACGTACTTGTGCAGACATTTCACTAATAAAACTGTATAGCGCACAAATTAGAATGTGTGGAATTGAGTTGCAGCAAATATTTGGCATTTGCGCAACAATTGATTTCTTCTTATTCTATTAAAATAATTGTTTCCATCACATTTGGAGTTAAAGAAAAAACTGACTATTTTGTGCATTCATGACTGCTAATGCATTTTAAACATTTGTACAGTTAATTTATATGTATTTAAATTGTGTGGTGTGTTTGAAAACAAATGACACCCTGCAGCCTTTCCTTTACATCAGCAAGATAGCCAAGTGCTTCACTTTTCAAAATCCTCTCTGCAGTCGAAGAAAAGTAAATGCCAAACTGCAAGTTCAAAGAATAAACATCAATTTGTCAGTACTAGCCTGACATGTGACCTCTGTCTTTAAATGTACAGCAAACGTGACACATTAAAACTAACATTTACTGGCTTGTTCTTTGCTCATTCACCTTCGGACCTCAAGCATGGTTGTTTTAGGCGTGCTACAGAATGGTCCTACTTTCCAGCACCTATGGTATTAAAAGCAAAGCAAGACTTTGGAGATGGAAGCTGAGACTGTGTTGACTTTCATGGAATTTGTCTCGTGGTTTCTCTTGGGAGACGAGCTGGTATTTAGAGGCCCTCTGGGAGTTGTAGTTCTACACAGGCAAGCCTCCAACAAGAGGAATGGGCCTGCGGACTACCACCCCCATGAACCTCACGCACTGCCACTAGCAAACTGAGCGGAAGCTTTCTGTCAGTGACTAGCTCATCTCCGTTCAGTTCAAAGTGCTATGTGGGTCCAGTAGCATCCTCCCTTCCCCCGCGCAAGCTGCTGTAGCGGGGAGTTCACGACACCACTGCCTGGAAATGTAGTAGGCTACTTATTTGGAGACGTGTAAATGGACATTGTACAAAACACATATAAAATATATAATGAACTTTTAGCTTCAACTGGTCAGTTGTTGTTAGGAATTGGTCTTTGCTAAAATGGTTATTAAAAATGATATATTATGCAACAAATAAGCAAATGCCATGGTAAAATACTAAAGACCTTTGCATGGCCAGTGAGAGTTTTTGACTAGACAGGTATGCGTGAGTATAAGAGATGAGAATGGAGAACATTACTGCAGAGAACAATGAGATACTTACTAAGTTCTAACGCCGATCAATCCCTAATTAGTTTTGACATGGATATAGTCTTTACTAAAATTATTTGAGAAATGTTCTACCAATAAACTTATTTGTGTAAGCTTAGATTTGTACCTTTATTTTTAGTGCTTGCAGAACGTAATAACTAAGTAATTATTATTTCTACAGAATATGCCGCCGAACGAAAACAATGAAGTTGTGTCGCGCCCTCTCAGATTTGGTTGTTTACACAAATTCAGTTTCAGCCCAGGACATCATGGATGATGGTATGTGTCTTCTTCAAGGGCTTCAAGAGCACATAGTCTAAGGGTTGGGGCTTTCAATTTGATGATCATGGCTTTCACATTTTCAACGTCCTTCTTTTAAGCCAGTGACCATTTCACAACTTCATGTGTTAACCTCTTCTTCTCCTTTTTTTCCTCGATCCACGTGGCAACTACAGAATTACCTTATATTTTATTCATAATGTGTGATATACTAATACCTTCACCTGCATTTATATATGTTGTAGCTCACATGCTTAATTCTTCTAATAGTACTTATTTCTGGAGTTTGTATTAGAGATCCAAATAAGATTACGTATTAATGCAAAAAAACACCTCTTCTAGCAAATACATAACTGAATCTCTTAAATGGAAAGAAAAATACATTGAGGTTCGTAATATTTAGTAAACTTGATGGAAACAAGGCTACTTTTGTTTTATATGTGCCCCTACTAACATCCAGAAGAAGATGTGTGTTGGTGTGTGTGTATGTATATATATATTCACTGAAAAAACCATAGGTTTCAGACACGTTATAGTTAGAAATTAGCATTTAAAAAACCTTTGAAATTCACTGAAAAAACCATAGGTTTTAGGGACAGTTATAGTTAGTTGGACATTTCACTCGTACAAAACCATAGAAATTCCCCCGTTATAGTTAGTTCAGCTAACTATAACTCGCGCCCCGCAATGCACTGCTGATGACGTCACATATTACATCACTCATGACATGGTCAGTGACATCACTGATGACATCACTGATGACATCTCAAATGACATCACTGATGACATCATCCAGTGACTGTGTGTTTCTGTAAAGTTTAAATATGTTTAATATATATAGGGAAAGGCGTATTGAAGAATGAGTGGGTGTATAAGTGTCTGAATGGATGATTTAGTACGTGAGTGACTGACTCTACAAGTGAGTGATTAAATGTATCTTACTGAATGCATGGGTTAGTGACTAAACTGTGTGAATGTCTGTATCCGTCTGTCTGTTGGTTTGTAAGCGGCTGCATGGCTTTCTGAATAGCTACATGAGTGTCTACATGGGTTATTGATTGATTGTCTGAGTATCTGTATGGGTGCCTGAGTGTTTGTGTGGGTGGGGTGTGTGTGACTCTGTGCATAGAAGTGTGAGTTGGTGATTCACTGGGTGCATGGTTTCAAGAGTGCATCTGTGATGGACTGTATGGGTGGGTGAGTGTGTGTATGGGTGTGTTAGTGATTGAATGTATCTCAGTGGTACATGTGTGAGTAACTAAATATGTGAAAGGCAGTATATATGTGTGTTGGAGTATATAAATGGCTATAAGTGAGAGTGTGTGATTGTGAGAGTGGCTGTATGGATGAGTGTGTACTTGTATCAGTGATTGTATAAGAGCGTAAGAATGTGCTAGTATTTGTATGAGTAAGTGAGCTGGTGTGTGTATAACTGTATAGGTGAGTAAATGGGTGTGTGATTAAGTTTTTGCATGACTGACTAGGTGTGTGAGTACCTCTATGGATGAGTGGCGGTGTGTGAGTGTTTATATAGGTGTATGAGTGCATATGATAGTCCTGTACTGAGTGACTAAGTATGAGTGACTGTACGGGTGAGTGAGTGGATGTGTGTGTAGACCTAAGAATCAGTGAGTGGGTATGTAGTTTTTGGTGTTGGAGTGTCTATGGTTTTGAGAATGGCAGTCTGTAATTTAGAGTGGGTGTATCAAAAGTTATATTAGGGTGTGAGAAGATGCATGAAAGTATCACATGGATGATGTCATCAGTGATGTCATTTGAGATGTCATCAGTGATGTCATCAGTGATGTCACTGACCATGTCATGAGTGATGTAATATGTGACGTCATCAGCAGTGCATTGCGGGCGCGAGTTATAGTTAGCTGAACTAACTATAACGGGGGAATTTCTATGGTTTTGTACGAGTGAAATGTCCAACTAACTATAACTGTCCCTAAAACCTATGGTTTTTTCAGTGAATTTCAAAGGTTTTTTAAATGCTAATTTCTAACTATAACGTGTCTGAAACCTATGGTTTTTTCAGTGAATTTCAAAGGTTTTTTAAATGCTAATTTCTAACTATAACGTGCCTGAAACCTATGATTTTTTAAGTGAATTTCAAAGGTTTTTTTAAATGCTAGTTTCTAACTATGCCTACAGAGGTAGGACATGTGAAGAAAGAAGAAAAAACGCACAGAAAGAAGCAAAAGATGTGCAGAAAGAACCAACAGAGGAGCAGAAAGAGGCCTTGTTGCAAAATCATCCTGTGCCCACAACTTTTTCAGACGGGTACTGGTGGTAACTGACTCTGACTAACCAGAGCCAGTGCTATGCTAAAAGACACTTAGAATACAGTGAAAACACCTACATACACTAGGGAACACTATGCGTTGGGGTACCCCTGTGATTAGCATGACCTCCTCTGCAAGTCCCTAGTACATAATAGGGCAGGGGGATTAAAACTACCTCTTAAAACGCGCTACAGGCGCGTTTGCACAGTGGTGAAGGGAGGGGGCCTGAGGTGACGTGTGCAAACGCACCCCATGGCGCGTTTTAAGTTGCGGGATTAAGTCCCTTGAATTCTGAGGGTCCCTAGGGCCCAACTAGCCCCCAGGTACCTACAGTTAGGACCACAGAGCTGAGTTGCAGAGAGGCGTTCCGAGGCCACGCACCTTTTTCACCTCTCTGCAACGCAACTCTGTTGTGCTTACTGAAGGTACCTGGTGGGCTAGTTGGCCCCAGGGTCCCTCAGGATTCAAAGGGAATTAATTCCCCAACTTAAAACGCACCACAGGGCGTGTTTGCGCACATGTCACCTGAGGCCCCGCACCCTCCCTTCACCACTGTGCAAACGCGCCCCGTGGTGCGTTTTAAGTTGGGGGATTAGGTCACCTTGAATCGTGAGGGTCCCTGGGGCCCAACTAGCCCACTAGGTACTTCCAGTAAGCACCACAGGCCTGCGTTGCAACGCCTGTAACAAATTGTGCAGTTGTGTTTAGGTAGTGAAGAGGGTCGTGCTGGGGGTAGTGTTTTAGGGTTTAGGGTAGTGCAGTGGTATTTGTGTAGTGTAGGGGGTCATGCTGGGGGTAGATTTAGGGTTTAGGGTAGTGCAGTGGTGTTTGGGTAGTGTAGGGAGTCGTGCTGGGGGAGTGTTTTAGGGTTTAGGGTAGTGCAGTGGTGTTTGGGTAGTGTAGGGGGTCGTGCTGGGGGTAGTGTTTTAGGGTTTAGGGTAGTGCAGTGGTGTTTGGGTAGTGTAGGGGGTCGTGCTGGGGGTAGTGATTTAGGGTAGTGCAGTGGTGTTTGGGTAGTGTAGGGGGTACTGCTGGGGGTAGTGTTTTAGGGTTTAGGTTAGTGCAGTGGTGTTTGGGTAGTGTAGGGGTACTGCTGGGGGTAGTGTTTTAGGGTTTAGGGTAGTGCAGTGGTGTTTGTGTAGTGTAGGGGGTAGTGTTTTAGGGTTTAGGGTAGTGCAGTGGTGTTTGTGTAGTGTAGGAGGTCGTGTTTTAGGGTTTAGGGTAGTGCAGTGGTCTTTGGGTAGTGTAGGGAGTCGTGCGGGTGTAGTGTTTTAGGGTTTAGGGTAGTGTAGGGGGTCATGCGGGGGTAGTGTTTTAGGGATTAGGGTAGTGCATTGGTGTTTGGGTAGTGTAGGGGGTCATGCGGGGGTAGTGTTTTAGGGTTTAGGGCAGTGCAGTGGTGTTTGGGTAGTGTAGGGGGTCATGCTGGGGGAGTGTTTTAGGGTTTAGGGCAGTGCAGTGGTGTTCGGGTAGTGTAGGGGGTCGTGCTGGGGGAGTGTTTTAGGGTTTAGGGCAGTGCAGTGGTGTTCGGGTAGTGTAGGGGGTCGTGCTGGGGGGAGTGTTTGAGGGTTTAGGGCAGTGCAGTCATGTTCGGGTAGTGTAGGGGGTTGTGCTGGGGGTAGTATTTTAGGGTTTAGGGTAGTGCAGTGGTGTTCGGGTAGTATAGGGGGTCGTGCTGGGGGTAGTGTTCTAGGGTTTAGGGCAGTGCAGTGGTGTTTGGGCAGTGTAGGGGGTAATGCTGGGGGTGGTGTTTTAGGGTTTAGGGCAGTGCAGTGGTGTTCGGGCAGTGTAGGGGGTCGTGCTGGGGGTGGTGTTTCAGGGTTTAGGGCAGTGCAGTGGTGTTCGGGCAGTGTAGGGGGTGGTGTTTCAGGGTTTAGGGCAGTGCAGTGGTGTTCGGGCAGTGTAGGGGGTCGTGCAGGGGGTGGTGTTTCAGGGTTTAGGGCAGTGGTGTTCGGGCAGTGTAGGGGGTCGTGCTGGGGGTGGTGTTTCAGGGTTTGGGGCAGTGCAGTGGTGTTCGGAGCAGTAAAGGGGTCGTGCTGGGGGTGGTGTTTCAGTGTTTAGGGCAGTGCAGTGGTGTTCGGGCAGTGTAGGGGGTGCTGCAGGGGGTGGTGTTTCAGGGTTTAGGGCAGTGCAGTGGTGTTCGGGCAATGTAGGGGGTCATGCAGGGGGTGGTGTTTCAGGGTTTAGGGCAGTGCAGTGGTGTTCGGGCAGTGTAGGGGGTCGTGCTGGGGCTGGTGTTTCAGGGTTTAGGGCAGTACAGTGGTGTTCGGGCAGTGTAGGGGGTCGTGCTGGGGCTGGTGTTTCAGGGTTTAGGGCAGTGCAGTGGTGTTCGGGCAGTGTAGGGGGTCATGCTGGGGGTGGTGTTTCAGGGTTTAGGGCAGTGCAGTGGTGTTTGGGCAGTGTAGGGGGTCATGCTGGGGCTAGTGTTTCAGGATTTAGGACAGAGCAATGGTGTTCAGGCAGTGTAGGGGGTTTTGCTGGAGGTGGTGTTTCAGGGTTTAGGGCAGTGCAGTGGTGTTTGTGCAGTGTAGGGGGTGTTGTTTCTGGGTTTAGGGCAGTGGTGTTCAGGCAGTGTAGGGGGTCTTGCTGGGGTTGATGTTTCAGGGTTTAGGGCAGTGCAGTGGTGTTCGGGCAGTGTAGGGGGTCGTGCTGGGGGTGGTGTTTCAGTGTTTAGGGCAGTGCAGTGGTGTTCCGGCAGTGTAGGAGGTCGTGCAGGGGGTGGTGTTTCAGGGTTTAGGGCAGTGCAGTGGTGTTCGGGCAGTGTAGGGGGTCATGCTGGGGGTGGTGTTTCAGGGTTTAGGGCAGTGCAGTGGTGTTCGGGCAGTGTAGGGTGTCGTGCTGAGGGTGGTGTTTCAGGGTTTAGGGCAGTGCAGTGGTGTTCGGGCAGTGTAGGGGGTCGTGCAGGGGGTGTTTCAGGGTTTAGGGCAGTGCAGTGGTGTTTGGGCAGTGTAGGGGGTCGTGCAGGGGTGGTGTTTCAGGGTTTAGGGCAGTGCAGTGGTGTTCGGCCAGTGTAGGTGGTCTTGCTGGGGGTGGTGTTTAAGGCTTTAGTGCAGTGGTGTTCGGGCAGTGTAGGGGGTCTTGCTGGGGGTGGTGTTTCAGGGTTTAGGGCAGTGCAGTGGTGTTCGGGCAGTGTAGGGGGTCTTGCTGGGGCTGGTGTTTCAGGGTTTAGGGCAGTGCAGTGGTGTTCGGGCAGTGTAGGGGGTCGTGCTGGGGCTGGTGTTTCAGGGTTTAGGGCATTGCAGTGGTTTTCGGGCAGTGTAGGCGGTCGTGCTGGGTCTGGTGTTTCAGGGTTTAGGGCAGTGCAGTGGTGTTCGGGCAGTGTACGGGGTTGTGCTGGGGCTGGTGTTTCAGGGTTTAGGGCAGTGCAGTGGTGTTCGGGCAGTGTAGGGGGTCGTGCTGGGGGTGGTGTTTCAGTGTTTAGGGCAGTGCAGTGGTGTTCGGGCAGTGTAGGGGGTCGTGCTGGGGCTGGTGTTTCATGGTTTAGGGCAGTGCAGTGGTGTTCGGGCAGTGTAGGGGGTCGTGCTGGGGGTGGTGTTTCAGGGTTTAGGGCAGTGCAGTGGTGTTCGGGCAGTGTAGGGGGTCATGCTGGGGGTGGTGTTTCAGGGTTTAGGGCAGTGCAGTGGTGTGCGGGCAGTGTAGGGGGTCTTGCTGGGGGTGGTGTTTCAGGGTTTAGGGCAGTGGTGTTCGGGCAGTGTAGGGGGTCTTGCTGGGGGTAGTGTTTCGGGGTTTAGGGCAGTGCAGTGGTGTTCGTGCAGTGTAGGGGGTCGTGCTGGGGGTGGTGTTTCAGGGTTTAGGGCAGTGCAGTAGTGTTCGGGCAGTGTAGGGGATCGTGGAGGGGTGGTGTTTCAGGGTTTAGGGCAGTGCAGTGGTGTTCGGGCAGTGTAGGGGGTCGTGCAGGGGGTGGTGTTTCAGGGTTTAGGGCAGTGCAGTGGTGTTCGGGCAGTGTATGGGTCGTGCTGGGGCTGAGGTTTCAGGGTTTAGGGCAGTGCAGTGGTGTTCGGGCAGTGTAGGGGGTCTTGCTGGGGGTGGTGTTTCAGGGTTTAGGGCAGTGGTGTTCGGGCAGTGTAGGGGGTCTTGCTGGGGGTGGTGTTTCAGGGTTTAGGGCAGTGCAGTAGTGTTCGGGCAGTGTAGGGGGTCTTGCTGGGGGTAGTGTTTCAGGGTTTAGGGCAGTGCAGTGGTGTTCGGGCAGTGTAGGGGGTCTTGCTGGGGGTAGTGTTTCAGGGTTTAGGGCAGTGCAGTGGTGTTCGTGCAGTGTAGGGGGTCGTGCTGGGGATGGTATTTCAGGGTTTAGGGCAGTGCAGTAGTGTTCGGGCAGTGTAGGGGGTCGTGCAGGGGGTCGTGTTTCAGGGTTTAGGGCAGTGCAGTGGTGTTCGGGCAGTGTAGGGGGTCGTGCTGGGGTGGTGTTTCAGGGTTTAGGGCAGTGCAGTGGTGTTCGGGCAGTGTAGGGGGTCGTGCTGGGGGTGGTGTTTCAGGGTTTAGGGCAGTGGTGTTCGGGCAGTGTAGGGGGTCTTGCTGGGGGTGATGTTTCAGGGTTTAGGGCAGTGCAGTGGTGTTCGGGCTGTGTAGGAGGTCTTGCTGGGGGTAGTGTTTCAGGGTTTAGGGCAGTGCAGTGGTGTTCGGGCTGTGTAGGGGTCATGCTGGGGGTGGTGTTTCAGGGTTTAGGGCAGGGCAGTGCAGTGGTGTTAGGGCAGTGTAGGGGGTCGTGAAGGGGGTGGTGTTTCAGGGTTTAGGGCAGTGCAGTGGTGTTCGGGCAGTGTAGGGGGTCGTGCTAGGGTATGTGTTTCAGGGTTTAGGGCAGTGCAGTGGTGTTCGGGCAGTGTAGGGGGTCGTGCAGGGGCTGGTGTTTCAGGGTTTAGGGCAGTGCAGTGGTGTTCGGGCAGTGTAGGGGGTCGTGCTGGGGGTAGTGTTTTAGGTTTTAGGGTAGTGCAGTGGTGCTTGTGTAGTGTAGGGGGTCGTGCTGGGGGTAGTGTTTTAGGGTAGTGCAGTGGTGTTTGTGTAGTGTAGGGGGTCATGTTTTAGGGTAGTGCAGTGGTGTTTGGGTAGTGTAGGGGGTCGTACTGGGGGTAGTGTCTTAGGATTTAGGTTAGTGCAGTGGTGTTTGGGTAGTGTAGGGGGTCATGCTGGGGGTAGTGTTTTAGGGTTTAAGGTAGTGCAGTGGTGTTTGTGTAGTGTAGGGGGTCGTGCTGGGGGTAGTGTTTTAGGTTTTAGGGTAGTGCAGTGGTGCTTGTGTAGTGTAGGGGGTCGTGCTGGGGGTAGTGTTTTAGGGTTTAGGGTAGTGCAGTGGTGTTTGTGTAGTGTAGGGGGTCATGTTTTAGGGTAGTGCAGTGGTGTTTGGGTAGTGTAGGGGGTCGTGCTGGGGGTAGTGTTTTAGGATTTAGGTTAGTGCAGTGGTGTTGGGGTAGTGTTTTAGGGTTTAGGGTAGTGCAGTGGTGTTTGTGTAGTGTAGGGGGTCATGCTGGGGGTAGTGTTTTAGGGTATAGGATAGTGCAGTGGTGCTTGTGTAGTGTAGGGGGTCGTGCTGGGGTAGTGTTTTAGGGTTTAGGGTAGTGCAGTGGTGTTTTTGTAGTGTAGGGGGTCATGTTTTAAGATGCAACGCTCCAATACCTGACCAGTCTGCACTACATAAAACTGCAAAAAAACTAAAAATAAAAAGTGTTTTGCACACTTTTGTCATTGGGCTATATGTGGGCTACATCTGGGTAATATTTGTGCTACATTTGGGCTCTTTTTTCACTGGTGGCCATCTTGGATGACTTCTTTGTTATGAAGTTTCCTAATTTCCTCATTTACTGCAGTCTCCTCAGTAGGAAATGCTTTCAGTTTTTTACTTTAATTCCATCAAGAAGGCATTCAGATGTGTCACACATTTGCCATAAATTCAGAATGTTATTACTCTAGTTGTTCATTAGATCACTGTAGTAAAGCTACTGCTCACCAAGGAGTTAACTGGAAGTCTACTGCTGGTATTGAAAGTGATTGTTTCAGTCTGCATGTCAGAATTTTCTAATGAAATAGAAGAGGATTTGAGATCTCACTTAAAACATGCACTAAATTTTCTTTTTGCAGCACTAACCATAATTTCTATGGCAAAATGAACCCCCTCATTTTGTTCCTTTTTAAATTAAATGTTTTAAGTGTTACCAGTTTATTCCAATCAAGATGGCTTCAGGTGTGCCATACTTTTGACATAAGTAAGGCTGTTAGCACTCTAGTTGTTCTTTAGAACACTCTGGGAAGCTGCAGTAGAACACAAAGGCATCAACTGACAGGCTGCTCCTGTTGAAATATAACAGGAAGATATTTGAGATCTCACTTAAAACATGTCCTAATTTTTCTTTCTACAGCACTAACCATAATTTCTATGGGAAAATGAACCCCTCATTTTGTTCCTTTTTAAATTAAATGTTTTAAGTGTTACCAGTTTATTCCAATCAAGATGGCTTCAGGTGTGCCATACTTTTGTCATAAGTAAGGCTGTTAGCGCTCTAGTTGTTCTTTAGAACACTCTGGGAAGCTGCAGTAGAACACAAAGGCATCAACTGACAGGCTGCTCCTGTTGAAATATAACAGGAAGATATTTGAGATCACACTTGAAACATGTCCTAATTTTTCTTTCTCCAGCACTAACCATAATTTCTATGACAAAATGAACCCCATCATTTTGTTCCTTTTTAAATTAAATGTTTTAAGTGTTACCAGTTTATTCCAATCAAGATGGCGTCAGGTGTGCCATACTTTTGTCATAAGTAAGGCTGTTAGCACTCTAGTTGTTCTTTAGAACACTCTGGGAAGCTGCAGTAGAACACAAAGGCATCAACTGACAGGCTGTTCCTGTTGAAATATAAAAGGAAGATATTTGAGATCACACTTGAAACATGTCCTAATTTTTCTTTCTCCAGCACTAACCATAATTTCTATGACAAAATGAACCCCATCATTTTGTTCCTTTTTAAATTAAATGTTTTAAGTGTTACCAGTTTATTCCAATCAAGATGGCGTCAGGTGTGCCATACTTTTGTCATAAGTAAGGCTGTTAGCACTCTAGTTGTTCTTTAGAACACTCTGGGAAGCTGCAGTAGAACACAAAGGCATCAACTGACAGGCTGCTCCTGTTGAAATATAACAGGAAGATATTTGAGATCACACTTGAAACATGTCCTAATTTTTCTTTCCAGAGCACTAACCATAATTTCTACGACAAGATGAACCCCATCATTTTGTTCCTTTTTAAATTAAATGTTTTAAGTGTTACCAGTTTATTCCAATCAAGATGGCTTCAGGTGTGCCATACTTTTGTCATAAGTAAGGCTGTTAGCACTCTAGTTGTTCTTTAGAACACTCTGGGAAGCTGCAGTAGAACACAAAGGAATCAACTGACAGTCTCTGCCCTTGTTGGATGTACATGTTTTACTGAGAATGTCAGACTTCATTCTCACATGACTGAGAAAGATAATGTGAATTTACAGAAAATATGCTCTCATTTTAGCTTCTGGAGCACCTTCCAAAACTGTATGGGACAAGCATGTGAAAATAGTTTTCTCTCAAACATGATTCATGATATCCCAGCAGAAGGTTTTTCACAGGGTAAAATCACCTTAGAACACACCACAATTCCTGAAATTAGTATGGTCCCATCAACAAATGAATTCTAATGTAACTAAAGTCTGTTATCACCCTTTATAGTTCTCCTTTTGGTAACCCTCAAAATCTTCGATTCACTACAATGCATTTCAATGGTACTATCATTTATATTGGTCCCAAGATGGCTGCCAGCAATTCCAGGATGAAGTGCTGACAGCCAATCAGATCTCACGATGACATGTGTGGTTAGGCTCCGCCCAGATATATATGTGTTTTTACTTTTGATTTTCTCAGCAACTACTGAACGGATTTACACCATTTAACAAAAAGGGTTCTTTTTGAACCAAGAACTACCTCTTTGCCAAATTTGGTGTAATTCCGTTCAGCAGTTCGGGCTGTAGCCTTGCATAAAGTTTCCTATGGGAACTTGATTTTTTGACTCTTATTTTATTAATTTCTCCGCAACTACTGAACGGATTTACACCATTTAACAAAAAGGGTTCTTTCTGAACCAAGAACTACCTCTTTGCCAAATTTGGTGTAATTCCGTTCAGCAGTTCGGGCTGTAGCCGTGTCTAAAGTTTCCTATGGGAAAATGAATGGGGAAAACACGTTTTGGGACCCCCCTTTTTTCTCGGCCCCCGCTTGACGAATCATCCTGAGACTTTCAGGGTAGGAGCGGACCGGAGCGGGCCATAAAGTTTGAAAATTTCGCGAAGATTCGTCAACCGACGCAAGAGTTATTTCAAATAGAATGTCGCGGATTTCCTATGGAAAATAGGTCCTAACTATAACTATCTACTGGCGACCGCCAGTAGATAATATATATATATATATGTGTGTGTGTGTGTATATATATTATCTACTGGCGGTCACCAGTAGATAGTTATAGTTAGGACCTATTATCCATAGGAAATCCGCAACATTCTATTCCCAATAAGTTTGGCGTCGTTTGACGAATCATCGCGAAATTTTCAAAACTAGTGGGGCGCTCCGGTCCGCTCCGGTCTTGAAAGTTTCGGGGTGATTAATCAAGCGGGGGCTGAGAAAAAAGGGGGGTCCCAAAACGTGTTTTCTCCATGTTAATTCCCATAGGAAATTTTAGCCACGGCTACAGCCCGAACTGCTGAACGGAATTACACCACATTTTGCAAAAAGGTAGCGCTTGGTTCAGAAAGCGACCTTTTTTTTAAATAGTGTAAATCCGTTCAGTAGTTGCGGAGAAATTCAAAACATAAGAGTGAAAAAATCAATTTCCCATAGGAAACTTTATCGGTAGAACCGAGGGACAAGAAAAGACAAAAACAAGGGCGCAAAACGCAAAAAGGGGGCAGGGTAGAAACACCCTGACCCCCTAGGCCTGCTCAGGGGGTCCTACAAGGACCCCCAGGGCCCAAACAAATATATATATATTTTTTTAAATCGGCAAAAAACGCGCTGCTAATTTGCCCCCAGGTGGGCCAAGTCCCGGGGGCATGCGGGGGTTGGTTTTAATTTTATGTGGGGGGCCTCTAAGGCCCCCCAAGCCCCAGGGGTGGAAACAAAAATGGTGCGGGAGGGCTCTCCGCCCTCTCGCAGCCCCGGGGACCGCCACCTCCCCAGGGCTTCTTTTTAAAAAAAGAATGACCTGTGTGGGGGGGCTCCTGCCCCCCCACATGCCCCAAGGACCGCCACCTCCCCGGGGCACTAAGAAAATACATGTGGGGGTCCGTTTCAGACCCCCAAAGCCCCGGGGACCACCACCTCCCCGGGGCTATGTAGAAGTGGGGAGGGGGGCCGCGCGGCCCCCTTCCTGGAGCCTGTGGTGGCCTTGGGGACCGCCACCCCCCAGGGCCGGCTCCTGCAGTGTCCCGGGGTGCCTCGCGGCTCCCGTCCTGCCATTGCAAACTTGCTTTGCTTCATTGAAGCGAGAGCAGGGAAACCTGCTCTCGCTTCAATGAAGCAAAGCAGAATTGCTTTTCCATAAGGGGAGCTGCATGTCAGCAGCTCCCCTTATGGAAAAGCAATGCCGGCTCCCGCAGGACGCGGGGAGCCGGAGGGACCATGCAGTGATTGGGGACCCCCCCCACGGTCCCCAACGTGTGGCCAGGCCCCGGGGGATGGGGTCCCCGGGGCCATTAGTGGCCCGGGAGGGGGGCCACGCAGCCCCCCTCCCAAAAAAAGGATTTTTTTTTAAAAAAAGGACGCAAAGGCCGGCCCCGGGGGATGGGGTCCCCGGGGCCTTAAATGGGCTGAGGAGGGGGCTACGCAGCCCCCTCCAAATATTTAATTATAAAAAAAAGAGGGCATGCCCCGGGGATGGGGTCCCCGGTGCCAATAGAGGCCCAGGGAAGGGGGGCCACGCGGCCCCCTTTCCCATTTTTTTTTATTTAAAAAGAAAATCCTCAGGCCCCGGGGGATGGGGTCCCCGAGTCAAAAGTGGCAGAGGGAAGGGGGGCCACGCAGCCCACCTCCCATAACAAAAAAAAAACAAAAAAGACCGGCATCGTGCCCGAGGCCCCGCCCCCTCCCTTAACCACCCTGCAAATGCGCCCCCTGGCACGTTTTAAGAAGGGGAAGTAATTCCCCTTGAATACTGGGGGTCCCTGGGGGCCAACTAGCCCACCAGGAACCTCCAGTATGCGCCAGGGGGCTGCGTTGCAGAGAGGTGTACAGAGGCCACGCCCCTTTTACACCTCTCTGCAACGCAGCTCTGTGGCGCTTACTGGAGGTACCTGGTGGGATAGTTGGACCCCAGGGACCCTCAGGATTCAAGGGGACTGAATCCCCCAACTTAAAACGCGCTACGGGCGCGTTTGCACAGTGGTGAAGGGAGGGGCGGGCTAAGCGTGACATGTGTGCAAACAGGCCCCGTGGTGCGTTTTAAGATGGGGAATTAAATCCCCTTCAATCCTGAGGGTCCCTGGGGGCCAACTAGCCCACCAGGTACGTCCAGAAAGCGCCACAGAGCTGCGTTGCAGAGAGGTGTAAAAAGGGGCGTGGCCTCTGAACACCTCTCTGCAACGCAGCTCTCTGGCGCATACTGGAGGTATCTGGTGGGCTAGTTGGCCCCTAGGGACCCTCGGGATTGAGGAGGAATTAATTCTCCAACTTAACACGCACCACAGGGCGTGTTTGCAGACATGTCACCTCAGGCCCCACCCCTTCCTTCACCATTGTGCAAATATTCCTCTAAAATCAGCCGAACTACGAATTCCGATTTACTCACCTGTTATCAGGAGAGACCTCAGTGCTGCATCTTTGAGCCCAGTACAGATCCTGAAAAGTAATTTTAACCGTACTTACCAGTAACTTGAATTTCCTCCCATAGGCTAACATTGACTGGTTTCACTTGGAAATTCTTCTAAGTGTGGAGTTTTGGAACTTTATAATATTCCTCTAAAATCAGCCGAACTACGAATTCCGATTTACTCACCTGTTATAAGGAGAGACCTCAGTGCTGCATCTTTGAGCCCAGTACTGATCCTGAAAATAATTTTAACCGTACTTACCAGTAACTTGAATTTCCTTCCATAGGATAGCATTGCCTGCTTTTTGCTGAAAAAGTTTCTAAGTGTCAATTTTTGAAACATACAAATATTCCTCTAAAATCAGCCGAACTACGAATTCCGATTTACTCACCTGTTATCAGGAGAGACCTCAGTGCTGCATCTTTGATCCCAGAACTGATCCTGAAAAGTAATTCTAACCGTACTTACCAGTAACTTGAATTTCCTTCCATAGGCTAACATTGACTGGTTTCACTTGGAAATTCTTCTAAGTGTGGAGCTTTGGAACTTTATAATATTCCTCTAAAATCAGCCGAACTACGAATTCCAATTTACTTACCTGTTATCAGGAGAGACCTCAGTGCTGCATCTTTGAGCCTAGTACAGATCCTGAAAAGTAATTCTAACCGTACTTACCAGTAACTTGAATTTCCTTCCATAGGCTAACATTGACTGGTTTCACTTGGTAATTCTTCTAAGTGTGGAGTTTTGGAACTTTATAATATTCCTCTAAAATCAGCCGAACTACGAATTCCGATTTACTCACCTGTTATCAGGAGAGAACCCAGTGCTGCATCTTTTAGCCCAGCACTGACCCTGAAAAGTAATTCTAACCGTACTTACCAGTAACTTGTATTTCCTTCCATAGGAATCCATTGTCTGGTTTTCAGCAGAAAAGTTTCAAAGTGTCGATTTTCACAAACTACAAATATTCCTTAAAAATCGCCTGTATTACTTAAACGCATTCTTTCAACTGTTTACAGGAGATGCACCAGTGCTGGATCCAGGATCCACCACTGAGTAAGAAAAAGTAACGATAACACTACTTACCTGCTAAGTGAATTTCCTGCCATAGGATAACATTGGTGATTCTATGTGAAAAAGTTTCTAAGTGTCAACTTTTAAAATACAATAATATTCCTTAAAAATCAGTACTGTAACCAAAACGCTTTTACTCAACTGTTTACAGGAGATGTCCCAGGACTGAATCTAGGATCCAGTCCTGTGGTTAGAAAAGTAATCCATAAAGTAACTAATTGCATTTAACTAGAAATTCACATTGAGCTCAATGTTGCATTGTGTTTGAAATTGTGTTGCCCATTGCAACAACTGTAACTACTGTACTTAAAAGTCTATTGCCTATTTGCAAAGAATTTAAACTAAAGTAATTCATTCTGAGAAAGTATATTTTGTAATGTAATGTATAATGTAATTACAATGTAATTTAAAAAATAAATAGTTTAAAAAAATGTAGTAAATCAGTATCAAAAAAATAAAGATAACAATTAATACATTTAAAAATTGTCATTTACAAAACCTTGAAATTCACTGAAAAAAACCATAGGTTTCAGACATGTTATAGTTAGGAATTAGCATTTAAAAAACCTTTGAAATTCACTGAAAAAACCATAGGTTTCAGGCACGTTATAGTTAGAAATTAGCATTTAAAAACCTTTGAAATTCACTGAAAAAACCATAGGTTTCAGACACGTTATAGTTAGAAATTAGCATTTAAAAAACCTTTGAAATTCACTGAAAAAACCATAGGTTTCAGGCACGTTATAGTTAGAAATTAGCATTTAAAAAACCTTTGAAATTCACTGAAAAAACCATAGGTTTCAGACACGTTATAGTTAGAAATTAGCATTTAAAAAACCTTTGAAATTCACTGAAAAGACCATAGATTTCAGGCACGTTATAGTTAGAAATTAGCATTTAAAAAACCTTTGAAATTCACTGAAAAAACCATAGGTTTCAGACACGTTATAGTTAGAAATTTGCATTTAAAAAACCTTTGAAATTCACTGAAAAAACCATAGGTTTTAGGGACAGTTATAGTTAGTTGGACATTGCACTCGTACAAAACCCGTGAAATTCCCCCGTTATAGTTAGTTCAGCTAACTATAACTCGCGCCCACTAATGCACTGCTGATGACGTCACATATTACATCACTCATGACATGGTCAGTGACATCACTGATGACATCACTGATGACATCTCAAATGACATCACTGATGACATCATCCATGTGATAATTTCATGCATCTTTTCACACCCTAATATAACTTTTGATACACCCACTGTAAATTACAGACTGCCATTCTCAAAACCATAGACACTCCAACACCAATAACTACATACCCACTCACTGATTCTTAGTTCTACACACACATCCACTCACTCACCCGTACAGTCACTCATACTTACGGTCACTCAGTACAGGACTATCATATGCACTCATACACCTACATAGACACTCACACACCGCCACTCATCCATAGAGGTACTCACACACCTAGTCAGTCATGCAAATAATTAATCACACTGCCATTTACTCACCTATACAGTTATTTACACACCAGCTCACTTACTCATACAAATACTAGCACATTCTTACGCTCTTATACAATCACTGATACAAGCACACACTCATCCATGCAGCCACTCTCACAATCACACACTCTCACTTATAGCCATTTATATACTCCAACACACATATATACTGCCTTTCACATATGTAGTTACTCACACATGTACCACTGAGATATACATTCACTCACTAACACACCCATACACACACTCCCCACCCATACAGTCCATCACAGATGCACTCTTGAAACCATGCACCCAGTGAATCACCCACTGATACATCTATGTGCAGTCACACACACCCCATCCACACAAACACTCAGGCACCCATACAGATACTCAGACAACCAATCAATAACTCATAGACACTCATGTAGCTATTTACAAACCCATGCAGCCACTTACACACCAACAGACAGACAGATAAAGACATTCACACAGTTTAGTCACTAACCCATGCATTTAGTAAGATACGTTTAATCACTCACTTATAGAGTCAGTCATGCACCTACTAAATCATCCATCCACACACTTATACACCCACTCATTATTCAATACACCTTGGCATATATATTAAACATATTTAAACTTTATAGAAACACACAGTCACTGCATGATGTCATCAGTGATGTCATTTGAGATGTCATCAGTGATGTCATCAGTGATGTCACTGACCATGTCATGAGTGATGTAATATGTGACGTCATCAGCAGTGCATTGCGGGGGCGCGAGTTATAGTTAGCTGAACTAACTATAACGGGAAATTTCACGGGTTTTGTACGAGTGCAATGTCCAACTAACTATAACTGTCCCTAAAACCTATGGTTTTTTCAGTGAATATATATATGAATAACTTTACTGGGAGGTTATCAACAACAAACAATAGTAATTCTTGTACTTTTTCCTTATATCTTTCTTTATTCTTTCGATGAGTCAGTTAATACAGCACTACAGCCAACACGTGTTTCACGCACACTAGCGCTTCTTCAGGGCTGTTAAACATAGAAATTATAAATCAGTGCTTTAGATACACAAATTCAAAACATGCTCTATACAAGGTTGTTAAACATCGACATTGCAAATCAGTGTCTTGCATGCACAAATTCAAAACATGCTCTACACAAAAAACGTTTTTTACACACACACACAAATCTGTGACCTACAATATGTACATTCCTATGCATGTTTGAGAATATGTAACACAAAAAAATCTAATTTACAAAATCCAATTGTACTATCTTGCAAACAAAATAAATTCAAGGAGTTTTAATTACAACCTAATCATTGCCCTTTTAGATCTCCTCCTTCAGGTCTGTGAAGTTGAGTTAGAATTGTGAGTTATGCATATTCCTGCCTATTTAATTGAAATAATTTTGTGCTAAGCAATTTAACTCTCAAGTTAATTATTGTGGTTCAATGAGCTGAATCCTGTCAAATCTTCAGTCTGATGTATCTGCATGAATGTCACTCACTGCAATGGGTAAAGGAAATTGTGACTATAGTTCCATATATTTAGAGAAACTACCTATAAGTGGCCTTTCTATATGTAAGTCAATACTTACAATATCAACGGGGTGTTAGTTCAACACTATTCCACTAGATCCTATGCGTATGTTTCAACTGCACCTTCCACATGATCCGCAATTGGAAAATAAGTAGTAGCCTGAAGAAAAACATGAAAATTCCTATATAAAGGGTCCTTAATTAGATCCCCTAATCGGAGTTCCTCTTTGTGTATGTTCTGTATTTGAGTTCTCACCTGTATTAAATTGTTATAAGTCACTTTCCAAAATGCGTCAAGTCGGTATGGTAAATGATGAATCCCCTGACACTGTAAATAAAATGGATAAGATGCTCCGTCACGCATGGATAGGTATTACTTAAAAATGTTTTAAATTATTTAACAACATTTGATCGCGATAAAAATGCATCACAGGGGTATCTTAAATTTATATATATCCATCCTTTGGAAATGGTGGTGTACTACTCTCGGGTTTCCAGACCACCAGTGGGGCTACGCTGAGCGCTGTAAGACTTCGAAGCAGCTCTCTCCTGGTACAAGAAAGTCTCAGCAGTCCAAGAAGGTGTAGATATTGCGTGTTTATTGCGTAGGCGAAAAATACCAACATTAGCACATTTCGGTGCTTGCACGCCTTTGTCATGACGACTACTACAGCCTGATTACAAGTGGATTGTTGTTTTCTGACCTCTGTGCAAACACCTGTTCTCACATGGGTCAGAATTATGAGTTTGGTGTATTAAATGCAGCTGATAATTCTAGAAAGTGTTAAATACCTCAACCTTTGTTAAATTCCGGCAGGTTAAATCTGCTGAAATTTAACAGAGGAAAGATGCGATATTTTCCACATCACTTGTATGTTTGTGCATTAAACTCCAAAATCTTCATGTTATTCCTCCAAAACTCATAATAGGCTGTGGTATTGTTATTTATGAGGTGCGATAAATGGCATCTTGTCAATGACCCAATTGTAAACATGGCCCTAGTGTCTTTATACATACATTCGCTCATTATTGTTTCCTACCAGTTTTCTATGGGTATACTTAAATATGAGATACAAAAAAGCAAATTTGCCTGAGTGAGTTGGAGTCATTTTTCATTACGTAGAAGTCCCATATCCTAGACTTCATATATAGTATCTTAATTTTGCCCAAGTGGACTAAATAACCCATATAATAGGACTGTAATAGTCCAATATAAGCCAGTGCAACAAAGTCGATATCATAATGTTCCGATCCATCCATACCTAAAATAGCATTGTAATATTAGTCTGTCCTACATTATGCCACCTGGATTGATGAAGCCGCATAACAGTCACAACAAGTTTGTCTCCTGAAAAAGAGCCTTTAGCTCCAAATGCATTGGGGCTAATTACATTATTTCTACCAAAAAAAGCTTGTAAAGTGCAAAACAAAATCGCAGAAACCGTAATTTTTCATTTATTTTCTGGTGGTGCTCCACTCTATAAGCTAGTGTAGCATAGTACACTACCGTCCTGCTGTCTAAAATTCACACCTACCAGTTGTGTGAAGTGGGAGGCACTCAAAAACCTCTTAATTCCATCATATGGATATCATAAAAAAGAGTGAATAAGGTGTGCTTAGAATTTTGGGTGTGGAATTTATTGAAAATACCACTGATTATAACAACTATCTTTTGATGAAGGTGTTGCAGTGTAAACCAGTGTTGACTTTTCCCTGCCCTTACTTTAGCGTTCATATATAAATCTAAATAATCTTTTACTTTTAGTTTTTTATTCTACCTTCTAAGGAGTTTGTTCAAGCATGAAAATAATATATTTTATACTTTCATAATAACTTGGTATCATAGTTGAAGCGCAAGGGGTTGGACATCTTCATGACAGAAATTACATTTTCCCTTCACAATTCCTTATTTTTATTAGTTTTTCTAAACTATGATCTCACATTTAAAATTGAGTTTCTCTTAAACTCTTGATAAATAAGCACCATGATTTTCTTTTTGCTTATCAAGTATTCTTACTTCAGTTTCTGTTGTACAACTCTTAGTTTCACCCTCTTGGTGTGAAAAAACCTGACCCAGAAGAAACGTGGGAAACGTTTTAATCTATCGTCTTGTGCAAAAGGAGCCTTCTGTGAACATACTAAAGCACAGAAAAAAATGAAAAGCAGGCATGCTCTGAAGAATCAGAAAACACTCAAAAGTAAAATGCTTGCCGCTTGAACTTATTAGGAACTCCATTTGCAAAAGAAGTTACCAATTTAGCATGCCTGTGAAACTTTATACACATCAGTGCACCGGCAAACCCACTGTCACTGTCACAGCAGAAAATCTTTTGAATGCAGAGCATGCATTGTACTGCCCCTAGGGTTTACCCGACAAAATGAATAAAAATCCTGTGCTTCATTTCCTAGACTCCTGTTTCCATACAGTGCAGGACCTTTGCTCAAGAATGCAGACTCTGATTTTCCTTATGTCTTGTTTTACAAGGTGCTTAGAGCAGGAAAGGGATGGGTTTAAATTTCTGCTTCTTTCATAGTAACCTGGTAGATATAGCTATAAAATCTAACCAGAGTCCACCAGTGCATGTTCATACTTGTAATTTGCCGGAAATGTGGCTTGGTACATGATATTTCCACAAGTTGGACCAAGGCCAATGATAAAACCCTTTAATTTTATGAGAACCTTTTGGCCTTTATAAGAAAAAAAGTTCCACCTGCCTTTCACCTTCATCAATTAATCACCATTTCAGACTGGTGAGAGTCATGATTCATGCAAATTCATGCAGTTGAAAATAGACTGTGTAAATTCTGTTTTCATTTGCTGTAATTGCCAGAACGATTTAATTATTTTTTCATATCGAAAACCATAAAATTATTAACCCCATGGAAATCTGAGAATCTTCAACTCGATCTTGGTCAGGTTTCTTCTCCTGATGCTACCTGTGTCTTTTCAGTGCATGTTCACTCCAATCGATTTCCAGGTGTTAGGTACCCGAAGACACCAGACTCTGCTTCCAGGAAGGAATGAAGAACGTGGCAGCCTGGATGAAAGACAGTTGTTTGAAGCTCAACTCAGAGAAGACCGAGGCCCTCATCCTCGGACCCTGCACCTCCGCCTGGGACAACAGCTGGTGGCCCTCCACCCTCGGGAATCCTCCCACTCCTACTGACCACGCACGAAACCTCGGCATCATCCTCAACTCCTCCCTCTCCATGAACCGCCAGATCAACGCCGTCGCTTCCACCAGCTTCAACTGCCTGCGCATCCTCCGCAAGACCTTCAAATGGATCCCCCCAACTGCAGAAAGACCGTCACCCACGCGCTCATAACCAGCAGACTGGACTACGGCAACGCCCTGTATGCCGGAATCAACAGAACTCTCCTACGCAGGCTCCAGACCATCCAGAAGGCCGCTGCCAGGCTCGTCCTCGGGACTCCGCGCCACGAACACATGACCCAACACCTACAAGACCTCCACTGGCTCCCCGTCGAGAAGAGGGTCACCTTCAAACTCCTCACCCATGCCTACAAATCCTTCAACAACATCGGACCCAAATACACCAACAAGAGATTATCCTTCCACGTACCCAAGAGGAACCTCCGCTCCGCCGACCTCGCCCTGGCAGAGGTCCCCCGCATCCGCAGAAACAGAGCAGGCGGGAGAGCCTTCTCCTACATCGCAGCCAAGACCTGGAATGAGCTCCCCGTGAACATCAGACGCTCCCCAACCCAGCACACGTTCAGGAAGAACCTCAAGACCCGGCTCTTCGACTGACCCGGAGCTGCCCCCCCCTAGCACCTTGAGACCCTCACGGGTGAGTAGTGCGCTTTAAACCCCCTGATTGATTGATTGAGGTACCCGATATTTGCTGTTATATCAGCCTCAGATTGATTCCTAATCAATGAATTCCCTACTAGTTAAAATTTATGATTGACTGACATGTGGAATGCTCTAGTATGTTAGTAACAACAAATTACATTTACCCAATTAATATCACTCTCTAGAGGGAATGGCGTTCATAGATAGAAGCATAGAAAAAAATCTAGACACTTTTATGTACATTTTTGAACAGTATCCTCTTGATGCGTCTAGCATTTTACACCTCTTTACATTTATAAGGTGCTGCCAATTTACTATAGGGTTTGTGCATGACTCTGCTCCAAAAGTGAAGTGTTGTTATCATACATATGATCCTGTTTCACTTCCACATCATTTAACTTATCCAAAAATCTTCGATGTTTTAAACTTTTGTAACTCTTTTCATTCTGCCCTATAATTTAAAGCGACTTGGAAGGAATTCATATCTGTGAAAGATAGATGAAAACTTTTAAATAAAAGTATGAAAAATAACAGTGTAGAAGGGAAAATATTGACATTTTAAAACATTGTCAGTTACAAAAAATAGTTAGTCAAACTCAACATAATTTCATTTTGTTATAAAACTTTTACCCTTCAAAAGACTTTCTCTCTAGTTTTAGCCAAAATTAATAACATGGGATGGAATCTGCTGTGCCCCACAAGCAGCTCTCATTTCCTTATTTATTTTAAAAAAAAACTCATTTTAAATACATGTGTAATGAGGGACCATCGTCACCTCTCATTTCGAAGTTCAAAGAACATCTGTAGTTAAATATAAAAATATCCTCTTAAAATTAAAAAGTGTACAAATGCCTTCTTCCTTCTTAGTAAGTGAGTATTATTTTTTAAAAACTGTAACTAATTATTAAAATATCAATGCAAATATAAAGAGACGGTTTAATAAAATAGAGCCTGCAAATTATTTAGTTACATACATGTGAACATTTGAAAAATATCTTTGTGGACGCAGTTCATCATTTTAGTTTTTTTGTCATGTTTTCTTTCGTCATTTTTATTTTTTGTTTTTCATATAATTTGTCCTTTTATGGTTACCATTGTATTGTATCCTCTTTTGATGAAGCCTTCTATAGGTTAACAATGACTTAATCTGTTATTAGCTAGTTGATTCATTTTATTGTAACAGTTTCTTATAATTGTCATTAGTGAAACAGTTAGAATTCTGGTTTAGGATATTTACTATTGCAGGCACATGTGCCTCTCGACATATCTCAGGGAATGTCTCTTATTTATGTTTCGAATTTAACAAATTTAGTTATCTGATGCAAACTTGAAAAATGTTTTAAAAAACAACCAACCTCTGTACCATAATGGCAAGTGAGGTCAGAGTGAATGTTGAAATGACCTTTGTCCAAAGCCTGCAAGCTATGTTTGAAGGCCATAGAAAGAGGTCTCTGGGAGAATGAGACCTCTGCTCAGAGCCCTATTGAAGGCAGTGCCCTGCACCCAGAGGCTTGTAGTCATGGCCATTGGCTTTGACAAGTGGATACTTTGCCCAAGGCTAAAGTATACCAAAAACTGCAGACAGAAAAGTGTGTGCAATAAAAAATACACTTTGTTGAAGAAATTTGCAGTTTGAGGGATATTGAAAACATAGGGGCCGATTCCGATCTCGGCCGGTAGTGCTCCGAATCGGATTCGGATTCACCGGATCCGATTCGGAGCCCTGTTTCCCGACCGAATCGTACGCGGTTCCGGCCGAGCGAGTACGATGCAAGCACCCGCGAAATCGCCGACCGACTCGAACGCGGCTTCAACACGCTCCGACCGACTCGCATGGACACGACTCGCACCGCGCTATGGAGACGTTTCCCGGCCGGGTAAGTACGATGCGCGCCGCGAGCAGTCCGACCGACTCGCGCTGTCCGGCTCGAAAAAGCTGTCGGAGCCGGACTTTGGGAGTCCGCGTCGGACCCCCCTGTACGCGTAGGCGCGCGAGTCGCACACAGGGGGGACCCATGGGTCCCCCCTACCTGTGCATGTACGCCGCAATGCGCATGGATGCGTACCCGCTGTAGGGGGCGCCCTTGTTCGCCTCGCACCCATTGAGTCAATGGGAGCCCGCGTACGCGTTGTACGACAGGCTCCCATTGACTTCAATGGGAGTCCGACCGACTCGAGTCCGATAGCATGCGTGCGCATCGTACTCGTTCGGTCGGACTGCTAGGGTCCGATTCGGTCGGAATTCTCTCCGGGTCCGGCTCGGTCGGAGAGATTTCCGGCCCGAATCGGAATTGGCCCCATAGTATTAATCTAAAAATTGAATTTCACCAGCATGAGATATGATACTTCCATATCTCTCCCTATGCCCTGCTTATGATCTCACTGCTAACATCGAGCTGTTTTACTAAAATATATAGTTCAAAAAAATGCCTTAGCATAATATTGTTGTCTTTATATTGGGATATAAAAAAAATCTTAATTTGGAATATTGAAGGCAAGAATACTGTTTGTTTAGTGTTGTATTTAATATTATTGTTAAAATTATTGTTGTATATAGCATTGATGTATGTAATATATTTTTTTCATATTATTGTAGCATTGTGAATGTTATATGTTTTTATTAATTTTTTTATTGAAGTGCCTAAATATTTTAGGAGCAGGATTTTTATGTAGGGGCATGGGGGTGTAGAATTGTAATATTTGCTAGTTTAAATTTAATTTTTTTATTTGACATTTTTAATATTTGCTTTGAAGTACTTTTTTAGTGTGTTAATGTAATTTTATATTATTTTTAGTGGTGAGATGTAGGTTTTAAAAGTGAACAGTGTGTGAAATGTTTTTAAAATTCGCTTTTAATAAAAAATCCAAAGGCTTATTTAGCAATATGCGTTTTTTTATATATTTAAAAAATTGATAGCAATTCTTTAAATTTTGAATGTTTATAAAGTGCATATTTTCCAATTTGCATTTCTAAAAATTGGTAAGAAATGTTAGAAGTATTTTATATTGCATATCTATTTTTTGTTTATGAATTGTTAATCTTTTCATACTGTTTTGTATGATTTTATTTTAAAACATTGATGCCTTTTTAAAAATATACATTTAAATAAATGTAAGCATTTTAATAAATTTTGTTTTGCAATACTTTTTTTATTTAGCTTTATTCTGGATGTTATTTTTAAATAAACAAAATTAAGTTAACTTAGTTTATAAGAAATTTATCAAAGTGTAATATTGTAAAGCTTTATAATTAATAAGAATATTTAGATATAACTAATATAGGATCATTTTAATAAATTTGTATAATTAATGTATTAATTTTTTAAAAATGTATTTATATTTTAGTTAACTACATGTTTTACGGGGCTTGGCTGAGCTGGCGACCAAGATGGCTGCACAGCACTGAAGCTCTCGCGGAATTGGCCCGATTTGTGCAGGAATGGGCTCAAACAGCAATCCCACTCCATCTGTGACACTGCAATGGCATTACCAGCACTGAGGACATTCTGCGACTACCCCTGGAGTAAAGAATTAGGGCTGTGCTGAGTGGGGTGACAGGTGTCCCGGCCTCTCCTCAAAGGCCCCGCAGTGACGAGGGCACAGGTGAGCCTGAGGTGCAGAGGCCATCGGGCCTCGCTGGGTCACTCGCTTAAGCCACCGTGCTTGACCGGTGCACTCCCCCACCCCGGCAAATAACTCAACTCACCACCTGTAGCCCTAATCACCAGCACCTGCTGCACCAGTCTCAGGCTGCTGCTGCAGCCTATAACCATGCGAGCTGCCACCAGGCCCGCCCTCTCCCTCTCCCTCTAACAGAGAGCTCTGCCCCCCCTCCTGCATTAACCGCACTGCCTCATTAGATGTTCAGCGTTGAACATGCACCATCTGTCTTTAGGCCATATTCATCCTTTAAATCGGCAGGGCCTCTGGGGAGCGACGAGCCCTTTTGCGGCCGATTAGGAGCCTGGTGCTGTAGCAGCTATGGGGCCTCCGCCCCTTCCCCCCACCTCCAATACTTTGAGGTCTAGCTAATTTACCTCCCAGATTTGGGGTGCAAACTGATTTGGGGGCTTGATGCTGGGCCCTACGCCTCCTAACTAATTATATTGAGGCCTGTGGCATGATTGCAACCTGACCATCATTTAACTTCCAAGGTGAACCACCACGACACTCTCCACAACACGCTACGAAGCTGCCACCCCTTATATCACACATCTCAGCGTGTGGACCTCACCCAGATGGCCCTTGTTTCATGCTAGAGGTTCCTGGCATCAAAACCTTAGGCCATACGGTGAGGTCACTGTGGTGGTATCGCCCATCTCTCTAACTGGAATTGGTCCGCTTACTGGGGACTGCACTCACACCGTGTCCGGTGGCTTGTCCGACTGCCCCCGCTACATCGACTTCTCAGTTGGGCTCCCAGGAGTGCGTCCTCCCCGCCTATTATTCTATTATCCTCGGTCGCACCCGGGCACACTTGTTATTGGCCTCTAACGCTGTTGTACCTTGTCTAAGCTACACACGGCGACCTACTGGACTGGCATGTGCTGGGGTAATGCTTCTCTTCTCCACTCCGCTAGATATAGTGCACAGGGGCTTCAAACAGAGGAGACTCACCTGTAATATGCCTAAGCAATCAGACACTGCTGACCCTGCACCCATGGTGGAGTGGGGAGCGTGGGGGGCCAGATCCAGATGCCATAATGGCAGAACTCAGGGTAGGCTTTCAAGCCATAGACAGTAAATTTGACGCCCTAGCTGGATGCCTTGACGCTATGGGCGAACATCTTGACCGCCACAATGGCAGGCTTGACACCAATGAAGGACGGGTGTCGGACCTGGAGGAGGTGCTGCGCAGGCCACAAAACATTTGAAGAAACTGGAAAAATTACTGAAATCTGTGATCATTGAGAATGAAAACCTGGAGGCGAGAGGTCGATTAACAACCTGCGCATCCTGGGGTTTGCGAAGTCCACTAATACTGGTTGCCTAGACCTCTTCGTCAAGAGGTGTCTGTCCGGTATGCTGGGCAGACAAAACTTTACATCATCCTTTGTAGTGGAACGTGTGCACCGCTCATTGGGTCCATGCCCCAACCCTGGCTGCCCCCAAGACTGATAATTGGAAAACTGCTTAATTTTCAGGATCATGACACAGCCCTGCGACTGGCTCAAGAGAATGGTCCATTACAGTGGCAGGGCTCCGTGATCTCCCTGTTCCCTGACTTCACCATGGTGGTGTAGGAGGCACATCGGAAATTCGCAGATGCCAAGTCTACTCTACGAAAAATGGACCTCTGCTACAGCATGCTGTACCCTGCACACATTTCTTCAACACCCCAGCGGCGGCACAGACCTTTTGCATACTACACCCCAAGATCTGTATGCCATCGCAGCATTCCACCTGACAGGTCTCCTCTGGACTTACACTCCAGGGGCAGTGCCGACCTTTTCCCCACGGGCTGATATCCGCACCACACTGCTTACTTCTGCTGCATGTCCTACTGGTGGCCCCATGGCCACTGTCCTTAAATCCATATGGAGGAGTCTGCTTAAAGCCTTCAATTTCCTACCCAGCAATTTGACAGCCACCTATTCCACTCATCATCCACAGGATTCAATCATAACTGGGTGTCTGCCAAGGCGCTGCCACCCCCCAGTGGTATACACAGCTATGATAAGTTTTTTTCTTTTTGTGTTAATGGGAACGATTGTTTGGGGATTCACAGGGTCTCGTGGGTGGGGGGGAAGGGTTGGTTCAGTTGTTTGAGCTCATGTTTGTTGTTTTTCCCAAAATGTTTTTTCTTGGCCTTGCTGCATGCCTAACTCACCACATGGAACCATTCAATCCCTTCCATGGCACTTTCACGTTCTCTGAGCCACGGTCTGTGAGATGCATGTTCATGTCCTGGAACATCAGAGTCCAGAACAACCCATGAAAAGGTAAACAAGTTTTGCAGTATCGAACAGAACATGGCGCACAGATCGCCTTTTTACAAGAAACACACCTCCCGCCTGGGAGTTCCCATACATTTGCAACCATGTGGGGCTCACATCGCTATTACTCCTGTTACAGCACATATCCAGGGGAGTCTGCAGTCTAATTCCTAAATATTTGCCATTTCGCCCCTCAGACTCCATCATGGACAAACACGGCAGATATGCCCTAGTTACGGAGACACTGGCAGGACACACAATATTGTTAGCCAACTTCTATGCCCCTGAGTTTTTTTAGACGCTACATACTCAGATTGGGCGTCTGGACTTTGATTATCTCATTATGGGTGGAGATTTTAATTTACTACTGGATACTGCACTTGACACCACAGTGATTTGCTATAATTCGGTCGGTATCCAAATTACACCAAAGGGATTTCTGGATGCATGTAAAAAAATGTTTAAAAAAATGTAAAGATGCATTTGATACAGATGAAAGTTGCGGCAATGCCCTCTATTCTCTTATGATTCTAGGTCTACTTATCGAGTGGGTTGGTTTCGAATTTCATCCTATTTTGATGTAAAGTGCACTTAAGTTCAAATTTATAGTCCACGGGCCAACGATTAATGTATGTGGCGCTGCCCTGTTTAAGTCCAGACCACCTTCTGTAAACTTTGTCAGTGATGTCCTACGTTTAGGATAATCGTGTCATAGGCAGCAACAATCATGAAATGAAATATAATGTGGTAACTGGGGCCATCCTTTGGTATCCAGTTAGCCTCAAATGATTGCCAATCATAATTATACTTCACTCGCCTGCATGGCGTCCGTATCGATGGCAGTGTTTCACTAGGGAGACGCCGGTCATGTCCTAATCCATGCCACACTAAGCATCCCTTTTGGTGGTGACCAGGAGAGGCAATGGCGTTTCCCCCACACTTTTCCTCTCTAAACTAGGCACTGCAGTGGTAGACTACTTTCAGCTTAATGAGGTCTCAGAGGACACACAGGCCACCCTATGGGAGGTGTTTAAATCATGCATTAGGGGCAACTGCATCTCTACACACTCCGGAATATTGCAAGACTTTCGTGGAAGGCTGACATGCCTCGAGAAAGAACTAGCCGAGCTAGATTCAGTCAATGCGTGGCAACACAGGGATTCACAATCACTTACTCGAGCCACCTTTCTGACAGAATATCGTGACTTGACTGAATGTGAGGTCCTTTTCTTAGGCAAATATGCCAGAGCTCGTAGATATGGGAAGGGTGCACACTGGCCAAGCTTATCCGGCCCGAGGGGCTCATCCTATATAGCCGAAATATATACCAATGGAGTATCGAGGTCACCTCTAACGAGGTAGTTCTGGTAGCAATATTCCAATATTACACACACCTCTATGCCACTCGACTCACAGGTGATGTGGCGGCACAGATGGCATACCTGGAGGAGGTGACAATGGTGTGGTTGTCTGATCCCCAGCACCAGTTCCTTGGTGAGCCTATTTCCAGTGAAGAACTCACACAAGTCCTTGATTCCCTGGATGGTTCCAAAGCCCCTGGCCTCTACGAATTCTCTGGGAAATTCTATGAACACTTCAAACACCACCTTGCACCGCGGCTACTTGCCATGTTTGCGGAATCCTTGGATTCCGGCATCCTCCCACCATCCCTACGGGAAGCTGTAATAACCCTGCTCCTCAAACCAGGTAAAGACCCCCAATATTGTGGATCTTCTAGACCCGTGGTACTCCTAGTACGGCCCGCGGGCCGCCAGCGGCCAGGCAGACCTTCAGTGGCGGCCTGCAGACCCTGCCTTGCAGTTTCTGCGTTTCAAGTGAGGCCGGCAGTAAACACAGAAGATGATCGCAGGAGCATACATAGTGAATACGTTAAAATAGGTATTCACTACGTATGCTCCTGCAGCCATCTTCTGTGTTTACTGCCGGCCTCTGTGACCTCACGGCACCCTCAGAAAGCTTCCCAAAAGGCCCTTTAAAAGTCAGCTGTAAGCGCTTTCACAGCTGGCTTTTAAAGGGCCTTTTGGGAAGCTTCCTTTTTGGACAGAGACAGATAGAGGCAGAGACAGATAGAGGCAGAGACAGATAGAGGCAGAGACAGATAGAGGCAGAGACAGATAGAGGCATAGACAGATAGAGGCAGAGACAGATAGAGACGGAGAGAGACAGAGGTAGAGACAGAGACAGATAGAGACGGAGAGAGACAGAGGTAGAGACATAGACAGATAGAGACATAGACAGATAGAGACATAGACAGATAGAGACATAGACAGATAGAGACGGAGACAGATAGAGACGGAGACAGATAGAGACGGAGACAGATAGAGACAGATGGAGATGGAGACAGAAGGAGACAGACGGAGACGGAGACAGACGGAGACAGACACGGAGACGGAGACAGACGGAGACAGACACGGAGACGGAGACAGACGGAGACAGACGAAGACAGACGGAGACAGACACGGAGACGGAGACAGACACGGAGACGGAGACAGACACGGAGACGGAGACAGACACGGAGACGGAGACAGACACGGAGACGGAGACAGACACGGAGACGGAGACAGACACGGAGACGGAGACAGACACGGAGACGGAGACAGACACGGAGACGGAGACGGAGACAGACGGAGACAGACGGAGACAGAGACAGACGGAGACAGACGGAGACAGAGACAGACGGAGACAGACGGAGACAGAGAGAGAGACAGAGAGAGAGACAGAGATAGAGAGATAGAGACAGAGACAGATAGAGACAGAGACAGACAGAGATAGAGACAGAGACAGAGATAGAGACAGAGATAGAGACAGAGACAGAGACAGAGATAGAGACAGAGATAGAGACAGAGACAGAGATAGAGACAGAGACAGATTGAGACAGAGACAGAGATAGAGACAGAGATAGAGACAGAGACAGATTGAGACAGAGACAGATTGAGACAGAGACAGATAGAGACAGAGACAGACAGAGACAGATAGAAGCAGAGATAGAGGCAGAGATAGTGGCACAGATAGAGAAATAGACAGATGGAGACAGAGACAGACAGATAGAGACAGAGACAGATAGAGACAGAGACAGACAGATAGAGACAGAGACAGACAGATAGAGACAGAGACAGACAGATAGAGACAGAGAGACAGACCGAGAGAGAGAGACAGAGACAGACAGAGATAGAGATAGAGACAGGCAGGGTCAGAGAAAGACAGAGACAGATAGAGACAGACAGAGATGGATAGAGACAAAGACAGATAGAGACGGAGAGAGACAGAGACAGAGGTAGAGACAGAGACAGAGGTAGAGACAGAGACAGATAGAGACGGAGACAGATAGAGACGGAGACAGATAGAGACATAGACAGATAGAGACAGAGACAGATAGAGACAGAGACAGATAGAGACATAGACAGATAGAGACATAGACAGATAGAGACACAGACAGATAGAGACGGAGACAGATAGAGACGGAGACAGATAGAGACGGAGACAGATAGAGACGGCGACAGATAGAGACAGATGGAGACAGAAGGAGACAGACGGAGACGGAGACAGACGGAGACAGACGGAGACAGACGGAGACGGACGGAGACGGACGGAGACAGACGAAGACGGAGACAGACAGAGACAGACACGGAGACGGAGACAGACACGGAGACGGAGACAGACACGGAGACGGAGACAGACACGGAGACGGAGACTGACACGGAGACGGAGACTGACACGGAGACGGAGACTGACACGGAGACGGAGACTGACACGGAGACGGAGACTGACACGGAGACGGAGACTGACACGGAGACGGAGACTGACACGGAGACGGAGACAGACACGGAGACAGAGACAGACGGAGACAGACACGGAGACGGAGACAGACGGAGACAGACACGGAGACGGAGACAGACACGGAGACGGAGACAGACACGGAGACGGAGACAGACACGGAGACAGAGACAGACACGGAGACGGAGACAGACACGGAGACGGAGACAGACACGGAGACGGAGACAGAGACAGAGACGGAGACAGACGGAGACGGAGACAGACGGAGACAGAGACAGACGGAGACAGAGACAGACGGAGACAGAGACAGACGGAGACAGAGACAGACGGAGACAGAGACAGACGGAGACAGAGACAGACGGAGACAGAGACAGACAGAGACAGAGATAGAGAGATAGAGACAGAGACAGATAGAGACAGAGACAGACCGAGACAGAGATAGAGACAGAGAGAGAGAGATAGAGACAGAGACAGATAGAGACAGAGACAGACAGAGACAGACAGAGACAGATAGAAGCAGAGATAGAGGCAGAGATAGAGGCAGAGATAGTGGCACAGATAGAGAAAGAGACAGATGGAGACAGAGACAGATGGAGACAGATGGAGACAGAGACAGATGGAGACAGATACAGACAGAAAAAGACAGAAACAGAGATAGAGGCAGAGATAGAGGCAGAGATAGAGGCAGAGATAGAGGCAGAGATAGAGGCAGAGATAGAGGCAGAGATAGAGGCAGAGATAGAGGCAGAGATAGAGGCAGAGATAGAGGCAGAGATAGAGGCAGAGATAGAGGCAGAGATAGAGGCAGAGATAGAGGCAGAGATAGTGGCAGAGACAGATGGAGACAGAGACAGATGGAGACAGAGACAGATGGAGACAGAGACAGATGGAGACAGAGACAGATGGAGACAGAGACAGAGATAGAGACAGAGACAGAGATAGAGACAGAGACAGAGATAGAGACAGATGGAGACTGAGATAGTGATAGAGACAGACGGACAGAGACAGACAGAGAGACAGAGAGAGAGATAGAGAGGGAGATGGAGAGAGAGATAGATGGAGAGAGAGATAGATGGAGAGAGAGATGGAGATAGAGAGAGATAGATAAATAGATAGATAGATGTGTGTATGCCGGGTCTGGTGGCTCAGTGGAGTAATTCGTCCGCTGCAGGGGCCTGTATTCAACCTCTTGGCACAGGTTTTTTTTTTTCTCTAGCCACCCCCCCCCCCCACTGACCCCGCCCCCACCGGTGCAGCCCTCGGCCACAAACCACACTGTAAATTTGGCCCCAAGAGAAAGTTTGTGAGTACCCATGTTCTAGACCCTTATCGCTCCTAAATTTCAACAAGAAGATATTTGCTAAGGTGCTTTCCAACCGCCTTGACCTCCTCATAGAACAAATCATATCTCCCGCAAAATCGGGATTCGTCTCCCATCGTTCTACCTTTCTAAACCTATGCACTGTCTTCTCCATCCTTAATAGAATGTCTATTGAGACATCTGCTGCAATAGCCTTACTAGATGCGAAGAAGGCTTTTGATTCCCTGGAATGGCCGTTTCTCCATGCTGTACTCCTCAAACTGGGTATCCCCCGTAGGTTTCCTAGTTGATAAACCTCTTATACATCAGCCCTACAGCATGCATCAGGGCTAATCGGCTCACTGACCCCTCCTTTCCCTGTTACTCGTGAAACATGAAAGGGCTGCCCCCTGTCTCCATTGCTTTTAATAATAGCAATGGACCTACTAGTCTGGCATCTCAAACAGAGTCACATACATCATGCTCTACAGTTCAGACCGGGCCGCCTCCTCATCTGGCAGATGACGTCCTTCTGTTTGTCTGGCACCCGGAGGAAAACTTGACCCGATCCTCTGGGATGTGATCTAATTTAGAGGCCTCTCTGCCCTTCAGATCAGTTGGTCTAAATCCTCAATTTTTCCTCTCACTTCCTCCACAACACCCATACACTGTGAACTCCATTAACCTGGTGGGACGGTCCAGTTAAATATTTAGGCATTTTTCTGCATCAAGATAAAGAACAAGTGGAGCAGATGAATGACAGCCCTGCTATTAAAACACTGTCTGCACAGATAGATCACTAGATTTGTTTACCACCATCAATGGCTGGACAGATCGCTATTATAACAAGCATTGGCATAGCCAATTGGTCTCGCCTTTGGGACCTTATGTGTTTAGCCAGAACTTTTGGCTGTGTTGTAGAGCATTGTGGCTGCTGTGCATTATGTTGAAAAGTTATAATAAAAAGTGTTAAGCATTTTTGTTACCTTTATACAAACCAAGACGACATTATATACAACTGAACAACCTGATTAAAAAAAGATTTTAACATAAAAAATGCCTTTAGTTTTTTTGTACTTGCACTGCTGGCAACTTTTTCCTGCCTGTTCTCATGCTTGTTTGTTATAATTGTTTTTTGTTATGGGGGAGCGGGACATAAATAACGGGGGAGTGGAGGTTGGAAAACAGTAATTTAATTAGAACACGAGCAGCGGACGGACACTAGGGGAGAATCAACAGATGCCAGATTCCGAGGGCAGAGTGACGTGATGCTTAGGTGATGTTTAGGTAATGCTTAGGTGGTGCGCTGATGCAAAATGGTGGTGGTGAGTGATGTTTGGTGCTCAGGTGGTGCCACTATATGGTGTGGATTGGAGGTACGTTGTGGATTGTTGAGTTGTGGAGTTGAAATATGTTGTTTGGTGTGTAATTATGCGGTGTGTATTGGAAATGTGTGGAGTTGAATTGTGTGGCCTGGAACTGTGGTGTTGAGTGAAATTATGCTTAGTGAAATTGTGTCATGGTGGTGTGGAGTGCATTTATGTTGATTGGTGGTATGTGGCGTAGAGTGCATTTATGTGGAGTGTATTTATGTTGCATTGAGTAGAGTACAATTATGTGACGTGTAATTATGTGGCACTGAGTGGTAATATGTGGAGTGTATTTATGTTGCATTGAGTATAGTGTAATTATGTGGTGTGTAGTTATGTGGTACTGAGTGGTATGTGAAGTGTATTTATGTTGCATTGAGAAGAGTGTAATTATGTGGCGTGTAACTATGTCGCACTGAGTGGTATTTTGTGGAGTGTATTTATGTTGCATTGAGTAGAGTGTAACTATGTGGCGTGTAATTATGTGGCACTGTGTTAATATGTGGAGTGTATTTATGTTGCATTGAATAGAGTGTAATTATGTGATGTGTAATTATGTGGCACTGAGTGGTATTATGTGGAATGTATTTATGTTGCATTTAGTAGAGTGCTAGCTGACGGAGCCATGACAAGATTTTGTTTGCAGAGCCAGTGCCGGATTACCAAATAGGCAAAGTAGGCACCGGCCTATGGGCCCCACCCCTTTTAGGGGCCCCACGACAACAGATCAAAATAATACTGATTTGATCCTGAAAGAAAATTACAATCGGCTTTCTTAAATATTGTTTCCAAAAGATAGAAAAAAGTAAATTAACTTAAAGAAACGAAAACATGACATTAAATGCTCTATAGAGAAAATACTGTGTTAATGTAATGTAGCCATTAACAACTTAAATTACATAAACCAGTGTCATCAGATTCAAATAACAGTTTGTCTTTTAAAAACTCATCTTCTGGCAGCTGTCAGGTTGTAAAAAAAAAAAATCAGATGCATTGGGTATTAGGAGATAATTTGCGAGGGGGGGGGCAAAATTTCGACGGCCTAGGGGCCTACACAGGGTTTAATCCGGCACTGTGCAGAGCTGCACCACACTATGATGCACTAGCTAGCGAGATTTTTGAGGAAGTTCTGTCCAATCACAAGGCCCTTACCTCAATCCCTCTTTCCTGATACCTCCTTTCCTCTCCCAGTCCTAGCGCTTTGAAGCACTGCGGTGAGCCCTTTAGAAGCAACCGACACAAGGTAACACAGCATAACACCGCATAATGATGCATAGTATCAGCCATAGATCATTATCCTGACCCCCCAAGGCTTTTCAGCCTTCATATAATCTTCAAGGATTTCTCATCCCTGTTGTCAAGTTAGAAGGACGGAATATCCGTCGGTAGACTCCATCCTTCCTGGGCGAGAGAATAGTTCTTCCACTTCCTGGGTCTGTGCATCTAATACATTGCTATGAACTATTCACTCACATGCGTACCTGCTTCCCAAGGCGCTATGACGGTGGAATGTAGCGCTTTATAAACGCCCACACAAATACATAACGGGTCCAAAACGGGATGAGATGGACAAGGAACTCTTCCACATGCCTAGTGCACTGCATGGACGGAAGCCCCCACCTCCCACTGTTTAACCTCGCCCACGTTAACACACTGAACTCTGATGCCATGGATTCCAAAATGCAGAAAAACAACAAGGAGGGAATTTTAGCAGCAGCTAATGTGGAAACGTGAGTCATGCAGCTTGCAGGCACATGATGTAGAGAACATCTGGAAGGCCGCCCTGCAGTGCAGCACACACCATGGTACCTACCACGGAAGCGCAGAGGCAGCCCGTGAGACCCAGACACAAACGCTGAGGCCATGGGGGCTCAATGAGGCCCAGTGTGGTCTAGAGCCACCATTCTGCACGGCACACAACCCCAGACACGCACTCTGGGAAGGAATGCACCCACTCAGCTCTTCTTGCACACTGGTGCGCCACTGGGACACTCCATGACTAGCGTAACCACAGGCCGGTCGGTGCTCGGGAGAATGGCGCCTGACAGAACCACCTACCGCTGCATTCCCAGACTCTGAGGCAGGCCCGCCCAAACTGATAGAAACGGCTCAGGACATTAGGGCTGGGAAAGAATCAGTCTCGTGTCAGACTGGGGCCTGCGAAAGGAAATAACAAGTCAGGACGCTGCTCCCAGAGGCGTAGCTTCCCTTGGTGCAGCGGGTGCAGTAGCACTGGGGCCTGAGGGGCCCACTAAACCCTGATTGTTGCTGCATTTTATCATTCAAGCAGCAGCCGGGAGGGGGGCATCTCATTCCTCGAACTAGGGCCCCTGACATACTGGCTACGTTACAGGCTTCACGGTCTTTGACCGGTCTGGCTACTAACGAGTAACACGTCAGCCCAGTGCCTGTCTGAAAGGCTGCGATGGCCTGGTGGGGGAAGCCAGGCGGTGCTTTTCTGGAAAGTTGGTGCAGCGGTGTGTCTGAGCCTCCGCCGGTGCCAGGTGTGCCGGTGCATGCTGACACTTTGATGCTCAGGATTAGCTATGAGCGGTCCCTCCTGCTCTGGTTTTCTCTGTAATCCTGGTTGCTGTGATACCTCACTGATAGCTGCAGTGCCAAGTTCCGGCCCCAGCAGCACGTGCCGGCGCACGCTCCCATGCAGTGCGCCCACACTGCAGCATTCTGCACTGGCAGGAAGCAGCGCCTCTCACGCCAGCACTGGTGGGGCCCACATAGCGCCTGTTTCGAGCTTCCCAGGAGATCGTGGTTGTCTGTTTTGTTTCTCAGTGCGGGGTGCAGATGAAAGGCGTGTCTCCCCCGCACACTGCATCCGGTCATTGCTCGTTCCTTTCTTCTTCGTGCCATCAGTACTATAGCGGAGGAAAGAAAAGCAATAAAAAGAAACAAGTAAACAGAAAAATACCTTCTGTCGGCCGGCCGCAAGCCTTTTCTCCTATGGTCGGCGGCGAAAGTGAAAGCGCCGCATTTGGAGAAAAAGTGCACCGGGGCCAGCGCAACCGCCATCTGTTTCGAATTAACGTGACCGCGAGACGCGGGCGCGATAATTGGAAACAGATGCCGCTGCTGCTTGCTCACGAGCACCCGAGGCCAGGGGACAGAGAAGGCGGGACATGCACCCGCCTCTGACCAATTGCGTGCTGTCTTTCTTAGAAAGACGCATGCAAAGGCCAATTGCGGGTGATAAAAAAAAAAGCACACGCACAAGCGTGTGTTCGGAGTTTAAAAGCCCTTACTAAAAGCCTCGCAGAGCAGCGCATGCATGCTGGCTCAGGCGAGACCTAAAAATGGTGGTTCTCCCCCGGTTTCTTTTTTCCAGAATGTTCATATACCACTCACCAACTCGTTCTTTGCTACGCTATGTGGACTACTACTCAAGCTCATTTGGGCTGGCAAACGCCCGCATGCCAGTTGGGACACATTGGTGCTCCCATATGAGAGAGGTGGGATTTCAGTACCTCACACCTGTACTACCTGGCAGCTCAATGCCAGCATGTGCACTATTAGTACCACATGAATGCCAGACTTCTTTACACCAAACACAAAGCAAATCTGGCAGCACCAACTCCTCTCGCTTCTGTTCTCCTCTGGGGGATCCCTCATGATTCCAAGTATAGTCAGACTTTATCCACTATGTGTTGGGCGTGGTGGAGACTTCACCACATTTTGGGAGGCTCTATACTTTATTCTCCTGCTTTTACATCGTCAGATAACCCATGGCTCCCCATCACTTGTGAAACCCTGGTCAAGTGCACCTTGGCACGATATGGCCTCCACACATTCGGGGATTTCTTCCCCGATGGCCATGCCCTAATGCACTCCACAGATAACTCGCTATGGCCCCCATCAGGGACCGTTTTATAATGTACTGTGTTCAAAGTGCAATGAGGGGCAACATAACGACGTACCCACTATTGCCAGATAAGTTTCTTCCCTTAAACTTACTAATAAGTGACATCGACGGGAGACGACTGGTATCCAAGCTTTATCCAACATGTTTGGCCTCACTGCCGGCTCTGGATGTGAAACTCAGAACCTATTGGGAGGGAGACTTGGGACGCCCACTGACAGACAAAATGTGGGCTACCTGTTGAACACACAGGCTCACCCAATAATAGACATAAACTTATACACTTCAAATTCCTTGGTGAGTTTATATTACCCCCAGTGATCAACATAGGTATGATCGCACACGTCCTTCCGAATGACCCAAATGTCATATCGCAGGTGCAGTTTTCATATATATGACTTGGACATGTAGGCACATTGCAAACTACAGGAGTGAGGTTTCCTCCCAATTGGCCCAGATGGTGGAGATTGATACTGACCCCAACCCGCTCCTTGCATTGTTGGCTAGTACAGGATCTTCCAAAAGGCATCAGACGCTTTACCGCAATGGCCCTCCTGTTGGCCAAATGGGAGATTGCTCTGCATTGGGGTAGACACCAACCACCTATGTTAAGAAACTGGCTAACCAGCATGACATATTGCGATACTACCAGTGAGCTGTACGCCTTCCTCCAGGCTTCAACATCCAGACCGAAGGATATATGGCAGCCCCTACAAAAATATCTATCGACCTCCGAAGTGACCCAGGGCTCTCATGCCATTGCAGCGGCAAGTCCTGTCAGCACCCCGCATTCCATTTCCTCATCCTTACACTCAGGCAGCCCCTCCCCTGGACCCCCGCTGATGACACAATCATGTTAGATACACCGCACAGTTTAGACGGGAAGCCCACGCTCCCCATTCAGACCTTGACTTATACATATTATTATGATAAAAATGCGGATGTTTGTGTTATACAATTCAACATGTTTGATATGGAGAAACTTAGTTTAGTTTTGCTCTTTTTGTTGTTTGTTTGCATTACTGAAATTCGGATTTGATCACAATGTTCACTTCTGCCTTCTAATACTCTGAAACTGGCTACTACACCTGATTTTATACTGCACTGTTCTCCTTTCCTGGACATCATATTGCATCAACACCTGTACTCTTATTCAATGGCCACAATACCAGTTATCCTCACTACAGGCTTATGCACAGTTATGTACTCAATTGCCACTATATGTACCATTGTAGGATGTTGTGATTCAATATGTTTTTATTTTTGTGGGAATAATAAATATACTCCAATTAAAGTATAACACTTTGCCCAGTGCAGCTTGCATTGGAGTGGGAATAGTAAATCTAACCTCTTCAGTTACCAACACTTAATCGGAAATGTAACCCTTTCAATATCTAACACTTTCCCCAGTGTAACTTAGATTGAAGTAGGCATAGCAATGTGCAACATTTTCCCCAATGTAGCTTAGATTGAAGTGGGGATAGTAAATCTATCCCTATTAAAGTCCAATACTTTCCCCAAAGTTGCTTAGATTGGAGTGGGAATAGTAAAGGAATCCTCAATGTATTGTAAAGTTTTCATTGTTGTTTTATTATCAAAAAATAATTGTGACACATTGTTTTTTTTTACATCATTTCTATTTTTACAGTAGCAGTAATTTTTTTACAGACAATATATCTTTAGCAATTTTAAAATATATTTAATTATTGAATACATGTTTGTAACAATTATTTTCACATTCATTGTTATAAATAAGTATTTTTTAATGTTAAGTTACACATTAATATTCTTACTTTTGAAACAAAACATGTTTTATGTTTTACAAATTTTATATTTTTTTAACAGTTTTTTATGCTTTTTTAATCAAACAAGATTTATTGTTCACAATCATATTTCATATTTTCTAACATTTTAACAAACATGCAAATTTGTATATATAACTAAATATTGTAAATGATAAAATATGATATCAGTCCTTTTTTTATATATATTTTTATTTTTTATTTTGATACATTGCTCACAATTAAAAAACATACAAACATGTTATTTGTTTTTTACCAACAGGACCCTTTGCGGTAAATACCGAATTCAATACAAGTAACTCAACACCGTTGTCTCCCACCCCCTTTTGCTTGGTACCTTGTATCAATGCTTGGGTCAAGTCTGCAGGCATCCTGGACTTTCAGGCCTCCCATCCATCCTTCCCCCTTATTATTCACCAGGTATCTTCTCTGTAGATGCGCCAAGCATCCCATATTTTATTAAACTTTGTTGGGCATCCCCTTGCTTTGTAAATCGTTTCTTCTGCTTGTAGGCACTAGTCTTTGTTTCTGGCACATTCCCTTGCCATAGCTGGGTTTGGGGCACCCCATAGACAGATTGTCTCTTTTAGCCACAACCAGGGCAATGTTACACCATAGACGAGTGTATTTGGATACTGTTTGTTCTCCATAGATACTGAAGGTCATTAGTGCTTGTGTGAGGCTTATGAAATCCCCCATAACATCCTCCATCCCCTGTCTTTTCTCAGAGCAAAAGGGTTGGATACATGGACATTGTCAGATCGTGTTTAGTAGGGTGCCTGGATGGCCGCATCCTCTCAGACATTCGGTTGTGTCTATTTTAGCTGTGTGTCTCAGCCTCGTTCTTGTGTAGTGCTCCCTATGTAGGATTTTGATTTGCATTAATCTGAACCCTGAGTTTAGTGCTACCTCCCTAGGGTATGTATATGCCTCTTCCAAATCTGAGTCTTCCAGGACTCCCAGGTCGCACTTCCACCAGTCTCTTAGGTCCGTGAGGAAGTCCATCCCATGTGCCACCAGTGTTTTGTAGAATTATTATATGGCAAGTGTGTGGAGAGGGGAAGAGAGTACCCTGAATTCTAAGGGGGTTTCCACTTCTTTCGTCTCCAATTTTGATGTGTATTTGCCCAGTGGATGTCTCACTTGTAAACATCTAAGCCTCTGGGTCTCTGCCAGCTCGTACTCTGCCTGAAGCATGTCGAAGTATACCATGCCACCCCCCGCCCCCATATGTTCTCCAGTTTGGAGAACAAATGGGGGCTGCAGCAATCGAGGCGGCCAAGATGTGCAAGTAGCTGTGAGTGCCACAGGGGGGTTTCCACCGTCAATGTTGTTCCCCCACCCCAAGGTTTTGTTTACTGTCTTTTATACCCCAGTACGGTCTACATGGAGTCAGAAAGGGACCCCCCCGACATCTTCCCTAGAGGCAGGCTACACACCCCCTCTTCCCCCAATGCTCTTCGCTCAGAGAGCAGTGCCAGTTCTGGTTCAGTTGAGAATGTCCATTCATTTATCGTGAGCAACTGTGCCACCCAATAACAGAACCACAGCTTGGACAAGGCAATACTACCCTCGTATGGTTTCTTGGTGAGCTTCTGAATCTGTATTCTAAGGAGTCCCCCATCCTACAGGAGTTGTCTGGTTACGTCATCGATTTCATGGAAGAATGTATAGGGCACTGCATGCTGCGTGTTTTGTAACATGTATAGGAACTTAGAGAAGGTTATAATTTAAACAATGTGGCTCTGCCCATTAGTGGCAAAGGGAGCCGTTGCCACCTATCTACGTCCCTTTTATATTCCTCTAGGACCCGTCCCAGATTAGCATTATGAAACTTTGTCCTTTGTGATATCTATTCTTAAATATTTGAACCCTTCTGGGGACCACTGCATAGGGTACTCCCAGTCACTTGGAGCTAGAATTTGTTATGCGGGAAAGAATCAATTTGTGCCAGTTGATCTGAAGGCCTGTGACTCTCCTAAAGATTGAGATAATATCCAGTACCCAGGGGTTGAGCTTTCTGGGTCTGTCAGGTCCAGGAGATGGCCATCTGCATACAGGGAGAATCTGTCCTCCCACTAACCATACCAGCATAGGCCCCAAACCTGGGCATCCTTCCTAATCCAGCATGCCAGGGGCTCCATTGCCAGAGCAAACAGGAAGAGAGATAGTGGGCACCCCAGTCTAGTACCTCTCCGTATGGCGATCTCAACTAAGAGCACTCAATTTACTCGGACTCTAACTATCGGGTATACAAGAGGCCCACAGGTATAACTGTGGGCCAAATCCCATCTTTTTCAGGACATAATGTAGATAAGGCCAAGCCAGAGAGTTGAACAATTTTTTTGCATCCAGGGATATTACGGCTGGTATAGCCATATGGTCTCTCCTGGCCAGACAGTCTTCTAAGATTGTGTCTTGTGGCCCGATGAGCCACAAAGCCAGATTGATCAAGTGGTATAATTTTGTCACCCACCCTCCCCAGACGCAATGCTAATATTTTTGCCAGTATCTTTATCTTGAAATTGAGCAGATAAATCGGACTATAGGATCCACAGTCGTCTGGCGGTCTACACTTTTTATATATCGGGACTACTGTTGCAGTCCAAAGATCAATGGGAAGATTCCATAGCAAACAGTGCTCTCAGATGTTCACCTATTATACTTTGCACTCCCTTGAAAAACTCTGGGGGGAGCCTGTTAGGCCTGGGGTTTTTCATCTTTTGCTTTCCTGGACATGGCCCCGTACGAATATTGTCTACGTTGTGGGTGTTCCTCTGTCCATAGGTCTATCAGACCCATTAGTTCCATACAATTATTTAGTTTATGGTCTTCCCAGACCTCTGCCCTTCTGAGATTCTGTCGGTGATAGCATCCATTGTCAGATTTATGTCCCTCCAATAATGAATGCAGAGTCAGGGGCTGCGGAAATCCATGCCCTGATCTCATCCAACATCTCAGACTGGAGAGCAGGCGGGAAGTACCAGGATGCCACTGTAATGGCCTGCCCATTCCAGTCCCCACTTATTGCAGCTCTTCATCCTCCGCTAAAAGAGCAAACCTTAGTAACCATTAAAGGGAGTGATTTCCGGCAAATATCTCCACTCCTCTAGAACCTGTTGTGAAGCCAGAGTGAACTAATACCCTGTATTTCCCTCTGTCCAGGAATGTAAAATTGTTACCCCCTGAGTGTGTCTCCTGTAACATTATGATGTCTGGGTACTGTCATGCCAGACATTTGGTCACCACTCCTTGTTTCACTCTGTTACCCTGGCCGTTAATGTTCCAGGAGAGAAATGTAAGACCTAACCTCTGTGCATTCCCTTTTCCATCTATCCTTTCCCCTGTTGTGACCTCTCAGAGGTCCTTTGTGCATCTCCGCAGAACCCATCCTGGGTGTCGAGAGTGTGCTGGTCGGTCACATATTGTAGCTCCCGTTTGAGCAGCTCCCCTTTTACCTTATCAAACAAGCAGCTTTCAGATTGCACTTCCTGGGGAAAATCCGGGAAAACTATTATCACATGTTTTTTCGAAATGCAAGGGGCCTTGCTGATGTGCAGCTCTCAGGATAGCGTCACTGTCCCTGAAGTTAAGGAGCTTTGCTATGATTGGATGAGCCTGGGCGCCAGGTTTTGGAGAGGTTCTCAGTGTGTGATGATCCTGCTCCACCAAAAATTGTGCAGAGAGGTCGAGTGCAAAATTGCTCCACGTTCCACATGTCAGGTAAATATGTTTCTGCGTGAATGCCCCTCAGCGTCTTCTACTCGGAAATGTAGCCTGTGGGTTGTCTTGGAGCCGACGTACTTCATAGGGCTTTGATGGCTTCAGAGTGTTTGCCCAGGATACCTTCTGCAAATCCACCCTCAGGAGATTGATGTCTAATGACACCATATCTATCTTCTTCGTTAGAGTGTCCTTAGATTCCATGATCACTGTCATCACTTCCTTTAGGGAGGGTTTATGGCTCTCCCACCTGCCCAGATCTTCATTCAGGGGTGGGGTTTCATCCCCCTGGAGGCTCTAGTCCTTATTGTGCAGTGATCAAGCCTGTTAGTCTGAGCAGGGTTGGGCACTGTGCACACCCACTGGGGGGGTGGTTCACCGTGTATGAGGTGGGAGTCCTCTTCCAGGTGTCAAGGGGATGGGGCCCTACACTCCTTTTTGCACGTGTCGCTGGAGGCCCCTGGGCAGCCACTCTGGTCTCAACCGGTGCCCCCACACCTCTGCCGTGGCACAGTGTGTGTAACATCATCATCTCAGAATTCTGGCTCACTCCCACCTCCTTTCTCGGGGTAACCGACTACTCCGTATGGGGGTGCGGCGTGGCCCTCCAGGGTCCTGTTGTGGGCTGTCTGCCTGGCTCAGCAGCCTTTGCTCGGTGGCCCCCGTCATCCCCTATTCTCCCTGCTGGTCGTTCTTGGCATTCAGCTCTGACGCGGCCGCTCTCTGGTGTGATAGTTCCCTTGACTGGTGACCCAAGGGGCCGAGGGCCCCACCAGATATTAGCGTGCAGGTTGAGGCTCCACTTGGGTCTTGTGGAGACTTAGGGCTTTGATGTGTGGCTGAACCTCCCGGGTGCCATCTTCCTCCAAGTGTCAGTGGCCGCTGCACCATGCACCACTTCCGGATAGTTATTATGACTCCCACTTGATCGTCGCTTGTCCACCGTGTCTGTAGGGATAGTCTGGCAGCAGATGTGACCACCACTCGGGGGGGTAGAGGGTCTAGGATTATTGCTGGCTGATTCCCTCACCGACTGGAGCTCATGACTGCTGCGCCATCTTGGTTCAGCATTGTATAATTTTGCAAAATATTTACAGCATTTTTAAAACACTTTTGCCAAGATAGAAACATTTTATAATGAATGCCATTTTTCCTGTTATGCTTAAGTAGTTATTTGCAAAAGTTTTTTAATGTGTTTTTTTTTTATTATAAAGGAAATAAGATTGGTTACATGTTAACCAATGTTATTTTTAATTTTCAGTTTTTTTTCAATTTTTCTAGAACATGTTTTATTTTTTAGGTTCTGGGTGGTTTCAAAGAACTGTGATTTTTCCCATGTGGATATATTATTTTATACTATGAATTTGTGCATTTTTGGGGATTTGTTTTATCTGTTGTTGTGGATGTGTGTTTTTTGTGCATTACTTCGAGATCATGGACATCAGCAATTATACAATAAGATATGTTTTATTCTATTTCTGAATGATTGGGAAATATTTATTTATTTTAAAGTTGCTTCTCTTGCCATTATGGTTTGTTATGTCTTTTATATTTGATCTATTTCTTGCTAATTGGTTTTAGGTGTTGTGTTTTTAAGAGGTGTTGTTTGGCTCGCTGTATATTTATATATTAATATTTTAGTAATGTCTACTTTTCAGTCTGACTGGATTTTGTTCTTAATAGCATGTACATTTAAAACTGCTTAGCAAACATTATTTAAATATTTTTGAATAAATTAGTTTGGTACATTTTATGTTATTTACAGTTGTATTTTTGTTTTAGCTGGAATATTTGTTTTTTTGGATTGGTAGTGTTCTTGCTACTGACTCTAGATGTGATAGGCTTTGGTTGTTAGCAAATGTTTGTACTCTGCATTGTAGTACTTTAAACATATATTTGGTTTGGTTTGATACTTTCGGTTTTAGTTGGGGTTATAGATTGTTCAATTTCAAGTTGTTGATAGCTTTGTTCTTTTCTAGGAATTGTGTAGTGTGGCTTCGGCCTAATGTGCCATGGAAGGTGTTGTGCCACCCTTCAACTGCATTGTTTGTTTTGGCTTGTTGTGCCATTATGCTGTCATATACATTCCACTATGGTATATGATCCTTGGGTTGGTGCCTGTGAATAGAACGGTGCAGTTTGCTAACCCCAGTATCTTGATAATAGTCCATTAAGAGACTTAGTTTATCTTCATGTGTGTGGTAGTAGGGTGATTCTAGTATGAGGTGGTAGTGGTTTGCTCCTTCTGTTACAGGGATGTGGGCTAGGCAATGATTTTTTAAATTTCATATGCAAATTGGGTGTTTCTTAAATAACACTTGTTTGAAATGTATGTAGGTATCTCCATATACTCTGGTTAAAATGGAACTAATCACTGCTTGTTTGAAATGAATGATTATATTGTTGCGGATAGTAGTTTGTTTTAGATTTTATTATAGTTATTAGCTTGTGGTATGCTACACTGTGAATACCACAACACAAACATATCTTTGTGTATGCATTTTTGCCTAATCCCCCAGAATTCACCACCCTTTTCTCAGTGCCTCCTGGTCATGGCTCAAACTCCTGCAATAAAGATGAACAAAAGACTGCTCTGTACTTGACAAAAATAGACTTTCTCATTCCCTTGCAGTGAGGAAAAGCAGAGTTCATAAGTCTGGCAATACTGAAGTGTATTGTGCACTAAGGCAGTGTCACTGAGATATGGAGCTTCATAGCAAGTAAGTAGTGTTGTGTTATCAGCATATCAATTGAAGCAGTTACACACAAAAGCACCAGTCTCCCCAACCCCAAAAACACTCTCCATTCACACATCCCATACACTCCCATCACACCCTCTCCCCAATACAAAAAAAGTAATTTTGAAGCTACTTGAGAGGCTTCTTTTTCTCCTACTTGGTCATTGAAGGTGCAAGAGGGTAAAGCCATCGGCCACACCATGCAGAACAATATTATGCAATATTATAGGAAGACAATGACAAAGGAAAACAAACCAAACTAAACCGTGGAAGGTAGAATAGGAACTCAAGTAACATTTCTGCTCCTAAATAATAATGAAAATTAGAAATATCACTCTCAGGAAAGACTTCCTATTTTTTTTCAGGAGGATGGGGCTTATCAGTGATTTTGGAAGACAGATATTACTCAACCAAAACTGTCTACAAAGCCATTTTGAATGGGCTATTGAAATATAGTTTCCCTTAGAGAGGGCAGAGTTGAAATTGAAAAGCATATATATGTGTGTGTGTGTCTCTCTCTCTCTCTCTCTCCTCTCTCTCTCTCTCTCTCTCTCTCTCTCTCTATCTGTCGGTATGTATCTAATAGCATTTATAAAGAACAGGCCTCTCTAGATGGCAATGAGGAGCTCAACAGAGGGTGTGAGACCATTGGTACAGTTCATTACATGACTTTTCATGGGCCCTTTACCCACACCCGTTAACAGTGAAAGAACTAGATGCAAAGATGGATTCTTCACTTACATTATATGGTCAGATGATTCAAGTGGTGAAATCTTGATTTTTTTTCAAATGCACACACTGAAGACTCTTCTGTATCTTTTTCACTTCCCCCACCTGGTTAAAATTCTGAATGCTTTTTATCTTGATCTTCCTAAGTTCTTGATTTAGAAGTAGTAACTGATCCAAAACTACACAGCAGAACTAGCATGTGTTCTTCATTGAAGGGCCCACTTTTCACGGGAAACACCCTTTACAACAAAGTTTTTACCCCGTTGTGCCTTTACCATGTATTTTTTAGCATGCATATTTTTACCATGTGCATGCCTTTCCAACGCATGCCTTTACCACGGATTTAAGGTAAGTTGGCGGTGTGGGGGGTCTCCCCCACAAATACATTGTTTTTATATATAAAAACAATGCGTGGTAATGGCATGCGTTGTAAAAGTATGTTCGTGGTAAAAACATGCGTGGTAAAAAATGCGTGGTAAAGGCATACAATGTCTTTACCTGCGTTGTACCGTCGTACAACCCTTTTCACCAGTCCTAGCCTCGTTTCAATGCCTGCCTCTGAAAGAGTGGATTTATTTCAAGCCTGTGTGCTTGGTATGCGAGGTGATTTTAACATCTGCACACTTGTCACTACTACACATATTTAAGTGCTACTATTCTGCCCGTTCTTTGTTAATTTCTTTTGGAGATACCCAAGTTTTGTTTAAAAGACTATAGGTGGCAGGTCTTTTTCAGTCACAGCCACAATAAAAAGAAATTCCAAGTTATGGCACTTAGGTCAAGAACTTGATCTGATTTGCAGAAATAGTTCAAGATTTGGCATTTCCTGTCCCTCACCGATTTGGGGCTTTTCATCCTTGTAGCTGCTTTTCCAAATTTGTGCAACTAGGCGTGGCTGGATAGGTTTGGGTTTCAGCACAAAGGTGCCCTAAGTCAGGGTGTATGTTGCGCTTCATAAATACTCAAAGAAAACAACACTAACCTAAAAGAGCAGAGTATTTTGGGGGGCAGGGGAAGTTGCTTCCTATCATGTGGGAGGTACTATTTTCTGAGGAGGTATGTCTTCAGTCTCATTCTGAATTTGTGGGGGAACAGTTCTAATATTGATGGGAATGTTGGTCCAGATCCCGGTTGTATAAAGGTCATTAAGCCTTCCCTTTGATTCTTCACAGGGTGTATTTATCTCAAATCTTTTGATGTCCTTTCTTCTCCTGCATTTTCTCTATGAAGACATTGTTTTCTTGGCACAGTATATACTGGTGCTCTTTGGGGTGACCCTTTGTATGATGTAGCTATTTTTGAAGATGATGCAGGCATTTAGTAGGAGGTAGCATATTTTCTTTAGTGTTGGTGGGGTGTGTTTCAGCATCTTCTGGCCTTTGACGAGACATGCTGTATTGTGGAGTATACCTTTAAGGGTGGCAGTGTGGTGAAGGGAGGCCATTGAGCCTTGCTACCATCCATTTCAGAAGGCACTAGGGCTTGGAATGTTTTTCTGAAATGTGCTGCAGGTGAAAATGTTTCACTTTTTCAGGAGGGAGAGCTTGTACCATTGCTGTCTTGGGTTTTCTTGGCAATATGTTGTTCATAGAAGATGTCAATTTCAAGGGTGAATCCAAGTGATTTTTTATCCACGTTAATTTTGGAAAGACAGGCTTGAATGTGTGGTTGTTTAAAGTAGCAGGTTTCTGCCGCGATTGGTTTGAACTTTAGGAAAATTCTTGACATCAACTTGTTTATGAGATTGAGACAGGCTTTGAGTTGCTGGATGTTGTGAGGAGAAGTTGCTGAGGTAGAGCAGTACCCCATGAGTGCATTAGTGGATATTAATGCTTCTTTCTTTGAGCAGTATTTCACGGGGTTCCATGTAGAAGTTGATGATGATGGATGGGGTGAAAGGAGCGCTGGCTTTCTCAGCAAGAAATGAGAATTTTCTTCAAACTTGTGACTCCCACCTGAAGGAGTTTATGGTGGGAGGTGTTGCAGGAGGTGAACCAGTGCAGGTCAGTGTGATAGAAGCTTGTCTGTTTTTCCGGTAATTAGATCAGTGGATGGTGACTGACTAAATTAAAGGCTGCCAATAGATCAATCATCATCAGCAGACAGTGGTCATTCATGTAAGTGATTAAGATGGATTTGTTGACTATCCAAAATTCGGTTTGATCGAGTCCTCTTTACTGGGGATAGCTTTTGGTATGATTATTTTTTTGGATTTGTCTTTCCATTTTTACATGTGTACAGTGGGATTAATCTGAAAGCTAATTAGTCCTGGCCCCTTGATATACCGGCGTAAAAAAATTGTTATCCATAGATTTTAATTTTTTGACTTGTGTCTTTGTATCACTAGAGAAGAAATTCAGCTTGGGTAGACATTGCTAAACCGGGCCGAATTTTTCTGAACAACATTTTTAAAGATGGCGGATGTTTTGCAGTGATAATGCATTTTCAGGAACCATGAGACCTATATAGTTCATGTCAAAACATAGCTATTGGGGGTCAAGTAGTCTTATAGTGACAGAAAATAACTCCTCAGAGAAACTCTTCCACCATTTTCCAAAACGGTGGATCTATAATAATGTGTTTTAACCATCATATTGGTAATTTATTTTAATATTGTTTTTGTTTCAGGTTTTTTCTGTTAATTCAAATTTGTAAACGTGATCGAAGCAGGTGGTAGCACAGGATCTTTACCTCCTGCAGAGTGTTGTTAACTACAAAATCTGACTCCTTCAACAACGAAAAATCTGTCATATGCCAAACTAATCCAAAAGAAAAGCTAACATCAACTGCGGATGGACAGAAGAGAGTTCGAGATGCCTCCGAAATACGGCAAGGCGAACTTCGCAAAAGATTGAAACTGATGGGTGAAGAGGGTCAAATATTTTATCATTGTAAGTGCTACAAGTCGTATACAATGGAAAAAAGCCTGGAAAGAACTTGTCAAAAAATAGCAGAAACCAGTGAATCACAGCAATAATCCAAGTCTTCTGAGAAAGATACGACAACCAAACCCAATGCCCATCCACTTAGAAGATTGATGGCTGCCCCTTGTCCACTTCCAGCAACTAATCAGAAAGCAGAGGATCTTCAATTAGTTATCTGTGGTTTAGCCAGAACAATGGCCAAAGGGATTGACAAAAGAACAAAGTACAGAGTATGTGAGTCTCAAAGGGCAAACATGTTTTTATCTGCAGCTAGTTTCTTTCAAGAGGAAGTTTTCAGCCAAATAGCTGATCTAAAAAGCAAGGTGAATGTATTTGCAGCGGATTTGTTTGCCCACCCAAACTGCGTGCATGCATACAATTGTTTTTAAAAAGATTTTTTTTTTTGTGGAGTTTTATATAGCAGAACTAGACACGAAGGTATCAGAGCGCTTTACATGAGTGCCAGTTACGTTACAGATGGACACATTCATTTTTGTTAGGCACGGGGAGATTAAGTGATTTGCCCAGAATCACAGAATGTTGAGCGTCCCTGCCGAGACTCGAACCTGGTTCGCTAGCTCCGAGGTCGACCGCCCTAGCCGTTAGGCCACATCCTCTCCCCTAACAGTTGAAAATATGAATGTACAATGAGCTCCCAGCAGCAGTGTAACCTCCAACCTTCAGTTAAGTTTGCAGTCTTTGAAAAAGCAAATTAAGTTTTAAAGCCACTCTTGAGTGCTTGCTAAAGGTTCACACTCAGTGAGATCAGAGAAATAATGGTCAACATTGATGAAACTATTTTAATGAAATAAAATAAATCCTGTTGAGACTGTGCAATGACCGAATTCATTTTTGTCAGTCTAACAAAAAGAGTGAGCCACTTAGGGTGTTCTCAGCTGATTTGACTCCAGAAGTTCTTGCTGCTAAAATAAGAGCACAGGATGCAGTAAAATCAGCAGGAACCATTTTAAGAAACATCCTGAAAGATTTAGATTTTGGACTTAATGACAAATTTTGTGATGCCCCAGTGCTCTGCATATCATGGGAGTCAACAAGAAGGCCTGATGTTGTAATTTTTTTTACATCATCGTTTAATATCAGCAAAGCAGAACTGTTACAAACTAAAGTTCTTGAGTTCGGAACAGAAGCCAACAGCATTGATGATGGCTTTGAAGATGTAAGCGAAGAAGTGGGAGACAATCCCATGAACCGACAGGCTTATGCTGTGCTAATATACTGTCTTTTCCAAATCATGTTTTATGAATTACTTCACTGCAAAAAGAAAACTCCGCTACACATGACTGCCCACACAATCTATGACAAGTGCAAAAGTAGATAGCTAATAACTTCAATGAATAGGATTGGTGTATCAACAAGTTATAATGACATAATACAGAGCAGGAACTCGTTAGCGGCTCATGCTGTAAAATCTTGTGAATCCGACAGCCCACCACTTCCAAGTCACTTTACCAGGAACAGATGATCTAGAGATCACAGAAAAGCTCCAAGGGAATTGTTGGTCAGGCACGTAAAAGTGAATATGTTGCTCAATGGCAGCAAGTTTACCATGAAGTCCTTTCTATTTGCAATGTTTTCAGAGAAATGTCAAATTCATAATTAATGGACCATCGTGAAACTGTTCCTCACCCCACTTGTGGGAAAGAGAGGGGAATGTTTAAATAAACATGTTGACAGCCTTCGTCATTTCATGCAGCAACAAGAAAACTCCTTTGAAATGACTGAGCCTGTGCGACCACACAACTTCGTGACCAAACAATATGTGGATAGCGATATCAAGACACATCTACTAAAGGTCCTGGAACATGGATCAAAACTATACGCAGAACTGAAGTAGGAGAGATTTGTATTGAAAGAGAAAAAGGTGTTTGACATAATCACTAAAGCTATCTTCCACGGTTTAATTGCCATAGTAAGGGTGTCGTCCAACCAGCCACTACAAAACAGGTTACAAATAAACAACTTTCGCAAGCACATAGAGTGATGGATGTGGCAAAAGAAAGGGGTGAATTTATCAGGGACATTCTGTTGCATGATCTTCTTCCAACAAACGCATTATTTGATGGAGATGTAGCAACCAAACCAGTGAAGCACAAACTCGTACAAGAGCTTGAAAAAACCTTTCACTTGAAGAATTTCAATAAAACAATCAGCAAACTGCTGTTGTTGTGGACTATGTCACAATTGAGAATGGTCAAGATTTCATCCATGCAAAACTTCGGTGAGGTCATTCATATTGTTCTACAGATATCAAAGTCAGTGTGCACTTTGCAAGAACTGCACATTGTCTTTGACAGTTATCTTGAACTATCTATCAAAGAATGTGAGAGAATCAGACAAATGTCTGCACCTTTACCTGTGCAACTTGATGAATTCTGGTCATCAACATCGAGCAAGATGAACTTATAGATGTTAACTTGCCATACATTGCCGATGCTTCAGTGAACACTGAATTTCCAATTATTGGAAGTGGAATGATTGTAATTGAGGAATTGGTGCCTGCAGAGATATTTTCGAAAGGTATGGGCCATATTGTTCAAGAAATTAACAACAAATTGGAGGAAGCTGAACTTCGTGTAGCGCCACATGTTAAATGGGATGTTCAAAATGGTTCTAATCGAGTCATTGTTGTGTCAAATGACACAGATGTTATTATTGTGCTACTTAGATTTGTTGCAATGTTCATAAGTCAAGGATTGTCAGAGTAATGGATACTTTATGGAACAGGCGAGAAAAGACACTTATTTCAGCTTCATATTCTGTACAAGAAACTTGACCCAGGCGATGCCCAGTGTTCTTATCAAGGCACATAATCTTACGGGTGATAACACTATGAGCAAAATTGGAACAAAGCTTGGAGCTTAAACTGCCGAACCTGTGAAGTTTCTAAAAGGATTTGCTGAGACAGAAGAAGAATGTGACTTTAAAGACATAGAAAAATACATGGTGCATGTGTGGAAAATGAGTTCTGACTGTCACACATTTGACGATCTTACAATGAGTTCAAGAGATCAGTCCTGCTAAGTGACCTTCCACTGACGTCCTATTCTGTTCTACTTGATCAGAAGATGTGTAAATATTTTGGATCATGCATGTATAGAGAAAGATCTATGTGAATTTGGTTGGGAAGATATTGATAGGGTGCTGAAATCTACAACATTTCTAAAGCCTCTACCAACAGAACTTACACGTATATGTACTTGCAAAACCTGTGCTACAAAAAGACATCCCTGACGATATGCTCTTCTCAAATGTTCAACATTCTGCAAATGTTCCAAGAGCGATTGCCGAAACAAATAAAGTGAACAATGAAAATGTGTCTAAAACAGAAATAAGAAACTTTTTTTTCTCAATTTCAGATCATAAACATTGTTTGGGGTATACATAATAGGATTAAAAAACATTATTTGTTTAATTTCTATATATGTCTCTTCTGCCTCTATTATAGCCGCCATTTTGGATAATGGTGGAAGAGTTGCTCTGAGGAGTTATTTTCAGTTTTTATAAGACTGCTTTGCTCCCAAAACCTATGTTTTGACACCAAAATGAAGTATATAGGTCTCATGGTTCCTGAAACATTACATCATTACTGCATCAGATCTGCCATTTTGAAAAATGTCGTCCAGAAAAATTGGACCCAGATCAGCAATGTCTACCCAAGCTAAACTACTTCTCTAATGATCCAAAATCACAAATCAAAAATGAAAATCTCTGGACAAAATTGTTTTACGGAGGTATATCAGGTGCCATATCAGTGGGCCGGAATTAAATGCTGAGCACATGTTTTTAATTGTGCCTGTTTCCTAGTGATAATAATGCAGCATCTGCTCTAAGCCTTTGAACCATATTTAGGGTTGTTTTACATTTGGCCCAGGAATAGTATATACTCAAACAGCTTTATTTCTTTGAAAGAATTATGGAAATTATTTTGTTTGCTTTCTTAACCTCATGTGTTTTTATTTTTTCCATTGCAATCAAGCCCACATTTTATGCTGTACTTTTTTATAGCCCCAAAGACAAAGCATTATAGCGATTTCTCTACTGTTAACAATATTAGCAGTTTTGAATAGTACTAAATGCAGTAACTTCTGCTTTTGCAATCATGTATACTTTCTGTGGGGAGAAGGCTAATATATGCTGCCATTTATTTCTACAGAGTTCACTCCAAAGCTTTCACGCGTTATCTCGAAATGGGCTCAACATGCTTTTGTTCAGAAGCTTCTCAACAATAAGCCGGTGACATTTGTGACAGACCTTTAGTTTGCCTGCAAGATGCACGTCTTTAGAAGGCTGTCGGAGATAGATATTTGACCATTTTTAAGGATCATATTCTAGCAGAAACATATGATTTTCTTTTTCTTTTAATTGTATGTGTCTGCAGTTTCCATCAGGACTCACTTAAAAAATCAAATGCATTTAAAGCATTATTATCCATGTTATTGGTTTGCACTTCCACTATTTAGGCTTACCGCCTTACTGCTGACAGACTAATAAGCAAGAAGCACATTGTTCTACTTATCAGGTTAAGTGTGGAAATGTGGCATTCTCTGTACAAAGTGAGGTGGATCATTTGCGGATTTGTCTGCCTGCAGATGAGATCTGCAACCCATAAACCTCGGATACTGCCGTTGTTGTTAAGTGGAAAGATTGCACTGACTAGCCAGTTTACAAAGGTACTTTTATACAAACTTACAGTAAGTTGAAGTAGAATATCTTTTCGAATAGTCCCACTAGGGCCTAGGTGTGCCTAGACTCACACCTGCTCTGCGCCAGAATATCCTCCCTGGTGATAGTGCGCTCTTCAGATCTGCATAACATAACTTCGTACATTAAAGTAGAATATCGGGCCTTGAGTTGCCTTTTAGGTCCATATTCAATGAGCCGTTTTGCCACATAAGCTAGACGTAAGTGAGCACATGATTTGTTTTACCAGTGTAAATTCATGGATTGTATTCAGAAAATGTGAACTTACAACTGCAAAGAGATTTTCTCACACACAATATTACTCCAAGAAGATGCAATGTTGTGTATGGGCAAATATTCTCGCGAGGTCAGGGAGTGGTGCTTCAGGTCAGGGAATGCCCTGGAAAGTAGTTTAACATGTCACACATGCGAGATTGTTGAGTATTCAAAAATATTTACCTCGCACAATCCCACTTTGAATATAGTCAGTTATTTACTCTTTTAAATCTGTATACAGAGGGACTACCCCCAAAATTGGTCGGGTTCTTCAGGATGGATTTCATCCATAACAAAAAAAAACCTTGGTGGAGGGAATTTTTTTCCCTAAAATGCAATTACGTTCTTCCCAGTTATTTATGCATGCATGTATTTAATAGTATTTTTAAAGTTCCTTCCTAGATGGAGAACAATAGAAAGCTGTGCAGTGGATGTGAGCCCTAGGCTTCAATTCATGATTGTTTACTAGAGAAAGCGGCTAACACAGGTTCTTAGTGTGTGGGGTGTAGTGTTCTTTGAAAAGCTAGATCTACAATCCTTTTCTGATTGCATGGGGAAGGAGTGGTTCTGATGTTGGTGTCACTCGAGATTTCACTCCAGATCCTAGGTTCATAGATGGAGAAAGCCTGCCATCTCTTCTATGCCTTCATGGATCTCTTCCATCTCCAATCTGATGATATCCTGGCCCCTGGTATTGCTGCTGTCTTGGGAGCTTCTTTTCTTGGCAAAGTATGCAAGGATGCTATTTCTGATAGCCTAGCATGAAATGCAGCTAGCTTTAAAAGTTCTGTGGTCTGGGAGGGGAGTGTGTGTATTTTCTTCACTGTTAGGGTGTGGTGATTAAACTTCTTCAAGGCTTTGATGAGATGTGGATCCACTATACAACTGGTTTGAGGTGGTTCTAATTTCAACTCTAATTTGAGACTATTCTCTAGACACAACCTTTGAGTACTGTGATGCTTCTCACAGCTGGGTCATCGCCATCCTGGAGCGCCTACAACAGAGATACGAAGAGGTCATCAGTTCATCTCAAGGAGAAATCCGGGAAAGATGAAAGTGGAGGCCTCACCTAAAGGCTTTCACACCTTTCACAACAGGGTCTGCCGTCCCATCCTAAATGGCAGTGGTGAAGAAGACTAATCAACACCTCCTTGCTAACCAAAAGGACACATAGAATATCTAAAGGAGCCATGTCGCCCCTTCCCTCACATAATTGTCTAGGTTTCCTCCCCCTTCTGCCTGAGATTCGTGATCCATTAATGCAGCTTGTGATGTACTTTGAGTTACAGTTCTTCTCTTTTCTGTCTCACTCTATGCTTTGCATGAGTTCTGGTCTCTTTCCCAAGATAAATGGAGAATATTTCAGTTTTTTGAGGCAGTGGGACTAGGGTGTCCAGGATGTCTTCATTGCTCCTCCTTGAGGTCATGTGCCAGTCACCAACAGCTAATAATGCTGAATGGGCATTATATAGCGGTGCTGATAGGGTGTACGTCATCTAAGGTAATACCAGGTATGTGGGGTGTGCATTGAGGGATATCCCCAAAACACACAACCATATTGTCCACTTTGCTCTTTTTTCCCAGTGCTCAGAAAGACTGGGATTGATTTATCCAGTTAATCTCCAAACTGAGATGATGGGAGTCTCTAAATACAATAACACGAGGTGACTGGCATGTTATATAACTCTGTATAGTCTGCTTCACACATTATTTCGGGTTATTTTTACTGTTTGGGCTGCAACAAGAAAGGGTACTCTAAAAGGGTGTGGGTAAGGGACAGAGATAAAAGAGGTGAGCAGAGAACATTTAACAACCTTTGAATAGTGCCAAATGGGCCTCATTAAAAGCATTAATGGTTCCGACTGGTTACCTGTCATTATGAGATAATGTCTCCTGAATGGGGCCTAACCATACAGACCTGGAATTACCAGGCTGTTTTGTGCTGGTTGTGCTAATTCTGCAGTGGTGGCTGGCATCAACGGGAAGGGGGGCGGGGGTGCGGTCAAATAAAATGAAAAAATATAAAAATAAATGGGCTCGCGTACACAAATAAGCTTCAGATATATTAAAAGTAAACTTACCGTACAACAGGACCTCCTGCGCTGGACCTCTCGTGACTGTAGCCCGGCCACCCCGAAACTCCCATGACCAATCCTGGCTCTTCTCTCATGCTGTGAGAGCAGCACCCTGTTTGGAGGGAGAGGCCTCACTCGGTGCTCCACAGCGCTCTGAAGGCCTGCACTTGCTTTAACCCAGCTGTCTTAAGGCAGCTGGGTTAGAGGTTTCAAAGTGTGCATGTCTGGCTGGCCACCTCAAGACGGCTGGCCAAAGGGACATGCACACTTTGAAAAGTGCACATACAGCCCACCCTCCTCCCTGCTGCTGCTCCCTGTAAGCACCGCCCCCGTCCTGATGCTCTGTTCAGGACCAGAGGATGAAAAATAAAATGGTAATTAATTAACATTTTATATTTCATCCCTGGGCCATTGAAGTGGGTTAATGCTCCTCCGCTCCAACGAATGAGACGCCCCTCTAATTCTGGGGACATTTCCACTCATATTTAGCATCTGCATTGAACAGGTGGTAAATCTGAGCAAGGGGCCAAAGCATTTCACATGGTGGGGGTGTCAGCAGGATGTGGGAGGGCAGTTTCTGATGTAATACCTGGCCCAGTGTTCTAACACTAGGTAATCCTGTAACTAAACGTGTTGAAAAAGACTTAAACCTAAACTTAAAACTATGGAAATCATATTTTTCCACTGACATTATTTTTCATAGAACCTTATTCACAAAATCATTTGAGCGCGTAAGTTCAACTTAAACATGCAAATGGTATAATTTAATGGGGCAAATTAAAATTTTGTATTCACTAAATACTAATTTATACTTGTAAATTCATTTCAACACACATAATATTACACCAGTATAGTGAAATACAGGGGCGGCTGCCCCATTAGAGCGCTGGAGCGTCGCCTCCCTACATTTGTTGCCCCTTCGGCTCCAGTAGTAATAATAAATCAGTCTAAGATTTATTTATTTTAAGATGGTTTTTCCCGGCCGGGCGTCCGCAATATTTTCGTTTTATGGAAGGTGTCACTATCAATCAGAATGGATGGAATGGAGAGGTGTGGTGCAGCGGCCAGGGCAGCTGACTTCGGAGCACAGGGTTCACGGTTCGATCCCCGGCTCCGGCGGCAGCTCAGCTCAGCACCATGTGACTCTGGGCAATAGCTCACTTAATTTCCACTACGGCCCCCAGCGCCTTGAGACCCGTAAGGGTGAGTAGCTGCGCTATATAAAAACGGACTTACTTACTTAATGAGCGGGAGGGCGGGGCGGGCAGACATGGGTGGGGCTTCACTGCAGGCTTGGTTTAAAATAAAGTGCGCATGTCGGGTTGGACAGGTGCCTTTCTATGTCCAACCTGACATGCGCACTTGAGGCTTCTTGTATGTGCATCGTTAGTGAGTCGGGGGAGGTTGCAGATGCAATCCCTCGGTCTTCTGAGGAGCGCTGGGTTTATCTGCTCCTGCCAATCCTGGAGCTGCTTCCATGCTATTTGTTAACTTAAAAAGCAAGGAAGTAGCATCCGGATTGGCTCAGGTGACACAGGTAGGTGGTGCAACAGGATGTACTGTGGCGCAATAAGAGAGTTGGCTTTAAAAATAAACCGGCCATGTTGGAGTTTAGCTGCGCCTCAATTTACTTCCGGGACTCAGAGACTGAAAAGCCCAGAGTGGGACCAAAACAAAGCTGTCGGCCGCCTTACAAAAAACGCAAACAGGAGCCGTATATTCATTCTAAAAAAGGGTATGGTTTATAAATAGCTCACTGAGAAAAAAAAATCTGATCTAGTCGAATGTAACGACTTGGTGCAGGGTTTGCTTCCAGCTCTATAAATCTGATTAGTGGTTGAATAAAAAGACAGTGAGAATTGCCTACATTGTGTTTAACAGCAACCTCCACTTACACAAGTCATGCACAGCCAGTCAGTCCCTAAGCGAAACATACTCAGTCTCTGTTGTTCTGGGTGGGTGAGGGGTATATTGTGTGCATAGAAAAGATGAGCCTCTGTGCGCTAATAACATTGAAGCTTACATTGAATTTAGAGCGTTCAGTCCCTTAGACCGTCCATAAGTGCTTTCGAAAAGTACATATTTTAAATAAAATAGTTATTAACTTTCTGCACGAAGAAACATAAAAGCTTTTTCTCGAATTTCATGATTTTGGTTTAGAATAATTAGCCCTCTGCCATTTCTAACACATTCAGCTTTTCCCGACTTTGAACCAAAATGTATTTTGGGATTTGTAGTTCTCTTGGCAAGAAAGGACTTACAAAGCACCAGGCTAGAAATTTCAGAATGCAAGTCATGCCTCATGCCATGAAAACAAATTGGCCATTAAAATTCCTATCCCTAGGCAAGCCTCTCTTCGAGCCAATATTGGAATTCTGGGTATTGTCATAAACAACACAGCTCCGTAATATTTTCCTGATTATTTCTGAAGGTCAGACCCGAGGAGGTTTATTGGAGGAAAACTTGTGCTAAAACCTGATACATGAGGAATTTTAAGGTGAAAAAAGCAAACATAAATTTAACATGTAATTTCTCATTCCCCAGAAGAAAATTCACAATAGGAGGTAATTAGTGCTCCCAGTACTTTCTTACTAAGTGCAGTATCAGTCAATGCCTCACCAATACCCAGACTGCATCAAGTAAACAGCGCCTAGGTATTTAGGTCCCACCAATATATGTTTGCACTGCATTTGATGTTTTTGTCGTAGCCAAAGCCTTGGGCAACAGGCTATCCAGAAAAGTGAGGTACCATCAGTTTACATATTTACAACTCTGTCTTAATCAAAAAATTAATTTGTCCCGCTTAGTGCAGCATGCCATCCATTCATTCTGACACAGCTTTTGTGGTTTCTGAGATAGTATCTTTTAATGAGGATTTACGCCGCATATATAATGGTTGAAAACTTTTGTCAAGATTGTGGGCAGTGAGACTTCAACTGCTCTGTCTACCTCCTTCTATCCAACGCAGCCCGATATCAGCCCAGTGTTGGATGATCATCGGCTGCACTGTAGTGTGAACTCTCTCCCTGCCACAGGTAGTGGCAATGAAGCCTGACTCAAACCAAACCCAGCAGAACCAACGGTCTAAGTGCCTTACTCTGCAGTGCCACCCTACAACCACTATAGCTACTGTCAATCAGCCTTTAAATGTTTGCGCTCTAGAGAAGATGTGATTATGGGAGTATGACAGCATACAGTACTAGCTGCCTTTAGCTGCAGCATACTGGTAATGTTTTTCTGCCTGTCAAGAAAATAGAGGTGGTGCAACAGGTCATGATGGCTTTGCTGGGCCCCTGCTTCATAAACAACAGCTGCATAATTTGCAATGTTTGTAAGTGATGAAGCTGGTTTTGTTGATGTAGTGGACCAGCATAGGGAGCTAATCGAGTCTATCAGGATGGGGGTGATGTGATCATATTTCTTCATTACCTCAATGAGACGTACCGTGCCTTGTTTGGTGCCCTACTGCCTTTTAATGGTTATTCTTGCTGTCTCATTGTGTTCAGTCTGACAAATCACAATAACTTGTATTTCCTCAGCAGATTTCATTTCTAAAGGTATATCAATAAAGAAATCTGTGAGGTGCGCACAGCATTCTTATCTCAAAGTCTGTTATGATGTTCTGTGGTTATACTGAACAGGCAGCTACCTACATCATTATCAAATGAAAGCTCCTTATTGATGTCATAACTACACTTTTACAATACCTTTTTTTAACCTTTTTGCTTCCTCAAACTTGTTTGAAAATGGACCATTTGCCCACTCTTTTTTTCAAATTTTCTCAGAGACAGAACCCCCTGAACCCTCATAATGCTGGTCAGACTAGCTCGCCATAGGGCACTCATCTCAACCTTTTTACACCCCACTACTTTCAAATGTTACCAGCCGCCACTGGTGAAATAGTATGTCGACTCAATCTTCTCTGGGTGGGCAGTGGGTGTTCCAGGACCAAGGTGAATAGCCACAACTTGTGAGTTTGTTGGTATTCATAAATATTTTTTGGGGTTAATTTTTTACTGAAAATGTTGGGAGTATTACTTCAGCAAGAGTAAAACCTTTCCAGGGTAAGAATGGGCAGGCACTGCCGCAAACTGGCGGAGAGGTTTCTCTCCAGAGGAAAACATGTTTCCCATTAAGCTAATTGATAACATATGGTAGCAATTGCTGGCTTGTGGATACTTGACATAAGCAGCTACTTAAATACACATGTACGTTCGTAGAATTGCCGGTGAAGGCTTGACCATTAGTAATATTTTAGGGTTTACTTTATATAAAAGTAGAATGCAATAGGGCTGCAATCTTGACCAGACCAAAATAAAGAAACAGTAACAAACTATATCAAACCCACTTCTGAAGGTTAGGACATTCTCAAATATTTGAATCTTGATACTTTCTTGCAGGAACCACGGGTAATGTTTTATCGTTCAGTGAGACAAGAGCCCACCAGGTGGTTCAGCACAAATCTGAACAATTCATGCTGTACAATCAGAAGCAACTCGCCCGAATATATCCATCAGCCTACAGGATAGACTCCAGCAACTTCAACCCAGTGCCATATTGGAATGCAGGTGTCCAGTTAGGTGTGTACGTACGTCTTCTATAGAGAAAACAGCTTCCATTTTGATTTTAAGGAAGTATTCACTTCTTGTGCTTGTAGTTTCTTTACAATGTGTGTTTCACAACCTTTTCACAACTAAACTTTCTTTTTTTCTATGCAGTGGCTTTGAACTATCAAACAGAAGGCCGCATGATGCAGTTAAATCGAGCAAAGTTTAAGATGAATGGAAACTGTGGGTATGTCCTGAAGCCACAGCAGATGTGCAAAGGTACTATGACTTTGAGTATTGTTTTGTCATGAAGACTTGTAGAATGAACTGTTGCTGTTTATAATCTCCTAGGATATCAGTATTTTGGATGATCAATATTTTTGATCAGTTTGAAAAATGAGATCAATCAATCACTGGAAGTTAATACCACAATGGCAGCAGAGGTTCATAGTTATCAATATTGGCCAACTTCGGAGAATTATCCTCTGGCTTAAAGAACAAGGGTGCAACTATGGAGGACATCCAACGATAGTTGAACAGCATTTTAAGTCTGAAGTAATGTCAATATGAATCTATTGAGCTATGAACCTATTGTCGAAGGTTGTACAACAGCAAATTATCTTTTTTGCCTTATTTCACACACCCTCAACTTGCATTTGTGCAGTGGTCCTTCCCAGTGAAAGCTCTTTCATGGCAGCTGAAAAGAGGCCTGGTGTGCATGATTACTCTTTGAAGATTACTTACACTTGATTGTCTGCAAGCTTTTATAGTCAAATTAATGAAATGACTTGCAATGTTGCAGATGCTGTCACGGATGAAGCGTGAGGGTAGACGGGTATATAGATAACTTCTTAGATTTGACTTATGTCATATATGTTATTTACCAGGCTTACACAATTTTCACCCTTTTCGTTCAGTTCCTTACTTTTTAATGGGATTCATTTATAGAAAATCCATTTAGTAACAATTGATTCCTGTGTTGGTCTTAGTTGGAAGTGTATTTTCCATTCTAGAGTGCCAGTGTCTGGATATTATCTGTATGACATTGTTGATTCGATAAAGTAGCTGTATTCCTGGGAGGGGCCTACACCCCTTTTACATTTTAGTTTTGTTTATAGTTTAACAATGCAGCAGTTTTTGTTATCTCAAAAAAACGAGGTTCTGAATTTCCAAAACCCAATTTGTCTTATACAAGGTTCTACTTTTCCCCAATAATTCAAATATTTCCTCCATGCCTATGATTTAGAAGAAACATATTTCCACATTCACATTCATGAAACACAATGTACCTTAAATTATTTAGTGGTGGGGGGACAATCTTTTTCAGATCTGAGTCTAATGTCTTAGAATTTGATTGGCTTAGAGAGTCATCATCATATGCCTGACCTAAATAGGGAACCTGAAAAGTAAAGATGTAAATATGCATACCTATGTGGTTGACTGGCTTTTTGGAGTGATATCTAAGTAGCAAGATATTACTCTCAGTTCTTGAGTATTCAATAAACAACTGAACATATTGCCTTGAGTGAAGAACAAACCAGGACGTTTGCGGGGACACCATTGATACAACCAAGTCAAAGGTTCATCCCTCCCAATCAACAATGATAAGCACTCTTCAAGAGCTAAATTTTAAAGACAAATCATCAATGCAAGGAATTACTGGGGTCTAATGTCATCCCTTATTGCATTCATACCCTTTAGGTTGCATATGAATGCACCTGATGCAATGAAACCTAGACAACCAGTGGATCTAGAAGTGGGGCAAATGCTATGTATATTTCTGCAGATTTGTCCTTTCTGCCTGCTCACTGGAAGTGCCATTGAACATGAATGCTTTGCTGTTAGAAACGGGAGCGTGTCTGAGGTAACGTTCAAGGAAAGGTTATTGGTTGCAAGCAGAATGATACCAAGACATCAATGTTCATGTGAACAGAGCACCTGGATAGCCTTTTATCTTTTCTCCAGTATGTCAGAGAAAAACACAACTTGCTTATTTCCAGCTATTGAGAGAAAGCCTCAACCACAATTGATCATGTAAAGAAATGAAATAGAAAAAGATCTCTCACACTCTGAAGAGAAGCACAGAGATTATGGAAACTGGCTATCAAAAACAAGAATAAGCTTGTTTGCCATTACCTAGCATGTATGAAGAATTGCTTGGCATGTGGGTGCTGTAGTCAGGACCTTCTGTGAAGCATTTTACATTTTCCCTACCCAATAGGTTTCTGTATAGTTTCCTACAGTGTTCTTAATTCTTCATGTAATCATGACATTCTAGACCAGTTGCAACATTTTACTTTGTGTCAGATTACTAAAGGCAGATCTAGTTTCCAGAACTGCTGCACATATCATTCTAGATTCTCGTCAAGTTCATGGTTCACCCACAAATAATAACAAGGGCCGGTCTTGTGTGAGGAACCTGTATGAATGAGTGGTCAAGATTATAACTGTTGGAATCTCCAGCCCATGGACGTGTCACCACATTCAATACTGACAGATTAGCTGAAGTTAGAGGACTAACATCTTCAGCTGTCCTAAATAAAGGTGCATCATTTAGCAATTTCAAGACACCAGAGAAAGGCATCAGAGGCTTAGATCGTGTTTACCCCTGAGATGCTTGGTAAAAAAACTTAGACGTTAGTTTATTCCTCCTACTCCGATGTCCATCTGAATTCTATCATTCTAGACATGTGAATTAACCTGTCATAGACGGTAGTGTTCTTGGTTGCCATAATCCCAGTTATACAAGAATCTGATATGAGCTCTGGGTTAAGAGCTTAAGGTTTATCCAGTTCGTTGACTGAAAGAGGAATGGCCCAGAAATAAGGTGTGTAGATTTTAAATGTAATGGTTTAGTGCTAACTTATTGTTAAAGCAGTTAATATGATATCATTGTATATTCCATTCCTGCATGCCTAGTTTTTTGAGCCTCTATAATCATTTTCTCACATTTCTTAATTCTCAGGGACATTTAACCCATTTTCCGGTGATCCGCTCCCGGCATCTCCAAAGAAGCAGCTGATTCTGAAAGTAATAAGTGGCCAGCAACTGCCTAAACCCCCAGATTCAATGCTAGGAGACAGAGGCGAGGTAAAGCATTTTTAAAAGTGATAATCATTTTTACAATAAAATGTACTCTGCGCTGCTATCACAATTTTTCACCTATCCAAAAGCTGCCTGCTTCACCTAAATGCGCAGGATTCATTGGTACATTTGCATCATGGTTGTTATTTTTGCAGTGCAAGTCATGGCTGGTGTTCTTAATCGTCTTTACTTTGCTGGGCTGTGGACTCTCTGTGGAATTGTTTTTAATGTACCTTATTGGGAAGCTTGTGTAAATGAAAGAACCAAGAACAATATAGCCCTGTGGTCTTAACCTTTTGACATCTATGGACCCCACTTAATCATTACTGGAATCCCGGGACAGACACTGAATCATTATTAGAATCTGGGGATACCCACCGAGTCATTATTGGATTCTGGGGACCCTGGCCTAAGTAACTTTGATGATTTGAACTACAAAACAATGCAAACAAAAACAAGCATTCATCAAACAAATACAGAAATCATGAAATATTTTATTTAATTCAGAAACAAATATAACAAAATCAAAGTCTTAATTCTAATGTGAAGGTTGGAGCTTTTCTGAATTCAATTGAGACTCCACCTCATTCATACTATATTTTGTTGGATGGACTTACACTGCTCCCACCAATTAATCTGAAGATACCAAATTTATTTTTAACCTCCGTTTTCAAATTCCTTCACATTTGGAGAACATTTTAATGTTTTCAATTATACATTTTGCTTCTTTAGCTACATGCACTTTATAAACCTTTTAATATTTAATTTTCTAACCAGTTGTTGACCACCAGGGGTCCCCGGACCACAGGTTAAGAACCACTGATATAGCCTATTTACCTACAGCACCTAGAGTTTATTACTCTTTGTGGTATCCGAAAAAGTTTCAAGATAATGTTGTAGGTTACGTGTTGGGCCTTATAAACTATTTTATTTAATTCATTTTCTCCTATCTCTATTTAACCTCAGCTACTATACTAAATCTCTTAGGTCCTCCGATGGATCTTGTTCTGTGCGGGAAGGGACTGGAATACTTAGAGGATGAACAATTATCATATGAGGACCTGGAATAAGATAACTGTTAACATCCAATATTTGAGTATGAGCTCCCAAGTAATCCCACGTCTAGAACAGTTAACCCCAAATCAAACTGAGCCTAGCCACAATCAAATAATGAAACAATCAGCAGAGTGATTTATGTTAATTTGTATTTTCTATTTAGATTCAAACAACCTAAATTCAAACTAGATCAGATTTAATAAGCATTTGCAAGCTCTGCGAGATCCAGATATGAAGGAACTATCTTCCCCAGCCGAGGGAGATTTTATCCTAAGGAAAGTAAATTAGTCGGGAAAACAGTTGTCTCTCATACTAACCCTCTGAGGAAAGTTCAGTAAATTCCAAATGACCAATTCTAGTTCATGGACAGAATTGTCTGCCTCTGTCCGTACTGCAGTGTCGATGCCATAGCTGCTCTGACGAGAACCCTTTCAGCCGAAAAGGTTCTACTACACTAGCATACCAGCTGGCACCAAATCGCAGTATTTGGTCACAGTTAGCGGGGTGTCTGGAAGTCGCAATCGTCAGTCTCTGTATCGCAACATGAGTAAAGGGGAGACGCCCCTTCGTTAACATTTTTGGCAATTATACTCCATCGATTCCCAGTTTACACCCCTTGACATCACCAAATTTGTCGGAACACTCTGTCCCATTGGTCACTCACGATAGGATGAGATGATGTAGTAGGTAAAAGTATACAGATCCAGAAGAATTAAGTAATCCATTACTCACCATTTCCTTAGAGCCACTGTCGTTTAGTCATTCGATTATTTGTTGCATTTAGAAAGTAGGCGATTTGATGCTCTCATCCCTTGTCTGCCCATTCTCAAGCGTTTGCTCTAGGAAGCAGTGGCGTAACACAGGCCCCTGCAACCCCCGCGGTGCGGGTGGGGGGCCCAGAGCTGAAGGGTGCCCCCTCAGCACAGTACTCAGGCCAGAGAGCTCTGGATTAAATCCGGAGCGGGGCCCCTCCATGTACCGTGCAGGGGTGCCCCCTCAACTTTTGTTATGCCACTGCTAGGAAGTAACACTTTTGTTTCGAGTCTAGTCAAGTAAGCAACAAACGTCAAGGAAGGCAATTGAGTGTTAGAACACAAGTGGGAACTGTATGAAAGATTCTCATAGGCTTCAGACTATTCAGTTCATAAGTTCATACTAGGAAAGGAAGCAAAGTTTGAGGCCTTCATGAACTACAGCTCCTACACGATGAAATTCTGCAAAAGTATGAATCTCGCATTACATCGAAAAGTACATTAATTTCTTCAATTAAGCATAGTGCTATCACTTCATTATGAATTGCAATTAGTTAATGTAAGTATAAGGTACCCCCCCCCCTAAAAAAATATTCACTATCATGTCACATATAATTTTGCAAATCTCTTTTGCACTTATATGTTATTACAGTATACAGGATTTAAAGGCACCTAAGTGGTAAACTTTACGAAATTCAATCATAACATGACCATGTGTGACAAGCTACTTTTCTTGTCAATGTCAGTGCTCACGTTTATACATTCTTATATTGTAATCCGTTTTCTAACACATGAAGCATTTTATTCTCACATAGACGTTTTCTGTTATCGTTTATTTCTCACATTTATCTAAGCATAAGAACACATGCCACTAAAATATCAGATTTCATATCTACTTATTGACTGTTATGTATAATCAGAAATCCACTTCTAACATTCTGCATGCTTTTACGATGAAGTATCTGAATCAGAACTTCTTTGCATGTGTTGTTGAAACGTGAAGCCTAATACACAGTTTGTAATTTTCATGTAAAATTGTGTCACAAACCATTTCCATGTAAAATTGTCGTAAATAGTTGAAAGGTAACATCTCTGCTCTATCAGTAACATGCATCATAAACTGAACTTTGGGATTTCACGAAACACACAATCCATATTCTTTTGGGCCATGAACAAAACCATGTGCTTAGTTGCCTTTCAAGAGCTACAAAATGTATAATCTGATCAATAAAGTTTATTTGTAAAATATGTGCATCATATGCTAAATTGATATTAAACCATATAAGAAATCTTTCTAGATGCACGTTATACACATCAAATGGAAAAGAATCACAAGGAAATAGCATAAAATGTGAATTTTTAAACATAGAAGCATTCTTGCAAACTAAACACATTAAAATGCATCTGTGGTGGTCCGATAACAAATCTAAGGGTAAGCAAGGCACAGCACTTTATATCTTCATTTCATTGTCCTCGACTGACCTAACACGTGCAACTATTTCAACAGTGGCCAAACGCTGTAATGGAGACAAATAAATCAGCAAAATGTTGAGGTCAGGTGGGCCATGTAGCATGCTCCCCAGTTTTATGCTTTTAGTGGGGCAGGTCTGTGAAATGCAGTTCCTGTCTGTAAATTCATATTTCCAAGCTAATTCCTTATTTAAACTAGCACTACAGTGGGGGGTGTTCAACGAAAACACACATTTCAGACTTGGTTATAACATCCTTGTAAGCCATTTTTTCTTTACAAAACTGAACACTGTATCTTGAAGAGAAAAGGAGAGCACGGTTCCCAGCACGGCTTGCTCTGCTATGAAATGGCTGGACAGTTCTATGGTGCAAGGGCTGGCCCAAAGTCTAGAGCTTTGACTGAGTTTGGTTTGGCTTTCTTGGCCCGACCACCTCTTGGATTAAATGGACTCTTGAAGAGAGGTACCATTCTCTACGTAACTTCCATGAAACCCGGACATTTATAGTATTCCAGCTCAAATTAGAGTTTGACATTTCTACATTATGACCAGGGTGTTCTCTTTCTACTTTCATGAATTGTGCTGTTAGTTACGTTCCTAAAAATGATGTCCATTGCTTGCTACATTCAGGACTGGTTTGCCCATGACAATCTTATACTTGCCTCTGTACGCACACTTCGATCGACCTCATTGAAGCTGGTGACAGAGCCTACCTTCCGTCTCCAGAGATGGGGTGGCAAAAGTTTCTTTAGCATCACCACAAGATGGTGGAATAAGCTACCATTCTATTTAAAGAATGCTTCTGATCTATTGTCTTTTAGGAAGGGACTCAAGACTTGGCTCTTTACTCTGTAAATCTGCCCAAGGACTGGAAATCTAACATCTTAGTGTGTTCTGCGTGCCTATTCTGCAAGCGCCTAGACGCCCTCGGGTAGTAGTGCGCTATATAAATATTTAAATAAATAAAATAAGTAAATAATACTACTATACCTTCTTTTTTGGTACTTTGTTGTTTAAAATGTCATTAATATGATAGACTTTCCGTCATTCAGGATTCTGAACAACAACAAACTGACCTGTAATCTCTATAAAGAAATTGTCTTTTCAAACTCTTCTTTAAAATCACAAACTTCCAGCATTGGCTTATTCTCCCACACTGACAGTGTAACTGCCATTGCTTCTTGTGAGCACTCATCTCCAGCTTTGTGCCCATACCATACCACAGTCTCCAAGTTGCAGTTAATCATGGCTTTGGCATAACTACAATAATTACCAAGTCTATTAATGCCTTTAACATATAAGCGTGAGCATTTGCTCCTCACCCAGCTCCTCAAAAAGCTTTACCTCGGTGGTGAAATAACACCCAACCTCCCCGGCAACAATCATTTTGGATTCAGGTTTATTAGGAGACAGAATAATCTCTTCGTTTCAGAAGGTCCCTCCCAGATGAGATTGACTGATGCCATCTAGACATACAAAGGTACTCGAGCTGTTTGAGCCCTTTTCCAAGGTGGCCCCTTAGACATTCCTGGAGTATTGGAGGGACTGGTGGAGTGTGTGAGGCTTTGGTCGTGGTGCTTGAATTTCAACCTATAGGCCATTCCTTGCAGATCGAGCTCCTTCTTTCTTTGTGCCACACAATGACAGTAGAGTTCCTCATAAGTCTTTAAATTCCCCTTTCCATTAATCTCTGTCTGTAATCTTGGATTTCATTTAGTGGTGTGTCAGTATATCTCTGAGTGAGATTAGCTTGTTCCTGATTGGATATTAGAACATTGGAATGTTGAGCACTCCATTGAAAACAATGGAGTGCTCCGGGCTTCTAATGGAAGGTACAAGCCCAGAGCATCAACATTCCAATGTTTAACAAAGGCCTCACGGAGCCCAAGGGGATTTCAGCCCCCTTGGGCGCCGTGAGGCCTTTATTCTTCAAATTAAAACATTCTGGGGCAAAATGTTCTAATAGCCTTAGAGCCCTCCGTAGCGGACTCTACCAGCCATTAAAGGCCCACTTCCTTGTTAAAGGCCCTCGCCTTTGGCTCAGGCCTTTAACGCCGGGCTCTAAGGCCATATTATCTACCTCTACATAAACGTCCTCCTGTTCACAGTACTGAGGTTTTGGTCCAACCAAAACAAAGTAACAAGAGTCCTATTTAATCTGAGATCCCTTCACAACACCAAACCCTCACTGGCTATCTGCTGGGGCCATGGAAAAATCCAAGTCACTTTGCATCATACGTATGAGTGCTCACTGCAAAGATCCGCCCACCCTCTGACAGATATTAATAAACACAAATTTTGGGAAACGTCACACAGCACACTTTGCTTCCTGTCTAGATTCGGCAGATGATGCTTTCAGAGATGTGCAGTACATACTTCAACCCTATGGAATTCACTGCAGCTGTTTCTGAGAGGAGTTGAGCTTTCAAAACACTGAACCCCACTTTCATTCTGTCCTCCTTACACTCCTCATTCTCCACTCTCCCTCTCCCCTGGGCATATTTTGTACGAAACAGAACCCAAACTCATTCTTAAGATGATGTTGTAGGCTACCCACTGAGGAGCCCACCATTGCAACTGATGCTGCCACACACTGCCACTACATTGGGCTCCGTGAGCAAAGAACTCCTCATCACCCCTGATACTTAACCACCCACAACAGGGAGGATAGACATCTAATTCCAGCAAGGCAAAATATGCATTTGTGAAATCCTGCCTTTGACACTTCCAGATATGACTGAAGAGGACTGCACATGATCTCCTTTGGATAACTCAGTGTCTGGCAACCACACAAGCAGCATTGGTAGTAGATTTCAGCATTGATGGCATGTTGATGACAGATGGCAAGCGTAGGTGGCATGTTGATGAAGAGGATCATGTAATACATTATTTTGGAAGGGGGCAGCAGGGTGCAGTGTAGAAAGTGATAAAACTGTTTTGTTCCATTTGGCAGCGCATTAATTTAAAATTACTCTGAAATTGACAACCTTATTATACATTCTCTTAGTCCCTAGGTGGGAAGGGTGGGCCCAGATGTGGTCCCGTGCTCACTGAGCCACTGGATTCAAGCTAGCCTGGCTGATGAGGGGTGATCCCACAAAACCCGTCCCAGGATGCTTGTTTCTGGTCCAGGGGGGACTTGACTCGGCAGTTCGTGCTGGACTGTTCCCATGAGGAGCAGGGTCAAGACTGACTTGCATATGACTGGTTCTAAACTAGGGTGGCGTGGTGAGCCAAAGAACAATGGATTAAACCTAGATCTTTGTGACTGGGGTGAATGTTTGCATTTCAGCATTCCGTCCATCATTTGTTCCTTTTGATTTTGTCACCCTAAGTGGGAATGGCATGCCCAGTCGTGGGTGCCGTACTCATTGCACCACTAGATTCCAGCTAGCTTGGCTAATGAGGGGTGATGCCTCCAAACTGGTCCCAGGATGCTTAATTACGGTCCAGGAGGACCTGGCTTGGCATATCGAGCTGGACTGTTCCCATGAGGAGCAGGGTCAAGGCTGATTTGCATATGGCTGGGTCCAAACTGCGGTAGCAAAGGGAGCAAAAGAACCATAGATTAAACACAGATCTTAGTGTCTGGGGGTGAATGTTTACATTGTTCAGCATTCCGTCCATCACTTGTTTCTTTTGCTTTTGCCAACCTCCTTTTGCTTTTGGCAACCACACAAGCAGTGTTGGTAGTAGATTTCAGCGTTGATGGCATGTTGATGGCGGATGACAAGTGTAGGTGGCATGTTGATGAAGAGAATCATGTAAAACATTATTTTGGAAGGGGGCAGCAGAATTCCGTGTAGAAAGTGCTAAAATTGTTGTGTTCCGTTTAGCAGCGCATTTATTTCAAACCATTTTCTTGCTTTGAAGTTTACAACCTTATTATACATTCTCTTTATTATCTGCATTTACATTTTCTTAGAGGCTACTCGCCTTCTTAAATGTATTAAGAGGGAATGGCTCTCATAAGTGCATCAGGTGCAGTGGCACTGAAGCCCAGAGGCACAAAGTGTCCCACTTAACCATGAATGTTGCTCTATTTAGCACCCAAACAGCACTCGGGGCAATTTTCCTTGCTTGTTCTAAGGCTCATGGCACCATTTGATTCTCCACGTGAAATCTGAGAATGTAGATATTTTATAGCACATTTTTCAGCTTTACAAAATTAACTATGTCAATAATTTACAGCAAGTTATTTAATATTACAATGTGACTCTTGTATGCAGATTAGTAGGGTTTCTGTTTTACAATTTGCCTTCTGTAAATGTTCCTGCAGCATGTATGCATTTCTATGTTAATTCTTTGGAGTGGAGAAGAAGCAGACCTGCATTGTTTCTGACGTCAGCGGATGCTGCCCTAAGTGCGTCCCCTTAGCAAAGCTACCCCACCGACCCACAGCCCCACTCCAGACCTCCGGACCCCTCTCTACTGACCTGACCTCTTAATACAGAGTAGGACCCATAGGTTGTGCAACACGTTCTCTATTAAAGACCAATAACACTGCATTGGACCTCTGCCCCAGCCGGGTCTTGAACAAAAATACAGCACAATCAGCACTTGTATTTGTCCACATGCAAACACCGACACAAATTAAGTACTGCTTCTCCTGCCTTTCTTACCTCTCCCTAATATTCACCCTACGCTCCTCAACAGCTGTATAGCTAAATTACCAAATTGCCAATGCTCATTAAATAAATCTTAGTAAATATTATTTAGTATTCAGTTAACGTAAATCATGAATTCTGAGTAAATATTTAGTATTCAGTTAAGGTAAATCAGGAATTCTAAGTACATATTATTTAGTATTCAGTTAATGTAAACCAGTAATTAACGTAGAGAAAATCGTATTCAGAGAGTTGGACAACTAGGATTCAGTTGTTTGTCCTAAGTTTAAAAAAAAAAAACGCATTTTCACACAACTTTCACCAATTAGGCCTTGTGAGGTCTTCATACATTTTAGGTAGAAGCCTTTTGTGGTTTTGATCCGCACTTCTATTTTCTTCACTTTAAGAAATCACTGTTGATTTTGGCTCAAATATTCATATACTATGATGCACACATTGCTGAAGTGTTCTTTTTTTAAGGCTTTTGATTTTTGTTTACATTGGTATAGTGATGGCCTGTGGGTGTTTGGAGGTATCTTCCATTTCTCTTCTTTTGCTGGCAAATGAGGAATAAATACTCAGTCTCAACTATATACATTGACACTAAAGTTTATTTTTCCCAAGTGATTTAACATACTGTATTGTTGAAGGTTGTGTCAGGTTTCTTTTACATCTAGTCATTTTCCCTCGGTGATATTTCTGACACTGTTTTCATCTGTTCTCAATCTACCTGTGTGCATGATATTTAGAATTTGGTCTATTGTTACTTTAAATACTTGCCTCGCCAAATTTATAAAATGTCTTTCAGATTCACCTATCTGAGAAGAGTACTGCTCTATTATCTCCTGATTGCTCACATCTTATTCATGGATGGTAGTGTCTTGTCAACATTTGCGAAATAAGAAATAGTAGTTTGTCTGATGTTCAGTCAAGAATTGAATGGATCAATTTTACTCTAACGGCAACAGTGAAAGGTGTCATAGGTTTAATTCAAATTGTTCCCTGAAGTATGTTGGTTTCTGACATCCTGAGAATGTAGAGATTACCCTCTGGCACGTTTGAGTGCCCTGTGGCTTGGTGGCCCAATTTTCCATAGAGCACCTCCAGGGATGGAAATGTACAGCACAGCCTAGTACGTTGTTAATTTATTTCTTGCCCCTTCGTTCCATTCTTTTCATGAGTTCCCTTCCTCCATTTTGCTTTACATATGTTCTAATGTGGAAAAGATTCTACAAATTAATCTAACGTGTTTTACTGTCATGTTCTTCCTCCAACAACTTAGTTTTGCTTTTGATGTTTATTATTTGACTATCCTGAGAGGACAATGCAAAGTTAGACTGATTCGTTGATCCATTGAGGTGCGTTTTCTGTTTTAGGTGACATCGGCACAATTTAGTGATTTTTACTTCTCCCTTTAAACTGTTGCCTGAAATGTTAATTTTAGTTTGGGACTATTTAAGCTTAGTGTCTGAAGATTTTAGCCTCAACTCCTCAGCATTCTCTTTTTTCCCTCATTATATTATTTTCTATGGAGGGTAGCCAGGTATGTAGTATTCGCTTTACGCTTATGCTTACAAGACAGGGGGGGTTTTACAGAGTCCTTACCAGGTTTACCTATTATTATATAACTAATTGGTTTTTAATTAAAACCCCATAAGTTAGGAATTGATCTGAAGTTTAAAAACAAGTTCTAAAGCTTGATAAAGCCTAGACAGGGCGATACAGTTAACACAAAACACCTTCCTAATTCCAGATCTAGGCAGCTCAGACTAGCTATCGGCTCCGGTCTCTGATAGGCATCGATGGTCCTGCAATTGGTTCAAGCCAGGCTCTTGCAAAACCCCAGCTGGCTTTGTAGGAACCCCCCTGCCTCCTCAAAAGATGATGCACCACAGCAAAAACATGGCTGGACACAGCTTTCTTTGACTACTAGGGCTTTCTTTGGATTATGTTCCAAGCCTATTTTGATGGGAGATAATAAAATAATTATGGCTTATATGCATACATTGCAGATGTTGCTAATATTTGTAAGGAATCAGCTAATAAAATTCAATAAAATTCTTCGAGTAGCAGCAATCCCATAATGGCATGGACGTTAAAAAGCAGTGTGCCAGCATGAAAGGTACATATCCTTGGTGAGCGCACTCCAGCAGAGCATGCAACAAAAACAGCTTACATGTAAAAACCAGGTCCTTCACCTAATAGGCATTGGCAAAAACAGACATGCGCGAAGCATTAAAAGTATAAAAGTAAAGATTTGACTGTCTAAAGGCGGCGGGCATATTTTTGAGTAAGTGAAAAATGACCAATTGCAGAAATACATAAAATGAAAGAGATTGTCCTGCTCTGGAACTCATGAAACAACTTTTTAGGTGGATGGGTGCATTTGGACAAGTAAAATGCCATTGCTCATAGTTTAAAGAGCCGGAGGCTAAATGGATTTACCCAATAGCCCCATGGTGTATGTTGTGGTGGATGGAAGCAAAATACCAGTGACACTTGAACAGGCCAATGGATCAAGAGGCTGACTAGTATCTGTTGTTTTGAGTCTGGCCAGTAAAACACAGAACAAGCGGTGCGTCACTGTGGGACCACTTTGTGTATGTTTAGCAAAAGTGAGAGCAAACCCTGAAAATGGAGGCTCTCTGGACAACTTCCACTAATAAGCCCATATTGAAGAGAGTGAGAAGCATGGGTTGCTGCACAGGTCCAAGGCACGTGGCCTCCCAACTAAAGCCCACTTTCAGTGGGACATGAAAAATAAACTACAGCACTGACTCTGATTGCAGATAAATGCATATTTACTGACACATCGGTGTGCATTGCCTACAACAACAATAAGACATCAAAGGCTCAACAGTGTTTGTTGTGAAAGGACGTTCAATTTCCAGTCATGACCCCCCGGAAAAGAGGGCCAGCAAAGTGTGAAATAATATATCTACCTAATTTAGTTCATTTTAATCACCTTGTTTATATTTGACACACAGCTTGAAACGTTGTAAAGTGTTCTAGAGCAGTTCAGGTTCATTTGTCTCATAGGACAGATTGTAACTGTATAATTGCTATTTCAGCCATTTCATTGAGCAGGGCAGCAATTCCGTGTTGTAGTTAAATAAATCCGCAAGTAGCAGCAAATTCCCCTGGAATCTTATCAAAGCAGCTAATTATAATGGAGCAGACTTTGCCATTAGCACCCTTTAAAGAAAACATGTTGAAAACAACAATACTGTAACAATGAAGAAAAGCTATGGAAATGTAAAAGCACAGTGTGAGAAAAGCAAACGCCATACAATATTCAAATACAAAAAGTCAAGAGCTGCAAAAAGTCAAATGGCAGGGAAACACACAGGCCTAAAGGTATTTTTATATGAAAATATGCAGATGAAATATTAGGCAATTTTAAATAGCAAGTATTGACAAAGACAATAGTTCTGGCTCTTGTTTTTTAAATGAAAGGGCTTCACTGATTGACGATTTTGTGTGTGCCTTTGTGTAGATTGGTGAGTGGGTGAATACATGAATGAGCGAAATGGTGTGTGATTGAGTGAATACACAGAGCAGCTGAGTATACAGATGAATGAATGCATGAATAAATAGGTAGAGAAATGAATGCATGGATAGATGAACAGGTGAGTGTGCAGAGATGGAAGGAAGTGTGATGAATGAAGAAGTGCAAGGGCAAATTAATGCGTGGGATGATAAGTGAGTGCGTAGATGGCATGGCCAGGGTGCGGGAGGTTGTTATGGTCCCTGTTGTGGCAGGAGGTTGCTCTGCCCTTGTGCTACTCCTGTTCATTCATCTATTGATCCCCCCATGTGCCGTTCAGCCTTCAATCTTCCGTTCATCCATCCGTCCAAGCACTCACTAATCATTAGCAGACACTGGCAGAGGTCGTAAAATCTGGGCTAGAGATAGGTTGCTGAGAGTGCGTGCATGAAAACTGCAAGGCAGTAAAAGAGGGGCAGGAGTGTGTAACAGGTTAAACACACTGAGTAAAAGGTGACATGGTTATCTTAAGCGTTAAACTAGATGCTCAAAATTAACTGTCCTGTATTTGTAAATGACAGGATGTAGGAGATCAGCCTATGTGCTACTGACCACATTCTGACGGGGAAAATGCTGTTGGGATTTCCAAAGCCTGACTCTGGGACTATCTGCAGTTGATGGAGCTCCAAAAGCAACACCATGGGCAGCAGAAACCCATACTTCTGAAATTCACTAAACTAGTGCTCCCCCTTTAACAGAACATGACTTGTAAAGAGGCTGAGTCATTGATGCACGTGCTGTCATGCAACTTCCGCAAAAAGTCCTAGAAAATCATTATTTGAGCACCAGGCTAGAGTAGGTAAAGTGGGCAGATTAGGAGTACTTTTCTCAAATGGGGAGTCTTGAGTGGAAGCAATACACTGTCTCCAGAAAGGATCGGCCAGTCTCCGAGGCGATTATAGAGAACTATGTGCTAAATAATTCAACCACTTGAACTGACAGAATGTAGACTAGAGTCTGGAATGAGATCCAGGTAAAACATTTCCATATCCAGTAAGCAAGCTGAGATGTATCTTTCCTAGAGACCCATTAGTTGTCTTTCCAAGCCAATTAAAATAATCAGGATCCAATCATCTGAGTACAACCTCCTGTAAGAGAATGCTAACTAACCAGATATGAGTGAAAACTACCCTAGACATCACTCGGTAGAACATATGGTTACAAAGATTCAAGGCAGTATGGGTGAGGAGCTCCTTAACAGAAAGACACAAGCTAAACATAGTGCAGAAATACTAGGCTGAAGAGGAAAGGTCTTTTAAGTGGGAATCTGGTTCTTTAGGGACCAACAGGAGCCCAGCCTCCAAATTATTAGCACTCTGGAACTTGTCAAACTTTTAAAACAGGGACACAGACCTCATCCCAAGACTACTGGGCTCAACTTTTCAAAGTACTGGTGTTGCCTGCACACCCTCCTGCAGTAAATAGTGAATCGGCCAATAGAGGAACAAAATAAAAACTCAGGTGTGGCTACAAGTCACATCTTTATTTAAAGACAGGAAGTGGGTCTCAGTTTCTGCTTCTTGGCCACTCAGTTGCATTCCATCACTTACAAGCTGAAAGCTACACATACATGGATGCCATTAGTCATGAGCACTGTTCCCTGTAAGGTGCGCGCGAGTGTGTGCACCTTTGCTTCTCCGAGTGCGCAGTGTCTATTTTGAAGCGCGCACACAGCACATCCTGCCAGAGACTGTTGGTGCCACTGCTTTTAAAAAACGAGCGGCACGAAAAAAAGTCATTTACCTGTTGAGGAAGGCTGTGGAAGGCTGTGGAAGAGACCACCGTGAAGAGGAGAACACAAGTTCCCTCTTACACTGCAGCCTGTGGGGGTCATAGGTCACAGCCCAAGCTCAGCAGTAAGTGGCTTCTGAGCTTGCTTGCATGCCTTTGGTAATAGAGCGCGGCTGCGGGCAGATTGTGTGCATTTTTGAAGGTATTCATGTTAATTGCAGCGCTGTGTGAGGTATTCATGTTAATTGCTCCACCTTTACTGATCTCCTAACTATCTTCCTCAGTGTTGTTACCCAAAAGCGCTGCTATTGCCCTCTTCCTGACACTACCAATGGCACCATTAGATGCAGCGTTCCCTTTGCTTCTCATGCAACAGTGCCCATCAACTTCAGCTCCTTTTTTAATTTTATTCTAAAAAATGTTACTTAGGTTAGCAAAAAACACAAACAAGGCATTTTTTGTCAGAGGACTCAGCGCCTATCAAAATAACATGTCACATAAACCTATCAAGTAGCTGCGCAATAGATGAAAATGAAAAATATATACACCAGCATGCATCATCATGACCTAAATTCATATCCTTAAGTCATGCATGGGAGCAGATTTATGAGAGCTTTGTTTCTTTATGGGCATGGAGTCTATACATTTATGGACCTGTCACTCAGCCCACATTTTAGTATGTTTCATTGGTCATTCCCAGGATTTGTATACAGATAGTTATAGGGCCATGCAGTGGTCCATTCCCTTGGCTAACCATTCTAAGGGTGGAAAAGACTAATTCGACCATTTTCTCTCTAGCTGTCTTTTGGCCACTAAGAAGCCCATGTGCAAAAAGGTCATTTTATATTTATTGGTGTCTAGGTCTGCTGTATGGGCAAGTCTGGGGTCGGGGTCTAAGGGCCATCTTAGCACTTCACCTATGGTGGCCAGCACCTTGTTCCAAAATTGTTTCATTACAGGGCAAGACCATACCATATGGAAGAAATCACCCTCACTCCCACCACAACAGAGTTAGTGGGTAGAGGGGATACTTTCATTGCTGCCAAAGCTTAGAACTTGTAAAGTAAACCCTGTGACGATAATGCAGTTGTATTAACCCAAACTGTAGCAGTATCTTTGGTTATGGGGTTCATTCTCGGATCTCTCCAGTTCTCCTCAGATAGCTCCTCCTGGGCAGTCTCCCAAGCCATTCAGAGAAGGTGAGTTTTTAGGTATTATTAGATACAAGAGTAGAATAGATGAGTGAGATTTGCCTCTGCCCAATTTCTCCTGTTAAAAGCTGGACCTCCAGGGCCTTAACTCTGGGTGGACAAGCCTGATGGGTGAGTCGCTACTCAAGGCACCGATGAAAGTTTCCTTTTGACATATGAAAAGATTCCTTTAGATAAAGGAAAGGGTCCATGGTGGTCCCCGCCATGACATCCCCTAATGTTAAGTTGTTGTTCTTGTTCCACCCCTGGAATCCCTCCAATCCCACTACCACTTGAACCATGGTTCCCTACCAGAGAGGGGCCTTCTGGGTGAGTTTACCAAGCCATCCCAAGTAGTCAAGGGTGACACACCAGATCTCAAAGACTCATCTAACATACAAGTAGTGAAAGAAATGGGTGACCCCCATGGCCCATCTCTCAGTAGGAGAGGCTGGATGAGTCTGTGTGGAAAAGAACCAGCTATCGATCACTACTAAATGTGTGACTGTGTAGTAGGACTGTACATTTGCCAAGCTAATACCGCCTTCAAAGGTTGACTTGAAGCAATTACTTATGGCAATCCTCAGTGCCTACCCTCCTAGAGAAAACCCCTAACCAGGAAATTAAACCATTTGAAGACATTACTAGGGACTATATAGGGGTAATTTTGAATTTGGTATAGAAGGCATGGCAGCGCCACCATCTTAAAAATGGCAGCTCTGCCCATCAACGACAGGGAACGGGGGTAGACCAGAAAGCGATATCTCTTTATAATTTGGATATTTGAGCTTGAATATTGCAATCCCATGCTCGGTGCTCTACCCCAGAAACATAGACCCCCAAATATTTAAATCCCTCTGTTGTGATCTGAAGACAAGAGGCCCATCGTAGATCCACAGGTTCCAGGCATATAAGGTAAACCACCAATTTAGTATTGCCAGGGGTGGGTTGTTTGGGGTCTGGCATCCCCCCAAACAAACACATTCTTGGCTTGGTAGTTGGGTCGGGGGTCATTGAATCTGGTCTGCTATGTTTTTGTGCCGGAAGGTATTACTTCCTGTGCAAAGACTAGCCTGATCATAATGCAGACACCCTTGCACCATGGGCCAAGGCAGGCCTAAGTGCATCATCCCATTGAGAGAGAAGAACTGTGTCATTACTTTGAAGAGATGGTACAGTTCTGCTCTCTTCAGGTGACACAGCACCTTTGCTTGCTGCACTGCATTGTGCCACTTCTTTGCAAATATTCCCCTTAGTGAACAGTTTTTTTTAAAAAAGTAGCAAATCTGCACCCATAGAAGTACTCCTTGAATGGATGTAAATGTGCTACTATTTAGAATCCACAAATATTATCAGTAGTAGGCTTGGAAAGCTACAATAGTTTCAGGTCTCCAGGCATATTTCTGACAACCAAACACCCAGAAGGTGATGGGACGAATGTTTGCAAATAGTCTTATCCACTGGCAATCCCTCGGGAGAGCACTCCAAACTGTTTTTGCCAACTGTACCACTCTAGACAGAGGACCTGATTTAGGATTTAGCAGGTGGAGTAAAGGCAGACCGGGTGACAGAGACCTTTACTGCCTTTACTCTGCCAGACAAATTTCGGGATGTCCACCAGCCCAGCGGACATCTTTATACATTGGCAGGAACTGCCACAGCTTTTTCCTGTCAATGTAGGAAAAGTTTAATAGATGGCTCAGTCAAACATGATGGCTGGTCGTCAAACTTTTCCATTTTTTCAAAAACAAACTCCCAAGCAGAATTTTGTTACTGAAAATTTAAAAAAAATAATGACACACACACCAGTTTTCTCCCATGGCATGGGGTAATTTTTCTTTTCTTACTGTCCCTCACCGGCAGAATATACTTGGGGGTAACAGTCAGTAAAAAAACAAAACAAAAGCCAACTGACTGTCCACTCAAAATAGTGTGGACAGTAGGATAGTTTTTTGGTGGCACCTACTCCGGCCTGTCGAAGGATCTTTTACAATGGCAGAGTAAATTTTACTCAGTTGGCATAAAACTTGCGATCAATGTGACTCAAAATTGTGTGGATGGACCTTAAATTGCATCAGAGTAACTGTATGCCAAACTCTACATCAGCTCATGAGGCCCACCTAAAGCAAATCAGTACTGACCCTGCTCCCTGTGAGAATAGTCCATCCTGAACCTTGGTCACCTCACATGTTCACCCTGTGGCCCACTGCTTTTTAAGTTAGGAAATTTGACATTCATATCGCCCCGCCGAATCTCTCTGACTAAGCTAGGTCCCTCAGTATTGTTGATTTGAAGGCCAGTATGTACCACAAATAAATGCAGGATTTGAAGCACGCTGGTACCAGATATTTGGGAGTCATGGAAAAAAAATGAGGAGATAATCAACGTACAGTGATACTCTGTCAGAGACCCTGAACACCCACTCAAAATCCCTTTATATTTTAGTGTCAAAGCATTACTAGCAAAGACTCCAACTGATGCCCAATATATGCTGAACTGCCTGTATGCTTCTGTTTTTTTGGCATGACAAGCTCTGATTAATTGCTAAATCTGCCTCTAGTTAGACCTAAAAACCACTGTTGGCATTGACCAATATTCTTACATACTATAACCGCATTTCTACTCTCAAACAGATCATTGACCCATTCGTTGAAGTGGAAATTATAGGCCTGCCTGCGGATTGCTGCAAGGAGCAGACCCGAGTAGTCGATGACAATGGTAAGATGACAAACCCCATTCTGTTTTTTGACATTACCTTTCAAAGGTGATAGTGAGGCCTATTTCAATCACAGTTTCTCCTACAGGTCTATATCAATAGCTTGCCAAACGCCCTGGATATTGTAAGTTGAGGGGTTTGCGTGTTTTAACAGCTTAACAATCCTAACATAATGGCTAATAATATTGCTTGAATTTGCAGCTCACACATTTGCTAATGCAGTTTCAAATCCATTACCAGAATTTAAAAATTTACTCTGAAGTTTTAATTAATTGACCTACTTTCATAATATTTTTATGCCACACTGAGATAACAGCTTGTGAAAAAATGGAACCAGCTCACTACTAATTCCGGAATTCTATAGTGCTGTTGCCAATGCGTTGCTTAAATTCTGTTCCTCCTTTAAATTTAGATTTTTGAGTCATGAAGAACCCACGCCATAAATAAAAGGTTTGGCTTGTGGCACGAGTACAAACCACCCACAGATTCATTTCACTTGAAAAGTGTATGGAGTTGAAAGTGACGGGACTGTCCCTGCTCATAGGTTTAAGTTGCTATCTACAGACAAAGTGAATAAGCCGTCCTTCACAGAAGGTCCATTCACATGTCCCATGAAGCTTGGACCCTACATTTTCTTATGTGCGGACAACCGTAGAGAACCTTGTTCAGTTCATTGGATTTATTGATAGAATCCAGTTTTGGAAAGAGGAACTGCTTGGACAAACAAGCATTGGCAAAAAAGTGGGTAAAATGTGTTGTGCTTAATTTTCGACGATGAGATCTTTAATCCTGTGTAGCTACAGCTGTTTCCCTTTCAGAGTTAATGAAACACTGATGGAGTGCGAGGTCAATGTTTGCTTCTTCTGGGCATCATCGAATGAGTTAATGGCCACTTTCTATAGTGCTCTATTGCCAGATTCCTTGGAAGAGGGTTGGGTTGTTGTAGGTGGTCCTGTCGACGAGTCAACTGGCACTAAATTGTCTTAATTGTACCTATTTGTGGTAGCCTTCAAGCAGAGGTGTATGTTATTGTTTGTTGCACAAATTCGTTTTTTCTAGTCAAAGTCATTAGTCCTCTGGCACTATGCATGTGGCGAGTACTAAACAACATAAATGTATAAAAGGTACTGTAATGTATTATATATCAAATTAAGATGAGACTGTGCAGGAAGACGTAAAGGAAGGCTGATCAATGAACCAGAACAGGCAGCCATTGGACTTGTGCCTGTGCACTTTTGAGTTAAGCATAAGGAAAGGGGAAGAACAGAGCAATACTTTGTCTTTGAGATCTAAAAAGTGTGCTGTGAACTACGAAATGCATGGGCTGCATCAGTGGTAAATCGTTACTTATAGTTGGAATGATAAGTCAAAGCCATTCCTGAAATGCGAAGGTGAAGGGACATTCCATGACAGCTAGTTCATATTATTCACTAAATGCTTGTCCTTAATTGCGATGATCATAAACAAAAAACTGCAATGTAATAAATAATTCTACATTTCTACTTAACTTTATATACTATTTGATTTTTGCATTTACAGGATTTAACCCCGTTTGGGAGGAGACGCTCACATTTACCATACACATGCCAGAAATTGCCCTAGTCCGCTTTCTGGTTTGGGATCACGATCCTATAGGTCGAGACTTTGTGGGACAAAGAACGGTGACCTTCAGTAGTCTTATGCCTGGTTGGTGCATTTTCCATTCATTTTTAAAATTAAATAAGTTAAAATGTTAATTAATGCAGTTATGTTCTTGGTATTGCGCTAAATTATGTTGAGCATTCAGTGAGTGAGTGACAACATTTACGTAACTTGCTTAACACTTCAAAACACATTTATATAGAACCATTTACTTGGAAATGAAGAAGAGCAGATGTTAAAGAAGGTTCTTCTTGCTGAAATAGATCCTAGAAACTTTGTCTACCTGAAAATCTGGCTATAACCCACTACATTCCAAACAGGTCAAGGACAGTAACTACGATGGACTTTTTTCCTCACTGATTAGGCGTTTACGACCTGCCGAGCACTGATATCTTTCCTCACCCCTCATATAGAATAGCCAAACTTTCTGAAACACTCTTCTTCCTTGTCACAACCCACCAATGCCTTACTTACCTCCAGTATATTAAAAGGAATTTGGTAAGCCTTGGTCCTGTGTTCTTGTTTCACTTTTCATGATCTGGCTTGACTGCCTAAGCTTCAACTTTCAGGGGCACACATATGACATTGGAATGCTATTAAATGGTCTTAGATAACTAGATAATGTATGTAGTTTTCTCTGGCAGCAGCACAGATGGGAGGGGGCAGTTATTAACCTACATGGAATTTTAGGCCTGGTATGACAGTGCAACTCTCACCGGACCTCTTAGCCCACACGAATATTGTTCTACAGTTCTTTGCTTCCACACAAATACATATCTATTCCCATACTATTTGCTTATAATGCTTCACATTACCACACAATATTCCTTTAAAGCCTGACCTATTGGCATTGCCAATGCTTGTTCTTCACCTGTTGGTCACCCCCCTGATGATCACTTTCACTGCCTTGAGTGTCAATTCTACTGTTATGACCACTCCGCTTAATTCCTTATATTCTTTTTTTTAAGAGGCCTATTCTTGAGTCTACTCCTGTGTCCACTACCGAGCATGACTCTTAAAACTGCCCCAATGCAACTAGCCAAAGGCAGTGCCAGTCCTGCAGCCCCACTCATGGCCTCATCCTCCCCATACAACTGCCCCCGCTTATGGGCTCATTCTGCTGCTTTCTCTCCCCCTAACTCTTTACATGTATCTTGTGTGGCCAGTGCTTACTGCTGCAGACTCTGGCTGAGTGTGCAGAGGTTCTGCCGCCTGTCTTCCCCTGCTGCAAAGTTCCTTCATGTTATGTTTTTCCTAGTCCAATGCCGATAGACTAAAGTACTGCCTCTTCCACCAGGCTCTTGAGATGCACTTGACAGTGCTGATATGAGTACATCATCATGTTTCATGACATGCCTTTGACATTCCTGTTGCGTGCCGAATGTGCACGTATACGTATACGTCTACGTATAGACTCCACCTCACAAAATTGACCTGGATTAAGACTGAAACTTATCGAAGCTTGCCACTGGCAACGTTCATAACGTGCATGTGCGAAAATGGCAACTGTTCGCACATGTGATGCAAGCGGCCCAGCTCGAAACCACAACTGTTTCTGAGCGGCACTGTCTGAAGCACATGCGCTGAAGACTGACTCCGTTTCTTTATAGCGTCACACTGCTCTCTCTTGCACCAGTGTGCAGGGGCAAAAGAAAAGCTAAAATGTAGCACAGAGTCAAGAGGATTCCGATGAGGAAATTATGGTGAGTGATCAGTGAATCTGAGTCCCAATATTTTAGCTCATCTTGGTGTCTCTGTAACCTGGAGCTTTGAAAACATTATTGAGAACACTGTAAATTAGCTCAGAGTATACGTATTTACTAATTACTTTATAGAACTTTAAATTACTTTTTTTAATTTTAGGTTATCGACATGTGTACTTGGAAGGACTAACCGAAGCATCAATCTTTGTTCACATTACAATCAACGAAATTTATGGAAAGGTGGGTAAAAATTAGAAATGATCGCACACACTTTAACTCCACTGTACCATAGCCCAATGGATTAAGAAATAACGCAAACCCTAAAACAAAACGTGTTTTACATTTCTTGTTATTGCAGTATTAATTTTCAACATTTTTTCATGCAATTGAATTGCAAGCTTCTTTTAGTGCCATGCATTACAGAAACTATTTTAACAATAGTTTTGCTCATGTTGCCTTGAAATTACTTTGCACACTTTAGTTCTAACATCTGCACATTTCAGATCATGCGCTATTTTTACTTTTCGAGGAAGTGCAAATGTGTGTTTAGATTTCATAACGAATGGCAATTGTTTTGTTAAAAACGTCTTCTTGATTCAGTGCGTGGTACACTGTCTGCTTTTATAACGTTAAAGTGACAAATATTATTTTAAAACAATACAATGCCATGCAAAATGTATTTCAAATATGCTTTAGTGGGAGACATTAGTCCAATGCCTACCAATATTGTCTTTCAAATATTTCCCCAATCCTTTCAGTACAATAAATTCCCTTTGCGACTGTGTACGACTTCTATTTTTCCAGATAATTGCCACGCCTAGCTTTAATGTTTGTCTAGTCTGTATTAAATTATTAACGATTTATAGAGCGCAACAGCTAATCAGAAGAAAAGCATGTCTGATCCAAAAATAACATTAAGAACTAAAAAGCTAAACTGAAAAGCCAGGTCTTGAGGAGTCTCTTGATTTGATTGAGTCTGTATATTTTAATTCTTAAATTCCCATTTATTCATTAGATTCTGTAGAGTTTGGAATGTCTTCTATTGGTCAAACAAAGATCAATGAGGAATCTTGCTTCATGTTAGATTTCTCAAACACTGACTTCCTACTTCATCCTTCTTTGTAGATGGCCAGATGCTAAGCCAGCTGTATCAATACTCTGTATTATAGGTAGGCCTGATTGACATTGCAACTACAAGCCTCATTTTTGCATCCATGTGCACCCGGTAAATACCGATACTGTCAGGTGCAGAATTAAGGGGTGTGCAATTACGGCAATTGAGACAAAAAAAAAAAAAATTAGACAATGGAATGTAGACAACATAGCAATACCACAGGCTTTTCCCACGTCTTTAGTACAAAAACCTGGAATGTACAGTTTGTGCCTTCACCATTTGCAGAAGGGTTTTCCTGTTGCTTATTATGCTGGTAAAAACCTACTGGGTACAGTATTTATGCCCCAGCTAAATCACAATTCGGACACAAATGCCCGGAACAGGATTTGCACAGGTCTTAAGATGAGGCAATAAGCTGACTTATCTTTCTTTGTGTACTTTCTCTGGGGGGTGGGACGTGGGGGGCAGACACAGACACACAATCCCATTATAACATACTCGCGCCCGCTCAGACTTTCTCATCGTCAATGTTCTCCTTATCTAACTACACTCACATCTCTTTAAAAAAGTGACGAACTCCATTTCACCACCACCACCATACTGTCCTCAATCATGAGCATTAACTCACTAGAATAAATCATTTATTCACTACATTGAGACTCATCCAAACAGTGCTCCTCTACTTTCGTAAATCACAAGAACGAAGGATCCCCTTTTTGTTTTAAGTAAATGTATCATGTTCCATAGTGAATTTTGAGGCAAAACATTACTTGTTTCTTGCACCTTTTGAAATTAATATTTGCATTGCTTGACAGCGAATGGTGCTTGCAGCGACTTAGTTGTGACTGCCTAAGCTAAAATGTATTTCTTTCCATTTCAGTGGAGTCCATTAATCCTCAATCCCAGTTACACTATATTGCACTTTCTAGGAGCCACAAAGGTAGTTTATATCAGCATGTACTTGCCAGGCACAGCTTTGTTGATTGGTTCCTGCTCGCATGACCTGCAAACGCCATGTCACTTCATTTTCCACAAAATGAACATTGTTTTAATGAAACCATGCCATACTCTCCTTGTTAATACTTGCATTTTTGTTTGTCTAAGAGGAGAAACATTTTGGAAAATATGATTTATATCAATACCGACAAGCTTCTTTATTACCAAGGAGATCGTCATACATGCATGAGCTTGTGGACGGCATAGACTTGTTGTTTGCTGTGGTGTACTATTTGTTATCATTTACAGTCAAGCATGGAAAGAGTTCTCAGTATTTATTAGCATTTTTTGTGCAATTACTTGGTTCCATTTTTGTTTTCCAGAATAGACAATTCAACAGCCTTAAAGGACTGTTCAATAAAAATCCAAAGCACAGTTCTTTGGAAAGCAATGGCCATTGTGTACGAAAGCGCTCCATAGGTGACAGACTGCTCCGCCGCTCAGCCAGTGCTCCAGCAAAGGCGAGGAAGAAGACTAAAATGGGTTTCCAGGAAACTACAGATTCTAAAGATGTTGTGTCTGAGACTGTTGGTCCAAGGGAAAAGGATGTCGTCATGAGGCGAACAGCCCGGAGTTTGCAGGCACGTCCTGCTTCAATGCCAGTTGACAAAATCCTTGCAGGGCTGACTACTCCTACGTTGGAAATAGTTAAAGATACCAAAGGAAAGGATAATGCTCAAGGTAAAGCATTAGTAACATTACTGCTTTGTGGTAAATTGAGGTTTCAGGTAGATTGATAAATCTCAAGTGAGTTGCTTTAGTAGTGTGGTTTGCAGTCATATGGGAAAACCAAACCGAGTTTTCGATAAGAAGCTGTAGACTTGTTATGCCACATCACAGGTATTCGGTGGTCCTTGCACCTCATTTGAGAATACGCTGACCTGACTTATTTGATCTGAAGGAGGAAGTCCTTTTGTGGATGGTCAGATGCTATGTCAATCTTATCCAAGCTCTGTGTCATAGGTTTGAGGATTGACATTGATAATAAGTAGGCTCATTATTCCTTATGCATATTCTCTGTACAGATATGTATGCACACTCACAACCCACGCCTTTCCATCACATCATCAAACTTCTCCTTACCTACCTACATTCACATATCATAAAAAGTCACTTTATCCAAAATTTCCATCACACAACTATCCTCAATTATACATGTTAACCCAGTCATCTTACTCCTTCAACCCTGGTATCCAGACTCATTTAAACCTCTTTTTATACTTTCAGAAACCTTTTGCGTAAGAATATTATCAAAGATCTCAAGCCCCTCCTAGCCTCACATTCGCTAATACTAGACCATCCTCACTCTGGCTCACTCGGACTATTGCTCTTTTAAATTTTCTTTAAAATTATCACTCAGCTTTCGCTTTATCTCCCAATCTATCAGTCTTAACCATACTCACCATATTAATTTGTTGTTACTGGTGCACCCTCAAATACTCTTGATTTCTCAATGGTTATTACTCCTTCTCTAACGTATCCCCTGCACTGAAAAATAAAAATATAAGACTGCTAAACTCACTAGTTCCTATCCACTTTCTAAGTATCACTTAAAACCTCTCATTCCCTCATACACACTATCACTACACCACTCTAACGTTTGACCTAACTAAGACAGAGCTGTATTGCAATTTCATGTGCTGAGATACTCTATTTTTTAATCCTTTGCTATGGATGCTCGATAGGCCCTATTGATGGATGACATGAATATGCATTAAAGTTGGTTGATCAATTTATTTCAGAAGACCCTATTTCTCAACTCTTGAAAATTACATCATGTCTGCTTGTCGCTGATCAGAAAATGTTCCTGTCTTTCACTATGAGCACCCCAATTACAGTACTACTTTGAAAATTTATGGCTGCCAACTATGTAATATCAAATGTTTCATCTCATAATCGTGCATGTTACCAGATATTTGATTCTTTTTAACAGAGCTCTTTTGTTCTGTTTTTATTGCCCCTCTTCCTTATAGTACAAATCTGAATAGGAATCCTCAGAAGGTAATCATTAATCACAGAGCATGATCCCTCATTGGCATTTGTAATATATTTTACATCACAAATGTGATGTAATTTACATTTATTGGAAGTTTCAGTGAAAATCTTAGCAATGTACTTCCCCATGTATTCATACCACACCTATATTTCCAGACCTGCACAATTCCATAGTAATTTATTCCATCAACAGTTTAATGTTCTCCATTTGTCAGTCTGGTGAAATGTGTAAGTGTGCAAACAACCATACATAATGTTAATGTGCTGTTTACTTGTTTCAACAGAAAGCCGTCCAGGTGAAAACAGGAAAATCTCATCAGATATCGAAACCCTTTTGCTACCTTCGTCTCTGGCCAGAAAAGATCAGGAGGGGGATTTTAATGACGGAGCTACCAAGGAATTGTGTACAAATCAATATACAGAAATGTTAGACCTTTCGTGTCGAATGCCCGTGCAATATCACAGTAACATGTCTCATACAAAGCAATTTAACGACCAATCAGAAGAAGTTCATTCTGTGGCATCAAGTAAAGAATTGAACATGGAAACAGCAAAAGAGAAACAGAATATGGCTAATGAGGATGATGTGCAGAGAGAATCAAAGATCAGCAGTTTGGAGTGTGATGTAGCTGGAGAAAGTGAGGTGACTGCATCTCTTTCTTCGATGGATGCATATTCTACAATCTGTACTGACCCCCAAGACTTTCACAGCGCTGCTGGCATGCAGAACAGTGACATTTCTCAACTTATCAATGAGATGTCATCAACTGATGAGAGTGATATTGGCAATTCTGTTTCTGCATTAATTAAAATGTTTGATAGCACAGATGACAAAACAAATTTAACTTTTGTTTCAAGCCTTCATGGAATCAGCAGCCAGACACTAACGTCTGGACAATCCCACATGTTTACACTCGGTCTAAACACACCCAAAAATCCAACATTTTCCAGTTTGTATCCTGTGCAATCAGCCATATACTCAACTGCTGACACTACCATATTCTCCAGTCCTGAGACAACTGAGCATTCTGTAGACACAATTACTCATGAGGACGTTTTGTCACCTGCTCCTAGCTATGATGGGCAAAATAAACTCCATTGCAACAATTTCTATGAGACCGCAGAGAACCAACCATCATTTAAAGCATCTCCACAGATATCATTGCAAACAAAGCAAGGAAACACATGGCTATCGAGCTGGGAAACTCTAGAGAATTGTAGCCCATTTGCTGCAACAGATGGTCCGAATCCTTTTGTTAACTCTGCAGGAAGTAGTTTAATTGACCTTGAGGGAGAGTGTCAAGACCAGTTGATAGCCATTGCTGAGAATGAAACAAATGTAATGAACCAATTTGCTTCTCTCGTGAACCAACATCATAGTATTGAATCACTTAATCGATCTGCCAATGGCTTATATAGCTCATCAAATGGTGGTAACCCAAATCCTGTGCTTGATAAGCCGGAGAATTTCTTAACCGCAGTTCAACAGAAAAGTCCCCAGCAAGTGCATCAATATGATGACTTTTTAGAAGACATTGATCTGCAAACTGTAAATAACCCAAATGACTCATTGTATGTCTTCCGAAGAAGCAGATTACATAACAGAAATATCCCCAAGTCCAAAAAATCTTTACCTTTCCATTCATCTGCAATAAGTAAGCAACCTAGTCCATGCAAATCAAAAAGCCTTGGCGATTTGACTTCAGAGGACATCTCCTGCAACTTTGATAGTAAGTATAAGCGCATAAGTAGGGGTTTTATCGCTGGTGTTGGAAACGGAAACACAGGTTCTTGTACAAGAAGCTTAACACCGACTTCTGACCCTCTGACCGAACAGTTGAGAAAACTTGTTTCCTTTGACCAGGAAGATGTCTGTCCCTCTTTTTATTCTCAGCAAATCGACAATGATATCCCCAAGCCAATGGTGAGAAAACTATCAACTAGAAGTCAAAGTAGGGTACGCAATATCGCAAGTCGTGCCAAGGAGAGACAAGAAGCTAATAAGCAAAAGCTTTTGAGCTCTGGTGTTTCTTCGGTGGTCCTTCGCAACAAACCCACCTCTTCGCCACATCCTGTCAATAGGCATTCGACTGGTTCTTACATCGCTGGATATTTAAATGATTTTAATGGGGAGAGCCTCGAAGGGCGGGGCGTGCCAGAAGGCTCTTGCACTTCACTTCGCTATAGGTATAAGGATCCGTTTTGTGCAGATTATTCTGCATTGCAGACCGATTCCCGCACTGCTGATGAACCTGAAATATATTTCCTACTGAGACTGTAAATTTTAAATTTAAAGTTTCCACGTTGTTTACACGGTTTTGGTCAATTGGGAACATTTCCTATGAAGTACACTTATAGAATTGTAAATTTTTCAGAACTTTCCAAACTAGTGATTGAGTCTTCCTCCATATTGATGTGCTCTTCTTGTTTAAGTTGTCTGTAAATACATTCTGTTACTTTTTATGTTTGTATATACTTTGTGTAGCTGTTTAAAGTCAGTTGGCCAGGGAACTATTTGCACGCAGTATATCTGAGGACTTGAAATGTCCTATATTTGAAATGCATGAACATTGACATGATAAAGTTTTGAAACTGTTAAGCACATCAGAAAATATTTCATTGCAATAAGTCTCAGCGTACATTTTTAAGAAGATTGAAACTAGCGACTTTTAAACCCTTTTTATCTTTGAGTTCAGAATGATTATGGACACTTGTAATTTGTTATTATTCTTTTAATTTATTTTTTACACAAAACTAGGGCTAGTGAAATGTAAGAGCTAATTTTGCCTGTCATCTTGAAGTTTAAATATAATGTAATGCTGTTGTGGTGTTAAAATCCCGGGCTTGTAATTTGCAAAAGCAGCTGTCCAATACATTTCAATCTGCCCACTTCTTAAATTCAGTTTTCTTCTGTTGAGTCATGCCACAATAATTCCTCCAAGATTCATTTTGATTTTTACGTTCATAAAGCTTTTAGGAATGTCAATGCCATCTATCTCCCCCTTTTGGAGCATGCACCTTTGTTTAAACATATTTTTCCTATGAGGCCACTTTGTGCAATCTCTGAAAATCACCAACCCCGCTTTGTAATATTGGAAGTATGTCAAACAGGCATGGCCTTTGGAATCCTTAAATATTTATTTTACCTCGGAAATAAAATATAAAACTGAAAGAAATAGGACGTGCCATGATTTATCTATTGTTGATGATGTTATTAAATATTGTCGTTGGTGTTCTGAACCATTTCATGAAATGCCTACTTTTTTTCTTTTATGCATTTTATTGCTGCTTAAATAGGTATCTTACAGAAACAGGAAAACGTAAACTGTTTCCAACCCACTTTTTTGTGTGACTTTTTTGCACTGTTGTGTTATTGATGCCACATATCTATACCTCAGTTTCCATCACTTCCGCCTTGTGAGAGGGGGTTAGAAAGGGGAAATGTGCACCATTGCACTTTTAGCTTTCTTTCTTACCAAGGTCAGAGCACCTTCCTAATTTTGTTAGAACTTTTTGACGTTCGATACAGTGTCTCATCTACCATTTCTTCAGAGACTAACAGACGTCGACATCTGCGAATCAGCTTTACAGTGGATTGTCATTCCTCAGTAACAGAGGCCAATCTGTTTAATTTAGCAACTTCCAATCTAGCAATAAAGCTCTTAGATATAGGGTTCCATAGGAAAGTTAATTGAACCCTACTTTATTCAATGTTTATATGGCCCCACTGGCTTCTATCATACATTCATTTGGTATCCAAATCATCTCGTATGCAGGTTTCACTCAGCATATCCTTTTAATGGGAAAAATGCCAATATCACCCAACAAGATTTTAAAAATTGGATTGTTCAAGTGGTTGATTGGATGGACATGAGCAGATTGAAGTGCAACTCTGATGCAACCGAAATCTTGTTGTTTGATTCATCTGAAGAAGATTGGTGCAACAAATGGTGGCCAAAGGAACTAGGACAACCCCCAAGCCCTCTCCTATTAAAAAAAAATCGACAGTGACCTCTCCTTCTGTCTCCAAATAATTTCAGTATTGGGCACGTGTTTCTCCATTCTTAGGTCCCTTATGAAACATTGGATTTGCTTCCTAATGAGACTAAGAGTAATATACTTCAAGCCTTGATAACTTAAAGGATCGACTATGCTAATGTGCTTTATTTAAGGCTCTCCCAACACTTACAGATTTTACTAAAATGCCTCGCATAACTTTGAATATACCGCTCAAAATGTCCATTTGCATAGCTTAAACAACTTTACTGGCTACCGATAAAAAAAACAGATACTTTTCAAGACTCTAGTGTTGGCCCATAGAGCATTCTACGATAGGGGGACAAAACATTTCAGGGAAAGGATCATTCACTGTCCCCCCAATTTGTTGAGATCCTCAGAAGTCCACCTCCTGAACACCTCTAGGATCAGATTAGCAAAAATAGGAGGACGCACTTTCTCATTTTTGGCCCTCAAGGCATGGAACGAACTGCCACTAGCCTTGAGGCTTACAAACAAAGAAGATTCCTTCAGAAAGAAGCTAAAAAACGTACATGTTCAGTGTAAATTAACTTTATTGCTGACTCTTTGTGCTTCTTCTGTGTATGTTTACAGCACAATAGGAAATTGGGTTACTGGTTGACTGGGGTGTAAGCCCTGGTCAAGTAGCAACCACAATCCTTGTCAGAGTAAGGCACAAACAGACACCAAATCAACCTGTGTTCACCCCATTGGTTGCTGGGCACAGAGCAGTCCGGCTTAACTCAGAGGCAATGTGTAAAGAATTTGTGCAACACTTAAAACAGTGAAAACACTCCGCAGAAGGAGCCCCCAACAGATTTGGAAAAATAGGGGAATTTTTAATAAATAAACAAGGCCAAAATAACAAGAAACCCAATCAGTAGAACCGGCTTTATTGAATTTGAAAGTTTTAGAAAAAATAGCACCAAAAAGCACAAAGTGCCAACTGTGGATATCTGGACGCGCGGGACCCTGCACAACGTCACAAGTTCAGGCTGAACATGTTGGAGAGTGGCCGAGCTACTGGGACCCAGTTAGGCCTGCTGAACAAAGTACCTTAAATCCTGGTTGCAGAGCATTGCGAGGATCCGTGTTGAAGATGCGGCGTGCAGTCTGGGCGATGCAGCAGTTCTGAGGTGCTGCGAAGCGGAGTCCGTTGTTGGTATATCCATCGATGAGATATGCGAGGGCCTGTGCCGTCAATGCATTATGCAATCAGGATGATCCATCGGTTCCAAGGACTGCAGAGGCGATACAGGTCTTTGTGACAGGTCTGATCCATTCAGCAGGAGTGATGTGTATGTTCTGCTTGGGAATGCGCCGCACAGCAGAGAAGATGCGTCGGTTTCGCTGGCAAGTACCGTAGTCCCACTTCCAAGGGTTCAGGACCGAGGTGGCACCACTTGTCACGGTAGACTTACAGATGGCAGAGTCCATGTGTAAGGTTGTATGTAAGCCTGGTATGTCCCTGAGGCTTCAGATCAGGAGGCCAGCCAACTAGCCCTTGGAGTCACTCTGGATCCTGGGTTCAAAAGATGCAAGTCCAGTCCGTTTCTCCCAGGCAAGAGGGCAGCAGGCAGCAGGTCAGTCCACAGAGCAGCAGTCCCTTCAGAGCAGCAGTCCAGCAGAGTGGTAGTCCTTCAGCAGCACAGCTTTCTTTCTTCCTGTCAGAGTATCCACAGGTCGAGAAGTGTAATGAAGAGTTGGTGTCTGAGATCCTTCTGTTATACCCTGGTGCCCTGGTTATGGAAGATGGAAGAAGCTTCTAGACAGCCACTTTGAAGTGCACAGAGGCTCTGCCTCCCTGACCCAAACTGCCTGAAGTGACAATGTAGGGTCGTTAGGCCCTTTGTGTGAAGACAGGACACAGCTTATTCAAGTGTAAGTGAGGATTGGCCCAGCTCTCCCTCCCATCCTGCCTGTGATGGCCCTACCAGTCACAACTAAGCTCCTATTGTGTGTGGCTGCTTAGAAAAAATACACAAAGCCCAGCTGCCAACTACACTCAGACATGTGACCAGACGCAGTCTACAGGCACCAAATGGCTAAGGCAAGAAAATGCCAACTTACCAATAGTCAAAATTATACAAATCACAGCTTGTGCGCACTCAGGTTAACCAGTACCCAAAATATACTCTATGTTCAAAACTTTTCTAACTTGGTGTGCACTACCTGAAGTGGTTCCACCCTGCCACCAATTCTGATAGAAAATACAGACTAGAGCATAATGTTCTAGACAGGATGTGCACTACCTGAAAACACTCCTTTGCGAGTGTACATAAACAATGTTTACAAATCATTTAAAACATTTTTAGCATAGAACAACAGTATTATTCATAAATTAACATCGTTCCCAAAGACCGTAATTATCCAGAAAATATATAAGTGAACCATCAGCCAGAACCGTCTTGATGGTAAAGCTTCTTTCGTCCACTTATGTACTGAAAATCCAAAATAATGTAAATTCCAAAAGTCCGTTTATTCAGGTCATAAACAGTGAATTGCTGTTTGCTCCAAGATCCCAATGCATTTCGGGTGTAACCAGCACCCTTCTTCAGGGGATATCTATAAGCAAATATATTGAGTTTACATCACTTTGAACAACAAACATATCTATTTAAATAGAAACATAAGAAACAATTAGGGACAGACCCATACAATCCGGGAGGATCCTAGAAATGCATCATAAGATGTAAATCATAAAATCTGAATACAGTCTGCATGTTCTTGCATGAATAATCGCCAGATCTTAGCGATGAAAGTGGCACTGAAGGTGACTAACCACTCAGAAACAGTGAAGATGCCAAACGTACCAATGCACCCTGTGTATAAAATGAAATGATAATGAAGCGGAAAAGAGACCCTTTACTGTCAAAACCATATCTATCTAATTCGAATCCAGTAACGGTCAGCGACCGGAACTACAACAAGTCTGTCAGAATATATATGAAGCAACCTGTGGACCCAAAGAGAACACGATGTCAATAATCGCCAGAGTATGAAGTGCGCACATGAACTTATAAACATAGCTGCTCAAAGAACTCAAAAATTCTAACTCACCCGGCGTCCGAAAGCGCCGCGAATAACCAAACTTAGTGAATCAGCTGCACATAGATTAAATTCAGTACTGCTAAAACGGTAAACTGGAGACTGTGAATGAAAAAATGAAATAAAAAACGTTCAAGCGAGATGCTCTAGAACTAGACCTAGGCAACTCTCAAAAACAAAACAAACTCAGATACACTTACGGAGTCCTCAGTGTTTATGACTCTTCCCAACGCCGCTGCGAGGGTGGTGGTAATTCTAAAGAATAAAAAAACTATTCAGAAAAAAGGTTCTCATCCTGCTGTGCCTCGAGTACACCGTGAAACAAAAACCAACTAAACACAAACTTACTCTTGCAAATCGCGTCTTCCCCTTCTACCTTGTCTCCGACATCCAAGTGACGAGCCCCGTTACTGTGTGTTCCAGCATTAGTGAACGTGCTACGTGCGCTTTTCATCAAAACAGAAGAAGGATGCATGGCAAATGTATACAGCTAAAACGCGGCCATATTGAAAGAGTGCAATTCTTCTGTGAAAGTGCCTTACTTGACCAGTGAAACGAAAAATAACCAAAAAACCGCGAAAATAACACAACTATAATTACTCACAGATCATAACTACCTCCTTATGAGAAAAATAAAATGAAAGAAACTAAAAGATCTTAAAAGTGAAACCATCAAAAACTGCGCATCAGAAACTGATGAAAGCATACTACACTCCCATCATAAAAAGTGAAATACGAGTGAGGAAAGTAATAAGAAAAGGTCCTGCCTGTCCTCAGAAGAGATAGTGACATGAGGTAAAGATCGCAAGTGTGTATTCAAGTCAACAGAAAAAGACCCTACCACTAACTGATGTGGATTTAAACAAATATACAACTTGGAAGATGAAAAAAAGGAAAAAAGATGCTATCTGTCATAGGAAATATAACAAGCTCAACCTGAACTTTACGCTTGTGCCAATACTGTAATATTATTACCTCATCATAAATGAAAGCTGGTGTGGTTTTTAAACAAATATAAGACTTAAAAAGTGGAAAAAAGAAAAATGCAATCTGTCATGGGAAATATTACAAACTTAACACAAACATTGTACATGTACCAATGCAGTAATACAATAACCTCATCATCAATGAAACGCATCCTAAAATATACAAATAGTGAAACTCAGTGATTTTTTCGTGGTGTGACATAGTATAATATAACAAAATAAAACATACCATGGTCCCAACATGCGTATTATATGTGAACCAATTCAATGATACTTTATCTTGTGATCATTAGGACGTGCGATTAACAAAATGTACCATCTGCCTTATGTCGACTATGACCTAAATCACTGTCATAAAAGTGCGTATTTCTCGGTTTCAAGTACACATGATGAACCAAAGAGTTGGTGTAAACAAACACATGACCTCAACAACTAAGTGCATGTCTATCTGTGATTACAGTGATGTAATAAAAGTGATGAATAGGCAATGAGCTACCAGTGCCTGCATTACATCAGGCCGTCCTGTTCAAATGGTGAACCAAAATCAAAAAATTGTAATGAAAATACTGTGTCTCATCAGTACCACCTAATCAACAATCAGAATTGAGTACTAAGCATGATGTCTTCATAGAAAACATGCTAACTCCAATTTATCATTTAAGCCCTTAGGACTCATTGTGTCCAAGAAACTGATCCAAAATGTCTCCCTCTGGGTAATGTATTTCGACATATCCCTGTCGCTGTGTTCTCGCACAACCTCTATCACACTGAATCTTAATTGTGCTATAGTATGATGTGCGTTGACCCAATGACTTGCTAAAGGAGAACTCAATGTTTTTGTACGAATCCTGCTTTTGTGCTCTGTAATACGAGTGCGCAATGACCTCTCGGTCTTGCCTATGTAATACATGCCACAAGGGCACCGTATTACGTAGATCACGTTCTGTGTATTGCAATTAGCTGAAAACTGCAACCCAATTGGTTTGCCTGTCCAAGGATGTGAAATAGAAGTACCTATAATGACATTATTACAGTGTGAGCAATTGTAGCATTTTTGCATGCCCTTTCGTTGGTGTACTTCGCGAATATCCTGCCTTTTCAGTAGTTCCCTGATGTTCTTTGAACGTTTATACGCAAAGATCGGCTGATCTTTGAAAAGATCCCCAAAGTCCGTTTCTGTTTGTAACAGGTCCCATCTATTCAGAATAGTTTTTTTAATAGTAGAGGATTGGGTTGAAAAAGTGGAAACAAATACCTCTCTTCTCTCTACTGATTTCACTTTCTTCTCCAATAGGGTGGATCTGGAAAGTTCTTCTAGTCTGGCTACTGATTCTTCCACTATCTCCCTCGGGTAACCCCTCGACAGAAAATTCTGTTTAGCTGACTCTAAAGTCTCAGTCAATTGTGTGGGATCTGAAGTGATACGCTTGATCCTCAAAAACTGAGAAAATGGAAGATGTTTTTTTAAAGAACCAGGATGAAAGCTGTAAAATAATAGAGTGTTGCGGTCAATCGCTTTTTTGAAAACTTTGGTATGAATCTTGGAATCACGCAATTCAATATCTACATCCAAATATGATATAACTCGCTTGTCTAATGTAAATGTGAACTGGATCCTAGGGTTGATGTCGTTGAGGATTGTGAGCTTCCTTTCTAAGTCTTGTTTCTCACCTTGCCACATGGTGAAAATGTCATCAATATATACCGACGGTATATAATGAGATGATCAGTCCATGTAGAATCATTAAGTATATTTTCCTGTTCAAACTTCATCATGAAAATGTTGGCATAACTGGGTGCCCCCGCAAAACCCATGGAAGTACCATTGGTTTGAAGAAAAAATGTATCTTGCCATTTAAAGTAACTGTTAAAGAGACAGAATTGTAACGGTTCCAAGAGAAAAACTTTATTGGCTGGTATGTCCCCCTGCTGTAGCAGGGCCCACTCAATAGCTTCAATACCCTCTGCATGAGGAATGGAAGTGTATAATGAGACTACATCAACTGTCCCTAACCAAATTTCTTCACCTGGCGTTAAAACAAGATCTCCTAATAGTTTCAAGAAATTAGTAGTGTCCTGAACATAAGTCGGTCCTGCCTGCACAAAAGTCTGTAAGAATGTGTCTAAATAATGACCCAGTGGTTCATGAATAGAGCTGCACCCAGACACAATGGGACGCAGTGGAGGATCTCTAAGACTTTTATGAATTTTAGGTAACATGTATATTGATGGCCTACGTGGAAACTTAGAGTACAGGAAATCAAAAGTTTTGGAGCTAATCCACCTCATGTCTTTAGCATGCATTAACATTTTAAACAGTGACTCTTGGAATTCGGGAGTCGGATCCTGACTCAACGGTAAATACGTGGATTCATCTGACAAGATCTCATTAACTTTTGCTTCATAGAAATCACTGTCCATAACAACCAGAGCACCCCCTTTGTCTGCTGGAAAGTACACTAGTGACACATTCATTCTCAAAGACTTTAGGGCTTTCCTGTCTGATGCTGTCAAATTGTGATGTTTCCTCGAAGGAGTGGATAAATGGGATAAATCCATCTTCACCAATGTCTCAAATGTGTCCAAAACCTTGTGTGAACTGGGAGCAATGAAAGTACTTTTGGGTTTGAACTCAATGTATTCTTCATCACTAGAAATAGTGTTCGTCAAACTGGGATTAGAGAAAAAGTATCGCAACCTCAACTTGCGCATGAACTTGTAGAATTCTATTTCTGTGTTGAACGACAAAGTGTGGAATGTTGGTACAAAAGATGTGCCCTTATTCAATACCGCCGTTTGTGCCTTTGTTAACGTGACTGAAGAAATATTCACCACTAATGTTTTTTCTGCCTCCACCCTACATTGGGTTGCTTTGTGCCCTCCGCTACCTCTGCGGGTTTTAATGTGCCTGACTCTAGGTTTGTTTGTCCTAACGGTGGGTTGTTGGCGGCTGCACTGATCTCTAAAAAAGAAACTTTAGTGGTTATATGTAGATGGTGCTTCTGCTAGTATATTGTCAACCAAAACCGGTACAGGTGGTCGTGTTAAACGAGTGTCACTGACAGAAACTACACTCTCTTCAGAAGACGAATTCCCGGGTTTTTGGTATGTGCGCTTCTGCGCATACACCTCTGCCCAGGAATATACCTCGTCAAGCTTGTAGTCGATGGTGTCGCGTCTGAACTTGCGAACCTTACGTTCGTGTATCTCTTAAGCATAAAAATCTAATTTTTTGTTAATCCCTTCTAGTGATGCTGTCCAATCTTCTCCTGTCATGCGAGTTTTCAGAGCATCTTGTAATTCATGAATTTCCTGCTCTAAACCTATTAGAACACTAGACAATTCTTCTACTATCAAAAGGATGAGATCTAATGAACACTTGTTTAGTATGGAATACCACTTATCCATGAATTTTTTGTTCATCTTGAACATCATCGGTTTAAGTGGTAATCTCAACCCTCTAGGAATCCTGCTGGCTTTGTGATATTGCACTAAAGTTGTAGCATGCAAACGTTGATTTATTTCACGTCGCATCAAATATTCTAGTTGTCTCAGTTGCTGAACAACCGGACCCTGTGTTACATCAAAAGAACGGACCTCCCGGATGAGGCCATATATATCTTGAGCATCTGATGCACTATAGGCTTTAGTTTCTGCCTTATTTTCTGTGAGATGTAGTATGTCTTCAAATGACATGTTTAATGGTGCTGCTGGTAGCTGTGTCGGGTAGAAAAAAGAAACTATCAAAATTATACAAATCACAGCTTGTGCGCACTCAGGTTAACCAGTACCCAAAATATACTCTATGTTCAAAACTTTTCTAACTTGGTGTGCACTACCTGAAGTGGTTCCACCCTGCCACCAATTCTGATAGAAAATACAGACTAGAGCATAATGTTCTAGACAGGATGTGCACTACCTGAAAACACTCCTTTGCGAGTGTACATAAACAATGTTTACAAATCATTTTAAACATTTTTAGCATAGAAAAATAGTATTATTCATAAATTAACGTCGTTCCCAAAGACCGTAATTATCCAGAAAATATATAAGTGAACCATCAGCCAGAACCGTCTTGATGGTAAAGCTTCTTTCATCCACTTATGTACTGAAAATCCAAAATAATGTAAATTCCAAAAGTCCGTTTATTCAGGTCATAAACAGTGAATTGCTGTTTGCTCCAAGATCCCAATACATTTCGGGTGTAACCAGCACCCTTCTTCAGGGGATATCTATAAGCAAATATATCGAGTTTACATCACTTTGAACAACAAACATATCGATTTAAATAGAAACATAAGAAACAATTAGGGGCAGACCCATACAATCCGGGAGGATCCTAGAAATACATGTATCATAAGATGTAAATCATAAAATCTGAATACAGTCTGCATGTTCTTGCATGAATAATCGCCAGATCTTAGCGATGAAAGTGGCACTGAAGGTGACTAACCACTCAGAAACAGTGAAGATGCCAAACGTACCAATGCACCCTGTGTATAAAATGAAACGATAATGAAGCGGAAAAGAGACCCTTTACTGTCAAAACCATATCTACCTAATTCGAATCCAGTAACGGTCAGCGACCGGAACTACAACAAGTCTGTCAGAATATATATGAAGCAACCTGTGGACCCAAAGAGAACACAATGTCAATAATCGCCAGAGTATGAAGTGCGCACATGAACTTATAAACATAGCTGCTCAAAGAACTCAAAAAATTCTAACTCACCCGACGTCCGAAAGCGCCGCAAATAACCAAGCTTAGTGAATCAGCTGCACATAGATTAAATTCAGTACTGCTAAAACGGTAAACTGGAGACTGTGAATGAAAAAATGAAATAAAAAAACGTTCAAACGAATGCTCTAGAACTAGACCTAGGCAACTCTCAAAAACAAAACAAACTCAGATACACTTACGGAGTCCTCAGTGTTTATGACTCTTCCCAACGCCGCTGCGAGGTGGTGGTAATTCTAAAGAATAAAAAAACTATTCAGAAAAAAGGTTCTCATCCTGCCGTGCCTCGAGTACACCGTGAAACAAAAACCAACTAAACACATAAACTTACTAGTGCAAAGTGCGTCTTCCCCTTCTACCTTGTCTCCGACATCCAAGTGACGAGCCCCGTTACTGTGTGTTCCAGCATTAGTAAACGTGAACGTGCTACGTGCGCTTTTCATCAAAACAGAAGAAGGATGCATGGCAAATGTATACAGCTAAAACGCGGCCATATTGAAAGAGTGCAATTCTTCTGTGAAAGTGCCTTACTTGACCAGTGAAACGAAAAATAACCCAAAAACCGCGAAAATAACACGACTATAATTACTCACAGATCATAACTACCTCCTTATGAGAAAAATAAAATGAAAGAAACTAAAAGATCTTAAACGTGAAACCATCAAAAACTGCGCATCAGAAACTGATGAAAGCATACTGCACTCCCATCATAAAAAGTGAAATACGAGTGAGGAAAGTAATAAGAAAAGGTCCTGTCTGTCCTCAGAAGAGATAGTGACATGAGGTAAAGATCGCAAGTGGGTATTCAAGTCAACAGAAAAAGACCCTACCACTAACTGATGTGGATTTAAACAAATATACAACTTGGAAGATGAAAAAAAGGAAAAAAGATGCTATTTGTCATAGGAAATATAACAAGCTCAACCTGAACTTTACGCTTGTGCCAATACTGTAATATTATTACCTCATCATAAATGAAACCTGGTGTGGTTTTTAAACAAATATAAGACTTAAAAAGTGGAAAAAGAAAAATGCAATCTGTCTTGGGAAATATTACAAACTTAACACAAACATTGTACATGTACCAATGCAGTAATACAATAACCTCATCATCAATGAAACGCATCCTAAAATATACAAATAGTGAAACTCTTTGATTTTTTCGTGGTGTGACATAGTATAATATAACAAAATAAAACATACCATGGTCCCAACATGCGTATTATATGTGAACCAATTCAATGATACTTTATCTTGTGATCATTAGGACATGCGATTAACAAAATGTACCATCTGCCTTATGTCGACTTCGACCTAAATCACTGTCATAAAAGTGCGTATTTCTCGGTTTCAAGTATACATGATGAACCAAAGAGTTGGTGTAAACAAACACATGACCTCAACAACTAAGTGCATGTCTATCTGTGATTACAGTGATGTTATAAAAGTGATGAATAGGCAATGAGCTACCAGTGCCTGCATTACATCAGGCCGTCCTGTACAAATGGTGAACCAAAATCAAAAAATTGTAATGAAAATACTGTGTGCCATCAGTACCACCTAATCAACAATCAGAATTGAGTACTAAGCATGATGTCTTCATAGAAAACATGCTCCCGGATTGTATGGGTCTGTCCCTAATTGTTTCTTATGTTTCTATTTAAATCGATATGTTTGTTGTTCAAAGTGATGTAAACTCGATATATTTGCTGGTATAGGTACTGAAGAAGGGTGCTGGTTACACCAGAAATGCATTGGGATCTTGGAGCAAACAGCAATTCACTGTTTATGACCTGAATAAACGGACTTTGGAATTTACATTATTTTGGATTTTCAGTACATAAGTGGACGAAAGAAGCTTTACCATCAAGACGGTTCTGGCTGATGGTTCACTTATATATTTTCTGGATAATTACGGTCTTTGGGAACGATGTTAATTTATGAATAATACTGTTGTTCTATGCTAAAAATGTTTTAAATGATTTGTAAACATTGTTTATGTACACTCGCAAAGGAGTGTTTTCAGGTAGTGCACATCCTGTCTAGAACATTATGCTCTAGTCTGTATTTTCTATCAGAATTGGTGGCAGGGTGGAACCACTTCAGGTAGTGCACACCAAGTTAGAAAAGTTTTGAACATAGAGTATATTTTGGGTACTGGTTAACTCGCAAAGGAGTGTTTTCAGGTAACTTACCAATAGTGGCATTTTCAGAATTGTAATTTAAAATCTGACTTCACCATAAGTTATGATTTTGAATTAGGATTCCAGAGATACCAAACTTGAGTGTGAAGGAAGTGACCCGATTAGGGTCACCCAGGTCACTCATGACCACCTGTCAGCCTTCCACACAAATGAAGAGTCGGTCAGACAGTAGAGAATACAAACCAAAGGTATTTTATTTCAGGTACACTCAAGTGGAGTCCGGTCTGACCAGCCTCCTTGGATTGCTGCAGAGGGACTGACTTCAGCCAGTATAGCAACACATGAAATACAATTCAGAACCAATAATGACACGCCCTCACTGGAAATTTCCAGTTGGTAGCTGGTGAACAAAGGAGGTACAGAAGGATGGGTCTAGGTCTTGAGACTGGGTACATGCTATCTCAACGCCAAGGTCACTCTGCCTGCGCCCACCGCTCTAAGGGTGGGAGCAGGCCTATCTACAGGGAAAGGTATGAACTAGCAAAGACAGTGTATTCATTAGCACAGCGAAGCTCAGCCTTGGAGAAACAAAAACAAAACTATTGCAGCTGCTTTCAGCTGAGGCAGACAGAGGGTGAGACAGAAGTTAGTTTCGATTATGGCTCAAAATGGAGGCTGAATACAAAATAGTGCAGCGAATGCTAACTTAAGTCGTACAATGCATAGAGAATTCGGTTAAAAACATTTCTATTCCAACAGACCCTCATTTTAGCATTTGCTAAAGCATTTTGTTACGGTCTAGGAACAAATAACCTCTTACAGAAGATATGTACTGCTACTGCAAGCTGATATATGCATTGTCAATATTCAAAAATACCTTCATCAATCAGCATAAGATCATTGATATCTTCCATCATCATGATAGTGGCATTAGTGTCATGTACTGTAAATTTTGGCTTAGGCTTTAGAGTGTTCACACAATAGGCACAACAAGCAGGGAGGCAGTGGATGCAAAGACAACATGTGAAGATAATACCAGCAATTGCAACCAGAAAGATAAGAATCTTCCAACCCCAGGACGTGAATATACCCCAGAACCATCCGGAGAGATTCCAAGTACCATTTTCTTGGTGTGTGTCAGATGAAAGCCTATACAACTTCTGTATGGCAGCATATACATTGGGGGCGTGGTCTGGGATGTACACACAGCAGCTACTGCCAATAACATGGCAGGCCCCTCCCCGATCAGGAAGAATGACGTCTAACACCATCCTTTTTTGTAAGGTGATGAGCCTCGTAGCCTGGAGCTCAGCAGTAATATTGGTCAGAATCCCTGCTGTTGTATTAATAACCCCCTCTACAACTCTCGTGAGCCGACGAATGTTAAGACTATTGGACATGGGGCCCCAAAAGGGTACAATACTCTTCATGGCATCTTCAAACTGTTGCAAAGTGGTATCTGTCTGATCTATATCTTTTGTGTCAATAACCCTTCTCACTCGGGGCAAGTATACACTCCTGCGCTGCAGCTGATGGTCTTTACGGTAATTGGGCAGAGCAACATACACCGGGGGAAGAAGAAAAGAGAGGTAACATCTGCCTGACCATCCCCTAGGCAACTAGACATAGGCCCGGGATCCACAAACGAAGTAAACATTAGGGGGCAAAACCAAAGGTGGACTATTAATCGTGCTAAGTGGGTAGGTGAAATTACATTCACTGTCCCCCACCTCTATCTTCCCCCTTCCCTGAACACAGAAGGCAGCTGCGGAGCTGACCACGGACACGGTATTGGCTTATCCCTAGTCACATTACGGTCTTGGAAGGAGCGGAAGTACTCAGATGTATTGAACTTCTGGAAATCAGCCATTTCCATTTGAAGCCATGTGCTATTCTTTACCTTGTCATATTTGCGCATACAGGAGTTTGGGGACAAAGTACCAGAGATGTTTAGTCCTGCCTTACCTATGGGAGTAAACCCATGATAGAAACGTATATAATCAGTCACAGTGTTAGAATCAGCAGGTGTCATAACCTGACGAAAGTGGTGGAAATGGTGGTGTACCATAACAAGCAATTCGAACCAGCCCTCACAGCTTCCAAGGTATGACAAAGGCATGGACAACAGATTATCTCTCTTATGGGTAACCGAGGGGAGCAACCTGCAAACCCAACAATTCGTTGTGTTAGATACATTATGAACTTGATGCAACATCTGTATAAAAGCATTATCAGTGTAGGTCTTGCGGTGTTCTCCTTAAGATGTGTTCAAGGGAATGGGTGTTGTACTAACCAAAGTGTGTACAGGATACCTTTCCTCCAGAAACCAGGATATTCCCAATACAATTATTAGCCCTATGGCAACTATCGATGCAAAAACTATCTTACTTTTTGTGGACCAACCCCGCACTGGACGCAGAGGTGCAAATGGCTGTTCTTCTTCAGTAATAGGCCGACCAAACGGATACATTGTAAAGCAAAGGAAAAGGGAAAGCAAGAAAGCTAATGGCAAGGGGCAAGTGTGCCCAGCGTCCATCTGAGCCTCACTGGTAGGCTCCTATTGTTCATCAACGTTGGCGCTCTTGAGCACCGGCGGTGGAGCTGCTCAGTCCTAGCTCGCGATGAATCCCACATCGTCCAGGATACCGTACCCCCCTCCAGGGGAGCACGTCCGGTCTATCCTGTCCAATGTCCGAACAATGCACCAATCTTGCCTCACCCTAAGCTGACACTGTTGGTACTATAGGCAAAGTACAACCTAACTTGCGCAGTCCATCCCTACTAATCTGACTTCTCCTTTGGTGCACTGTTCTTCTCTCGAGGGCGCAAATTGTACCTGGCTACACCAGGCACAGAGGGGTCAGTAAAAAGGGGCTCAGACACAGAGGGGCCAGTGGAAAGGGGCTCTTGAATGGCCTTGATCTCCGGGGGCACTGCCGCATTTAACACCATGGTTTTCGGCCTCCGTTTGGGTCCACGTGAGCATGGCATCCGAGAAGGGGACAAATCGTGGGACTTGCTCGATTCCTTCTTTGACCCACTGATCGTAGGGTAAGGGCAGGGGTACTCTGCGGCAATGGTGGGCATGAATCCAGTGCTTTCGGCCAGCGACCTTGATGGCTGTGCGGGTGGTGAGGAGGACCTGGATTGGTCCCTTCCAACGGGGCTCCAAACACCTTTTCTGCTGAAAATTCCTCACCAGGACAAAATCCCCAGGCCGAATATCATGACCTGGCCCCTCGGGTACTGGCGGCAGGGAGTCTTGGATCTGTTGGCGAATAGAACGCAGACTTTTAGTTAATTCATACAGATAGTCTGTCAGCAAAGGGTACTCAATTTCGGAAAACCTACGCGGACGCAGAACGCCCCAGACATTTGCCGGGCGTCCGAACACGACCTCGTAGGGTGGCAATCCTGTCCTAGAATGAGCTGTCGTTCTTGTGGACAAAAGGGCTAATGGTAAAGCATCTGGCCACTGCAACCCTGTGGTCTCCTGAATCTTTGCCAATTCCAGTTTGAGAGTACCATTGTACTTCTCAACCAAACCGGCGGACTGGGGGTGGTTTGCAGCATGAAACATTTGTCTGATATGTAGTCCCTCGCAAACTAGCTGAATAACCTTGGCATTGAAATGATTTTCGTTATCACTCCAGATCAAGTGGGGCAAGCCGAAACGAGGAAAGAACTCCTTCAGGAGTATCTTTGCAGTCGCAATAGCTGTATTTTCCTTAGTGGGATAAGCCTCAACCCATTTACTGAACGCACAAACAACCACCAGCACATACTTCAAATTATTGACCCTGTCCATCTCTATATAATCCATTTGAAGGACCTTAAACGGGAAAGTGGGGGGTGCAAAATTATCAGGTGGTGTGGGGGTACCCTTGCCAGGATTGTGCATCATGCACACCATGCAGTATTTCACTAAATGGGCAGCTGTCTTGGGGATATCATTCTGCCACACGGGGTCCAACAACTTGCAAATACCCTTAGCACTGATGTGAGATGGGCCATATGCCATTGTCGCTACAGGAAGAACATATGCATCTGGCAACATCCATCTCTGCTTCCCTGACTTATCAATCCAACATCCCTCATCATTCAAACTTGCTGTACTTTCTTGCCACACTGCTAACTCCTCCAACGTGGCTTCTCTCTGGATTTCCTTGACATTTTCGAGTGTATCCTCAAACATTGAAGCCTCGGGCACCCACCTAGCGGGACCTGCTACAAACATTCTTTTCATCTTCGTGCGGGCTGTCTCCTTAGCTGTCTGATCTGCAAAAGCGTTCCCCTCACCCACCTTGTCAGTAACCTTCCTGTGAGCACTGCACTTCACAATCGCCAATTTCTTAGGGAGCACCAGGGGGGACAGAAGCCTATATATGAGAGGACCATGCTGAATGCGGGTCCCATGTGAGGTAAGGAACCCTCTCTCTGCCCAGAGCCGCCCAAAATGATGGGCCACTCCGAAGGCATACTGGCTGTCAGTATAAATATTAACAACCAGTCCCTCGCTCAACTCACAGGCTCTAATAAGGGCGACTAGCTCGGCTGCCTGGGCGGACTGATATGGAACTCGTGATGTCTCAACTACCGTGTGCAGGGTAGTAATTGTGTATGCTGCAGTGGTACTGCCAGCTGGTAATTTGAAACAAGAGCCATCGACATATAGTTCCCCTTGGGGGTCAGATAAGGGAACATCAGTCAAGTCTACCCGTCCCTTTGTCTCTTCCTCCGTCCGAAAAATGCAATCGTGTATGTCAAGTTCCTCATTCTCAGAAGGGAGGGATAGTAACATGGCTGGATTCAGAGTGGCACAGCTTTTGATTGTGATATGCTTTTGGAAGAGCGTCGGCTCGTAACCGGTCAGACGCGCACTGGTGAGGTGCTGTGTCCTTGTCTTATTCAAAAGTGTATCCACAGCATGACTGTGAGGTCCGTATCGAGTACGATTCCCGCCGATTGTCTTATTGAGACGGCCATGGCCGCGACCGCTCTTAGACAGCTCGGGAGGGCTCGGGCGACAGGGTCAAGTACAGCAGAAAAATAAGCACTCGGCCGTTGCTTATCCCCAATTTTTTCTGTTAAAACAGAAAGCGCGCAACCAGCCGTCTTGTGTACGTACAGGACGAACGACTTGGTATAGTTAGGAGTACCAAGCACCGGAGCCGAGCAAAGTGCAGTTGTCAATTGCTCAAAAGACTGCTGACACTCTGGCGCCAAGGCAGGGGTTCATGCACGTCTTTAGTGGTTAGTATAAGCAAAGGTTTTGTTAGGAGGGAATAGTTTGGGATCCATTGGCGACAATAAGAAGTAATGCCAATAAAAGCGCGCACATCTTTCTGAGTTTGCCGAACAGGCATTTTCACAATGGTACTGATGCGCTCAGGGGTCAATCGCCTACCCTCCTTTGACAGTAGGTGACCTAAATAGGTGACCTCCTGTCGACAATACTGGAATTTGGAAAGGGATACCTTATGACCATGGTCAGCTAAATGAAGCAACAATTTGACTGTATTGTCTCTGCAACCTTGTTCTGTATCTGAGGCGATGAGCAGATCGTCAACATATTGGAGTAAAACATTGCCTGCGGGAATCGACAAAGAATCACACTGACCTTTTAATGTCCGAGTATAGATACTCGGACTCTGTATAGCCTTGAGGAGCGCAACAGAATCTAAAACTTCTACCAGCTAGGGTAAACCCGAACAAGTACCTGCTGTCAGGATGAATAGGGATGCTGAAAAAGGCATTTTTCAAGTCAATGACAGAAAAGAATTTAGCAGAAGAAGGGATCATCGTCAATAGAGTCGTAATGTCAGGGACCACCAGAAACTGGGGATTCACTATTTTGTTAACTTCGCGCAAATCAATCACAAAGCGATAAACATCTTCATGATATTCAGAGGGACCTGAAGGTGTCCGTTTGAGGATCGGAAGAATGGGACTGTTACAAACATTAGCAGTCGTCTCCTCAACCACTCCTTTCTCAATCAAATCTTGCACAATTTTGATCAAAGCACGCTCACCTGCCTGTGGTATCTTATACTGAGGAATGCGGGGTAAAATTGCACCTTCCTTGACACGAAACGAAACAGGCGATATCTGCAACAAACCCACATCCGTGTTGCCCGTTGCCCACAGTGTGGGTGGCACATTTTTTAATTCAGCAGGGAGAGGCGCATCTTTCGACAGGCACTGCGTAGCACACACAACATTCGGACCCACTGTCATGTAGACACCCTCCGGGGAGCAATAAATAGTGGCACGCAATTTCTTCAATAGATCCAAACCCATCAAATTCTCTCCACAATTGGACGTCAGCAAGGGGTTTGGAAATGGGGCTCACAACCGGTACACCAGAAAATCCTACCGAAACATTATTATGGCCTGACAGAGCCGCCCCAGGGAATGAGAAATAGAACTGTTAGTCGCACCTGTGTCCACCAAAAACTCCTTAGTCGTACCATGCACGTCCGCACTAACATACCGACCTCTTTGGTCTACAGGTATCAAAACTGGTCCCTCACCCTGTCCTCGGCTGTCCTAACTGTAAGACATCCCTGTTACCTCATCCGTATCATAATCATCATGGTAGTACTGTTTACCCCGAGGGTCGTCAAAATAGTTCTGGTCAGTACGACCCTGTGATGTCTCAACTGACTGAACCCTGTCCTGGCCACCGTCTCCACGTCCCCGTCCACGAGACCCTTGTCCTCTTGGGACCACCACCTTCTGCAAAAGCACAGGACACTCGCTGCGCCAGTGCCCCTCCTCCTTACAGTACGCACACTGGTTCGGTCCCACAGGCGTAGTATTCCTGCATGTTCAAGGAAGCTGTTGGGCCATACCACCACGTCCTCTTCCATTCCCTCGAGAAGCCTGTTGCAACAACACCTTCGTCTTCAATTCTTTATGCTTTTTCTCCACTTTCTCCTTCTCCTCATTTTCCCTGTGCTCATAATATTGCGCCATATTCAAGATAACAGATGGAGAAGATGTGGACCAGGTGCTCTCGGAAGCCTGCAATCGCGTTGCAATCTCGGGGAGCAAATTCGAAACAAATCTACTAACAAACAAACGCACACCACCTTCAATCGACAAGTCCTGTCCACTATAATCCAGAAACGCACTTCAAACCGGGTGAAAAAATAAGACACACTCATCTGTCTTCTGGCGGCAAGCCGATAACTTGTCCCAATCAATCTTTTGGGGTGGAATAAGAGAATGCATATACGTGATAATTCGGCCAGGCAAAGCTATTATCTCGTCCTTAGGCTTCTCACCAGGCTTCCTCTCCTGGTCCCATGCTTTAATCTGATCCCAGGTACCACCCAATTCCACAACGTGGTCCTGCGTGTGCACCTGTCTCCAAATATCAACGGGAACCAATAAACCAAAGAACATTTCAATATCCACTAGTGTCATCACTGTCGATGAAGCGGCCTCAGTCTATTCCTTATAATATGCAGTAGGATTTTTCCTAGGGTCGGGTAGCTGAGTCTTAAGGGACAAAACCTCACTCCTTTTCCATGGAGTATAAACCCATTGCTCTTGGAAACAGGCCTCTACCCTTGGTCTAGTAACAACATCATGCTGATCCCGTAGCTCCGGTATTTCAGGGTGATATATGGGGTGCACTTCCCTCATCGGGTACTGGGACACCATCTTTGGGCTCTTCTGGAGCAATCTACTTCGATAAGCAACCAACGTCGCAACATTACCAAAAACCTGACCAGGCGCCATATCAGCTACGTAGACCTGATCCTTAATATCATAAATAACCTGTGGTGCTGCCCCATTGAAACACTGCTCCCAAAGCCCAATCAGAGTAGCCGACATGTGTTTAAGAGTTAATATGAATGGGGTAAACCGTAAGACCACTGGACCCGGGTATTTATATGGTACAACAAAGAAATGGTCACAGTGGAATTCTATTACATTCCAGCTTGAAGGAGACCGATTTCAATTATGCATGTAAACAATTTAACATCACCACAAGGAATCAATGAATAATTGTGATTTAATTTTGATCACAAACATTGGAAAGAGTAAGCATGAATCAAATGGATAATACAAGCACCTAGTTCATCATTCTGATTTGTACATTTATTGTATTATCCATTTGATTTATGCTTACTCTTTCCAATGTTTGTGATCAAAATTAAATCACAATTATTAATTGATTCCTTGTGGTGATGTTAAATTGTTTACATGCATGATTGAAATCTGTCTCCTTCAAGCTGGAATGTAATAGAATTCCACTGTGACCATTTCTTTGTTGTACCACGACATGTGTTTAAGGGCATGCTGCTGCACAAAAGGCTCATAATCTTTCATCACATTCCACACATCCTCCACGCCATAAATGGAATTCCGGGCCCACTGCGCAGCCTGATTAGCTGCTACCTGTTTTTCAGCCTCCCCCACGTCAGATCGTATCAACGTTCGCCCTAATCGGTCCTTGAATTTCGTCCAGTCTCTATCCTCAGGGCCACATACTGGCGTCTCAGTATTCTGCAATGTTGGGGAATGGAGGAAGACAGTGGGAGTGATAACAGAGGTACTGGGCATTAACGTCGCTGCTGGCTGGGTAGTGGGTGTAAGAGCTGGTGAAAGAGATGCCGAAGCAATAGGTGTTGCCGGAATGCTGGCAGTCGTAGTTGCCACAGACGGCAAAGACAGGACAGAAGGTGCCGTGGCCAAGGCAGACGGAGCAACAGTAGCAGAGACAGAGACAGCAGAGACAGAAGAACCGGGCAGCTGGGTCTGCGGGGGAAGTACGGGATATAGCCTCTTCAGGGCATACGGGGCGGGGGTCGAGCATCTAGCAAATCTTCAACAAAAGCGTAATTTTCCTCTCGGACTGCATAAGACTTATCAATATTCAGTCAGAACTTACTATCTTCACGTTCAATTCCTATCTCCTGCTTCTCTCTATCATGCGCTACAGCTTTCTGAGTCAATGTCTGCATTCTCCCATTCCGGGCCTCTTTCTCTGCTTTTATTCGCCTCTGTTTAGCCTCCTTTTGCCATGTTCTGAGGGAATCAAGCATCGACTGCCTACTCCTTTTCGCAAACAATTTCTCCTGAAGAAAATTAATTTTCTGTTCATCAAAAGTGCCCGTCAACGGCCACTGCAACTCTGCATTGTCCCTCGTATATTTGTGCCATAACTTACTAAACATAATAATGGCCAATGCCATGCTTTACGTACATATCAAAATTTGGAGTGCCTTCCGGAGGCGCTGGCTGACTTTATTCCAATTGAGCATCAGCAGAACAACAACGACAACAAGAAACCAAGAAGCGACTTAGGCAGGGCATTTTCAAAAGTAGGCCAAATTCGTTATGTCGCCTAATGAAGTGTTCAAAAACACCTCGTATCCAAAGCAGACCTCAGACCGTACCAAAGACAATTCAAAATCGGTCCTCAGACCATACCAAAGACCAACCAAAATGGTACCATATCCACAAAGAATCAAAGCAAACTCACCTGGTGCACACAGGCCAAACGAATTTATTCTCCACTGCCGACTCTTCGGACCAAAAGGTCAGATCCAAGGGTATCGCCGTTCAGGACCCCAGTCGAGATGACCGCTGGACGAGGCACCGCCCGGTCAGACAGACGGGGCAGCTGCGAGTTCAAGACTCTCTCGTGCAGGGATCCCTGGTCCACCTGTCCGATCCGACGTGGCCCGACCTCCCCACCCGTCCGCGGGCAAGGATGAGCCACCCGATGGGGTCCCTGTTCGGGCACCAACTGAAGGAAGTGACCTGATTATGGTCACCCGGGTCACTCACGACCACCTCTCAGCCTTCCACACAAATGAAGAGTCGGTCAGACAGTAGAGAATACAAACCAAAGGTATTTTATTTCAGGTACACTCGAGGGGAGTCCAGTCTGACCAGCCTCCTTGGATTGCTGCAGAGGGACTGACTTCAGCCAGCATAGCAACACATGAAATACAATTCAGAAGCAATAATGACACGCCCTCACTGGAAATTTCCAGTTGGTAGCTCGTGAACAAAGGAGGTACAGAAGGATGGGTCTAGGTCCTGAGACCGGCTACATGCTATCTCAACGCCAAGGTCACTCTGCCTGCGCCCGCCGCTCTAAGGATGGGAGCAGGCCTATCTACAGGGAAAGGTATGCACTAGCAAAGACAGTGTATTCATTAGCACAGCAAAGCTCAGCCTTGGAGAAACAAATGAAAAAAACTATCGCAGCTGCTTTCAGCTGAGGCAGACAGAGAGTGAGACAGAAGTTAGTTTCGATCATGGCTCAAAATGGCGGCTGAATACAAAATGGTGCAGCGAATGCTAACTTAAGTTGTAGAATGCATAGAGAATTCGGATAAAAACATTTCTATTCCAACAAGTGGGCTATCTGGTCCCATTTGGAAATTTCACTTATAAAAATGTAATAGGCAACTCCAAAGTTATCCTATAGGATAGATAAGCCTTGCAGTAGTGAAAAACAAATGTAAGAGTTTTTCACTACCAGGACATATTAAACTTAAAAGTACATGTTCTACTTTTTGAATACATTGTACACTGCCCTCTGAGCTGTCCAGGGCCTACCCTAGGGGTGACTTATATGTATCAAAAAGGAAGGTTTGGGCCTGGCAAAAGGTTTAGTTTGCCAGGCCAAAATGGAAGTTTAAATTGCATGCACATGCTCTGCAATGGCAGGCCTGAAACACGCTTCAAGGGCTACTTAAGTGGGTGGCACAATCAGTGTTGCAGGCCCACTAGTAGCATTTCATTTTCAGGCCATGGGTACACATATTAACACTTTACTAGGGTCTTCTAAGTAAATTAAATATGCTAACTGGGTGTATGCCAATAATACCATGTTTAGAGGAGAGAGCACTTTAGCACTGGTTAGCAGTGATAAAATGATCTGAGTTTTAAGGCCAGCAAAAACGAGGTCCTAAAAATGGAGGAGGAAGGCGTAAAAAGTTGGGAGGAAGACCACCCTAAGGCTGACAGGTCTCACAATTGTTATAATTATTATTATTATTACTGTCCTTTGGGATCATTATGTTACATAAAAGAATCACAATGCAAAACCTCAAATTAAATAGCAGTTAAGCAGCAGAAAGAAAAAGGAGAAAAAGTTGCTGACTGTGAACAGTCTATGCCTGGTGCCAATGAAAATTAAGCCGAGTTGTTGCCCCAGGTATATCAAATCTGGGGGCTAATAGCACTGCCAAAATCAGAGCTGAGACTTTGTTATGACCCTAGACCATTCAGATATGTGGGTGTCAACACTCTGAACTATAAGAACATTATCTTAGAAGGGTTTCGCTGGCATATCAGGGGAAGGTCTGTGCCAAACTAATTAATATTTTGTTTAAAACTCCCAAAAGGGTCCTTATATGATAAGACCCTGATTGGCTTTAAATTGCTTGCATAAGATATCACAAAAAGTGCCTTAGAAGCAAAGTAACCCTTTGTCCTGCTTGAACAATTCAATTTTGGAAGTGGTAAATTTGCAAGAAAATTAAGGTAAAGGGGGTCAAAAATGCTGGCTTGCTCTGGGTGGAGTAGCTTAATGTGTTACTTATTATGATAAAGTATATTGAACTTAGCATGCCACCAATTTATAATGACAGACAATACATTTGAGTCTTCAAATCATGTAGAGTACATAAATTCAGCACCATTTACCTATGAGCTGTACATGAGGGTACCCCTGATGATGTTGGCGTATCCAGGCCACCCTTCTAAAAAGGGTGTTAAAACCAATGAGATGGGGAAGACAGATGCAAACTCTGCGGGTAAACACTATGGCCAAATGCTGAAAAGGAGAAAAGGGAGTGAATGGAAGCATGTGTGTGATGCAGCTTAATTTTCTATACCTTCGGACTCTGGTGTAATGGTCAAACTGATTGCGCCACAAGTCGTATGGACCATTGGTTAATAGCTGGATATGTATTCTTGGAACTAACAGCAGAACAACAATTTCAAATTACAGCAAAACCTATTAAGGTCCCCAAGAATGACAGAGAGGATGGTTTCCAAATTGTGAAGGTTTATTAGCAAATTTATCAAAGTTACAGGCTTCAGTCATTAAGTAAATCAATTAATCTGGTGAGCATAAAATTTTATATTGTGCAACACTTCAATTGATCCACCAATATATATCAGCTAGATGAGAATGCAAATCATCATAAGGTACCAAATGCAGAACAGAGGAAGTATCGGTTACATAAAGGAACTTCCCTAGACTAAATAAAGCATTGAAAGATGGCAAGGAAAAATCTTAAGAAGAAGGTTTCAGCCTGAAATGAATCAAGTTAAAGTTCAGGGCAAAAGGACATAAGCATTCAAGAGCTAGCTCAATAACTAGAAATATGGGATCTCAAGTAGCAGAGTTGGGGAAAGAACTTCCCTTGGCAAAGTCAGGAAAGGATCTCCTTTACTATTCTAAGACAAACCATTAAAATGCATTGCATATTCTCCAGAAAATCTTCCCACCAGCTCCCCCAAACTTGGACCAATCAGGTTTCTCTGTCTCCCTGTAGCACATAAACTCCCCTAGTTCCCATCATCGAACAAAGACACACACATTTGCTCGGCCTTGAATGTATCACCGGTCCACACTGCATGGTTCAGGAGGATCTTTCTCATCCTCATGCACGGTGTAAATTACAATAAACTTCTAATTAAAATTATCTATTCTAATATTTCTAAAGCAAAACAATGATCTACTCTTCTAGCTTTTGAAGCTTGTGAACGCACATTTCAAATCAATATTATGTTTAACAAGGAAAAGCTTTAAAAAACTGAGGCCTGCTCGCAGTTAGCCCAATGTTAAGAATACACATTTGGTTAACATGAGTATACTATAGGTAAATGATTATGGCTCAATTATATAAAGTGTGGCTTCTTTATACTTATATAGGCACACATTAACACTCAATTAACATATGAATAATAAAGATTAAGGAATATAAAACTTACATTGCTCCATGTGAAAAATTGAAATCATTAGCAAGAACGGGAACCAAAGTTGAGGAAATAGCAAGAGAAGTGGCTCGAAAGGTTGAAAAATACTTCAATAATATGAAGCAATACAAAGTTGGAAATAAAGATACCAAATCCTGTTGTGTGGGTAGAACTCCTCAGAGGGCAGAGTGGTTTTGTGCAACAAATCCCCTCTTCTGACTCACTCCCAGACCACTATTCTTCATCCAGATCCCTGCCCGAAAAATGTGTCTCAGAGAACAAACTCATCCCAAATCCTTTGCTCTCATAATCATCCCTGAAACATCGAACTACATATTACAAATCTCATGTATATGCTCCTTCATATTAGATCAACCAATGCACATCATTGGAACAAGGACAGTCACACTAATTGGACGCTGTGCATTATGAACTCAAACACAACAAATAAGGAAGTGATGGTGCATTCATCTTTAAAAACGTTATGCAATCCAAACTAATTCTTATCACCACATTCACCCTCTTTAAAAGCCTTACATTTGACATCTCTGCCTCACTATGTCCAATTATTTACCACTCACTCGAGATTATTGATCAGCTTACTGCACATATTACTCAAAAGAAAATGCTCTGTGGCAAAACATATTTCTTGGTTACTTCAACATCAACTGAGGAAATTCTAAATCCAAATATTACCGCAAATTAAAAATTCTTCTGCCTGTAAACAATAAACACCAGTTCGCATCAATCCTGGTCCAGGCCAATCCTCCTACATTTCAAATACCTCAATGGTAAAATTTATTATTCTAATTCAAATAATTTGATCACATTCTTGTAGCTTTCTCGTGCCAACTACCTACTTATCTCCTCTCTATGAAAGAACAGCTGAAACACATAGATATGCCCTTTAAAAAGAATGATAGAATCTACCTCTGAAATCATCTACCTCCTAAATTCATCAACCTTGGTTCTGGCATGGATAGACAATACACTAACGGATTACAACAACATTATTCACAATATCAGGGACTTGGATGTGGGTTTTCTTTTTATTAAAACATGCTAAAAACCAATTCAACCATTGATTAATGGCTCCCTACTCAAACTAAGAATAAATTAACAAAATTCTTTCAAACGTTAGGTATTGTTACATTTCACACATTATCCATCGTATGTGTAAAGTAATCATTAAGGTATACAAATTTGCCAGACTGACACCAAGAACATTTCCCCATTTAGGAGCAAATCTCCAGCTGTTCTAATGCTGCAGACACCACCTTCATAATCATTAATGCAAATAGCTTGGAGCTGGCCAACTGCTCATCATCTTTTTTAGTCAACAAATGAAAGGATTTTTCTTTTCTTCTCTGATAAAATTAACATAATCACAGACATTATTTAAAGTAACCACTCCCATTACAGAAAAGCCCTCCCAAAAAGATTGACATTTTGGAACATGTTTTCCTTTCTCACAACAGATGACCCATCCAAAGGGCAAACACTCAGGCTATTTTAAAGACATTATTTGCAGCTGAGATCATCAAGTCAAATTTTCAAAAATGCTTGGTGTCTGACTAACAATATCCTAGGGCTCTCATGGTATTTTTATCAATTTGCTAAACATGAAACAGATCTCTCTCTAAGCTTGAAAAAAATCAACCCTAAGATTTTAATTATTTCTGGGAACAGCCAATGAACACTGTGGCCTTCGTTATTATAGCCAGAATTACTCATCCGGCTGGTAACTACTAAGACTGGCCATATCAGGACTTTTAATTGATGCTGTAGATCTCTATATGGCAAAAAATTACTTTGGATTTTGGGTTCAACCTACACTGGGATCAAAGACTGCTTTCTGTACCAGCTTGCGGGTAAAGCAAGAGTATGACCTCTAACCAATATATTGGAAGGAGATCTGCTATCAGATCAAATGGTCATTAATTCCTGAGGATGATGGGGTCAAGCATTTTAAATTAATAAAGATTTTCTTTTAAGTCAAATGTTAATAAATAATATAAAGACAGGTCAACACTCACAGCTTTGCAATTGACTTTTGTTTCGGAAAATCATAAAAGTAGGGATGAGTTATTCTGTTTTATATTATATCTGCCTAATCGGGCAAACGTCATGAAGTGAAACCATTTTTTCTGATTTCACCCAGCTAAAAGAGGCATATTAAAAAAACTCACAGCTTTGCTTTTCCATGTACATCGTTGGCTTCAGGATGCCTTTAGTAGGACATCCTGAAGAAGCAGAATGTGAATATGTAGGCTGTGTACCCTTCTGCGATTGCTTGTCAGTGCAACGATTGGTAGGAGCTTCCCTAGTTAATATCAAAGTTAATATTACTACTAGATCCCAGGAAAATGTGGCCCTAAGAATGGAGACTTCTGTGCAGTTTGTTGTACAGGTATTTGTCAGCTACTCGATGGAGCACAATACGGTGTCATGAATGGTCCTTTTCTTGTGCACAGAAAGTACAGAATGATTTGACAAAGGCTTTGAAGAGACCACATTGTTTTGACTTGGGGGCCGATTCCGATCTCGGCCGGTAGGGCTCCGAATCGGATTCGGCTTTACCGGATCCGATTCGGAGCCCTGTTTCCCGACCGAACCGTACGCGGGTCCGGCCGAGCGAGTACGATGCGAAATCGCCGACCGACTCGTCCGGGCGTCCCGACCGCTCCGACCGACTCGCTCCCGGCTCGAACCGCTCCGACCGACTCGCTCGGACTCGACTCGCACCGCGCAATGGAGACGTTTCCCGGCCGGGTAAGTACGATGCGCGCCGCGAGCAGTCCGACCGAGCCGCGCACTCCGGCTCGTAAGAGCTGTCGGAGCCGTACTTTGGGGGTCCGTGTCGGACCCCCTGTACGCGTAGCCGCGCGAGTCGCACACAGGGGGACCCATGGGTCCCCCTACCTGTGCGTGTACGGCGCGAATCGCTTCGCCGCGTACCCGCTGTAGGGGGCGCCCTTGTCCGACTCGCACCCATTGAGTCAATGGGAGCCCGCGTACGCGTTGTGCGACCGGCTCCCATTGACTTCAATGGGAGTCCGACCCGACTCTGAGTCCGATAACATACGGACGCATCGTACTCGTTCGGTCGGACTGCACGGGTCCGATTCGGTCGGAAATCTCTCCGGGTCCGGCTCGGTCGGAGAAATTTCCGGCCCGAATCGGAATCGACCCCTAAGTGATTTAAATTGTAATTGGTAACACAGCCTTGCTTCTTAAAAATGGTCAGAAATATTTTTAAAAGCAAAAATAAGCAGTTTAACTTTAAATAAAGGATCTAGGTTATGGAAATTTTTTGGAAAGGGTGTCCAATTGACCCTAAGGAATATTTAGTACATTGTTCACATATATTATTTTCTGAAAATATTTGACAAACCCTCAGTAAACCGCAGGATTTTAAGAAGCCTGAAAGTTGAAAAAGCCATTAGTCAAGATGGTTTGGAATCCTCTATCTTCAGTGATTGCCTGGTTGGCTGAATTGCTAAAACCTTACTAAAGTTATAGTCCCAGTTCAACGAGTGTCAGTTTTCAGGAGAAAGGATGGTTTATGGTACTGTTTGAAAAAGGTCACAGGGTTGTTGCAAAGCCTTGCAGGAAAATTACATTACCGGATATATCTGGAAAAATGTTACGCAATTGTAATATGGGCAGATTCAAGGAGTGGACAATGGATAACAAAAATTCCTGTGAGTAAGGCTAAGTCCAGAAGGGATCATACTACAGTGGAAAATTGACTGTTTTTAAAAACATTGATCAATTTTTTTTTTTTACTTTGTGAAGGGGATTTCATTGCTTTCCTTGCTCAGGTTTTGGTTTCATTAAAGGATGGTGCTTTGAATAAAATTGGATGAACTGGATGTGGATGGTGGCATTGATTAAATCGATGTATGAAGCACCAAATGTAAAAGATGCCAGTGCTTAGCTGGCATGAAAATGATCCCCATCAAGTCACTTTGTGAGTCTTACATGGTTTTGTGCTAGCCCATGGTTTTTCTTCTCTATAGCTCTGATTGTTTAATTGGGGAAATTTGTTTGGTAAGAGGATGATCCAATGCCAACTCTTTATGATGATTTGCTCTATCTAGACAATACAATTTTGATTTCCCAATCATGTAAATACCAGCAAAAACATCTGTTGTATGCCAGTGAGTACTTTGGAAATTGACATTTGAACCCCATTCTCTCAAGAACAAAGATTAATTCTTTTGAAACAAAAAGCAGAAGAGATCCTTTTTTCTCAATAATAAGAGACTCGTTAATTCTCCTAGCTTAAGTGCTTTATTCTGAAAATCCAGAAACAGAATAAACATGAAACTATCCTGGTTAGAGGCATAGCCACACGCTTAAGAGATGTCATCCCTTTCTATTTTAAATATCCGGGTTGCATCTTTAAGAACGATATAAAGGTCTATTAAAAGTAAGATTGTTCCTATAGCACTTCATTGGTAGTAAGGTGTTCCAAGAGTCGAACCAGCTATTCCTTCCTTTCTCTTTGATACCCCTTACACTGCATTTGTTGCCCATGGTCCCAGGTAAAGAAGACCATGGTAGTAGCAGAAAGTAACAAGAATTGCCATACCCAATAGGTCTCCCTTGCCCTATTGCCCTGGAGGATGCTTTTACAGCTGCTCACAGGCATTGGCTTTGTCAAGGCTTTTTTGGCTTGCACACATTTTCAAATGCAATTTTGCTGGGAAACCATCTTGAAATGGAAATATCTATAATTTATTATTGTTGTATCATTACAAAAAGGCCACCTATTGTGTCTATGTCCTGCAAAAATGTGCATTGTGATACCATCTTGGAATGGTACAATAATAAAGTATAGAAAATACCATTTCAAGATGACCCGGTGGACAGAAAGCCCATTAAACCATGAGGATAAAAATCTAATTGAAAAAGGTATGCTGTGGGGAACTGTCCTAGCATTGGATAGTCTCCCTGATTCCCTAAGATCTAGACAATTTTTATGCCCGCTCAGGGAGGCAGATTGGGATTTATCCACTTAACAACCAGATAAAAAAAACCTATAAAAAGATGTGGGGTGGTAGCTTTGCAGTCCTAACAACTGGTAGCCTCCCCGATTTACCCACTGGCCCGAAAGATTAAAGTTTTTTTTTATAAACAGTGGGGTTGAAAATGACCCATTCTGGCATTGATCTGGCCCTATTCCCCTGGGTCCTCAACAGTTTTTCTGCCCCATAAAGGGGAAAAATAAGGGTTTACCCCTATTCTTCCCACATAGTGAGCAGGAAGCCCACTAGACCACAGTGCTCTTTTTTTTTTCTATGCGAAATGAAGCTAGGGTGGCTAACTTGCCGCTTGCAGTTCATTTCACATGATAACAAAAATATCATGCAACAAAGACAAGAGAGCCTTCAAGATAGCCTGCCTTTTGTTTCTATTAGAAAGAAGCATTGGGTTAACTGGATGCTCAAATGCACCTCTATGGATGTCGCTGTCAGACTAGAAGTTTAGGTAGGCTGTGTGTAGAAAATGAACTAGGAGATAGAAATTGATGTTGAGAGGGAGAAAAAGAGGTTAGTAGGATGTATATGAAGAGTTGGCAGGAAAAAGACTGGACGGGAAGAAACAAGTGAGGGGGAAGAGCAAGCAGGAGAAGCAAGTGGTGAGGAGTGAGACAGTAATGAGGAATGGAGGGAGCAGCAAAGCACAAGAAGAGAGGACGGGACACAAGGGACAATGAGCTTTGCAGAGTCAATAAGAATGCCTGTAGTGCTAAAATTGTCCCTCATTGTAATGATGACAATCAAGTAGTGATTGTATAAACGTAGTTTATTGAAATCATCCAACACAGCAAATGACAGGTCAGTGGAGAGAACCGGGAACAGCGTCCGGTCAGGGCGGTCATCATCTGTCGTCTGGCAACATTCCAGAACGCTCAGCTGATGACAGAAGGGAGAGGGGGTATGGGAAGGGAGGAGGGACAAAAGGGAGAGAGAGAACGCAACACATCTTCCTCTTTACAGAAAGCAAGGAGAACAGAAGACAACGTTAATCACATACAAAATCATTGAGTTTTCTTGGAGGAACAACAAGTCGTCCCAATCTGGTTCTTTGGGGTACACAACCATCATTGATTGATAAATGCTCATCTGAGCGCATGGAGGCAGCCTGCTGAGTGGCTTGAGAATGACTAAAGTCTTCGTCATCCTCCCAGAATCCCACATTCTTCCCATTGAACCATAGGAAGCATGACTATAATGTGTATCATTGGATTCTTGTCTGTCATGAGAACAAAGGAAGGAGGGACTACCAGGTTTGCATGCGGATAACCTAGAGAAGTGCCACACTCTACCATCACTCAATAAGGCTGAATTACAAAACACCTTGTTTACAGAGAGGGGTTTTGAAAACTTGTTGTGTCCTTTGGTTGTAAACCCGCTCATTTTAACACGTACGGCATCACCCACACACAATCGTACAGGTTTGCAGCTGTGTCTTTTGTCATAGCGAGCTTTGCACTCCCCTTGTGTTTTTTTTCTAGCGGTGCCTCACTTCGTCAGGTGACCAATCAACTCTTTTGGTAGCAGATAACCAACCTATATTGTCTTTTGACATGGGAGTTCTGCCTCTCATGAGTTCGAATGGGCTGTGACCTGTACTGTTACATGGTGTAATGCGATATGCCCATACTGTTTTGCTAATTTCATTCTTCCATACTAAATTGTTGTTGTTGGCTAGCTGGATAATGCTCTTTATGACCCTGTTGAAGCGTTCTACGGCTTCATTACCAGCAGGGTGATACACAGATGTGGTCTTGTGGGTAATTTTGTTCCTATTTAAGTAGTTAACAAATAAATCTGAGGTGAACTGGGGGCCATTGTCACTGACAATACATTTGGGCAATCCCTCCTTAATGAAGACCTCATCAAGAAATTTCACTATGCTGTGGGCATCAGTTTTGTTTACGAATCCAATTTTGGGCCATTTAGAGAAATGGTCAATTAGTACAATTGCAAATACATGTTCACCCCAATCCATGACAGGCCCCATGATATCTATGCCAATTTCTTCCTGCACGCGAGGCTCGACTGGGTTGGCAGCTCGTCGCCAATTTGTAATGATGACAATCAAGTAGTGATTGTATAAACGTAGTTTATTGAAATCATCCAACACAGTAAATGACAGGTCAGTGGAGAGAACCGGGAACAACGTCCGGTCAGGGCGGTCATCAGCTGTCGTCTGGCAACATTCCAGAACGCTCAGCTGATGACAGAAGGGAGAGGGGGTATGGGAAGGGAGGAGGGACAAAAGGGAGAGCGAGAACGCAACACTCATGTAGAAGGATTCAAGCACTCTATTTGAAGTAGAAAGATACACCCGAACAGCAAAGTGCATTAGATGAGAGAGAAACACTCTGCTGGGCTGAACTCAGGCTCGATTTGGTGGTCGGGCTCTCCTCCACTAGGGTGACATAATATTTTACTCCCTTGTCCTACCAGAGGTCCTGACAGCCAAGCTTAGAAATGTCCATTATGACAACTGAAATTTTTGCATTGACAGGAGCTGTCTTCAAGGCGGTTCCTGCCCATGCATTGTAAGTTTGCTGTACAGCTCTGTCAAACATGACGGAACCGTACAGCAGTTACAATTTTTTTTATTTTTAAACACAAGCCCCCAAGTGGGATTTTGTTTTGAAAATAAAAAAAACCTATACCCCCTCGCCATGAGAGTTATCTCAGAGGGCTGTCAGAGAAGTTTGACCACAGTGGAGACAGAATAGTCTCCGCCGCCGTCAAACGTTGGTCCGCCCGCATTTAAATAAATAGTCTTGGCAGGCAAGGTTCTCCGTCATTCTGGAGTACCCTTTCCGTCCAAGATATATATTAGGCCCTAACACATGATTGGCAAAATCCCAAGCCAACTGCTTAAAGAAGCTGTTCGAGGGGAAAAAAACAATGTTTGTAGGAGGCAGACACAAAGCCCGCTGTTAGTACAATAATGTCAGTAAGTCTCTTTGACAACTGTACTGTCAAAACCCAGACCTAAAAAGGACTGCTTTTTGTATGTGATACCTGGAGGCGACAGAAAAATAAGTGTGTGATGACAGGATGTATTTTTCAGATGTAAAATAGTCCATCATGTATTCCAATGATGGGGGACATCTACGCAACCAATAGAAAGAAGGTGAGACTAAATACTTGTGTGGGTTGATCCAGTATGTGATTGACAACGTCTCAAGCCATGGCTGAATGTTCTTGAACCAAAGAAGCCAATAGTTGAAGGAGGCTGACCCAAATCCGATGCAGTATAAGTAGAATACAATATGTGCACCATGAATGGTGCAAGCGCCATTACATGTCATACCTAAACACACCCAATATTCTCCCACTTTTCATTGGAGAGTACTACTGTCAAAACCCTGTTCAGAGCATCACGGGGCAAGCGGGGGTTACTGGGCCGAACTATGGGGGTTGAGGCATTTTACCTCTGGTGTACTGGGACCTGACCTACTATGGATCCTGATCAACTGGGCCAAGTACCTCTTCAGCAATTGGCTCTCAGTAGTAGTGCAGGTTGAGCAGTCCAAGTATTCTTGGGGGGGAAGGTGGATACAGGGAGTGACACAGGCTCACAACTCAAAATACGCACAGCAGCAGCAATAAATAATTGCCCAGTCAAATACTTACTTTTGTGAAAAAGATGTATTTTATTTTACCTCTAACAACACAAAAGGAAATAGGACATTCCCAAAAAACCTCCACAGTCTCATGAGGTCAGGACTCTAGTGTTTCTTTAGGTGGTTCCCTGAGACCCATCCCCTCCTAATCCAGCGATAGTGGTTATTTCCCATTCACTTTAGGCAACATTCAGATGAAGCCCCACTACTAGTCTGAGTCTCATGAGTTCCACTCCCACTCTGTACTAAAGTCAAAAGTGTTCCAGGGCTGCAGGCTATCTGGCAAGCAAGTTCTCCCAGGTCTGACTGGCACAAAATCAGTGTTAACTGCATCTACAGGATTGGAGCGATTTGAGTCCTTGAGCACGCCCCCTCGACGGGCGCTGGAGCTGCAGCCACTGTCTGCGGTAAGTACTCTGCACTTGGCCCACGCAGGATGCACTCAGCAGTCCTCACATTCCTCACATGCAGTCGTTCAACCACAGCGACCAGAGATTCTTTATGGCTCCTCCAAGCTGGGTAAGTTCTTTTGGTCCCTCCCACTTTGAGTGTAGGGGGAAGTAGTGCGAAGGTTCTGATGATTATCCTCAGTCATGAGGCAAGTCCGTAGGGGTCCTCACAGCGACTTTGTGCTTGGTCCCGGTGGCCCCCTCTGGCATGCAGGGTCACTGTATCTCCACTGCACATGGGCTCCAACCCAAATGGTACAGAAAAATTTCTCAAGGCGGCCCCTCTTTACGTACGGGGTCACCAGCTCACCACTGCACACAGGCTATAACCCACTCAGCATGGCAATCTCTTGATGGTGGCCCCTCCTGGCATACTGTTGCCGGTTTTCCACAACAACAATCATGGCTCGCTTCAAGACAGCTCTCCTCAGGCATCCCAGGTACACCAAATTTCCCTGCACATGGGCAATGATCCAATTAGTGCAGAAGTCTTTTCACACCTTCCTAAGGGAATCCGCTTAACAAGATTGCCTGCTGGACCGTGCTCCCTCCAATGCTCTTCTCTTTCTCACAGGGCACACTTGCCTTAGCAAGCAGGCTGGTGCTGGCACTCTGGGTTCCAGGGCAGGTGGTCTTGGATTCCCTGGGCGATGTCCCATCACCCAACTAGGAGACTAACAGTGCTTTGTCCCCCAGTCCTGGTCATAGACAGAAGTCTATTAGAGCTTCTAACAGTTCGACTGGCTGCTTGACAATTTTTTGGGTCTCAAGCTCCCCTTCCTATAAGCCATTTCCAAACACCAAATGTAATTTAGAATCTGAGTCTTTGAAGTTTATGTTGGGGGTCTGCTTCCTTTTGAAGATCCCACTTCCCTGCCCTCTCTTCCTCCAGAAAGCATTCTGTCAGAGCAGTAGTGACTCCAAAGTGGATAGCCCAACAACACAGACCATGGAAGTGTCTAGGACTTCACAACTGGATGTCAGCCACAGTGATATGTGTATCAGAAGGTTAGCTCAAGGGCCTCAGCCCTACTCTATGGTTTTCTTATCAGCCCATCCTCCGTCCTGAGATTTGCCCAGGCCACTTCCTTGTGACCTCTCTTTGAATTAAAGAGTACCCTTTGAATTGGACTGGGGGAGCCTGGCTCTCCCTCTCTCCAGTGTATTCGACCCAGCGCACAGGAATGCAGCAATACACAAATCTGTCTGGCAGGATTCCTCTACCTCCTCTCCTCATGTTTCATCATGCAGTCCGGGGTCTCCAAAAATGGAACCCAGAGTCTGTTATGTATTATCCTATCCACAGCACACATACATCCAGCACATGCATGTAACATACATGAGTTGCACAGCACTACATCTTTCATATATTGTACCATTCACAGGCACACAAACACCCTGCAAATGAATATCACACATGCACAGCACTACCCCCTAAACCGATGTAGGTCAAGGATGAGTTAAGCACACAGCAGCAGAACTTCAAATGTGTGAGCCTTTAGGCTTTCCTCCAATGACACAGGTACAAAGGAACTGTCCAATTCTACTATTCACTACAGGGTATACGGCCACCACGACGCTCATGATGCTTAACTCCTGGTAAAGGCAGTAGCCTTTCACCACTATGTGGGTAGCACTTTGGGCCCCCCTCCTGGTCCAACAAGACCGCAATCTGCAAGACAGGCCTGTCTCATTGGCACACACGCAGGATCCGTGTTTGCATATGACAACAAAAATCAGCTTTAGGGATCCAGACATCACTACACTTGGGGCACTCAGGGCAGGGGTGCATGTCCATTACCATGCGGAGGACTGTTAGCTGCTACAATACTCAGGAACCAGCAAACTCTAACCAATCCTTGGCATATCTGAAAGCTTGAGATTCAGGCCAAATTACGTCTTCGAGATCCCAGCAAGATTTCGTACTGTGAATGCCCTGCAAATGTCAAAATTATCCTAAACAACCAATTTAATCTAATTTTCCAATGGAGTTAGCTGTAGTATTTAGATCCGGGGTCAGCCCACAGCCAGGGAAGGTTTATTTTGCCAGGTCGAAATGGCAGTTTAAAACTGCACTCAGGCTGCATTGGCAGGCATGAGACATGTATTACAATGCTACTTTAGTGAGTGGCACATAAATTGCTGCAGCTCACTTGTGGCATTTTCTTTACTGGCCCTAGGAACATGTAGTACCATTTACTAGGGACCTATAAGTTAATGAAATGTATCAATTAGGTGTTGACTAATTTTATCATGATTAAGGGAGAGAGCACAAAAACACTTTGCTACTGGGTAGCAGGGGGAAACTGCTCAGAGTTTTAATGCCAACTAAACTAAGTTTAGAGTTGCAGTTAACAAGGAAACCCGAGACTTTGTCTAATTCAACTGAACTATCTACACTGGACCTAACTAACGAGGCGTAGCCTCTGGGTATGATTGCCTCTCCCTTCTGCCTCCTCTGTGGAGCGCGGGAGGGGGACCTCGTACATACCACATGGTTGTGTGGAGACTGGAACCATTCTGGAGGCAATGTCCTGGATGCACCTATCCTCTCCGATCTTAAACTAGTTCTCCTGCACATCACTACATACCTGACTCTGAACCAGTACTGAACAACATTGATACAGCTATACCTCACTGTAGCCAAGAGAGATATAGCTTGTAAGTGGCAGAACAAAGATCCTCCTTCTGTGGGGGATTGGTGGTTGGTCTTGATTGGTGCATGAGTAGAGAGATTTCGGTATATGAGGTCAGGGACTGCCCTCAAAAGCATGCCCAGGTCTGACAGATATGGGTGGACTATCGAGGCATCACCCTTCACAACAGAACCACACAGACAGTAGCAAAAGACCAGGAAATTCAGGCATACAATGGCTCATTTATAGTTGATTGGCATGTATAACGGAAGAAGGGGGTGGGGCAGAGAGCACTTTGGGAACAGGCGGGAGAACTATACACCCCACTTATTTTGTTCTTGCTTGGATTTTCCTTTATTGATATGTTGCATATCTTTGAAATCAATAAAATGTGTTAAAAAAACCCAAAATAAAACAAGGGAATCCGAGGAACACAGATCCCACAGTTGAAAACAATACAATCAAAACAAATGAACACATGAGCACATTTCTCACTACACACTCACTGCACCATCACAAAGTATTTTTTTTATAATAGTTCTTTATATAGGTGTAAACGACCAAAGAACATCAGCGGCGAACTCAAAAAGACCGCACTTCACACAAAGTTCCAATCAATTTTAGCACCCATGCACTTCTTTTCCAGTACCTGCCGTCGTTTGGTACCACTGCTCATCAGAAATCGAATCAGTATGTAAGTGGAATGGTGCACCCGGAAATACTGTAGTCCACAAGTTCTCAATTTTGTTCTAAAATATTTGTATTCTTCCTTTGATTCATAAAAATATTTTTCCATACATAGCGACATCCAGCCAATGCATTTCGTTCAAAAAGTTTTTTGAACTTCATCAGGGCTCAACTCTGTTCACATTCTTTATACTCCCAGTACGGAGTTTTTATAAGTTCAATATCCGAAACTAGCATATGAACCTGGTAGTCTACCATTTTGTCAGACAAAGCTAGGGGCCTGAATATGTTTGTTCCTTACTTTTTGCTTTCAAGAACCTATTCCCAAAGATTCCATTAAGGTATGATATGTAGTGAGTGAGTGCAGGTACGAAATATCAAGTTTGCAATATTGAGATTCCAGAATATCGTAGCCAAAATATCAAGGAACAGACTATCGGCAGGTAAGTATATATAAGTAAATATAGAAACAAGAATTTTAATGCATGATTAATAAAAACCTTTACAATCAATCAGATTGGTATAAAATGCCTTGAAGCCTGACTTAAATGAAAAACAGACTCATAATAAAATATCGGTGTACCAATATATAAAACAACATGAATATATATTCAAATAAAAATATAATTGTCATCTCATTAAAACATAGCCAAGGTGCAGTGTAGACTACAAAGTGCTGATGTGCCTTAACTAGGATTAGAAACAAGCATAACCTAATAATCAAGTAGCCAGATAAAACTACTAAGAAATACACAGTGATTTTTAACAACAATTAATCTCCATTTTCCTGTTGTTTCAGCATATACAAAAATGCTGACATAAATTTAACCAACCTAACACTAAAAACTGTGGGTCCAAGACTGCTATGAGGGCTACCCTGCAAGACCATACATTCAGGAGGTTAAATTGTTGGTATAACAAATTCTGCAAGGTTCTAACAATGCAGGGGTCAGACTTAAAACATGTAAAAAGGATTCTCGCTTCTCACTACAGAGTCTGCATTTCTCCTCGGGTGGTTGGGTTTGCCACTTTGACAGAAGGTCGATTGTTGGCAGAACCCCAAAACAGAATGCCAGGAATCAACTTTTTTATATCTATCAAAATTCACTGATACGTGACCTTACATCCCCCAAGATATTGTATGTTGATAGTACCATCCAAGCATGAGATATCTGTTATAGAACTTCTCAGTCAGTTTGTCTGCTCATGGTTTTTTTTAAACTCCTTCTGGCCTGTCCCAATCACCCCTATCTCCCAGGCATCTAATTCAGCTAAACATGAATCCAAATAGCAAGCGTGTGCACTTTGACGCTGACAGATCTTAATTAATTCCATATTATACTGTCAAGTGTGCCCGGCACTGCTAATCTAATCCTATGACATACCTTAATAAATGAGCTTTTCCTAGCTATGGACTGCCAAAGAAGGCCAAACTCTAGTTGAACCTTTGCAGGAGATGTCGACTTTGGGAGGAGGAGAATGTGCTTATAAATTTTTATCATCAAAGTATCTAACAATCTGGCTGGATTTGCAAGCATGACATCCCTTCCATAAGTTAGAACAGGTGAGATCTTTGCCTTCATTAATTATAAGATTCTATCCATATTAGAGCCCCACAGTTTCTTTCCCAGGGTTTGAAGGGTGATCTGGAGGGCGAGAACCTTCTTTTTAATGGATCCCTTTTACTTTTGAAAAGAATCCATTTAGCCAGACTCAGAGATACTTATATTCAGACACTTTCTCAATGCTCCCTCCTCCTTTGTGCCATGGGCCTGGCTTATTCATTCTTCTCCCAAAGATGATAATTTTAGTATTTTCTCGATTCACCTCCAGCTTATTTAGCTTTGTATATTCAAAGAGGGTACTCATAAGCTTCTGTAGACCCACCCTGGTATGACTTAACAGCACCAGGTCATCTACTTAAAGTAGGTTAGACAGGCATTTATTTCCAAGTTCCGGTGAGTGTGACTTAACTGTGTCGAGCTCCTCTGTATGATCAGAGCTGAATAGATAAAAAAGCAGGCGGGCCAGGACACATCCCTGCTTAATGTCTTCTCTAGTTAATATCTTCCTTGAGAGAAAGGTGGCATCTCTAAATTTCATATGCAGCCAATTTTCAGAATATAGAAGCTCTATCACGCATATAAAGCACATTGAAAAGCCCCAGGTTCTTAACTATCCCCAGAGGTTCTTTCTTGAGATTCTATCAAATGGCACCTTGAAATCAACGAAACATGCATACAGGTTTAATTTAAGTTCACTATACTTAACTTCACATATGTACCTAAATGATATATACCTTTAAGGTACATAGAAGTTGAGTTAAGAATTGTAAATCTATACATATCTATATGTATTTACCTCTTCCGTATTTTTGCTAGGATATGCTGGTATCTCAATATTCCAAACTCTATATTCTAGGCCACCATTTGCTAAGTATACTGTTCATTTAGAACTGTAGGGCCCGATTATGATGTTGGCCGGTTCGCCACCGGCAGACCATTGGAAGCAGTCCTGCCCCACATCTCAGACTGTGGTCTGACCTCTGCATAATGATACGGTCAGTCGGAGTGCAACGGGCAGAGGGACCGACCGACGCCTCCGACAGGCTCAAGGTACCTGTCGGAGCATATTCCCTACAATGGGGGTGGTGCTTGTGGAGGCACCGCCATAGGGATTACAATGTCCCTTTTGCCTCTACCTTTACATGGTGGTCCGACCGCCATGTAAAGGAAGACAGAATGGGACTTTGGGGACACCTAGCAGGGCCCCCGTCCCCCGTGGACCTTTGCTATGAGTTGATGGAATAATAATCTCCAATAATGGTCTCTGTCCCAGAACTGGAAATAGATGCAGTAGAACAGTTTTAAAAGCAACATTCAAATTCAGCTATTTGGGGCAGAGGGTGAGAATGCAATACTCCTGCAAAATGGGGCAAAAACACAGAGAGGTGAGGCTACCCATACTGCCTAGTGAGAGCAATATTGCGAATATAGAAGTTCACTGTAAAATACCACCTGCTGTGGGGTGAGCAGGAGGGGTTGGTCATGTAGGGTTGGTAAAGAAAATAGGTAACAGCAGGCATTTTAAACCCCTCACTTGAACACATATTTGAGCATGTGACTTGCAGGTTACACGCTCTGCTCTGTAATGCCTCTTTCTCATTTAAGAGACAATCCAAGATGGAGAACACCAGTGTGAAAACCCCAGACTGCAGAAACTCAATTTTGGTGAATTTCCAAATGGATCAAACCCCTATTCTGTGAACAATTAGAAAAAGTCAACAGACAAACACCAAAGAAAAGAACAGATGAGAAAACGAATATTGGCAATGCAAATAGGTCTGGCTTTAAAGGAATGTTGTATGGTAATGTGAAGAATTACGAGTAAATAGCATGGGAATGGAAGCAAAGGACTGTAGAATAATATTAGTGTAGGTTAAAAGGTCAGGTGACAGTTCTACTCTCAAGCCTATCTTACACACCCATGTAGATTAGACTGCTCTCACCCAGTCTGTGCTGCTGCCAGTGAAAAATACCCTTCATTACCTTGTTATCTAAGATACTTTAATAGCATTACAAGGTCATGTGTGCCCCTGAAAGTTCAAGCTCACGCAGCTGGATAAATAAACAAAATGATCACAGCTGTGTGGATGGCTAGCACTTTTTTGTGGAAGCACACAACTTCTGCCCAACCAAAGCACGTAGTCCTGGCTCCCAACATTCGGACGGATCCCAAGCCCCCTCTGGTGATGCTCACATAATTGTCTGACTATGGTGCGCTGTCAAGCAAGACCTTCGAAAAGCAGCCAGATGCAATAAATAGATGAAGGAAAATGAGTGATGTTTTCAACTGCATTGGCACATAAACCTAGTTCTCAGGCCTCACCACCTGGTCCACCTCTTTGAATTCTAACTCTAGAGCAGGCAAACTCAGTACTTACCACTTGGTTTGGCAATCTGAGGGGCTGTGTGTTCTGTGTGAGCAAGTTATGGGGATGTGGTAGCTATATGAGGACTGGAGTATATATGAGACTATGGGTGTAGCATTTGTGGGCATAGACGAATGGGTTGTGGAATTGTTAATATATCACCAGGACGTATGTGAGGGCCTGGAGGCCTATGCGAGAGGATCCATGATCAATGCATGGTCAATAAGAGAGGATCTTGTTTAGCCATGGTATTTTTCTGTAGTTGTCAGAGCAGTGAGGAAGGCATGTGTAGCTTTGTGAGGGGCTGTGTAAAGGCATATAAGGATAAGCATTCCTTCTTCAATCAGCTCCCTCGGTCCTTAGACACTTCCTTTTGAGCTTCTATGTTTTTGTGTAAATGCATTTCCCTTTTATCTCATCTGGCTCGAATTTAAGAAATGGGAAATTCCCATCTGATTTATCTTTCAATGTAATGCTATTTTAACTAATGTGTTGCCAATTTGCAACCAAGAGCTCCATCCTCTTGAGTGAATGTGTGTTCTGTCAGCTAAACCAGCCGTGTTTGCAATGCCTTTATTTCTACTGAAGAAATGTAAATTCTCTGCTTTGACTTTTAAGGTAGAATAGATTCTCTGTTGCCTCGCTGTTTTTTGTGTGTCAAGTCTCACTAAATGCATTTAGAGACATCAGACGTGGAGAGACTCAGGGAATTAATTTCCATTTATTAAGGGCTCCTGGGAGACTATTATGTGATGCAAGGTGTGTTTAAATGTAAAAGTCTATTAGTAATGCAAAAGGGTGCTTTTCCCTTCTCCCATTTAAGTGGTATGTTTGTGGCTCGATAGCTAAAATGAAAGCATAGAAAAGACAATTACTGCAGCTATATGAAGACTAACTGTTCATATGCCATCCTATCAGGCTGAAAGTAATTCCTGTTCCACATCTTGCAAAGCAATATATTTTTCATTGGAGCAGCATTGACAGTCTGATTAAGGACATTCTGATGGAGGTAGCAAGTTAGAATTTCAACAGTCTATTCACTGATGCCATGCAGTATTTTCTTATCATGTCTAGAAGAGAATTGTGTTTGTGTCCCTGTTTGAAATTTGCCTCATTGCTAAATTTGCCTAGACATATTTATGGATTTCTCGATTTTATATAGTGCTGTAGAACATGGGTAGCAGAAGAACAGCATGAGACATAGATTTTGCAGGATAAAACAGTGAGGGGAGAAACAGGGAAATAATGAGGAATAATCGGAAGACAGGCGATCAGTCAGCGAAAGGAGGCAAAAGTGCATGTAAAAAGTTGACAGAAGTTTGCGAAAGAAGAATGTTTTTAGGCTTTCACAAAATGGCAAAGGGTTAGATTGCTTACAGTCATCTGTGGATTGGTCATTCTATACAGTAAGTGTGGCCACTGAGAAGAACTGCCTTGATATTTGCTTGATCCAAAACTTGGGTTACCCAGTCCTTAAGTGTACCATAATCTGAAGAATCTAGCTTTGCTTGCACCCTTCTACCTCGACTTCTGGAGTTAGCATCTAGGGCGGTGTGACCGGTGCCACCGCACCAGGTGCTGACTTCGGGCGGGGGCCCTGTGTTTGCAAGTATATTATGGTTTTAAAACCACCTACTGCCATGTTCCTTGCCTCCAGCAATTTTCAGGTAACAATAAAAAAGTCAAGATAACTCTGGTGATAAATGATCTTCCTCAAGAGAGATCGGAGTAAGATAGCGCAGAGGGTTACTATGCCTGCTGCAAAGAATGTGCACCATGCAGATCACAAAGTGCATATAATTAAATAGGTCAGTGGGTTATTGCTTTTGTTAGAGAGATCAATTTGGTACTTGCAGTTTATAAGTTAAAATCCTAATATAGAACAGTGAGCTATTAACTGTCATCATAGAGCTGCATGCAAACTGCAAGGTATAGGTTAGAGGGCTAAGTTTTTCCCCAGTCTTTCATTATCCTAATGATGCAAAAGGGATTAATTTGGGTAGAAGGCAATTCTTATTATTAAAGAGACCTCTCAACCATGGTGTTATGGTTTTAATTCTGAGTTTTTGCTTCTCCTGACCAAACACTCTTAAACTATACTGCCTACGAGTATGGATGACATGTGACTCCTACACATTGTAGTCTTCTGTCTTATGTAGCATTTCCTTTACGCTGATTTACACACCTATTATTGATTGTCTCTGTTCAATATGTGTGATGTAAAGTGCTCTGACACCCTACTCTGGTATGAGTGGTGCTATAAAACTAATTAAATGCATCTGAGTCAGAGTGGTTATGGAAACTTGAGGGGCACTGTTAAAGGGTTGTAGTAAGGGAATCCATGGTGGAGTTGGTCACTAGGGGGCGCTGTTAGAACTGGGGGTCTCTAGTTGGCAATGGTTTGCACCTTTGTCCAAATAGGGACCCTTGCTTCTAGTCAGGATAAGGGGGGTACACTCCTAAAATAACCCCTGCTCACCCCCTGGTAGCTTGGCACGAGCAGACAGGCTTATCTCAGAGGCAGTGTGTAAAGCATTTGTGAACACATACAGTAATACAGTGAAAACACTACAGATGGACACCACACAGGTTGTATGTAAAAATAAGTAATCTTTATATAGACTTAACACAAGACCCAATAGCAGAACTCCACAATACTGTAATCTAAAAATAGACTTAAAATGATAGAGACAGTTCACAATATCTTCAAAAATAGGATAGTCAATCAAAATAAAGCTTGTAGCAACAAATAACTCCACTTGGAGTTATCACAACGTCGTGACCGGTGGAAATCCCAAAGTACGGCGCCGACCGCGAGGTGCGCGGCGTCGGGCCCGGAGTCGAGCAGACCCACAAAGAACAGTACCTGGAATTTGATGAAAACAAAGACGGTGCACGGCATCGGGGAGGTGATGCTTCGTTGGCGCCGGCGGCGTCGGTTCCTTACGACCCCAGGGGAGGTGATGTCTCGGTTCCTTACTGCAGCGCAGGGGAGGTGAGGCGTCGGTTCCTTACTGTGTCGGGGAGGTGACGTCACGGATGGCGGCGAGGCGTCGGTTCCTTACGATGGTGCGGCGTCAAGGGATTCGGGGGTCACCCACGTCGAGGATCGGCTCCGCGATGATGAAGCCCTGGCGTCGGTGAAGTCGGGGCTGCGGTGCGAGTCGGGACGGTGCGTCGTGAGCGTCACAAGCGGTGTCCTCGGCTCCGGTGCAGGCAGCGGCCTCGATGACGGCTTCGGAGTCGATGTCGCACGGCGTCGGCAGGCGTCGGGCCTACGGTGCAAGTCGGGGCGGTGCGTCGTGCTCTTCACGAGCGGTGCCCACGGCTTCGGTGCAGGTTACGGCGTCGCTCACCGGCATCGGTGTTGCAATTTCCCTCTGTTAGCAGCTAAAACAGCAGTTCCAGATGCAGGCAAACAGAAGGGGTGAAATCTTTGTGTCCCTGTGACTTCAGGCAGGAGGCAAGCTCAGTTCAAGCCCTTGGAGATTCTCTTCTTCAAGATGATAAGCACAGCAACGTCTTTTCTCCTGTCCTTGGCAGAAATCAACCACTGCAGGCCAACCCCAATCAGAAAAACAGCACAGGGGCAGTACTCCTCCTTCAGCTTCTCCGGTTCTTCTCCTTGGCAACAGGTTTCTTGATTTCCCAGAAGTGATCTAATTTCATGGGGTCTGGGCCCCAGTATTTATACACAGAAATCCTTTGTTCTCTGAAGGCAGAGAGGCCCATGCCTAGTCCAAACCAGTTCTGGTCAGTCTTGGAGCACTTTGTGTACATGACTCCTTCTTTCCTTTGAGAGTGAGGGGCAGAGCCATCAGACGCCCGGCAGGAGGTGGAGCCAGCATTGTGGAAGGCAGGCACAGCCCTCTTCAGACCCAGGTGCAACTCCTCCCACCCATCCTCCTTCAGGCAGACCTATTCAGCCTAGTGCTGACTCACCCTGCCTCCTGGAATCCCCCAGCCCCTGTCACTCACAAACCCAGACATACAATACACAACCTGAGCAGAGGCAGCTGGATGGTTAGGCAAGAAAATACCTACTTTCTAAAAGTGGTATTTTCAAACACAGAATGTTAAAACCAACTTCACTAAAATATGTATTTTATCATTCTGAGTTCAGGCATACTAAATTCGTTTTTCTACCATGTTCCCTGGGTCAGTTAGGATTATAAGGTGTAATAATCAAACTGCCCATTCTGGCCTATGGGGAACAGGTAGCCTTGCAATAGTGAAAAACGAAAATGGCTGTAATTCACTATTAGGACATGCCACACACACCAGGGCATGTCCTACCTTATACTTACAATGCACCCTGCCCTTGGGCCTACTTTAGGGGTGTCTGATATGAAGATAAGGGAAGGTTTAGGGACTGGCAAGGGGTGCACTTGCCAAGTCGACATGGCAGTCACAGACTGCACACAGGCTCTGCAATGGCAGGCCTGAGACACACTTTACAAGCTGCTTCTGTGGGTGGCACAACCAGTGCTGCAAGCCCACCAGCAGCATTTGATTTACAAGCCCTGGGCACCCATGGTGCACTGTACTAGGGTCTGACAAGTAAATCAAATAACCCAATCATGGAGTCACTAATCAACACATCAATTTACAGTAGGGAGCACTTGCACTGTGGCACTGAACAGCAGTGGCACAGTGCCAAAAGCATCTAAAACCAGCAAAACATAAGAGGCAACAGCAAAAAATGGAAGGGAGACCCACGCCAATGGTGCCAAGTCTAACAGGCGCCAATAAACAACTTCGCACCGAGTGCCCCCCGCGCTAAAGCCGGCCCTGGCATCACACTCCTATCTGCAAGTGGTCCAGTTTGGGAAGAGGGCCTGTTTCTTCATACTGGAATAGCAATGGGGTGGGAGGGCTTTCAGAAATGAATGAGGTGCATTGGCAGAGCCCTGCATTATGAATAGCTGGTAGCCAGGTCTCATTCTCAGATGTGAGGTTCATGGAGGGAGCTGTGGTGAGTGCTGATGTTACAGCACCAGTGGTAAGATTCAAAATAGCATAAAGGTACATTGTGTAGAGAACAGAAGACTGAAATGAGAGAGGTCTCATAGACGTACCCTTAGAAATGTCTATGGCGCGAGATGCTGGGATGATGGGAATGGGCATATGGTAGAAATCTTAATTAGATATTGCAGGGGTGGCTCCTCCGTTAAGGCGTAGGAGCGTCGCCCCACTAACCAAATTGCTCCCAGATATGGAAAAATTAAATGGCAATAAACTTCATTTATTACCATTTTATTTTTCCAAATCCCGTCCTGAGCCGAGCATCAGGACGGGGGGCGAGGCCTGACTGGCAGCAGCAGAATGCAGTGATAAACAGGGCATGTAGGTTTAAATTACGCATGTCTTTTTGGCCGGCTGTCTTGCGACGGTCAGCCAGACATGCGTAGTTTAAACCTCTCTAACCCAGCTGGGTTAGAGACCGCATAGGGCTCCATTGTCCTCAGGAGCAGCGAGAGAGGCCGCTCCCTCCAATCCTGGCGCTGCTTTCATGCTGAATGAAAGCAGCGCCAGGATTGATTACTGCAGCTTCCTGGTCCCGCCACATTGGAGCCTGCTTGCCTGCCTGGACCCGAGCGAGGAGGACGTCGCGCCAGGATCAAAGGTAAGTGTAATTTATTATATTTTATTTGTTTATAACTTATTTTGTTTACCTCCCGCCCCACTACTCTCCTTGCCTGCCAGCCGCCACTGAGATATTGGATCAGTTTCCTGGCTGTAGGAAACTTTAAAAGTTCTCAAGGGTCTCACATCTTTTGAATGGTTCAATACCGCAAAGGGTACGTTTCCAAACCAAGTAAACACATTGAGCTATGTACTTAATGAACCATCGAGACAACAATCTATATAATTGCCTTCCCCTTCACTGTGAATTAACCCATCAACTTTGATTTTATTTTGATTTACTTTGATTTAATGCACCTATATATGACCAGTTTTTGCATGGAAGGAAACTTCTGGGCATACCGAACTTTCAACTAATTCAGCGTACATTTTTCTACACAGCCTATCTTACATACACAGCTAAATTTACACTCTCAAAGGCTTGACCTGGTTCCGAGACACTGAATGCAAAGAGTAGTCTCCCACAACTCTGAAAGAGTGAGGATAACAGTAATGAACTGTGTAAAGCTTCAAAAAGAATTGAGTGTTAAACAAGGAAAACATTTGAGCTTTGTATCGTCTGATCAGTCGGTGTTAGAATGACCCCAGCCTGTTGTACGATCAAACCAGGTTTACAAGCTCTGACTCCATTTTGATCAGCAATAACCAACCTCACTATGGTGAAGTAACGTGAGAAGGTGCAATCTATACAAACGACTCTGACTCCAAGGAGGCTTTTCAAAGGGAAGTCTACTTCTTAGCTTTACAGTAACAAACGGCAGGGAAGACAAAGGAAAAGCAACTGCCTACCATTTAAAACAGAGAATTCCATATTCCTGCGTGAGTGAAGTCCCGAGCACTCCATGTGCCACCTTACATGCCACACTCCATCCCAAGCCTCCCAGCTAAACCCAACATAACGCTGCGCAAGAGTGATTTATAGAATCTAACAGTAGCTGAAGGATGTTTGAGGCCCCTGAAAAGCACTTCATGGCCTAGGAGTCTCCCCTGACCTTCACCCTCTAAATAAACAAATAAACAAAGAAAAACAAAATTCAATCCAAGAAAAATTAAAAAAAGGAAAAGAAAAGGGTCCTGCGATACCCTCGAATACAGCAGATCCGGCCACATTACAGCCTACATTGAAGAGTTAGGTGGGCATGAAATCCGACATAATTAACACAGCATCAAGGAGATTTGAGTAAACTGCAGATTTTATAATGGGGGATTTAGGCTCAATTCCTGCAGCCAGCACTTGACTAAAAATTGTGTGATTTTACGGAAGTCGCTAAATCCTCTTGTGCCTATATGTAGGCCTAATGAACTGTAATTTTATGTCTGAAAGATGCAAATTTCCACATGTTACGCTTGATCATCTCCCAGAACTCCCTCCATTATGTACAGTGCTCCATTGCTTCCCACCTAAGCACGTCGGCTGTAAATACCTTTACATACTTTTACATATGCACATCAACTTAAGTGATCCTAAGCGTAGGGAATAGTAACATTCAAGAAAACATTACCTTTCTCAGATAACAAGGAACAAATAGGCATTTTTTAGCCCAGGAACATAAAGTAACTTAATTTGCAATAACACTCAGGTTGGATCAAAATATTTTAAACATGTAGATGGGTTTACTTTCTTTAAGGAAAACATGATGTAGATCGGTACATAAACAAATAATTCATTTATCAGTACCCATGCCAGTTTTAAATAAATTCAAAGTGGCAAAGAATACAAGTGAAGAAACACTGTCTGATTTATTTTAATGACGTCCAATAAATAGTTAGTTCAACACATAATCTGAAGAGTTTGGTTGCATGTTTTACATGAATAGTGTAGTAGGTGAAGGAGCTGTGGAAAAATTACAATCACCTGGGAAGATCATCTTTCCTCCTGTTACTCATGAGAGTTTGAACAGGGGTAAGTTGTTAAGAATCATTCAATCGGTGCTTCAGATATGTACAATTAGATCAATCAATACTGAAATGTTGGAATTCATTGACACTCGGGAGGACCCTCAGAATGACAACACAAGCATAACATTTATTTCCAACGTCATTGTCTATGGAAAGGTGGCTTCTGAAGATGGGCGTTAAGATGGAGCCACTGAGGCCCATGTCCATTACTTTTACAAAATGCAACAATCCGAGGGGGCAATAATGGGGGATGGGGAAAGACTGTACCTAATAGGATTGTGCATGCTGGATATTTTATATGCCTGCAAGTTGCATGGGCTGGGGAATGTATAATTCAGGTTATTCCCGTAGAGAAATATAAGATGTTAAGTAATTGGCTTCCTAGCCATCTGATAATATTGTGAACAAAGAAGTAATAATGTTAGAGGTAGACATGAGTAGTTACTGTGCTAATCAGGATGGCGACGTGGAGTTTAAAGTAGAGATTAGCATAGTTAAGCAGGAGACCAGAACAATGATGACAGGGAGGTGAAACGTGGGAGAGACTGCCCGGCCTGTGGGTGGCTCAAAATGTGCAATTTAAGCTAGCTGCTGGCGTCATTGCTGCATCACAGTCCACACATGTTGGTAGGAATCCTGCGGCACGCAGCGACATGCGGCGCCAGCGAGCCTGACGCCTTCTTCCCAGTTGACCTACGAATTAGGTGGGCACATTTGTTCCCTGGCCCATCCCCATACTCTTTGAGGGACTTGGTGGCCTGAGATGCACGCCCGCCTCCTGGCATGGCTGATCCTAGCACTGTCGGAGTGCCCTAGAAGGGTGCTGCTCTGGACGGTGAAGAACTGGCCCTGCCCCAGTCTACGAATTACTGATCAGCTTCGAAGGAGACACAATAAGGTTCCCCCGTGTTTCGGTGACAGGTGTTCGGTCTTTTGAGATTAGTCTTCAAAGAGCCAGATCTGAGAGACCATATATTGTGCCCATCAATGCTTTATTTGTAAAAGAATAAGTGCCAGGGCCCAATTTTATAGAGGACCAAGATTGATTTTTTGGAAGACATCATCTGGAGAGCTGCCTGATCTGATCTCAAAACCTTGCAGCACGAGCACCTAAAGCCAAACACACACTCGAGTAAACAGAGGGCCAGATCTCTCCTTTGAAGGGTTGCATGAGAGGCCCTGCCCCTTTGGACTGAATCTTTTACAAGACTGAGTCTTGATCTTGAACTTCTGTTTTGGGTTACATGATCCTTGGGGATTAGTCAGTGCTGACCCTGTAGTTCCAAAGTCACAAAAACACTCATTAATTCATCCCTAATGGACGACCAATGGTCAGCGACCCTGTGCTGAACTCCAAATATAGCGTGTAACCTGAAAAGCTATATTTGCACTGGGAAAATCCAATGAAAGGCAGACTATTTTGACACATATCCCACAAAGGGAAGGGGGTACACTAAGGCCATCACAAGACTTTACCTGTCATCCTTGCCTAGTCCAGACTCAGCTGCCCCTCCTGAGGTGGTTTCCATGGCGCTGCTCCTCATGGGGACTGCGGGCGCCGGCTACGCCTTCTTCCTCACTTCAGGTGGGGCGTCAGGCTGCTGCATTGTGTCCCAGAGAGGACAGGTCGCCCCAGCTCTAGGAGGCTGCAGTGGGCTCCGGGCAGCTGGGGCACAGGGGAAGAGCTGATGTCCGGCTGGGGAGATGTCAAAGGGGCGGATATTTGGCATTTTTTTCTGGGCATGCAAAATGCACTGTCAGTGCACAATGGGCACTGGGGACAAGAGCAGAGGTGGGAGTGTGCAGAGAGGTGGCATGACTGTGTGCCAGATGCAGGCGGGGCAGTGCAAGACGCCGGGTCCAGAAGAGCGCAATCATCTCACGCACCATCACTGCCTCCTTACCTGTCTTGCGCACACACCTGTCAGCCAATGAACGCTGGGCGCGGCTTGGCAGGAAGAAGCAGTTAGTTCTTGCATTTTATTCCCACCCTCCTTCGGGCAGACGATCATCCTTTAGGCAAGCAGGGAGGCTGAGCTGCCTGTAGACCTTTTTAATAGGGGTGATTTACGAGCGCGCCGGTAAACTCCACTCCGCCAGCGGTAGGCAAAGTTTTTGTCAAACTCCGTGGTCCAAGCAGAGCGAGGAGTGGCAAAAACTCAGTGAACTTTGCCGGTGGAGCGGCGTTTGCCACTCACCCCTAGAAAAAACACACCATAGCAGACCTAACCAACCACAGCAAGGAACTCTTCAGCATCATCATCAGAGAGTTCTCCTGCCGTCTGCCACCAAGAACTCTATCTCCCCTTCCCAGGAACTCTGTGACACACTAGCAAACTACTTCCACAAGATATCCCCCATCTACAGTAACTTTGAACCCCAACCCACTGACCTCTACAACCTCCTCACACCTTCGGACACCACTCACCCGCTCACCGCATGGGAACAGCTCACCACACAGAACACCACAGCCATCATGAACTCCATCCCCTCTGGAGCACCCAAGGAAACTTGCCCACCCCTACCTCTTCAACCTTGGGAGCAAAGAAATCAGCATGCCACTCACCTCCATCCTCAACACATCCATCACCATGGCTGCCTTCCCCAGCGGATTGAAACACACAAAAGTGCGGCCCCTCCTCAAGAAACTTGCCGACCCCAGTGAACTCAAGAATTACCACCCCATCTCACTGCTCCCTTTTCCCACCAAGGCCCTCAAAGGCCATCAATCACCAGCTCACCGAATACCTAGAGAAAAACAATGTGCTGGACGCCTCCTAGTCTGGCTTCTGCACCAACCCCAGCACCAAGACCGACGTATTCACTGCCACTGATGACATCAGAACCCTCCTTGACCGAGGGGAATCAGTGGCCCTGATCCTCCTCAACCTCTCAGGAGCATTCGACACCATATCCCAACACGCCCTCATCAAGAGGTTCCACCACATGGGGATCCAGGGAGATGCCCTCAAAAGGATTGCATCCTTCCTCATAGGATGCACCCAGAAAATCTGGCTACCACCCTTCACCTAAGAGCCCAAGAACATCTGTGGCATCCCTCAAGGTCAAGGACATCATCTGCGCATCCCTCAAGGTTCATCTCTCAGCCCAACCCTGTTTAACACTTACTGACACACCTCGCCGACACAGTCAGGACCTATGGCCTCAACATCATATCCTACGCAGATGACACCTAGCTCATCCTCTCGCTCATGGAAGTCACCTCCACCACGAGAACCAACATTGGCAATACCATGACGAATGTCGCCGACTGGATGAAGTCCAACTGCCTGAAGCACAACATGGACAAGATGGAATTGCTGATCTTTGGAAACAACACTTTCCTGTGGGATGACACCTGTTGGCCAGCCAAACTTGGACCCTCACCGACAGACCGTGCCTGCAATCTTGGCATCATCCTGGACAGCAAACTCACCATGAAATGCCAGATCAATGATGTTTCATCCGCCTGCTTCCACACCCTCTGCATGCTCGAAAGATCTTCAGATGGATCCCGACAGCACTAGGGAAACAGTCACTCAAGCCCTCGTCACCAGCCGCCTGGACTACGGAAACCACTTTATGCTGGAATCACCACCCAACTTCTAAAGAGACTCCAAACAATACAGAGCTTAGTGGCCAGACTCATCCTCGACCTCCTCAAGCAGACCCACATCACCCCACCTAAGGAACCTCCACTGGCTCCCCGTCCAGAAAAGATGTCAATCCATGATACTGAAACATGCCTACAAATTCCTCCATGACCAACGACCAACATACATCAACAACCGCCTGAACTTCCACTGACCCTCAGGACACCTGTGCTCCACCTCCCGGGCCCTCACCCCCGCATCTGCCGAAGCCACAGTGGAGGCCGTTCCTTTTCCTACCTCGCAGCCAAAGCTAGGAACACCCTTCCCCTTCACCTTTGAATGTCACCATCTCTCACGGAATTCAGACAGGGACTCAAGACCTGGCTCTTCGACCTCTCCCAGCGAGACCCCAGCACCTGGATTCCCTGATTGTTTGAAACTTAGTGATGAAGCAGGGCAGACAGCTGGTAAGCCCAAAGCTTGGGTTTTGCATTATTGTGATAAAATACTGGAGTACGAGGCATGACATTTGATGCACCTGCACCATCCATCAGACAGATTCAATCTCTGCCTGGCACAGCTGCATGACCCTTGCTATAAGGATTGATTTTTTTTTATTTTTTATTAAATCAACAGTGAACAATAGGCTAATGTCATTATTGATATAATAAAATAGGAGCAGAAATCAAGGAAGCTAAGCCCCGATGGCCATAGGAGCAAGCCACCACTGTGAATAATCAATCCCTTTAAAAGACAATAAGAAAAAAAATTGATTGATTCAGCTTATGTCAATGAAGAGGACAAACTTTGACTCTATGTACACCCATCTTCCCGTTCTAGTGTCTATTTAGATAGGTTGAGTCAATTTTACTCGAAGTCCCAGATTTATGCAACAGAGTGCGTTGTGAAAAATTGCAGAGCTGCTTTGCGCAAACAAGGAAAATTGTGCAGCCCCAAATCTACGTTTTTGTGCGCCAATTATATCTTTGGAGATACTTGTGCAAAAAGTGACAGTTTGCTGCAAAACTAAGCATTTCTCTATGTGCAAATGGGAAGCAGAATTGTCTTTCATGGAGGTGTACTCGAGGTAGAGATTTGAGTAGAAATTTCTAAGCAAAGACAGATGGGAAGGAAAGGTTGGTGGAAGGCTGATCGAGGTAGCTGGCCACTTGAGACCTCAACAGTGCCCTTAGACAGAGGAGATTAGCTGCTGTAGAAGAGACAAAGAATCAAATCTATGCATGTAAACTGAAAGTGAGCATATGTTGAAAGCAATAGGTTCTAGTTGAGTCTACGTAAACTTAGGGTTGGTTTTCTTATTTATTTATTTTTTGGTCTGTTTTGCTAAAAACCTTCCCATCAGTGGATTGGTGTGGTCTGCAAAGTTGCTGAGCTGCCTTGGAAAGGTAGCACTGTGAAAATAAAAAAAGGACCATTTTTCTCCACATATTGAAGCTGTCTCGGAATTGATGGGGCACATACTGATTGCTTCAGACGAGGCGTATACATATTTTGGAGTGATCCAGGAGGGATTTGTAGGAAATTGGTTTACTGGTTGAGAGAGAAGAATTCCTACTCAAGCAGCAACCACAATTCATGTCAGTGTGAAACACAGGCAAACCCCAAGTTAACCTGTGTTTTACCCTTTGGCAGCTCAGCACAAAGCACTCAGGCTTAATTTAGAGGCAATCTGTAAAATATTTATGCAGCACTTCAAACAGTAATAAAGTGAAAACACAAGAAAAATACCACACCAATTTAGAAAAAAAGAGTAAAATGTAATAAATGATTTGAGACCAAAACAACAAAAATCCAATCGGTAAAACCGGAGATATGCAATTTTAAAGATTTAAGGTAAGTATAGCGCGTAAAGACACAAAGCCCCACTCGCAGTTATCTGGTTGTGCAGGACTGGGTAAAAGTCACAAGCTGTGGCTGACAATGATGGAGTCTGGGCCATATACAGGAAGCAGGGTAGTCCTCCTGAAAAAGTTACCTTCTAGATTCTGGCGCGGAAAGTTCAGTTTGTGGTGTACGAGGCCATGAAGAGCAGGGAGAGCATCACGGATGGTCGTTTTTGTAGCACAAAGTGCAGGCCAGGCATCGCGGACGGTTGTCGCAGTAGCGTAAAATCCTGTCGGGCTTTGTGGACAGTCGTTGCTTGAGATTCACGTAGGCAGTCAATCAATCAATCAGTACTTTATTCGATTTTAAAAATGAAATCATACAAGTGCAGCAAAAAATAGAACAACACAGTACTGCAAAGCAAAAATATAAATATTAACAAAATTGCATAAAAAAATCAAAACCAGGATCAATAATGGCTACCCCTGTCGAATTAATCTGTAAACCCCCGTAAGAAAAATTGACACATTATAACAGATTTCATAAGAAGTTAAAAGTTGTAGTTATAAAAAAGCAGGTCTAGCCTGATAAAAATCTCAGGATAAAAAAAGAGGCTTTAAAAACGCATACCGAAGAGATTTATTAAAAGGACTTATCAGTACAATGTGCAAGGTATCACGTTTAGAGAAAAGATCACAAGTACATGTAGGTGAAGCAGAATACTTATACCAGGTACCTTCCGTATAGAGCAGCTGATGGAACAGACCCAATCTAAAAAAAAGTCAAGAGACGACACTGATGAGTAGGCATTTCAAAAAGAAGATATTGCTCTATCCCGGGTACTGTTGTGACCAAAACAAATTTTCGATAGAGGGACTTAGCTAGTGCTAGAGATTCCCTTTCTGCTGTTCTTCGTCGATAAAATCACTCTTTTAGCCATGCAACATCTTTTTGGTAATGCTTAGAGGATTAAAATAGAAGTCTGTTCTCCCCAAAATTCTCTCTAATGTACACCAGCCAGGGAATATAACACATGTTATCCAATTTCATGCAATCTAAAATGATTACCCTATTCAAACTTAGAACAGCCTTTTGCCAAACAGCACACCATAACACGAGGGGTCACAACTGGATGTAATCCACAATGTAACTCATACCTAGCTCTTCATGTAATATTTCACTTGGGGTATATTGCCCCACCTCTAAAATACTCCTGAAGTATTTATTCTCTGCCACCTTTAGAGGATCTAGATTTGCATAACCCCAAATCTCACACCCAAAGGTAGAGATGGGGATACATTTGGCTTTATAAACCTCAACATGATTTTTAATGGCTTATGACCCAATCGGGTAAAAAAGTTATTAACTACGGCACAAGCTCTTGTGAGATTACAGGTGTTCTTTTTTATTAAGGGTTGCCAGCTCAATCTCGAATCTATTAAAATACCTAAATATGTAAAATTACCATCCTTGCTTATAATATGTCCCTGAACGGATAGCATAGCACTTTTTGTGTTTTTAGGCCCCAAGACCATCACATGCGATTTATTAAACTCAATACACAAATCCATGCTACTCATAAAATCATTGAATGCATCTAAAAGCATCGAAAAGCCGCTGAAGGCTTCTAGCAGTGCACGCAAATAAAACCCCATCATCAGCATACAAAAAGGCCAGGAGCAATCTGCTCCCGGCTCTTAGCACGTCTATGCCCGAGACGAGGAGTGCATTTTCCAAACGATTAAGATACAGGGTGAAAAGAAAGGGGGTCAAGATACAACCTTGCGGACCCCCTTTCAAATAGCAAAGTGCTTTGTGCATTTGCCGTTACTACCATAGCGGACCAAAGCCGCCAACCCACAATGCATATCCCTAAGAAAACTTACCAAAGTCTCATCCCTAAGAAAATGTACCAAAGTTGCATTCTCCCACATGGACCCCAGCTCTGCCCAAAGCTTCTCTCTGTTGACCAAGTCAAATGCAGTGTTGAGGTCTATGAATGCTAAATGAAGGGCCCTTCTTTCGCCCGCACATATGTATTGGTTAAAAGATAAAGATTAAGATTCTGCTACACAGCGCCCCTCCCCGAAAGAAACCCATATTGCATGTCTGTCCGTATGTTCCGTTCCTCAGCCCACTGGGTTAAGAGTTTCTCTTAACCCAGTGGGCTGAGGAATGACGCCATGACTCTGGGAGGGAATTACTAATAGCAGCGTTAATATATTGTGTGAGAATTTGGCCCACAGATCAACCCGAGACTTAAATAGGTTGCCTGGAACCCCATTTGCCCCGGGAGCCTTACCCACAGCCAAAGCCTTAATAGCATCTCTGGCCTCTTCCCATTGTAAGGTCAGTCTAGGACCCTGTGCCAGGGGCAAAGAAGAGGAGAAAGGATAATCCCTCGGTTATAAAGCAGAAAAATGGTCTTCCCATGCTGAGCAGAAATCAGCGTAGCTTGGTCGACCACCCTGTCCTCCCTAAAAAAAAGGGTGGTTAACCACTTTCCAAATCTGGGGCTATCTTTAGCTGTGCTTGCCAAAAGAAGGTCCTCCCACAGCTCTATCTTCAGTTCCTTCTTCCTGTTAACAGCTGATTTATACAGTGCCCTGTATTCTCTTACCTCCCCCCTATCCCTAGGCTTTTGTTTTAGCTTTTCTTAAAGTGCCTTGCGTGCATTAGTACAGTTATTATCAAACCAACGACAGGGTGGCAAGATATCCCTCCTAACTGGCCTTAAAAGGGCAGTATTAATATAAGACTCAATCTTGTCATTGGCTAGCAGAATACTATGATAAGAAGCCTCTGGATTCAAGTAGGTCTACATTTCTAAAAGGCAGGATGTAACTAATTGAGTAAGAAAGGTCTCAGGAATAATTTTACACCACTTTAGTCTATGCCCCTGGTCAATTGTCTTAACTTGTGATTTAAAATAACCATAAAATTCAGACTGCCCTAGTTCCCAGTAGAAGCCAGCAACAAGTGGATTATGGTCACTGGCTACATTCCAGTAAACTGAGAAAGATTATGGGAAGAAAACAGATCCGCTGACACATATATGTGGTCAATATAAGAACCCTTACCATAGCCCTTATATGTAGGGACACTATTTCCTGCGCTCAGAATCTCTAAACTCATAAGGTTCACCATATTAAATTCCACCGGCAAATCCTTCATTAAATCCCCCTGATGGGTATGCTTAAGATGAATTTGGTCCTGATGATCAGCTTCCTCAATATCCCCTCCCCCATATAAATAACAACCACTACAGGGGTGTAAGTTAAAATGCCCAAGGATCAACAAAATAATGTGAAACCTTGGACAACCTGCAGAAAAGGATGTAAAAAATGTACTTAAAGAAGAAATCACGTCCTCAGATCCCCTCCCGTGGGTTGCATTATAAACATTTAAATGCAGAATTGTGGCATTGTTCTTAAGGGATAGAATAACACAAAGAATATGAGGAGAAATATCCATAATCCCTTCCACTTTATAAGCTCAATCCAATTTGACAAAAGTCACAAGGCCCCCACTAACTCTTCCACTAGATGAAGGGGAAGCCTTGATTGAGAAAGAGACATAACCCTCCAAATAAAGTCCCCTCTTGTATCACAAGTCTCCTGTAATGATATAATATCGTACGTAGCAAGGGTCTTGGATCCATCAGAGTCTTTAAGTTTCTCCCACAAACCTACTGTATTCCAAGGCATAACCCTAAGAACCCTTACAGTTGACAAGCCCCTGTGTTTCACACTTGGTAAAGACTTCACCCCCCCATGGCTACCTAGAGGGACATAACAAACCCCAGAGGCCTCCCTCCATCTGCACAGCTGACCTGCTGCCTGGACCTGCACCGGGAAATTCCCGAACCCTGCTGGCCTCTGCTAGAGTAAGTTCTTGGTCCCCAAGAGGTGCCCCTCAGGTCCTGGACCCTTGGTGTGGCATCAGTTGAGCTCTCCCTCCAAGAAAAGGAGAAATCCTGAAGTTTTGGGCTCTTTGTGAGTGCGAACTGGCCTGTTTGCACCAAGATGTTGCCGTCTGCGCTGACTGCCAAATGCAAAGCTCCAGTGATCCCGACTCTTTGTGCTCCAGTGAACTCCAGCGCCTACAGGCAATGCGAGATCGTCACTTTGCGCTACAGCATCAACAGCCCACGGTGACTGCCTACGTAGGTAGGTAAACTGACCCTTCTGGGAGCAGACACATCCACCTACCCTACTTATGACCAACTTCGACAAATTAGCTTCAATGATGGAAAGCCGGTCATATACTGGTCGTAATTTGGCATCCAACAACTCACTTAAGTGAACACTCATGTCATCCCAGAGGTTAGCCGGAAGAACCATCTCTTTCACAGGTGTGATCATTGCCTCCGCCCTCATTGTTATGTCCCTTTAGCTCAGGACAGGAGGTCAGTTAACGGACCCTAGGAGTAACTATAGCCTGGGATGAAGGGCGCAGGTCAAGTCTTCCTTCTTAGCAAGCAGGGCAAACCTCAAGTAGATGGGCTGCAGGGTGTCCTTCTTCTGTAGTATCCACAAGTCCAGAAGTGTACTCCAGAGCTCGGTCTGAGGGCCTAGTATTTATACTTGGTTCCAGCTTTTAAGTAGGAGAAGGTTCAGAGGCATTTGGAATTTCCTTCCCTGACCCCAGCTTGTCTGAGATTACAAATAACTAGTGTCAAACCCTTTCTGATAGTGTTGAAGCAGAACCTTTGTGATATGCAAGTGTGGTAGGTGACAGCTCTGCCCCCTATCAAGTCAGAAATGGCCCATCCTACCAACACCTATTTCCCCTTTGTCTCACTGTCTAGGAGCAATACACAAAGACCAACTGCCGGTAACACCTAGTCATGTGAACTTGAATACAGGATACAGACACCAAATGGTTGGGGCAAGAAAATGCCTACTTTCTAAAAGTGCAAAATTAAGAACTGTGACTTAAATTTAGACTTTAGAATTAAAGAAGGTTTTCATTACTAATCTTTAGACTCTGAACTCGACATTCTACCTGCTCCCAATGGAAAGTTATCACTTTTTAAATGTAATAAGGTAACCCAATGTTATCCTAGGAGAGAGATGGGCCTTGCAGTAGTGAATAAGAAATGTAAGATTTTTTCACTACGAGGACATGTAAAAGTAGAAAATACGTGCCCAACATTTTAAATACACAGCACCCTGGACTGTTTAGGGACTACCCTAGGGTTGGCTTATATGCATTAAAAAGGAAGGTTTATGACTGGCAAAAGGTTTGTTTTGCCAGGTCAAAATGACAGTTTAAAACTGCACTCATAGGCTATAATGGAAGGCCTGAGTGTCAGGACCTCACAAGTCTTACCTACTGCTTGTGGAGGAATCTCGCAGAGATGACTTGCCACCGTCTCCCACCTTTCCCTTGTGATAGAATATATACTGACCAGGGCGAAGATGGGGGTCGGGAGAAGGAATCCTAAGGTGTGTAGTGTTGTCCTTCTGTGTGTAGACCTGGTGTGTATGCCCACGGAAGACGAGGGGGCCCCTTTTGGGAATACTGCCTGTAGGGATAAACTATATGGTTAAATAGTGTTGCACCCTTGGATCACATTTACACAAGCTTCCATACAGACATCTAAACACTTTGTGGGAAGTATATTGTATTCACCTGGGACGTGGTATGGGCTGGTATTGTACTGATCCGCACACAGAAAGGAGAAGTGGGAATTGAGATCATAGACGCTCCTGCGCATACGAGAAGGGAGAGATAATACTCTGCTGGTCCTGTTACTCCACAGGTAAGGAACTGCCATCCAGCGAGTATGGTTCTCCAAAAGAAAGCAGATGCTTCCAGCGCCAACACCAACACGAGAATAAAGGAAATAAGCGCTCCTGCGCGTAATTGTAAAAGATACCAGTGCTCTTGCACTGCTCTCAAAAAAAAGGATTGACTAGCGACAATGCGCTCCTGCGAGTGCCGCAGCACAGTGAGGTACACAAGCGCTCCTGTGCCTGTACTGAAGGAAAGAAAGCGACAATGCGCTCCTGCGCGTGCCACAGCACAGAGAGATACACAAGTGCTCTTGTGGGTGTATCTGAGGGAAAGAAAGCGACAACGCGCTCCTGCGCGTGCCACAGCACAAAGAGATGCACAAGCGCTCCTGCGCGTGTATCAGAGGGAACGAAAGCGACAACGCGCTCCTGCGCGTGCCGCAGCACAGTGATGTACACAAGTGCTCCTGCGCGTGTATCTGAGGGAAAGAAAGTGACAACGCGCTCCTGCGTGTGCCGCAGTACAAAGAGATACACAAGCGCTCCTGCGTGTGTATCTGTATTAGTCACCTGGGAGGCTGGATGAAAGGAAATCACGCAAAGTTTGCATAGCGGAACTCTGCCGAACCACGACGACTCCAGCTGGGTGAGGAATCTGTATCCAAAGCACGCCGGGTTGAGCGCCACGGGTTCATATGCGGCCTCACCCGGTAGTGCCTCCCATGTTGACCTCCCTTGTCTACTTCCTGTTCGAGGAAGCTGGATCGCTAACCTACGGATTCCGAAGACCCAGGTTATCCGCAAGGAAGCGGAACAAACACTCTGGCAGCCACACAGATAGCCCGACCCCCCCAGACTGTGTCCCAGGTCACCATGACACTGAGACATTCATAAGAGGCTACTTAAGTGGGTAGCACAATAAGTGCTGCATTCCCGCTAGTAAGATTTACATGTAGTACCACTTTACTAGGGTCTTACAAATAAATTAAATGTCCCAATTGGGAGTAAGCCAATTTCACCATGATTAAAGGAGAGTGCACAAGCACTTTAGCACTGGTTAGCAATGGTAAACTGCACAGAGAACTAAAAGCCAACAAAATTGGGTTCAGAAAACAGGAGGGTGAAGGCAAGATGTTTGGGAATGACCCTGCAGAACAGGTTAAGTTTAATAGGTTTGTACCGTGCAATGCTGTTGCTAAAAGAAAGATCCAAAACACTGTTCCAGAGCCATACTCATGGTAAAAGTACAAAAAAAGGGATTATTATGACCTTGATGATTCAGGCACCAAATGCCAAACCAGGTTTGGTAAGAAGCATGCAGCACCAGGGAACAGAATGTGTCTTGCGCTTTCGAAATCTACTAAACCTGATTCACAACCTGGCATCAGTAGCTCTAATTTTTAATCACCCTCATGCTTAGGATATTAACAGGTCTGGTGCTAAACACTATAGCTCCCTGTAGATCGGGATTCACTTTCTCGACCTATCACCCAGTATTTAAGAACTTACAATTAGATAAAAATGCATACGAGCAGTGGTTGCCATTATTGATGCACTAGTATATCAGTCTGGTGGCATGTTTACTAGTAGCTAATAATAGATGCTGACACTGGCTGCCATCAACAATTCTGGTTTGGTGCCATCCTTCTAACTGACGCAGGAGGAGATATTCTTAGATCCCATAAACGAGTGAGTATGTTTGATGTTATGTCTTGAAGAGATTCATCAGCACCAATATATGGAGGCAAGATTTATATGAGGCAAAGGGTTCTAGAACTGAGTGAATTCTAAATCACAGATACAGATATGTGAAGAGTGGGAATATGTCTCATCAGTCAAACAATAACAAGGTGATTTGCCCTTTGTAGATGTAAGTATTTGTAACCTCCGAGAGTGGTGCTATATCGGTGGGCAGTATATTTGTATCAGATTTGTTTGCCTGTTATTAACCAGAGTGAATATTATTACACTTCAGCATCTGGTATTCATGAAAACAGAATGCTGAGGGATACATATATAAATGTTTAGGGATATCATAAATAAATTGTAGGGATAATGATTTAACCCAACAACACACAAATATTGAAATGAACTGAGATTGAAGATGACAATAAGATAGTTTACATTAAATAGTAATAGGCTGTGTGAAATTTTCTGATACCTAAAGGTACTGTAGGAGTGGAAGAAACAATATCAGTGGCAAATAAGTGACAGATTTAGGGTCAGACTTTGATTACAATTAATAGATAGTGATCTGACTAAAGATGGAGGGGTTCATACGATTTCTCAAATGTTGCTTTCTGCAACACATTTGAAAGTCAGTACTGTGTTCTGTTCAGATATGTGCTGAAATGCACTAGAAATTGAGAGCTTCATAATTTACTACTGTAGTGGTAAGTTCATATAGTAATGAATATGTAACAAGTTTACATAATGCAAGATATAGTAAGACACATTGAACGATAGAAGATGAAGCAAAGAATATCCTCCCTATATATAAAGTGAGCTAAAATGCTAATGATCATAGTAAAATATACATAAATTGTATAAAATATGATTTATCATTACAATACTTATATATACATCTTTATAAACCAATATGAAAATGAATGGTATTAAATGTAACCACCAAGGATGAGGTATGTGCACTCTATTCAGTGTATTTGCTGGTGATGGATTGACTATTTTTAATATGGATATGCTTTTATGCAATTTATTTTTCGAATAATATGTATGCATTTATTGATTGTAACATTGAAGACTTTCACTTTGAATGAAACACTTTGGCTGCAAGCATTTGTATGAATACAAATATCTACACAATAAAGGGTGGTCTATAACAAATAATTTGTAGTTGTGTGCATTGTCTGAAAAATTAGACTTATTCCTGTGCTGATATATTTACTATAAGAGTGTGCTTAGCAGAATTTTGTAATTCATTATTTAAGATCTAGTCTATCACCAGTTTTTGGGTCTACAGCAATGACGGCTGTGCAACAGGGAGTTGATGGGAATCCACCCACCAAGCGCACTATGAGTAGAGGAGATAATGCACTAGTCTGATCTATTAGAGGCAGGTCGTAAAATTCTTAACAACACACAAGAAGCAGTGCCAGCAGAGGACCATTTGAAAGAGTTGCAACCAGAAGAAAAAAATCTCCATTCCCTCAGTCCTTAATCTCATGTTACAAGGAGAACCTTGTGATTCACCTACTTCCTATCACTGGCATCTGGCAGTTTAGCACAAAGAAAGGAATTAGGGGTGAAAACAATAGAACAGAATAAGGAGCAAATTGGATAAGCCATAACTGATGGTAACCTCTGTGGAGAACTCCTAAATAATCGCTTGCGCTCCTTGACTAGCACTGCAATTAGACCTGAGCAAACTATTATTGAGAAAAAAAGTAATATGTTATCTGCTTTCCAGATATCTACTAATTTGGGGTCTCTTTCACCTAAAGGGTCCACTAGTTTGTTAGTAACCACAGTAGTGGTCCCTTTAATTGAACCACGTGTACCATTGGAAGGCTCAAAGGCAGTCTGGGCAGGTTTGCAAGGTGCAATCTCATTGACTGAAATTATGCGTGACTTACATCAAATTTAACACTCAGTAGACTGTGCTGGAGTGAATGCTTAGGCTAGACATTCCATAATAAATATGCAGCTCACAGATATAGCATCACATTTTCAACTGAAGGCCTCTGAAATTGCCAAGATTAGGAGTGTCCATAATAAAACTAGTATAGACCTAATCAATCTGCAAACAGGATTAAAAATGTGTGCTACTGAGACACATGAAATGAAAATGAAAAGTAAAATGTTAGAGTATATTGTTGAGAGGTTGGAAAATTTCTCACATATGAATAACATCCGTGAAATAGGAATACCTAAACTGGAAGATATTAATGAAGAACTAAAAACCTTTTGATTCATGTTTGAAAGGACACTCTTTAGAATATTGACATCAATACCCATCTAGGTGTAGAATTCAGTAACACTCCATCTAAACCTAGGAAGGTCCTTGTCAGTTTCTTGATGTATACAGTTGTATACTTATTCTTAATAACTCACACCGAAACCTTTGAAATTCAGTGTAACCTGATATCACTATATGCATGGGATAATACAGGAGCTCAACAGAATTCCAAAAATTGAAACAAGTAATATCTAAAGCTCCCTAGCTCTCACAAGCCTGAGGCCTCTGAAGACATTGTTGGAAGAGATAAAATAATTTCAAGGATGCAAGGAAAATCGTTGAGGTGATGCTGCAGAAGAAATTTCAAGAAAGGCCGCAAAAAGAAATCTTCTGGAAATATCTTCTTGACATCTAGCTTAACGATTATCTCTGCTTGAGAGCCACAAATGCAAGTGAAGAGCTGAGTCCAAGTAGAGAAACATAGATGAAGAGTAGAGTCCAAGCAGAGGCGTCCCCTGATCAACAGGGAAGAAAGACAAGCATCTGTCCACACCTTTATAGACTGTAGGATCCATGGACCCTGCAGCTGATCCTGAATTCTGGGATCCTCATATCCTGCAGTAGATCCTCTAATCCTGCTCTAGCTAGCTACTAAGATGGGGCATATGGCTTTGGGGCGCTTGCATGGGACAAGATTGACTGTGCTGGTAATGTGGGGGAATGACAAATGGGCAGTTTACATGTGACAGTCGCAATCCTGGGTGACAGCATAAATGACATCTTGAGTGGCAATGCACTGAGCAAGGGTGGAAGGGCTGGCCAATAATGCCGAGGACCAGAGGGGGGAGTGCACCTATAAAAAAGCCATGACAATTGCATAAAAGAAACAAAAAAACAGCAGTTTTTCAGATATTGTAGGAGACAAATCGTGCTAATATCTTACTTCAGGGGACACATGCATACTGTATCACAAATATGAGCTAATGCCGTTTAGAGGTGCCATGATTGAAGTAATGTCAGAGCAGTAAACTACTCTAAAAGGAGTATTGAAACGTGTTGGGATTAACTCTAGCATTCATATTGAGTCCTCCAAAGCTGATAGATTGGGCTGGTTGGTGGTCGCAACTCTATTTATGGACTGAATTTAGATGATCCATAAGTAATTCAAGATATTAAAGTTTAGATGACTGAGATATTTATAGAGCATTGGAACACAGTATTGGAACAGATTGATAAGAATGTATGACGTTACATCGCATACATTCACAACGCGGTATTTTACATCGCGTTCGTTACAAGGCAAGTCGTTACAACGACTTGCGCTGGACTTAGGAATAGTATGATTAACTATTCCAACTCCAGTCTACGTACAGTAGGGAAGGTGTTGGAATAGTAAATCATACTATTCCTTAGGTTAGAGCGCCATCCAGCGCAAGTCGTTGTAACGACTTGCGTTGTAATGACCCCGATGTTAAGGCATTGCGATGCAATGCCCGCGTTGTAATGGATGTCTCCCGATTGATAAGTTTGTTAAAAGGTCAGAGCTGCACTCTAAGATGAAAGAGGCAATAACCAATCTATTTTATAATCTAGATCTATGTGACCCCTATTGTAAATTAAACCCACAAAATCGTGGTTCTAATTTGTATTCAATCTGATATAATTCATTTTCTAGACTCAACCTTTTTGTGAATTTGTCCTCGCTTTCTCAAAACAATAATAACTTCCAAAATCCGATCACTCTATAATTTCATTAATGTTGAAGAAAAGTGTGACCAGTAATATGGTTTCACAATGGATGTGCAGTTGATCTTTACTGCAGGACCCAAACTTCATTAATTTCATACAAGAACAAAAGGAGGCACCATCATACAATACACAATTCCGGCAAAAAACAAAAGGAGAATCGAAAGGAAAATATTTATCTATTATACAGCTCTTTCTAAATGAACTTCAGAGGAAATTCAAAAAAGCTATGCAAAGATCTCACATAAAAGTATCTATAAGCTGGAAATTATATGCCCCATGGGAAATAGGACTCACATAGAGTAAAAACAATGTCTATCAGGAAGGAGTCTAAGGGCCTGATATATATGTTGGTAGTATGTTAACTCCTTCGCAAATGCTACAGAGGATACATATCACCAACATAATCGTTCGCCCATCAAATTTATATGTGGGTGGACCTTATGTTTGGCTATGGCAGAGGTTACTCCTGACCGCCAAAATACTAAATCTCTCCGATGGGCCGATGGAGTAAGGGTCGTGTGAGAAATGGCTGTATGTCTGCCCACCAAATCAGGATGAGCGAACACATAGCCATTTTTCTTTTACTTTCCATCACCTCCAGGCAAAGCCTTGTGGTGAGGGACAGTAAAATTCAAATAATGGTCTTCCCCTCACCACGGAAGATGACTCCCATGGCGAAGGGAGTAATACTTTTTTATTTCCAAAAAGAAAACCCATTTTCTAGATTTTCTTTTTGAGAAAAAAAAACTGTTTGGTGCAGTGCCTGCTTGGCGGCAATTTACTCTGTTCCCATGGCGTAACAATGGGCCATCTGACAAAATATAAATCAGGCCCTAAGAATAAAGTACGAAATGTGGTAAGATCCTTAGAGGCCAAAGAGTAAAAAAAAGAAAATAGTAATGAGATACATCTATAAGCGAAGGGGTAAATTAAACATGTGATGTAGAAATCCCAAAAGCCTTTGACTCCTTTTTCGAATTGCTGTATTAACAGACTTTGGTAGAGGGTCCTCAAAATCAAGGTAAATTCTTCATAGGTCTTAAGCTTCCTACGGGAAATAAGCTAAAATTAGATCAGTTTGAACAAGATATAATGATGCAAGAAATCAAGGTGGTGACTGAAGGCATGAATTACTACCTGTTCATGTTGTCTGTGTAAAGGTATTTCATGCAAGCTGAAGTCCACAAACTTCGCAGAGGTCATAATAGCAGTGTTCGGAAAAACTAGTAAAGATATGGCCTTCTGTTTGCCTTACTGGCCAAAATCATAAATAAATAATGATAGTAAAATTTATGCCAAGGTATTGGCCAAAACAATGCAGACAATTCTTCGAACTTTAATTCAAGAATGTACAAAGTTAATTTGTATGGTTATGCTACCGGTCCTAATTTCTAATCCTTTATCCATCAGAGCAGTTTAGACTCTCTTACTAGATTTCTAGGTATAAGATCAATGTAGCCAAATCCAAGGTTATATCGTGGACAGTCCCTGATGAGTTAAGCTGGCCTAGCAAAATAAAAACTTTCTGCACTTTTCTGGGGTAACAGAGAATACACCATGGTGATGCGTACTTGACAGGGCCATCCCTGTGGAATATGGTATAGTAATGGTGAATCTGGTGTGGAATGGCAGTTTTCAGAGTTGATTGGTATCTTCTGGGGGCCATGTGGCCTAAAAACAATTGGCCAGGTGTATCAAAAAAGCATTTTGCGATTCTCAAATAGCAATTTTTACTCAATCGCTATTTGGGAATCTCAAAATGCGATGTAACAAAACAGACAGGAAATAGCGATTCCCTAATTGTGATTTCTCAAAAATCGCAAACGCAATTAGGGAATCGCTATTTGTAATTGCGACTCCATTCGTTCCTATGGGCCTCGGGCCCATAGGTGCGAATGGTCTTGCACTACCTAAATTGCGATTACCTAATTGGTAACTGCATATTAGGTAATGCAAAGCATGGGTGCCTGGGAGCCTAAGGCCCCCCCTGAAGAGCCCCCCCAAAAAAGGTGCACATATAAGGTACATAGCACTTTGAAAAATGCTGTTTTGTGCATTTTCCAAAGTTTGCACATTTTTACCATCAACTTGAAGTTGATGGTAATAGCGTTTCCTTAATGCACAGTTCGCATTTAGGAAAGGCTTCCTACATGTGCATTAGGGATTCACAAATTGAGATTCCCTATTTGCATTCGCAATTTAGGTAATTGCTAAAAATTGTGAATACCTAAATTGCAAATGCCAAAGCCTTTCATACAAAAGGAAAGGCCATTTTGCATTCACAAACGGACGAATTTTGCGATTCGCACCGTTTTCAAACGCAAAATAGTTTCATACATCTGGCCCAATATGTCATGTGGAAAACGCCTGTGCAATATGTTGGTGCAATGCAGAAACTAGTTTAAGACGTGCTTAACTATAATATTGCTAAAGTGGCTTGGAAGTTGGCATGACAATTTGAAAACTGATCTGGCATGGCCATTTTCTGGGGGAATTGCATTGAAACTAATGCGTTACTATAACAATATGAAAATGGCATATCAAAGTGTAAATTGGCATGGAATGTAGGTATTGCAATGCTGGAATAGGTAATTGATCTCTAGTGTAGTTGAACAACATTCCAGACAGGTTCTTACATTGGAAATCCCATTACCTCCACGTCCCTCTCGCTTATCTCCATTATGCAATGAGGCCTCTGTGCCTCGTAGACACACCCCCCTACCAATATAAAAAGGCACCGCCCCCTCCACAATACCTGTTCTTTTCTGTCTGTAGACACGGTAGGGTGGGTGCGGTGCGCTCACTCCAGCGTGAGTTTCTTTGTTTGCATGGTAAGGTTGCTCCCTTTTTGCCGCACTGGGTGGCGTGTGGCTTCCTGCTGTGAGGTTGGTGTGGTCCGGCTTCCGCGTTCTTCTTTCTGTTGTCCCGTCTTCTGGCATGCTGCGAGAGACGTTCAGGTAAGGTGGGGGAGTGGACGCCTCCCTAATTCCCTTTTTCTGGCTGGGCGGGAGGTCTGCGATGCTTGCCTCTGGCCGGCTTGTGGGCAGTGTCTTTATTCCCGCTTCCTCGCTTCCGGCCATTCCACCCTGCATGACCCTGAATGATCCTGTTCTCGTCTGAGCTCTGCAGGTATTCGGGTCGGGCCTGGTTAGTGCCTGGTTGGGATTCCGCCTCTGAATACTGGTTGCTGTTGGCTTCCTCTCTTTGGTGTTCCACTTGTTTGTCTCCCTACCCAGAGGTCGGCGTGCCTTCCTCCGGTCGGGGTGGGCGTGGCCTGGTGCCGGGGCTAGTTTCCGCCGGCTGGAGGTTTGCTGTGCTTTTCCTCCGTCCGGTGTGTGTCTCTGCTTGGTTTCTCTCCCTGGTCCATGGTCTGGGGTGCCTTCCTCGGGTCGGGATGGGCAAGACCCGTGGCAGGTTTCCGCCGGCCGTAGGTTTGCTGGGCTTTTCTGCCCCCTTGAGGGTGTTTGTGTCAGTGTAGCTGGGGGGGCGTTTGTTGGGCCTACCGCCATAACCCCTTGACAGCACCTGATCTCATCTGATCTCTGAGGTTGTGCAGGGTTGGCCCGATTAGTACCTTGATGAGAAGACTGACTGGGCATACCAGGTGCTGTAGGCTCCTCTGACACGGCGCATGGCTCATCCTCCGCATTGCTGTGCATGCGGTCCTGGTGCGAATTTGCCATGCACGGTGTGTTCCCTTGTTGCCGTGAATCATGCCTCTTTATTTGTGCTGGCGTTGCGGCGGGGGGCGGATGATAGGCTTTAGCATCTCCTGGCCTGTTGGGTTCCTGTTGGGATGCATTGGGTGCTTGCCTCTCTCCTTTAGTTGTGGGGCCTGGGGTGCTGTCCTGTTTCTCCTGGGGCCCATGTGCAATGGTGCCTGTTCGCGGTGCGGCTGGCTTTTCCCTGGTTTGTGCTGGTTTGGTTCTCCTGACCCGAGGTCTGCTGTGGAGCTCTTGTGCCGGTTTCTCGCTCTGTGGTGTTTGGGGGAGTGTTTGTGGCTGCCGCCGGCTTGTTTACCTTTGGAGCGCAGGTGTGGGGTGCGTTTGTTGGCTGTTGGCGGTGCAGCTGCCTGGTGCGGGCTCCTGGGGTCTGGCGCCTGCCTCTTGCTTGGGCTTGGCTTTTGTGCCGAGGGTCCCAGTCCTGCTACGGGGGTTGGTGCAGGCCTGCTCCTGCACGGGTGCGTCGGCCTCCGGTCCTTGGTTGTGGCCTCTTTGGGTGGGTGCCTTGTGCTCGCTACGGCGGGGGTGGCTGGGCTGTTTTTAGCCTTGGGTCTTGCCGGATCTCCTTTGTCTGTGGCGTTTCCTGGGTGGCCTGGCCTGTTCTTCTGGTTTTCTGCACTTTCCTTCCTTGTGGGTGCTGGTCTCTTGGCCTTGGCGACGGCTTCCGGGCTTCCTCATGGTTCTCGCTGCCTGTGTCAGGTAGTGCTCTGTTTGAGGTGCGTGTTCGGCTGTGCTTGGGTTCCTGGGTTTTGGCGATTTCTTATCCTATGGCTGTCCCTGGGCTTGTCGCGGCGCTTCGGTATGGTGCTCTGGCTGTCACTGTGGCTGGATGGGCTCCTTCTTGTTGTGGGGGTGCTTGGCCTCTCGGCATCTGAAGGTGGGGGTCTGCTGGAGGGGGTTGCGATGCTTCTTGTCGTTGGTGACTCTGTCCCTCTGGTTTGGGCGTCCTTTTTTGTTTTGTATATAGCTGTGCTATATATTTTTGTTGTGGTTGGGTTATTTCCTGACCTGTGTCCTGTCCTTTTCCCCAATAAGTCGGTGTCTCCTCTGTCCCTCCTCTGCACCTGCTGGGCTGTGCTTGCAGGCCTGGCGCTGTTTTTCTGGGGGCTTCCCCGAGGCTGCTGGGCTTCCGTGATAGCTGCTGGGCGGGGGCTTGTGCCGGCCTTCCCCTGCATTCCTGCACTTCCTCTGTTTTCTGCTTCCTAGGGGCTGTGGCAATGGGTGCCTTCAGGGAAGGGGGCCCTCCTGCCAGGAGCTGTTTTCGGCTTTGGTGGCTGCTGCCTGTCGCTCCTGGGGCTTCTCTGTTGTGCGGTTTCTCCCCATTGGATTTGGCGCTGGTCTTTTTCTTCTGCTTCCCCTGCGAGCTGTTGGTGGGGTGCCATGGTTGCTTCTTCCTGCCTCGTTGTTCCGTCTTGATTCAGCCTGTTGGCTGCTTCTTGGGCTGGGGCTCTTTGCCTGCTGTTCCGGTGGTTTAACAGCATGTGGAGGCTTGTCGGTCTTTTGCTGACCTCTGGTTTTGGCCTGGTCTGCCTTGTTGTGCCGGTGGGGCGTGTGTGCTGGTTTCCCATGTGCTGTTGTCCCCTCCTGTGGTCTTTCTGGGTGTTGCTTCTGCGGTTCTGGTTGGGCCTGTTCATTCTGCTTGGCTACCTGGGATTGCCGGGTGCAGTAGGCTTCGCTGCTTCCTCTGCTCTACTGGCCTGTGGGCTGTGTTTTGTGGCTTTTTGTGGTCCGGTTTGGGCTTCGCCCTCTTCGGTTCCATGGTAGGGCGGTGGTCCCCGGCTCCTGCTTCTCCCGTTTCTGGGTGGTTGGGGGTGGCGCTGTGGCCCTGTCGTTCAGCTTGTTCCTTCTGGGCCCCTCTTGTTGCCACTGCTTCTTTCGGTCCGTGGGGTGCCGGTGTCAGCCTCCTCTGTGGCCTGGACCTGCTGGTTCCGGGTTTGGGGTCCAGTTGTTTGGTTTCCCAGGTTGTCAGGCTGGGTTGCCCGTCTGGTCCTATTGGTCTTCTCCCGGTTCCGTGTCTGGCCTGCCTGCCTGGGTCCCCTGGGTTTTTTCCAGCTTGCAGTTCCCCGTTCCTCTTCCTTCTGTGGGGCAGTTTCTGCCGGTAGGGAGTTGGCAGCTCTGTTTCTGCCATGCTGCGGGTCTCTCGGGCTGGGCGCCTAGTCTGGGTTGTCCAGGTTGCGTCTGTCCTGTGGCTGGTTGGTTGAGGTGGGCTGTCCTGCTGCAGGGCTTGCCATTCCCCCTTGTGGCTGTGTTGGCTCGTTCAGTGATCCCGGGTCTTCCTCCCTCCTGTTTGGGGGGCCTCCCTGCTCCCGTGCCTCGGCGGGCCACCTTGGTTCCACCGGGGGAGGGGTGTTTGCCGTCAGTCCTGGGGGGTTCGTGCCTGCGCTCTTTTGGCTGGTGGCGTTCCTATGCGTCCCTGTTGGTCCGTGTCTTCTGTGGTTTTTTGGGGGTTTGCTGTGCTCTCTGGGCCTTTCTGGTTCCTGACGTGCGGGCGGTGTCCTGTGGTCGCCTGGGTGTGGGTTGCCTAGGGGGCTGTTCAGGCGCCTCCTTTACACTGTTCCCCATTTTGGTTTGTGGTTGTTGGGTGGGTGTCAGTTTGGGGGTGGTTACCCTGTGGTTTCCTTGGCCTGTGGGCCTCTTGGTAGCTTCCCTCTCTTGGCCTTGTTCCAGGGTTCTGGTTCGGTGGGATGGGTGTCGGGTTGTTCTCGTCCCTCCAGCTTGTCCTGTTCCTTTGGTCCCGCTGTTATTGGCGTTATTGGTGGGTCTGGAGTCTCCAGTTTCGTTGATGCCTGTGGCCCTGTGGTTTCTTTTTTATTTTTTCTTGGTGCCCTCTCGGGTGTTTTCCGAGTTTGCGTCTTGCGGCTATGGCTTCGTGGCTGCTGGTGCCTTGGTCTCTTGGCTTTGGTCGCCTCTTCTGTGTGGGTGCTCTTTGGGGTCTGCCTGGTGTTCTTGTGATCTGCGTGGACTGTTGCTCGGGGCTTGGTGTGCTCGTGTGCACATGGTTCCTTTCAGTTTTTCTGCCTCTGGCTCCCCGACTGGCCTTTGGGGCTTTGCGGTCCTGTTGCTGGGGTCTGTTGGTCGGCCGGGGTCTGGTCTCCCGGTCCTTTGTGGGGTGCTCCTTCCTTCGGTGGTGATGTCCCTCTTGGGGTTTTCCCTCTGGTTTGTCGGGCTCTTTGGTGTTTCCCGTTGTTCAAATCATCTGTGGGGGTGCACCTTCTGGCTCTGCTGGTTTCTTCCTTTTGTCTTCCGGTTGCCGCGTGTGTCTGCTTGCTGGCTCGGTGGTCCTCGGCTCATTGTCTTGTGGGTCTTCTTCTTTCCTGTGTTTGAGCCCGGGCTTCTCGGCGGGTTTCGGTCTGCTGTGTTGGGACTGGCCTGTCTTTCCTGTTTGTTTGCCCTTCCTTTGGGCGTCTGGTTGTGATGCTCTTGGCTGATGCTGGGACAGTTGCCTGGTTTTTCCTTAGCTTGCTATGTCTCATTGAGTTATGGAGATAAGCGAAAGGGACGTGGAGGTAATGTTTATAATACTTATCGGTAATCACATTACTCCTAGTCCTACTCTCGCTTATCTCCATTACGGCCCGCACTCCCTCCCGGTGATCCACCAACTGTGTCTAACGTGGCTTGGTACGTACAGGTATTGTGGAGGGGGTGGTGCCTTTTTATATTGATAGGGGGGGTGTCTACGAGGCACAGGGGCCTCATTGCGTAATGGAGATAAGCGAGAGTAGGACTAGGAGTAATGTGATTACTGGTAAGTAATACGAACATTACCACCAACACCATGAAATATTTGAACAACACAAGATATATTGAAAGTAATCTGGCATATGTTTTTAGGATGAGGCCTACAGAATTTTGTTTTGTGACACATGATGATAATGACGTGCGTTATATCTCTTTGAACAGTATTTATAATTGGTGTAAGCGAAACCATAGACTTTTAGTCGATGTCTTTGGGAAATATTTCTCTACAGTGCACCATTTGTCCCTAATTGATGACAAATTGTATAAGCAGCAAACCACTTTCTCCAATGTTCACAGACCGAGGTTGAGCTTCAATAGCAGGCCTTGAAATGTACGTATTTTATGAGTGCCCCTAGAGGATGCCACAGAAAAACTATCAATTTTCTAATCCAAATTCATCTGGAAATTTACTAGTATGATGTACCACTTAGAACCACAAGTCCATAGAATTTACTGGGTAAAAATGTTCCTTTCCCGTGCATTAAGAGTAAGACCAATTTTAGCTTTGTTCACCTGCCTTTGAGCACAGTATTTTCAATTGTTCTGCAAGGTATACATACAACTTATGACACAGAGCTACAATTTCAATAGCAAGACAGTATTTTAACAAATACATTTATAGGGGCCCATTACGATGTCGGGCGGAAGCACTACCGCCGTGCTGGCGGATGCAAAAACCACCAGTTACCGTCGGCACGCAGCAGTCCACACGCCCGCCCGATTACGATGCGAAAAGTCAGCCAAACACCGCCGGCAAGCCAGCGACACCGTCCGCCATCAAAGTGCGCCCGTACACGTAGCGGCGCAGCCCAATTGACACACACCGTCCGACGAAACACGTACCGCCCGGCGTACAAATTACGATGCCGCAAACAAACTGATCCCACGGCTAAGAGACACCGTACGTCAAACCGAAGCGGTAACACGAACGCCGAGCACGGACACCGAAGAAGCGGCACCCCCGAGCATGAATCCAGCACTGCAGGCCCTCCCTATGCTCTATCTGATGCACCACCAAGGACGCAACGTACCGCGAAGACGCAGGTAGGCACACACACAACAAGTGCACGCAAAAGCGCACACAGTGCAAGGGCGGAAAAAGCGGACAACCCCCCACCCCCGCGTGTACACGACACATCTACCATTGCATCCACATATGACACACAGGCCAAATTGTAACATCTCGTAACACATGTGTACACACCACCTGGGACTAGGAACCAACGACCCCGTCACGGCCCCAAAGCGGCGATGACGCTGCCACACATGCGCACAACGCAGAGGCCAACCGCAGCGCCATGCATGCGTCGCACACAGACACAGGGACACAACCAAGCAGCACACACACCAGCCCCACCCCGAACGAACATGACACGTGACAGGCCTGCCACAGACATGTCCCCAACGCCCAATTCACGGTCAACACCCAACGTCACACAACCGACGCACACATGTCAGTGAAGTCACGCAACAGCAGGACACACCCCAGTGTAAGCACACAGCGGTGGCAACACCAACTAGGAGAAGCAGGGCCCCTTCGGGAAGAGGAACGCCAGTACCACACTGAAACACCCATACCACCCTGCACACATGAACAAGACATACAAAACGGAACACCAAAGAGCCCGGGGACCGACAACAGGTGGCCCAAGAATAACATCCACACACAAGGCCCAACGCAGAGCGGAAAGGCAGCCTGCCGCCCACACAAGGGAGAGCAGACAGCACTGAATGACCTTCCATTCCAACTCCGAAACCACAGCCCTACGAAAGAAGCCGGTGAATACAGCCATTGTCCAATAAAAGACCAACACAGGCATGCAGAGGAGACCGACCACAGGGCAGATAGCGCATATCACAGAAGAACACTACGGACGGGAAAGAAGAAAGAAAACACTCCCCCATGTCGGCCCCATGCAAGTTATCTGGAAGGAGTCACACATCACTGACCTTGAACAGTCTGAGAAGCATGTGGGATGAGGGCCCGTGTCCTCCGCACAAGCCAACAGAACACAAGTCCTGTCTCCCTACGACTACACAGAGCTCACAGCAACCTCGGAGCGTGCACATTGCAGACTGCACACACAGCCGGAGCACGCCACCACAACGCACCGCTGCAAAATGGCACTCTCAACACACCTACCCAACTACGCCGGACAGGTCAAGCTGTACAAAAACAACCTGATACAGATATTGGGATGCGAACCCCTGTCCCTGCTGAACGTAAGTTACCGACTGACTTACCGCATCACATTGTTCAGCTGCGTCATACCCGTCTTCTACTGTCGGAGGTGTCCCTACCAGCATCCTGTGGAGTTGTGTCTCTCCAACCCGGCATGTCTAAAGGCGGACCTGCTACAACTATTCCTCCCTCTGGACGCACACGACAGGGCCTGCTCTGCCTATGGGGGCATGGCGTATGTGGCCAACATCGGACCCGCACTGAAATGGGACCACTGTGCCTCCACACGACGGATCATCGAGCACAGCTACATCGAATGTCACCCAGCATGCCCCATCATGCTCCTCCAAGGGACAACTTACGAACAACACCTTGACAGCCACCATCCGCTACATTGGCTGGCAAACATGTATACCACCAATGACATGGAAGCCCTGCTGGACGGCATCGCATACCTGACAACCTGTCAATTCGTCGGACCCCAACGCAAGTCCCCCAATTGACCTATGATGTCCAACCCCGCACCCATGCTTAGCTTCCGCACGGACTGGCCAGTCACCACCACAACAGCCATACCAAACGACCGGCAACTATTACCACACCATCAACGACATCGCCATGACATCGGATATGACCGGGACATGCACACTGTTCCCCATCACATCCAGGAACACCGCATGCATCGTGGGAGGCAGTGGCATGGGGTCTGTGTATCGCACCCACATGGACGGAACTGCACGAACAACCAGGACACGACATGGATCCAGCGCCCATGGACACACACACCGCTCAGTGGACATGAATAGGTCGCCTGGAGTCTGTGGGTGCTGCACCCCTCCCACCCCCGCCCCGGGAATCCCATACCAGGACCTTTGCATGGACGACAAGTGCATACAACAACAACACGACCCCAGTGACTGTGACATGTCCAGTAACCACCACATTGCAACAACAAGTGGCACGCCGCTGCATGCACGCAAGCACATGCCCTGATGTCATCTCACATGCACGCGTGCATGAGGAACAACCGCAGCAAACCTGTCACATGGAACTGAGATGGACTGTGCCCATGATGCCAAGCGGTCTGGTAGGCTACTTGTATACCGTCTGTGTCAAAGTCCGCAGCTCCGCAGCTATACGTAAATGTACATTAGCACAGCCTTGGCCAAGCAGATGTAACTCTGAAGCCCACATCCCACATGCAACAGCCAATCACATGTAACCCTACACCCTATCCCATTTGTAATCATGCTCAGTATATCCTCAACATGTATTCCGCTGCCAGTAGTGTCCACTATACTGCATCACAGAGGACAGAAGACTCAATATAATGTTTGAAACCAAAACTGTCTCCGCTGACTCATTTCACAAGTACGAATGAGAGAGGATGAGAGTATGTGAAGTACACGGCAGTCGTGACATGACCATGTAGTCCACTGGTATTGGATGTCAACGCAAATGAGTAGCACAACTGTGGAAGACACACATGTGTCGTGTGAAGTCGTATGGACGCAGTGCTCAGGTGGGTGGGTGTGACGGGTAGATGCGCACATGCCAAGTTGGAGCACGCCGTGTTGGGAGGGGTCATGAACAGTACACCACCGCTTCCCTGGGCATTGTGAGAGGACACCTGTCGGGGGGGAAGTGAACACGTGTGTGCACAGCAGCCGGGCACACGAACAATGCGGTACCAGGCGCACACGTCAGCCCACCCTCCGTGGACAAGCTGGATCCTGTTGTGCGCCCGCCATGCCCCTTGACAAGGCACACACAGCCCCAGTCGACCAGGTGTAACCCCAACATAGTCAATCCGCACAGGCGATACAGGGCACGGGATGGCAGTGGAGCATGGTGTGTGAGAGGTCTCCTCGCGCTCCTCCTGGTCATATCACGCAGGCAATAGAACCTCAACGTGTAGCATGGCACAAGTCAAATGGAAGTGTAGGGGGGACGCACCACAGCACGAGCAGCACTGACGTCACGGGAGGTGGCTCGCACCATCCCATCCATTGCCCATTATACCAACCACGCCACATGCCATTGCGACTAAGTGCAAGCGCGTGCGCCACCACCCCCGAGCCCTCCCCAGAGAGGCCAAAGAGTGAATGTGTGGGCCATCAGCTACAGACGGACGCGGCCTGGCCGCAAGGGCAGCCACAGCCACTGGGTGTCGCAGGTGGCGGATCCGGAAGGCGAAGACTGTGATGCATAGTCCATGCAGGCCGGGTCTCCATTTGGGGCACCACGCAGGTGGACGGCGTCCCGCCACACATCATACCCTGAGACAGCCCACTCGTGCAACTGGACCCACACATACACTCCTTGCCCTCTCTGGTGCGAGCTTGGGGCTGCCTGTGCAAGCGCTAGCCTCGCAGGTGCACATGCATATTGGGGGAGCGAGGGGAGGACATGAGGGCTGGGGCGAAGATGACTGTATCACTGTCAGTGAGTACAAGGGATGACCCAGATGTGGAAAGGAAGAGACGTGTCCCGTGTGTACTGCAACTAGTCGCCAATCCAACTACCCCCCATGTCCGGAATGTAAGCCCGCACCTAGGCCCGCCCATCCGCCACATCGAAATATACCACCAGCACAACAACCTTCCCATTCGAAACACTGACTGGGGGTGGCGACCAGTGAACAATCATGTGTAGCCTACCCACGCGTACATGTGGGCCCTCCATGATCCATGTCACCTGCGGCAAAGTCATGACATGCGCAATGAGGGAAGTGAGGAGAGCTGTCCGCCCCACGCACAGAAGGTGCATCAGCTCCACAGACCCAGCAGCGAGTCCAGCAGGGGTCACATGTGCAGGGGCAGCTGTGCCTGGTGTGAAGGCACATGCATATAGACAGCACATCGACCAATGTGTAGTCTGCCCACATCTACAGTCCATCATCATGCGGACATAGGAATTGAACACAGGGCAACACATCTGAGTGGGTGCACCCACCGTGACCAACAATGCGCAATCATCGACGTACCCGCCCTGTGCATGGCCCCCCACCCAACGGAGGCACATCCAGTGCCACCATCCCACACACACAAGCCTTCCACGGAACATGCTGTGTCCAATGGTCAGTACAGAGTCAGCGCCCATCTGGTGGATCCTGAACAGGAGACACATGCACACACATGCCAGCTCCCACTATGTACGTCTGCCACCTGGCACGTGCAATGTAACCTCTCACCTGTGACGTGTGTCTGCAAGCACACAGCCATCTTGGCATGGGGCTGTCAATGTGGACACCTGTCAATGTTTCCGGAGGTGTGATCCGTACAGTGCTGTACATAGGGTGCAGTGCTGACACCTACTACTGTCTCATATCCCCTCGTGCCACAGGTCCCACTTGTTTTGGCCACTCAGCCTGTGCCCACATCGTCGTCGTCGTGTGCCATACTCATCCAGCCTCGGAAGCAGTGCCATGCTCAGCAGACATTCATGTTGCCGTGGCGTTGCCGCTCGACGAATATGCAGTCAGTCCCCATCAGCACGCCCCGCAAGTCATTGGGGCCTAGATCCCCATGTGCATGCTCATGGCAGTGGTTTGCATCACTAGCCATTGCCATTGGTGGGAGACCTGTGTAAGTGTATTGTGGCCGTGCCGTCCCTGCTTGACAGCTGGGCTGTGACTCATGTGCTTGCTCAGTCATGTCAGTGATGTGAATGCGAAATTGCTATGTGTTGTGTTGCTTTGACATGTGTCCACTGCCATCTTCCCTAGGCGGAGACCGAACATTGACCGCCCATACCAATTGCTGGCGGACATGGACGATACTGAGGTCATAAGGAAGTTTCGGCTGGACAGGCCAACCCTGCATCGACTGTGTGCCATGTTGGAGCCCCATCTCCGTCCCCGCAGGGTGTATCCGACAGCATTCACCCCCACGGCTAAGGTGATGGCCGCCATGCATTTCTTCGCCACTGGGTCATTCCAGCACACAGTGGGCAGTGGAGGAGGGATGTCCCAGCCCATGTTCAGCAAGGTGCTGAGGGATGTACTGGCAGCCATGATGCTGTACCGAAACAGGTACATCAGATTCCCCAGGGCTCGTGAATTGGCGGCAGTGAAGGGTGCATTCTATGCCCTTGGCAGGATCCCACATGTCGTTGGTGCCATTGATTGCACACATGTTGGCCTTGTTCCACCACAGGCCACTGAGCACCTGTACCGCAACAGGAAGCACACGCACTCCCTGAATGTGCAAGTGGTGTGCCTTGCGGACATGGTGATAACCCACGTGTGTGCAAAGTTCCCAGGCTCGGCCCATGACGCACACATAATGCGCAACAGCATCTTGCCACGACTGATGTCCAATATGCAACAGGATCGTGGCTGTATTGTCGGTGAGTATGTGGAGTGGTGTAGCGTGCTGGCTGTGCGATGCTGTCCCCTGTCCAGTTGGAATAGCAACGGTTCTCTGTGTCCCTCACACCCAGGTGACTCTGCGTACCCGAATGGGACATGGCTGCTCAGTCCATTGAGGAATCCTCGCACCCCAGCAGACGATCGCTACAATGAGGCACATGGGAGGACCAGACGTGTGGTCGAGCGTACCTTTGGCCTCCTCAAGTCCAGGTTCAGGTGCCTGGACCGCACCGGGGTGCGCTGGCGTACTCCCCACAGAAGGTGTGCCAGATAGTGGTGGCGTGCTGCATGCTGCACAATCTGGCCATTCGGAAGCAGATCCCCCTCATCGTGGATGACGGAGATCAACCAGGGCCCCAGCCCGCAGACCAGGACAGCTCGAGTGAGGAGGACAGCGGAGAGGATGAAGCTGGGAATGTGCGTCAGCAGCTCATCGCCCGCTACTTCACATGACGGTGAGTGTCCATGTACGACGGCTGATGTGGCTGTATCTGTGCAGGTGTGTGTGTGCTGTGTCAGGGTGGCCTTTTGTTCACTGCGTGCTGTGTGTCAACGCTCCATGGCCAGGTTAGTATGCCACTGTTGGTGGCTGTGGCATTGTGCCCTATTGCTCTGTGCGATGTGTGTACATTGCTTGTAGTTGTTGACATGTACTGTGTGATGGGTGTGTGACACACTCATTGAATGTGCTCCTGTTCTGTCTCCCACCCCTAGGTCCCTACAGGCCCTCCGGTTCCATTGCCATGCCACGCATCAGGTGCCGTTCCGCTCAAGGTGGCCGTTGTATTCCGTACAATTAAAACACAGGGCACAGACAGCAGTTTGTGGAAGAGGTGCATTTATTTCAAACTGTGACATGTGATTGTGTGTAAGGTGATGACAAAAGTGGTGCGTGCAGTGACAATGAGCTGTCGGTCATGGCTGCGTGATGCTCAGGGTGTACCCACTGGTTCTATGTCCATAGTCCAACACACACATGCCATCCAGATGGCTGTGTGGAGTGGGATCGTAGTCCAAGTCAATGCAGTGGGTGGTCAAGGAAGGCTGGCTGGCTGCCTCACTTGCGTCTGGAGCGTGCGAAGTCCTCCCGGGAGATCTGTTTCCACTTCGGACGGCCCCTTCCACGTTTGCGAGGGGGGTGCCTGCTTGCGACCTGCTGGTGGTTGAGGTGTGCTCACTGGCTGTGGACGCAGGGGAACTGGACACTGCTGCTCGACCCTGCGCCCCGGCAGGTGGTGGCGGAGGGGGAGCTGCTGTCCCTGGCTGTGACCTCACCGCCACCACCAGCTGGCCCATGAGGTCCACGAGTTGGCCCATACGGGCGTCCATGGACCTCAGCACCCCCAGCACCTCACGCGTGTCTGTAGCAGACCTGGCCCATTGTCCTTGGGCCTCTTCATAGGCCCCAAGGACCCTGGCAAATTGAGGCAGGGCATGGTTCCCAGGGGAGGCTGGCGTTTCCCTGACCCTGCTCCTCCTACCAGTCCTGCTGCCACCGGCCTGCCCACTATCCACATTGCTCACCACGGTCCTCGCCCTGGCTCCCAGGGTGGATCCAGTCGGCCGGGCCACCACCTGCGCTGGTGCTGGGGCCAGCGAAGACGTGGTAGCGGTTGCAGCAGTGGTAGAGGCCGCAATGACCGTGGGTGTGGCCGCAATGACCGTGGGAGTGGCCGCAACGACAGTGGCTGCAGGGGGCTGTGAATGTACAACAGCCCTGGATGATGGGTTGGTGGGTAGGTGGGGGCCTGGGGAGCGGCTGGGCCCTGCCACACCAGATGGGCCTGCTGGGTGGTCCGTGTCCGAGGAGGAGGACAGATCCTCCACATCCGTGTGTCCTTGTTGGGGGCTTGCAGGCTGGCTGTGCTGGCTGCTGTCTCCATCCCCAGCATCCAGCGGTTCGTCACCTGTGGGGAGAATGAGATTTGTTAATGTGTTGCACCTGGCGAAGTATGTATTTGTCGTCTGACATTCACAGTTCGTGCAATCTCGTACATGGGTTTCCCGGAGGCGTGTGTGTGGCTGTACCATTTGTAGTTGTGTGTGCTTGGCAATGGGACTGTGTGCTGTGCACATGTGGCATGGGACGGATTGGCCATGCCGATGGGTGTGTTGCTGTGCCCCTACTTATTGTGACTCTGGTGTATGCGGGCTCCTGGCCCATCCTGGGTCTGGTTTGTACTTTGCTTTTGGGGTTCAAATGGGACGCTTAGGAACGCATATGGCAACATGGGGGCCATGCCCCAGAAACGCATTTGGGATGGAATATGCTTTTGGGCTACATGCTGTGAGCCATGGGTGCCGAACGTGACATGTGTTGTGGCAGCATGACAGTGCATGGTCTGAGGTGTGTGCATGCCTGACATACCCTGCATATTTGCTGTCTGTTGTGATTACTGGACATGGCATTGGACGCATCGTTATGAGTGTGTGATGGTTGTGTGCCACCTGACGTATTGCAGTTGTCCCATCTCCTTGGTGTGCGTGCTGCCCTGTGCCATGTGCATCACTGCAGTGCTCGGGGGGGTGTGGCCCATGTTGTGTGTTGTTGCTCACAGTGTGGCGTGCGCTTCATTGACTTCTGGCACATGGTTGGTCATGGGCATGTATCTTAGCGTGACTGCTGTATGTGTGGCAGCTGTTCGGATGACATGCCTTTCATGAGACTGGGGCTGACGGATGGGATGGATGGTATGTTGTATGTGCATGGTGTGTCTGTGTGTTTGATGGGTTCAGTGGTGTTCGTGTGCATTTATGTTGTTCCGCTCTGTTGCGTCTAGTGTTGTTTGTCTTACATAGGCGTAGTTGTGGGGTGTGTGGTTGACAGGCAGTAGGGGCTACATGGACAGGACTTCAATGGTGTTTCGGTTGTGTGTGATGGGTTGCACAGTGGCTGCCGTGTGGTACTATATTCAGTGTGGCTTGTGCATGCAGACGTGGCTCCTTGGGTGTTGGTGTGTCTGTGATGGGTCATGTGGGGTGTGAGTCTGTGGTTCATGTCCGTGTGCACATTGTTCACTTGTTCGTGACAGTGGGCGGTGCTGCGTGTTCGTCTGCTACGTGACATGTCCCATGTGTTGGTCGTGTTACGGTCCTCATGCCTCCAGTAATCCAGCCCTGTCCAGTTTCCCACCTGCAGGTTGTTCGGGCGTGCACTGTACTGGATGCCACATGGTTCTAAGCGGGGGTGCTCCATGTTGCAGGTCTGTGGGGGTGGGGGCGGTGTTGTGGGTCGTGGTGATGGCTGGACACCCACTGACACCGATTGTTGTGGACCGTGATGTCTACCTTTCGGCTGTCGGTGTGCACTGTGGTGGCTGACACGTGGCTGTGGGGTGTGGGGGATGCTCCTCCTTGCTGTGCTGTGGGACTAGGGGCCTGGTGTGTGTTGTACTTGAGCTGTCCACCCTCCCACCCACTGCACTTTGTGTTCCTGCCACTTACCTGTTACTTGTCGGTTAGTGCAGCTATGGCGGACACATGGGTGTGGTGGGTGCTCGTTGTGGCGCTTCTGGCATACTTGGGGACCTGTTGGTGGTTACGTGGCTGGCTGAGTGTACACATGCCCCCACGTATCTTACAGTTGTTAGGTTTGGGCTGTGTGTGGTGGTGTCTGTTGCATGTGTGTGTGATGTGTTGTGTATTGTGTGCTGGACATGGGGGTGTTCGTCCCTGGGAGCTGTGGCATGGTGGTAGTGCATGTGAGTACATAGCGGTGTGCTGGTATACATTAGTTTGTACTTACCAGCCTCCACTCCCCCTGCTAATCCGGTGAGGATCTCCGGATGTATGATGACTCGCACCTTCTCCTCCCACGCTTTGAAGGTCTTGAACAGCGCGGGATTCCCTCCGCCAGTGACGGCAGCCAGCTCTCTGTTTTTGCTCTCCTTCTTCTTGACCAGGCTTTTGACGTCATTCCACCGTTTGTTGATTTCTACTCTGTTCCTGGGCAGGGTCCCGACTGCATTGACCTGGTCTACGATCCGGTTCCACATTCTGTTTCTGGTGGCTAGTGGTGTGTGCTGGACCAGGTTCCCATAGATTTGTGGGTGCACCTTGATAATCTCGTCGACCATGACCGTCAGCTCAATGGGCGTGAACTTGGGCATTCTTTGTGGTGCCATGGTGTTTGTGGTGCTGGTGCGGTGTGTGTTGTGTAATGTGCAGGGGGTTTGTGGTGCCGGTGTTTGGTGGTGGTGGTGGTGGTGGTGGTTGTGATGTGTGCGTTTCTGTGGTGTGCTGCTGTCCTTGCTGTGTCACTGTGTCCTCTCCTCTCCTCTCTGGTTTGCAATGTTGCAAGGGGTTGTGGTCTGTGGGAGTGCTGCTTTTGTACTTACCTATGTGGGTGTGTCCTCATGGTCTGTTGTTTTCAGGTGTGTTGTGTCTGGTGTTCTGGCCTTTGTAGTTTTTGTTTGTCCAGGGGGGTGTTTTCGGGATGTGTACTGTGCTTGTGTATTTGTGCGTGCCTTGCTGTGTGGACTTGTTGGCCATGTTGTGTGCGATTGTTTTTGTCAGCGGATGGTTTCTGTGCAGGGACGTGGCCACCATGGCTTCTGCCGTGTCAATTTTCATCGGCGTTGTTTGCGCTGGCGGGCGGTATATTTGTAGTTTACCCGCGCTCATGGCGGTGCGATCGTAATTTCACGTGCGGTGTGTCGGCCGTGAGGGCGGGAGGTTTTGTGTTGTCGTGCGTGTTTCCGTCCGTGGCGGGCGGTTTGACTCCGACTCGGACGAGGGCGGGCGGTATCTTGTGTGATTTTTCCGCCGATGGCGGTTTTCGGTTTGTGTCATCGTAATGGCGTGGTCGGTGTTCAGACGGTGTGTGCGGGCGGATTTTTGCCGCTTTCATGCGTGGCGGATTTTTTTACGCCGGGTATCGTAATGGGCCTTAAAATCTCTTTATGAGGAAACACAACACTAATTTTAATCGCTTACATGCCTAAATAATGCACTTATCAAATGCTGAAATAAAATATATAAAGTTTTTTCTTTTTGCCAAACTCCCATTTTCCAGTGTTTAGGCTGGCTTCAGCTGTCACCACTACTACACATGTTATCTAGAACTCTCGATGAAGAATGACAGTCTCTATTTTGCTCTAGCAATTAGGTTCCTTTGGAAGGACTGAGTCTTTATTCCTCCAGGAATGTCATCAGATACTCAGGCAAGGAACCGTCTATACGTTGTTGTGACGTGTCAAGAATAATGACATTCGCTTAGTGAATAAAGTACATGATTGGCAGTTTCATTGCTTAAAGCCAGGTTCCTTTTAAGCTTTGGGTCTTATCATAGAATCTGAAATAAAGCCAGAATATAAGAATACGCCAACACGGACCTTGAAAAGCAGGACGTAAAAGAAAGAAACGGGAGCCTCGGAGGCTTAAACCAAAGTGAAGACTTCAAAAGAAAAAAAGACTGACCCAAGACACACATTCCTCGTCAAGATATGTTGAACGATGCAGCTTCGTGGCATTTAAACATCTATTATTGGAGGCACGATTCGTGTTATAAATATTATGTAATATCAGATCACATAGCCTGAGTTTGCGCGTTTTGCCATCATTCAGTTTCACAAGCAGCAATATGCGGTAATAGTTTAGAAATAGCAATAAATTCATGGCTGATTCCTCTGTATTGCTTGTAATACCATTAAATATTTCCCAGGTTCCTTTGTGCTTGTGTATTGATCAGCAAGCTTCTTTTTCGGTCTGCCTGAATACAGCTTTTGATGTTTTTTTTAGAGCTATTGTCATCACTCACCATATTTCACACATCTAACACCTCTCATTGGTGGGTCAGGCATCGTAATGATGGAGCTGAAGTTTCATTTCATTTGTAGGGGTGCATCATAATCACATGTAGAGCACACTCGCATAAAATCTTGTATTGCGTAAACGTGAGGTGTTGGAATGTTGAAGTGTGTTGTCGTAGTTACGCGACATATTTTAGGTTACTGACAAGTGCCGTGGAGAATTAGCGTAGGAAATGGATGTAACTAGTAGAATACGTTAACTTGTAGAAATCGTGTTGTGGAATCTGACACTACTCATGTACTAAATGTGTTTATTAATGGTAAATTTCATAATTAGGTAAATGTATTAGTTGAAATCTATTAATGATTGTGAATTCGTAATGCTTAAGTGATACGTTCTTATGTTAACCAAAGCAGTAGGTCTGAAATGCAAGCCCCTGACAACTCTTGCTTAAGAATTAATGTTCTGAATTTTATGTTCACTATGGAAGCTGTTCTTCCTTATGTTTTGTATTGCAGGTGGAGAAGCATTCTTTAAGCAAAATAATGTCTTTGTTTTGACAGTTTGGACAGGAGAGAAGAATTTACAATCATATAACTTGAAGGCGATAAAGGAAAGATGTTGGTTTTGCGTGGGAGAAGGCCTGGCAATCAAGGACAAATTGTTGGAAAAGATGTACATGGAGAACACCGTGGAAAAGTACGCTCATGACTATACCCATTGTGGAATTCGTGCAAAGCTGAGCACCATGGGAAAACTACCTATGGATAACTGGTTGTTGAAATTAGGGAAAGTGCCCACATCTTTCTTGCCTTTGTAGTGGGAGCATCTCAGAATGAGCTCTTTCTTTTGTGATGGTGGCTTTAGGCTACCTGACCCGGTGCGCAGTCAAAATATCATTTTTTTTTATATCAACCTACACTAATCTCGAGTTTTTAATATCGTAGGGACAGAATATTGATGTCAAGAATATCGGTGACCAGAATATCGACCTTAAGGTAAGTAATATCGTTTTTTTCTATATCGAAGTAAGTAATATCGAAGTAAGTAATATCGAAGTAAGTAATATCGTTAGCAAAAATATCGTTGTTAATAATATCGATATTTATATTAGTGTTATGTATTTTAGTATGTATTTTATATGTATGTTTAACATTTTTTGTTATGTATTTTTATTATTTTTAAATATATGTATTAAATGTTTAGAAATTAGTATTTTTTTAAAGTAAATTTTGCGTTTCAGTATCAGAGCGGGTTGTGGGTTTATAGAGGAATAGGGTGGGAAGTAATTTAATTATAATTAATTAATTAATATGTTTTTATTTATTGTTATTGATTATTAATTTATTGTTAATTATTAATTGGTATTTAATTTTTTTAATTGGTTAATTTATCATTATATTAATTATACTTATTTATTTATTGTGATTGTTAATTAATTTATTGTTAATTCAATATTAATTGGTAATTAATTTTGATTAATTGATAATTACATTAATTATGTTAATTTTTATGTGTAGCGGGTTGTGGGTTTATAGGGGAATAGGGTGGGAAGTAATTTAATTATAAATAATTAATTAATATTTTTTTATTTATTGTTGTTAATTAATTTATTGTTAATTAATTATTAATTGGTAATTAATTTTGATTAATTGATAATTACATTAATTATGTTAATTTTTATGTGTAGCAGGTTGTGGGTTTATAGGGGAATAGGGTGGGAAGTAATTTAATTATAATTAATTAATTAATATTTTTTTATTTATTGTTATTGATAATTAATTTATTGTTAATTAATTATTAATTGGTAATTAATTTTTATTAATTGATTACTTTATAATTATATTAATTATATAAGTAATTTATTATTATTTTGTATTTATTATTGTTAATTAATTTATTGTTAATTTATTATTAATTGGTAATTAATTTTTATTAATTGATTAATTGATAATTAAATTGTGCTCTTTTTTATGTGTAGCGGGTTGTGTGTTTATGGGGGAATAGGGTGGGAAGTAATTTCATGTTATTTAAGTAAATATTAATTTAATTTTATTGGTATTTATTATTAATTTTTTAGTTAATTAATTATTAATATGTTATTTATTTTACAAATATTACTTAATTAATAAGTATGTTAATTTAACCCCTACGCTATCCTACATTTTCCACACTGTTACACTCACTGGAGTTGGAACAGTAATTTTAACCCCTACGCTATCCAACACTTTCCCTACTGTTGCACTCACTGGAGTGGGAATAGTAATTTTTACCCCTACGCTATCCAACACTTTCCCTACTGTTGCACTCACTGGAGTGGGAATAGTAATTTTAACCCCTACGCTATCCAACACTTTCCCTACTGTTGCACTCACTGGAGTGGGAATAGTAATTTTTACCCCTACGCTATCCAACACTTTCCCTACTGTTGCACTCCCTGGAGTGGGAATAGTAATTTTTACCCCTACGCTATCCAACACTTTCCCTACTGTTGCACTCCCTGGAGTGGGAATAGTAAATTTAACCCCTACGCTATCCAACACTTTCCCTACTGTTGCACTCACTGGAGTGGGAATAGTAATTTTTACCCCTACGCTATCCAACACTTTCCCTACTGTTGCACTCACTGGAGTGGGAATAGTAATTTTAACCCCTACGCTATCCAACACTTTCCCTACTGTTGCACTCACTGGAGTGGGAATACTAATTTTTACCCCTACGCTATCCAACACTTTCCCTACTGTTGCACTCCCTGGAGTGGGAATAGTAATTTCAACCCCTACGCTATCCAACACTTTCCCTACCGTTGCACTCACTGGAGTGGGAATAGTAATTTTTACCCCTACGCTATCCAACACTTTCCCTACCGTTGCACTCACTGGGGTAGGAATAGTAATTTTTACCCCTACGCTATCCAACATTTTCCCTACTGTTGCACTGTTTGGAGCTGGAATAGTAATTCTATTACCTCCGCTATCTAATATTTTTTGTATTATTTTAGTTAATGTAGTATATAATTAATTCTAAAAAGATTAAAAATAATTTTAATTTTTTTAATTTGTTATATATATTTATTTAATTTTTATTTATATTATTGTCTTGTGTATAGATGTATTTATAATTTATATGATATATATTTTTGTTTATAAGCTATTAAAATAATTATTACAAATTATTAGTAAGTATATATATTATATATTATATCTCCGTTGGATGTTACTTCTCTGGACACCCAATCCTACGGCGGCACACGTCCAGCAAGCACAAGTAGAAACTCCGACTTCCAGGTCAGTTTTTTACAAAAATTATCTATTTATTTTAGGCTCAAGCAATAGGCAATAAAAACGGTCCTTTGCTGTACAAATCCGGACCAACGCGTTTCGGCAAGTTGCCTTCTATTATATGTATATGTTTAATTTATTTTTACATTACATATATATTACTTATAATTTTTAAACATTTTAAAATATTTTTAACTATGTTTATTTTAATTATATGTATTATTTACTTTATTTTACATTATTTTTTTAACTTAAATAAAAAACGATATTTTTAACAACGATATTTTTGACATCGATATTTTTTTCCCGATATTTTTGTGCTTACCATAATGTAGATAGGATGTCGATATTCTTGACTTCGATATTCTTGCGTCGATATTTCTGTAGGTCGATATTCTGACCTTCGATATTTTGTCAGTGATTCACCTGGCCCATCTTGACAGTGGAGAGACTCCTTAGGAAGACTCCACGACTGACACCTTATTTCCTCTTGAATCGAATTGCTTATCCTTTAACATAGGGGTGTCATCTTAGCGATAGTGTAGGGATAGATTTGATGCTTTTCATTCACCAACCCTCGATGCAGGGTACCTTGAACTCTTGCTTCCTAATCATCTGTATCCTCTTTCTTGAACTAATAGTTCTTTTCATGTTGCACCGTCTGAATTGGGTGCGTAGGTTTGGCTTTATATTTCTATACACTTGTGTTTGTTTATGTACAATTATTTTTGGCTTTGTAATAAATCAAACTAACCTTTCTAAATTTTCCTTTGGTTGTTATGTATTCCAAAGTAGTGTTTAAATTGATTGTGCACTAATGATTTTCTTCCCTTTACACTTTCATACTGCTAAAAAGATCCATCTGAAAGCTTCTCTAGAAAAGTCCAGAACTAATGTATGGGCCCCCTTTCAGTAACAACTCTGGGAATCTGTTAGACCGGTCAGCCTTAGGCTGGTCTTCCTCCAAACGTTTTGCCTCTCCTCCTCCATTTTGTACTTATTTTTGTTGACCTTAGGACTCAGCTCACTTTACCACTGCTAACTAGTGCTAAAGTGCTAGTGCTCATTCCTTTAAACATGGTGAAATTGGCTTACACCCAATTGCACACTTACCTCTTAAATATATGTCTGACCTGCCATTGCAGTCTATGAGTGCAGTGTTAAACTGTCATTTAGACCTGGGAAAATAAACCTTTTGCCAGCTATAAACCTTCCATTTTAATGCATATAAACCACCCCAGAGTAGGCTCTAAACAGCCCATAGGGCAGGGTTAAATTAGATTCTACCCAAGTGGACTTTTTAATGTACTTATATGTCCCTTGTAGAGTGGTATACCATATGCCCAGGGCCTGTAAATTAAATTTTACCATTGGACCTGCAGCACCTATTGTGTCACCCACTTAAGTAGCATCTAGAAACATGTCCCAGGCCTGGCACTGTAGCCTGAGTGCCGTTTTAAACTGCCATTTAGACTTGGCAATTAACCCCCTTGTCAAGCCCTAAACTTCCCTTTTATTATGCATAAGTCACCCAGGTAGGCCCTAGGTAACACTTTGGGCTGGGTGGCTTGTAATTGAAAGGTTGTATATGTACGTTTTAGTTTTATATGTCCTGGTAGTGAACAATTTCTAAATTCGTTTTCACTACTGTGAGGCCTGCCCCTCCGTTAGGATAAATCTGGAGATTCCTTAATATATTTAATACGCTGTAATATGCAAATGGGAGCAGGTAGTAATGTCATGCTTGGCGTCTTTGGATTTGTAATTAAAAGACCCATTTAATGGTAAAGACTGTTTTTTTATTAGAAGTTTGAAACTGCCGCTTTTAGAAAGTTTACATTTTTCTGCCCTTAGCCATTTTGTGCCTGCAGCCTGTCTTGGGTTAGATGACTGCGTGTAACTGCCAGTTAGACATAGTGAATTTCTCACAGACAGTCTTACACTAGAGGGATTAGCTGTGCCTGAATGGGCCTTCTGCTGGCAGGATGGGGGGGCAGAGCAGAGCACAGCCCCACTTGCAACTGAATAGCGACTGCTTTGACTTCACACAAAGGACCTAGCAACTCCACATTGTCACTGCAGACAGCTTGGAGCCAGGGCAGGGGAATCAAGAATTTCCATGCACTTCAAAGCCCCTGCCTAGAAGCTTCTCCCACCGTCCTGAAGTAGGGTACCAGGGTATAAAAATGGGACCTCATATATAAGCTCTTCAGTACGCTTCTGGACCTGTGGATACTCTGTTAGAAAGGACTGCTGTGCTACTAAAAGGACTGTCACTCTGCTGGACAGCTGATCTGCTGCTGCCTTGCTGAATTGCTGCCTTTTTGCCCTGCTGCCCTCTTGCTTAGGGAAGGAGGACTTGACCTGCAACTTGAACCCAAGTCAACCAGAGTGCCTCCAAAGGGCTAGTTTGCTGGCCTCCTGATCTGAGCCTCATGGACCATACCTAAACCCAGTCTGAGTGAATCATGACCCTCTAAGTGGTGCCCTACCAGTGGAGTACCCTTGGAAGTGGTGCTGAAGGGGACCAGATAGCCAAAATCCCAAAAGAGGGGACTTAGAAAATCTTTGCTTAAAAACTGGTCTGAGAACCAGGAAGCAATCAGGGCCAACATGCTCGCCTATCCGCCCACGGTGCATCGATGGTCAGATTGAGTTTCTGGCTTCTCCCACTACGTTCTTCTCCGCAGCAGCAAATCCTGTTCAGTGGTCCTTCCCCAAAGGGGTATCAGGCCTCGTGGACCTGGCTTGTGCCACAGCCCTCTGCTTTGTCCCGCTGGAGATTTTCGACTTCCATTTCAGAGACTAAGGGGCCTATTAGGATGGCGGGCGGACTTTTGTCCGCCCGCCACCCTAGCGGTGCTGGGACCGGCCGCCAGTGGTGTGGCGGTCCCGCACCGGCGATTAGGATGCCACTGCCACCGTGGCGGTGGCATCCTCCATTCCCAGCATTGTGGCGGGCGGTGCTCATAGCACCAACCGCCACAATGCTGGGAATGCACTGTGTGCATTGTCATGCACAAGGTGACAGGCACCACGCGGTGCCTGTCACCTTGTGCATGACAATGCATGTGCACCCCCCACCCCCCAGAATACCTGGGGGCCCGCTACGGGCCCCCAATGGCGAGGACCGCATGCCTTTCCGTGGCGGCATTGACACCACGGAAAGGCTAAACCCTGCATGCATCATAATATGGATGGCGGTGTCTACCAGACACCGCCACCATATTAACAGCTTTTCCGCCCGGTAGGCAATCGGGCGGATTGCCTACCGGCGGACGCTCTTTCCGTCCGCCGGGGTCCCCCCGCCATAGTAATATGGCGGGGGGAATTGGCATGCGGGCGGGCACAAATGTCGGGCGGATCACCACCGCCATGCGGGCGGTGGCGATCCGCCCGACATGCTAATGGGCCCCTAAGTCTGAAGGTAGAAACCTTCACCGTGGTTTCGAACCAAGGCTATCCGACGGCTACGCTCCCTCCTCAGCCACCTCCTGCAGCCTTGCCCTGCTGAACTTTACATTCTCAGTGCATTTTTTCTCAAAAATTCTTCTAAGTCTAAAGGTAAGTGCTGACCAGGCCCAAACCACTTCTCGAATCTGTACCATGCTCCATCGTGGTCTGCTATATTTTTCAACTTTGACCCAATCTCCCACAACTAGATGTCTGCGGTTGGCGCTATTTTTTACTCCAGTTCTACTGATTGGGTTTTTGTCATTTTGGTTTCAAATAATTTATTAAAATGTACTCTGTTTCTAAATTGGTGTGGTATTTTCTGTGTGATATATTTTCACTTTATTGCTGTTTGTGTGCTGCATTAATATTTTACACATTACCTCCAAATTAAGCCTGACTGTTTTTTGTGCCAAGCTACCTAGCATTAAGCACAGGTTAATTTATTGACTTTCTTGTGGTTCACCCTGCAATGGATTGTTGATTTTGCTTGACAAGGGTTCACACCCCAGTCAACCAACAATCCAATTTCTCACAGCAACTTTGGGCAAAATAATTCAAACAAGCAAACGAAGACTGAAGAAATTTCAAGACCACAGAGACATCCCATAGAAGGGAACATTTTGTTGAGGGGGACATAAAAATCTGGTACCCTGTAATAACTTGAAAACTAAAGTATGTTCAACCATGGGGTGATCTGCAAGTAGAATATGACTGGCAGAAATTGCAGAGCAATAGAAAATCACTATGCTAAAAGAAAGTCACTCAGCCACTAAAGATGCAAGGAAATTTAGCACAAATATTATATCTGCTGCATCGAGATCCAAATCTTGTTCTACATACCAGTGTGTCCCTCTGCACTGGCCTGATCAGTATCTCTTGAGAGTTGACCAGGACCAGATTTCGTTGATGAGGCTACAAGCTTGTTGAGAAAGTCCTGGCACTTGTTAACATCTCTGGAAAGTCCCCAGGCCACAAGATGCAGTTGATGTTGCGTTATCAATGGGTGGTGCTGTACCATTAGGTCTCATACGGTGAGTCAGAAAAACTGGAAGGATGAAACGTTATTTGCTAGACAGCTCCAGGAGAAGTAGGAACCAACTCTGAGTTCTACACAATGGAGAACTTAAAATAATTTCTACTCTCTGTTTCCTTACTTGAAAGGCTGCTCTCGAGCATGGAGAATGGAGGGAAAGCAAAATTCAAACCATTCCAATCCCGTAAAAAAAAGAAACGGCTTCTGTTGGCACTGCCAACAGATTTGGTCTCCAATGGTAAAAGAATGGTAATTGCAAGGTCAGGCGTAATGCAAAAAGCTCCATCTGACAAAGACCCCATTTCTCCATTATCTTGGAAGACTAGTTTTACATTTACTGTAACCCCAGAGATGATATTGTTCCAGTCTGCCACTGTTCACTTGCTTGGAAAATGCATTACCAATGTTGTGAGTCAGACAGTGGTGTCAAAAATCCTTGGCAATCTCTGCTAATAGACAAGACTTCATTGCCCACAGTTCACATACTGGACTGACAAAATATTGTCTTTAAAAGTATACAAGTGTGTCTGCAAGGAAAAAGAACAAATCACAAAGGTTCCTGCCAGGAGCTCAAGGGAGTTGATCTGGAGAGAGAACTCTTTTTTGGACAATCTACCTCCCGTTTTTCCTTCTCCACAAATCCATCCTAGTTGAAGCGGCTGGCATCCGGTTCGATCAACATGTCTGAAACAAGACGGAAAATGGCCCTTCCGTTCCATGCCTCCATGTGATCGATCAACCAACGAAGTTCCTGGCATACTTCTGTTGAAAATTGCATCTGATCTGAGTATGAGAGACCCTTCTGTAAGAGGATGATTTTAAACCTCTAGAAGCCACAGTAGTGTAATGGCCTTGGAAAAATGCTTGAGTGGAAGAGGCTAGTGGACCTACCAGTCTGGCTGTCTAATGGAGTGTCGTTTGCCAGAGCTTTGCAAATCTCTTTTCTGGTGGCCAGACCTTTTGAAGTGATAAGGATAAGGAAGTTAAAATACTCTTTGGTAAACCACAGAAAAGTAATCTTGTTGGATGAATTTTTATATGATTTCTCTTGGTTGATCATAAACCCAAGTTCTGTAAAAGGGAGATTATGAAGTCCAGCTATTGTTTGAGAAGAAGGGAATATTAAGATATAAGCAGAATATAGTCTAAAGGTTCCATGACTGATTTCAGCAACTTGGTGAAACACCAAGAAGCTGAAGCGGTTCCAAGCGGTATTGTCAAAAACGCGTAGGTTATCTGTCTCCTTTGAAACTATATGAAAGTCAATGTGAATGAAACATTGAAATCACGAAATAAGCATCCTTGAGGTCCAGCCAGACTATGGAGATGCCTTCTTTTAGAAGGCCTCTCAAAATATATATGTCTTCCATTTTTAAATGTTTGTAGGGGATCCAAGCGTTAAATTACTTGAGATTGATTACTAAAGGGAATACTCTGCCCTTCTTGACCACAAGGTAAACATTGCTAAAGAAACCAGTGGGATGAGGGGTACCTGGTTGGATTTTGAATTAGCAAAGAAATGTCATGATCTGTAAAGAGTTATTTCTGCATTGAAAGAGGGATCTGTTTGGGGGATTGATCTGGATAGGGGTTGAATATAATTTGTAATGAAAGCACATCACTATCTGAAGAATCCACACTTTGGGGTCGATTCCGATTCGGGCCGGAAAAGCACCGACCGACTCGGATCCGGAAATTATACCGACCGACACGTACCTGTGGCGCCCGACACGCCAAGTACGATGCAAGGCGTGCAAAATCCGACCGACACGTACCGAACCCAAGTCGAACGACCGAGCCGCACGGAAAACAGCAATCCGGTCGGAAAAACACGCGAATCCAACCGACCGACACGCACCCGGAACAAATCCGACCGGAACGTACACGCGAACTCTAAACCGCAAAGGAAGATGCAAGGCGCGAAAACCACGAGCGAGTCGGACGGAGGACAAGCCGTACGACCGACACGCATACAAAACCGAGCCGAAGTAACACAAAACACCGCGACCGACGCGTACGCAGCATAGAAAACTGCACAAACACAGCGTGAACGAAACGGAGAATACCGTACGAGACAAATGCAGGGTCCGACTCGGTCACAAGAACGTTTCCAACATGCACAGACAGTACAAAGGAAAAATCACACAAAAAAAGGCCAAACAAGCAATTACTAAGCCAATAAATACTGGGGGGGTGGGGACAGAGAACAAAGACACACCCACAACTCCACCCATATAAAGGACACAAATCACAACCATGATCCTTTGCAAATGCCATTCCACTGCCAGCACCCTAGAGAAAGCAACCACACACCCACAGCTCATCCCTCACACAAGCCACACACCATCAGCACACCAACAAATACCTACCTCACATACACCCAGCAAAACACACACTCACACACATTCACCTGCACACCAACACACACATCACTCACCATCACCACCCATCACCATGCCCCCCAAGAAGAATCCCAAGTTCCTAGATTGTGAATTGGAAGTCATGGTAGACGAGATCCTGAGGGTAGAGCCACAGCTGTTTGGCACACTGGTCCAACAGACCCCCATCTCCCAGAAAACCAAGATGTGGGAGAGGATCATCAACAGGGTGAACGCACAATCACCATGTCGGCGCACAAAGAGCGACATCCAGAACAGGTGGTATGACGTGCGCAGGAGGGTACGGGACCTGCTCAAGAAAGACTACATCAACAGCCAATACACCGGCAGTGGCCCTCCTGCCAAGCCAATATACCTCAGGCCCTGGGAGGAGAAGGTGCAGGCCATCCTTCCGCCAGTGAGCGTATATGGACTAGAGGACATCCCAGAGCCTGGTGAGTACACAACAAATGTACACAATATACTGCCACAAAACACACACACATCACTGTCAAGGGGAGAGTCAAACCATGCACTCATAGCAATTACACAGCAACCAGAACAGAATCATCCCAAAATGAGTATGTCAGTCAGATAAACACAACACATGCCATCAAAAAAGTCACATCCAACTGTGCCATCACATGTACAAACACAACTACAGCTAGGCAGTGGCACAAATAGAACTAACAAACACATTCAGACATGTAGCCACCACAACAACACCAACACACAGTGAAGACCACTCAAAGGAAGGAATTCTGTGTATGCTGGCCAAGTCAGTGTAGCCAATAGCATCATAGGAGTCGCAGTCACACATATTGCCCCCCACAACTGTCCCATCAACACCACCATGAACCATGCTCACATCACAGGAAGTGGAGAAGGACTCACAAGATGGCTGACACTGGCTACTGCTGTGGGGAGCACAAGGCCCTGCTGGCAACTGTGCACCAACAAACAGCAGGACACCACTGACTGACATCCTGAGAGACAACTTCCACTCCCTGCAATGCAAGCACGTACCATGGTGGGATATCTGGCTGGCTGGGTGGGAAGGAGGACTTGCAGCACTGACCATAGTCACAAGCACCTCCCCTCACACCCCCCTCAACACAAACTCCACAGAACCCACCTGGTAGAATGCAATGCCCCCATCCTAACACAAGATCCCACAAAGAACCACCACCCTGGGTTATGTTGTGTGAAGCACAGGGACACTCTTGGGACTGTTAGCCAAACAACTGCCAGGACAACACTCCCAGCCATCCTGTCAGCACAGCCAGCCCACCCCACAGGGAAGCAGAGTCAAAAGGAAGGAAGCATGGGCATGCTGGGAAGGGGGTGGAGGCAATAGCATGATGGGAGTCGTAGTCACTGATATTGGTCACCCCCACAACTGTCCCATCAACACCACCCTGAACCATGCTCACATCACAGGAAGTGGAGAAGGACTCACAAGATGGCTGACACTGGCTACTGCTGTGGGGAGCACAAGGCCCTGCTGGCAACTGTGCACCAACAAACAGCAGGACACCACTGACTGACATCCTGAGAGATAACTTCCACTCCCTGCAATGCAAGCACGTACCATGGTGGGATATCTGGCTGGCTGGGTGGGAAGGAGGACTTGCAGCACTGACCATAGTCACAAGCACCTCCCCTCACACCCCCTCAACACAAACTCCACAGAACCCACCTGGTAGAATGCAATGCCCCCATCCTAACACAAGATCCCACAAAGAACCACCACCCTGGGTTATGTTGTGTGAAGCACAGGGACACTCTTGGGACTGTTAGCCAAACAACTGCCAGGACAACACTCCCAGCCATCCTGTCAGCACAGCCAGCCCACCCCACAGGGAAGCAGAGTCAAAAGGAAGGAAGCATGGGCATGCTGGGAAGGGGGGTGGAGGCAATAGCATGATGGGAGTCGTAGTCACTGATATTGGTCACCCCCACAACTGTCCCATCAACACCACCCTGAACCATGCTCACATCACAGGGAGTGGAGAAGGACTCACAAGATGGCTGACACTGGCAACTGCTGTGGGGAGCACAAGGCCCTGCTGGCAACTGTGCACCAACAAACAGCAGGACACCACTGACTGACATCCTGAGAGACAACTTCCACTCCCTGCAATGCAAGCACGTTCCATGGTGGGATAACTGGCTGGCTGGGTGGGTGGGAAGGAGGACTTGCAGCACTGACCATAGTCACAAGCACCTCCCCTCACACCCCCCAACACAAACTCCACAGAACCCACCTGGTAGAATGCAATGCCCCCCATCCTAACACAAGATCCCACAAAGAGCCACCACCCTGGGTTATGTTGTGTGAAGCACAGGGACACTCTTGGGACTGTTAGCCAAACAACTGTCAGGACAACACTCCCAGCCATCCTGTCAGCACAGCCAGCCCACCCCACAGGGAAGCAGAGTCAAAAGGAAGGAAGCATGGGCATGCTGGGAAGGGGGGTGGAGGCAATAGCATGATGGGAGTCGTAGTCACTGATATTGGTCACCCCCACAACTGTCCCATCAACACCACCCTGAACCATGCTCACATCACAGGGAGTGGAGAAGGACTCACAAGATGGCTGACACTGGCAACTGCTGTGGGGAGCACAAGGCCCTGCTGGCAACTGTGCACCAACAAACAGCAGGACACCACTGACTGACATCCTGAGAGACAACTTCCACTCCCTGCAATGCAAGCACGTTCCATGGTGGGATAACTGGCTGGCTGGGTGGGTGGGAAGGAGGACTTGCAGCACTGACCATAGTCACAAGCACCTCCCCTCACACCCCCCCAACACAAACTCCACAGAACCCACCTGGTAGAATGCAATGCCCCCATCCTAACACAAGATCCCACAAAGAACCACCACCCTGGGTTATGTTGTGTGAAGCACAGGGACACTCTTGGGACACTTAGCCAAACAACTGCCAGGACAACACTCCCAGCCATCCTGTCAGCACAGCCAGCCCACCCCACAGGGAAGCAGAGTCAAAAGGAAGGAAGCATGGGCATGCTGGGAAGGGGGTGGAGGCAATAGCATGATGGGAGTCGTAGTCACAGCTCTACATCCCCCACCACATGGCCCAGCAAGCTCACACTCACGCATGCACATCCCACAGAGAGTGGAAAGGCCCATCAAAGATGTCTGACACTGTTGCTGTGTCGTGGGGAGCACAAGGGCATGCTGGGAACTGCACACCAACCAACAGCAGGACACCACTGTCAGCCATCTTGCCATTGCTCTCACACCCACACACACTGAACTCCCCACAAAAGCAAGTAAGTATGGGAATGCTGGGAAGTGCGGTGGAGGCAATACCATGATGGGAGTCATAGTCACAGACATAGCTCACCCCCACAACTGTCCCATCAACACCACCCTGAACCATGCTCACATCACAGGGAGTGGAGAAGGACTCACAAGATGGCTGACACTGGCTACTGCTGTGGGGAGCACAAGGCCCTGCTGGCAACTGTGCACCAACAAACAGCAGGACACCACTGACTGACATCCTGAGAGACAACTTCCACTCCCTGCAATGCAAGCACAGTCCATGGTGGGATAACTGACTGGCTGGGTGGGTGGGAAGGAGGGCCGGCTGTCAACCAAACACAACCAATGCAGACCATGTTCACACCCCAAAAAATACATAGAAATGCCCAAATAATGCAGGACAATGTGCCACACCAATATCAACCCCTGACTGTGACGACTTAGGACAATGCAATGTACAGGCCCGCACCCAGAGGCACAGTCACAACTGTCATGTGTGTCAACCATTGATGCCTGCAGAAACATAACATACATTGTGTGTGTCTCCCAAAAACAGGTGATGATGGGGACACAGCAGCAGACGCTGAGGAGTCCCAGTCCCAGGCTCAAGAGGATGCGGAGCTCACTGGCGTCATACAGCCTCTGCCCTCCTCGGACGAAGAAGACCAACCTGGCACATCCGGTGCAAGTCTACATGCAGCACCAGCAGGACCACCAGCTGCAGCACCAGCAGGACCACCAGCTGCACCCCCTGCACCCACCCCTCCAACGACTGTCACCACAAATACCATCCTGCCGACATGGACAGAACAAGGAGCAACACCAGCACAGGGACCCTGGACCAACCTGGGGCCATGGACACCACCACCAGCCCCCAAGGTGGACCAGGGTCATCTGTGCGTGCCACTGCACGCACTGCACATGTCAGCAGGGGTGGTGGGAGGGGAGGGAGACAGAGGTCGCTGCTTGCAGAGGTTGCTGGTGTGCATGATGACCCACAACTGGTACGCATAGCTGATGCGTACCAGTCCAGCACCGGAGACCTCAGCCAGGTAGTGGGGCTCCTCAGAGACATGAAACAGCAGCAGGCTGCCCATCATGCCCGCTTGGACTCTCACATGTCCCACGTGGAGTCACACATGTCCCGCGTGGACTCACACATGTCCCGCGTGGCGTCCAAGTGGGATGCACTGCATGAGATGACGGCGGTGCACAGGGACATTTTACAATGCCTCCGCCAGATGAACAGCAACCAGTCCACACCTCCCTGTGTGCCAACAACATCTGGTGCCGAACAAACTGCAACTGCCACAGGGAGGGAGGATGACTCTGGCGGAGAGTCCCCTGCACCGCAGCAGCCTGTACTTGAGGGCCCCCCCCAAGAAGAGGGGTTGTCCGAGGAGGGGCAAGTGAGAGGCCGACGGCCAAGCGCAACTCCCAGGAAGCCTGAACCTGTTCTGGATGTTCACCTTTGTGCACAGACTGTTCACCCTGTTGACGGCAACACTACTCCCACACATTGCATGGGGAGTACAAGTTGGACCAATGTGTCAGACAACTGTGGCCCCGATACTGGGGATTCTGTCTACCAGGACTTTCAATTCACCTAGGAACTTCGGATTGCAAGATTTATGTACAGCACTACCCATCCTATGCACTATTCACACAAATGTATCACAATAAACACACTAATACACCATACTTGCCTCTGTTGTGATTCCAACGTGGGTGCTGTTATGGGGATGATGAACTGCAAAATTACACTGTGTATGTGAACTGCAACAGCAAGGACAACACAGGTATGTGAGTAAAGGCAACGTGACACATATGAGGGAGACACACCACCAGGGCTACACAACACATACACACCTAGGCCATCTGACTCATTGCCTACACTGATGTTGCCAGGGAAGACGGTGCAATGCACAGACACCACACCCATTCCCAGTTGTAGTCAAGTAGCCCACAGGTGCAGTAAGCAAATGGCACTCAAATGTGTGACCACAGACAAATCACATCACAAAGTGAAGCACAGGTTTATTACACAGTTGCAACATGTCGTAACCACTACAGATGCAAGGTAATCCCACCTGGCAGCGGGCACACAGTCAACAACTGTAGACGGAAGGAAGTCCATGGGTGTGGCGCACATCACCTGTAGGGACACAACAGCTACCAGCCTGGAAGTGCAATCACGTCGTCGGTGGACACAGTTGACCAAACGAATCTGAAAGTACCCTGTGAAGGACAGAAATGACACACAGTCAAAAGCAATGGAGTACAGGACAGAACAGCAAAACTCATGCACAATACATGTTACAAGATACCCACCCAGAACCAAGTTAGCATGTCAACACTGTTGGGGAGTACAGCCCACCTGTAAGCACACATCGCAACACACATCCAGTCAAGTAGCCCATGGACACACTCCAACAGCACCAGAGCACCACCTACACATCATGCCAACTCACATCATTGACATGACACCTCAGGATACTCACATTCAGCTAAAGAAGTTGGTGATGAGCTGTGTGCGGACATCACCCTCATCATCATCATCATCATCATCGTCACTGGCATCGTGGTCCAGGCCAGGATCCTCCACAGGTGGCGGATGTTGGTCATTGTCATCCTGGATGAGAGGCAACTCCTTCCGCACTGCCAGGTTGTGGAGCATGCAGCAGACGATGATAATCTTGCACACTTTCGCAGGGGCATATGGGAGGGACCCTCCGGTCTTGTCCAGGCAGCGGAAGCGGCTCTTCAGGAGACCAAATGTCCGCTCAATCACTCTCCTGGTCCGACCATGTGCCTCATTGTAGCGCATCTGGGCTGGTGTCACAGGGTTCCTGAGGGGTGTCAGCAACCACGGCATGTTGGGGTATCCCGAGTCACCTACGGACAGACAAGTGCACATTAGCTGACTTGGAAAAGTGGGCAGAATACTACAGATCAGATCACACACAATGGCACAAAGTCAGTACACACCGACAAGCCAGGCACGCTGGTTCTGCATCTGTGCCATCATCCTGGGGATGCGACTACTCCTCATCACAAAGGCATCGTGTGCTGAACCAGGGAAACGGGCACACACGTGTGTGATGGTCATGTCTGCAAGACACACCACCAGTGCATTGACCGAGTGGTAGTGCTTGCGGTTCCTGTAGGCCTGCTCCTGGGCCTGTGGTGGTACCAAAGCCACATGTGTCCCATCAATGGAGCCAATGACATGCAGCATCCTCCCCAGGGCATAAAAGTCACTCTTCACGTCAGTGAGTCGTCGCAGTCTAGGGAAATAGATGTACCGGTTCAGGAATAGCAACATTGCCGCCAAAACATCGCGGAGCACACAGCTCAACATGGTCTGTGACATCCCACCAGCAGTCGCCACAGTATGTTGGAAGGTACCGGTGGCAAAGAAGTGTAGGGCTGCCATCACCTTCACCTTGGGGGTCAGCGCTGTAGGATACGGCCGGCCAGGCTGCAAATGTGGGGACAACTGCACTGCCAAATCCTCAATCAGCTGCCTGGTGAAGCGGTACCGTCGGATGCTGTCCCGTTCCACCATCGTTGCCAGGTCTGGGAATGGTCGATGGACAGCAGGAGCCCTGCAGTGCAGAGGAGAAGTAAGCAAGATTGTCAGTCACCCCACATATGCGGCATTAAACACACTCAATATCCCAACACACATCATTATGAGGCACAACTACATGAAGTGTGCAGTTCCGTAAGGACATGTATGGTACATACATGGCCAACATCTGTCAACACGGTCCAACAGGTGGCATCAATTAGTCCCAGGTTGGCCCATTGGATATCATGAGGCCGTGTCACAGTTCCCATCTCCTGCTGCCGTGTCACAATCACCCCCCACAGTGACATGTGAGGACAGATGTGCCCCAGGCACCACAGCTCAACGACAGGTACATTCCCAGGGACCCTGTATTGCCACATGGACACTGGCATTACATGGAGTATCATGTATACACCACAGCAAAACAACCATGACCCCCACAGGTAGTGGTCCCACTTGCCACAGCAGGACAGACATGGATGTCTGTGACACACACACGCACAACATCAAAGTCCATGCACACACAACGTGGATGTGGAGACTGTCTCCCATTGTGCACATGAAATCAGAGACATTGTAAACACTACATGCACAAAGACTGTGGAGGACCATCACTATTGTGCCACTGGGACACCCTGGCTCAAACATACCGTCCCACATGGGACTCACGGGGTATGTGACATGACATACACATACACCACCGTGAAATGTGACCATGGCACATGCACAGATATGAACAGTTGCACATCACAGTGGTCATGTACACGTAACACCCAGGATCCTGTCCCCATGAACACGTGCACAGCCTGGGGGTGGCTGCCCACAGGTGACAC